>JAWZYV010016735.1:0-634474 GCA_038373885.1 Cheiracanthium punctorium | reverse complement strand
CTGAGGTGTAACACGAGGGGAGTTTTAGTTTTATTTACATCTAATTAACATTAGTAATTCCATTAACTAATTAATTAGCCCTAAAAATAAATTTTAATATAATTAACACAATTTAGTTCGTTAATATACTTCACTTTATGGGTGGTAGAATGAGGCGTAATCTGGCCTCCACAAAACAATTAATCAGTCATAAATGTACTTGACAATAGAATTTTAAAAAAAGATTCTATATTTCCAAATATGGAAATTCTTCAAAATAAAATACAATTATACTACGAAATTGATTTCAAAATCAGCCGTTTGTCTCGATTTAAAAGTTTTAAAACGTGTGCTGCTGTTAAGTTTATATTATGTTTATTTCCCTATTAGTAGAGTCTCTAAATCACACATAACATTATTTTAATTTTGATGCATCCCATGGAAAAATAAAAGAAACAAATAACACATTGCCCACTTATCAATCTGGCCAGAAAACAGCGTGATAAGTCACTTCAAACTTTAGTCATAGCTGCACGAGGCTTAGTGGCTGAACGGATAGCGTGCTCGACTGCCAACCCAAAGGTCCCGGGTTCTATTCCAGCTGCGAACACTTTATGGAAACAGATTAAATTAAATTGAAATTTCAGCGTAGACGGGAAAATGCGTGGCAAAGTAAAATACGTGGGTCGAGTTCGCCGACGGCGCCCTGTGTATTTAGGAAATTTTTTAAGCTTGCTATGTCAAGCTTGATTCAAGCTTGAAATATCAAGCTTAATGCAAGCTGGGCAAGTGTAAACTAAAACACTTGATTCAAGCTTGCATTAAGCTTACACGCTTGAAATTTTCAAGCTTAATTCAAGTTTACTGACTTGATAATTCAAGCTTGCAGCAAGTTTGATGCAAGTTTGCTGTGCTGTCTGGGGATAACAGTTTTTTTTCTTTTTTGCTTTCCTGCAACCCGCAAAAAAGTGTTTTTTTGAGCTATTACTCTGTTTAATTTGGAAGACCGTGGCGTTTGAAAGTTTTCAACTTTTGTTGCACATAGAAAAGGATGTCGTAACATAACCGTACGTTCTCCTTTTGTATACTATTTACCAGTAGTGGCGCAAGACTTAGCCCGACGAGTGGGCCCTCTTCCCAGACTAGGAGCCCAAATAATAAACCCTTACACAAATGTAGAATTTTAAATTCGAATGCATGTACTTATACTACATGACTATTTTATCGTTTACATTATCATTATTTTGAATAGTATTGATTGGATGTAGTAATTAATATTAATAAATTTGCATAATATAAAAAGTCTGAAAAATATTTATTTATCGATCGATCTATTGGATCGTTTTTATATATTTTTTAATTTCTGGAATTTTTATTTTTTCAATTATTGGCCCGTACTGGCCGGGTCGTACGTTTGTTTCAAATGTATTTCGGACTTGGGACGAACCTTCAAGGTCACGAATCGTCGAACTGAGGCCGGGACGGGACTCAATTTGCAGGCAGTGCAGATCTCTACTCTTAATGTGTATTTTTGAAATGTTCTATATAGGTCATTGCAATTTTAATAATTATACAGATACTTTAGATATGGGAAGCACTATTCATCATACAAAACAGAAAGCCCCCCTCCCCCTTGCGCATGTTGCGTAGCAACCTTGTGGGTCGATGTCGTGTTTAGGCCCTCTACAGCATCGGCCCACACGACCACCGGCCCAGTCCGGCCCTGATCGTACCTAATGCCAAGATGGCGCTTTTAAAATCAGTTACAATTAGTTATTCTGTTTTGGAAAAACGAATAATCGCTAATTCTAAACTCCTAGCGTGTCTAAGCGAACTTACACAAAGTTGACAATTTCAAATAGTAATACACTTTGAGTTATTTACTTCATATACTTTTTTATTTGGCGTAAAATGGGTGTAATTCTACTTCATGTTTGTCAATTTCACGCGATTCTACATACTTGGAACTGCTTCGTTGCAAAGGAATGATTTTATGCCAAATCTGGCAAACATTATGTTTTATTTTTTCAGTTGTTTATTAGTATCTTCATGGGCGTCGTCAGAAAATTTTCCAGGGTGGGTCAAAATGTGGAAATACTTGCAGTCACTGGGCGGGGGGAGGGGGAAAGAAGTGATAAAATCGATCTGAAACAAAATTATTGGGTTATATACATTTCGTGGTGGGGATATAAATTCGTCGTGAAAATTTGGATGGCCAATAAAAGAAAAATTGGCAAAACTGCTTTTGTCCTCCCCGACAAAATGCGGCCTAGTTTCTAAAGTCCTATTGTGTACGCAATTGAGAGGTCGTACACGTAAAATCTGTTCGTGACTCCAACGTCCTCCATGTTCAAACAATACCTCTGAGCCGATCCAGGTGCTAGGTCTCTTATCTGGTTTTTGTTCAACTCGACCTAAATCGGTCCCCGAGACCGTAGATTGAAGACCCCGAGCTAAATCGGTCTTCCACCCACTGGGGCTCATTAAATTGCAAGTCACTCTCTTTCGATCATCGCCGTTCTATATGGAGGATCTGGCTCCTTTCTGCAGTTGCCAGAGGGCATTAGTAATAACAACGGTAGACTGCCTAATAAGCCATGCTGATTACCCAGATGAAGGACTTGACTTAAGATTTGGAGGCTATTGTCAATTAAATCAAACTAAATTCAGTCAAATATATAATGTACTTTTTTCCCGTTTTTTTTTTTTTTCTCTTTTTAAGGCAAAGCACATTAGGACTCTCTGCCACGGGTAGGAATGCCTAGAGCAGAGGACATACTAATCGGTTCTAATGTGTATTCACGCGGAGAAAACTGCTCAAAATTCCTCACCGTTAGATCGACAGCCATGCGGTAGGCCAGAACTCAGGGACTCTACCACGATGTTATCGGAGAATAACAGTGACGGATAGTTCTCAATTCCGGATAGTCCAATTCTTCTGAAAAATAGCCGCGACCTTCCATTTAGTGTTAGCACGATGAATGTCGAATAAAAGAAGTGAGTATTTTTGTACCTACTAGGTCAATCTCGACACTGGGACCGATCGACCACGGATTTCTCTCCTTTTTCTTAAACAAATGCATTGTCTTCAGAATTTCCGAGGGATAGAGAGAAATCGATCAAGGAAGGCGTGTATTTTTTAACAGGGAGGATGAGTCAGCCTTGCCAGGGAAAGGGTTTCTTTTGTGGGAGTGCTTAACACACGATAATACACGCAATAAAACACCCATCCAAATTCTACTCTTCGTTATCTGAATGCAAGTTTTCGCCTTTGGGGCGCTTTGTGCTATATTTTTTGTACCTTTTTTGTACTAATCGTACCGATCGAATATTCTCAAAAACTGATGTATGGAGCACCCCACGCTTTTTTCACATTATACTATTTTTCGTTCATTAATTTATTTCTATATTAAGAATTATTTTTCGCTTTTCAGTTAGTTCAATTTATCACTAAAGCGTGTTTTTTTGTTTTTTAAACTATATTTTTATTTTTCACTTTTTAATTCGATTTGCTATAAAAGCGTGTTTTTTAGTTTTTGTTAAAGCGTATGTATTTAAAATTTATTTTTAATTTTCGATATATCTCATAACACACTAAATAACACTAAGTTGGAAAGTACAAACTGTGAGATAATTTATTTTCACTGTGCACCTGTGGCGTAGCCAGGATTTTATTTCGGGGTGGTCTGGGTATCAAATTTATAGCTAAAGTTCAATTGTAAGCTAAAATCAAATTGTAAGCTAAGTTAAGGGTCCCATTTCGGGGGGGGGAGCTGCACCCTGAGCCCCCCCTCTTGCTACGCCCCTGTTGTGCACCAAAGTATTAATCAACCTGCAGTTAAATGCTACCTTCCTCACTAAAAAGGAAAAATAGGTCTCTAATCAACAAATAAAAGCGTGTTAAAAAGAATGGCCTTAACATGTTCTTTCACGATATTTTGTAAAAATAAAAATATTGTCGTGCCCAGGATTCGAACCTGTGTTATCTCGGCCATAGCGCAACGTACTAACTACTATACGATCACGGCCACAGTAAAAAAGGTTTTCTGAAGATTGTAATCTTTGGAAGTGTTCTACTTTCAATCAGGATAAGAAATGAGGAAATTATTTAATCCTGGCGATCCTGATCAGGATAATGAGATAAACTTATAAAATTATTGTATTGTCACCGGTTCTTCATAAATGTACAATGTTTAAATTAAATCCGACCGTTTAAAGTGTGCCAAATTTGAGTTCAAAAGAGTCGGTTACAAACATACATACAGGTGAAGCTAATAAATAAAAGCGTGTTAAAATCAGGATAATGGGATAAACTTATCAAATTATTGTATTGTCATCGATCCTTGATATATCTACAAAGTTTAAATTAAATCTGACCGTTTAAAGTGGGTCAAAATCGAGTTCAAAGGAGTCGGTTACAAACATACAAGCATACAAACATACATACAGGTGAAGCTAATAAAAGCGTGTTAAAAATTTTTTTACAAAAGAAAACAACAAAATTATATAATTACACTACATTTCTTGAAAAATTTTAATCCATTTTTTATGACAAGTAACAGGACAACACCTCCCTCCCCCCAAAAAAAAAGTTACATATTCGGTAATCGGTACATTATACGAAAGAAAAGTAATTTTAGTCTGTTCTTACATTGTGCATGGGCCCCAGTATGGCCGAGTGGATATAGACACTGAGCATGGTAGGTAGCTGAAGTGTGAAGGTCCAGGGTTCGGGCCAATTGCGCGGCCATATGTCTAACAGTTGCGTTTTAAGTAGTTTTCTCCAGAGGTTGAATAAGCGGAAGAACCCATTAAAAAGTCCTCCATCCAAAGCACCGCTCCTTAGTCAAATAGCCTTTGAGCACCTTTGCCTTAATAAACGGTACAATACAGTACTTGCATTGTGTATGCTCGTGCAGCGTACCTCTCTCCGAATTTGCACACTAGGGGAATTCCCCGTATTTCGATTAAAAATAAAACAAAATTTCATTTATAGAGAAGTACGGGACAATGAGGATCAAAAGTAGCGTTCATAATACTGGGATGTTCAAATTAGAAGGTGTTCAGAATGCAAAGAGTTCATCGTATGTTAAGTCTACGGAGTTTCGCTGGGAGCGTCGTAATGTGTTCATAATACAGGGGTGTTCACATCAGAGAGCGTTCATTGTATACTAGTTAAATAAACTAATTGAAACGTGAAATGATAAAATGATGATTCATGCGAAGGATAAAACTGTTATGTTAAAGTGAAAAATGTAGAAAGTTAATTTTAAAGCAAATAAGATTTACAATTGTACAAAAAAAGGTTATTAAAAAAAATATCAGTCAAATGATGTAAGGAATTTTACATAATTTAAAGGCTGTAGTTTGAAAGTTTAATTTGCGTGATGCACAGTGAAAATATGCAGTTGTTAAGCAGATAGGTTTGATGATTGCTTGCACGCCATCCTCTTTTTCTACCATCACAGAACATGTGTCATAACCTTCACTGTAAAAAAAAATAATAATAATAATTTCGTGAAAACGCTGAAAATGTACTGGCCACTGGGACGCCATTACTATTTCCGTATATTTACGGAATTCTATTCCTGTAAATTCCACTAGAAATTTTGTACCAGTGAAACGCTGGCCCTTGATACACAGAAATTATTCTGTATTCAAATATAAACGAGGAATTTCCGTAAAATTTTACGAAAAGTTTCCAGTAATGGTACGGTTATTTGTGAGAGTGTTGTTCTATTAGTTTTTCCATGTTCGGCCGATATGGGAACATTTTTCTGTAACGGAATGAGCAGAGCTTTTCCATAAAATTTTTGTAGGATTGAGAAGCCTAGAAATTCTTTAATTATCAGTAGTGCTGATTTGCCAAAATATACACAAAGGAATAATTGTTCTTTCACTACAATATCGGCAGTCTCATCTGTTAGAATGGAGAATGTTGTATGCAGTAGAATTGTTAATGTCGTTAATATACAATGACCAATGCTTTTGAAATAAAGCATAAATGCTATTTGCAGAATAGCGTGCTACCTTTCACGGCATATAGGTACCTTTCACGGATATAGCATAAATCGTTCTTTTACAGAAACACTCAAAATGATAAAATGATTCCAATACATTACGCTCTATGGACACTTCTTTAACTACTGAACCGATTCTAAACTTTTTTTCACTAATAGTAAGCTGCACTACTCCTGAGTATTATAGGATACCTTTCATGCATATAGCATAAATAGTTCTTTTACAAGGACACTCAAAAAAAAAAAAGTTCTTATACATTACGCTATAGGGATATCTCTGTAACTACAGAAACGAGTTTAAAGATTTTGGTCTAGTGTCATCAAACTGTTATTTTGGTCTAGTGTCATCAAACTATTTCTTTTCTGTTATTCACACATGCTTCATTTCTCTCTGGACCCAATTCAAAACGACGCGGACGAAGTCGTGGGTAGAATCTAGTTTGTTGATAATCTCTCTCTCACACACACACACACACACACACACAATAGAAAGAAAATAAAAACTTAGTTCTTTAACCCAGACAGCACAGCAAATTTGCGTCAAACTTGCCGTAAGCTTGATTTATCAAGTCAATGAACTTGAATTAAGCTTGAAAATTTCAAGCGTGTAAGCTTAATGCAAGCTTGAATCAAGTGTTCAAGTTTACACTTGCCCAACTTGCATTAAGCTTGACATATCAAGCTTGACATAGCAAGCTTAATTGAATCTTTAAAAAATTTCCCCCCAACAAGTCTTAATACCTGGGGCGCCCTCTCCGCTGAAACTTCAAGTTATTTTAATCTGTTTCCATCTAGCGTCCGCTGCTGGGATCGATCTCGGGACCTAAGGTGTGGGAAGCCAGCGTCCTAACCACCATGCCAATCTCACTCGCAGTGACAAGACTAAAGTTTGAAGTGACTGTTATGGTTGTCACGCCGTTTTTTTTTGGCAAGATTGATCAGTATTGGCCGATGCCGATCTGTTTCTTTTATTTTTCTATGGGATGAATTAAAATTAAAATAATGTTACGTGTGATTTATAGACTCTACTAATAGAGAAATAAGCATAATATAAACTTAAAAGCAGCACACGTTTTAAAACTTTCAGTATCGCAACACTCATGTTGGGCAATATTGGCCAAAATCGAGACAAACGACTGATTTTGAAATCAATTTTGTACTATATATTTATTTTATTTTGAAGAATTTCAATATTTGCAAATATAGAATCTTTTTTAAAAAAAATTCTATGGTCAAGTACAGTTATGACTGATGATAAATTATTTGTTATGTGAATGTGGCTTTCCAAATCTAGCAGTAATCAAGCTGTATTCAAGCTTGACAGTTCAAATGACTTAAGTTCGGCGGGAAAATATTTGCTGACTCATATTTTTTTTGCAATCTCCAAGCTTGCTGCAAGCTTAAAATGAATTGAACTGTCAAGCTTGTATTAATAAGTCAAATTCAAAGACATGTCAAGCTTGATTTAAGCTTATGTGCTGTCTGGGAAATACGCTTGACAAGCAAATTATGGAATGTAAAAATAAAACTAGAACTATGTGGGGCAAATAAACTGATAAGAAACTTGAAATGGTAAAAGTACAATTCAGACGAAGAATGTATCTTAAATATTAATGTTAGAACAATTAAGATTACAAGATAAAATATGAAAATGTTCTGATTTTCTATAAAGATGCTGCGCATGTGTTGAAATCTGCGACGGATTAATGCAATTTTGTTTATGTGTGTGTGAGAGAGAAGGGAGTGGGGGTGGACGAAGGTTAGTTGGAAGATTCACATACACAAACACAACCATTTTATGGAAGTAAAATAGGGTTTTTAAATTGATTTTTTTTAACGAAAGGGTGTACGTCCCTTCCATTTAATTCGTCCTTGGTTGAAACATACCAGCAATTAGGAAAATAATCTTTTTTTCACAGAAATTTTACAGCCAGTTGTTACAGTATGTTAAAATACATAAATTACTTTACTTCCGGAAAAGAGGCAGGTGACATTTTTTGTATATGATGCCTAATTTTTTTTAAAACGGTCACATTTTCCAGGGGGGGTCAAGTGACCCGTTTGACCCCCCCTCCCGACGCCCATGAGTATCTTCTAAAATAATTCGATTTTCGAAATTTACGTCAGCTTATCAGGTTCCTGGGAGTTTTCCGAATCCGCGGACACGTTTCTCGAAATTCAAATCCACATGATTTAGGAGAAGATAGCCGAACAAGCTCTTCACAGCGGCCGTTACTTTTTTTTAGAATAGAGATTAATTTAAATAGAATACGTTTTTTAGATAACTTTTTAAAAACACGTTGAAGAATCTTTGCCAGATCAATTAAAAAAAATTCTCGAATATAAATATTATTAACAATAAACTATTATTCTGCTAAATCTAACTTATTTCAAAGCACACTCTTCAATACATGGAACAATGTTTCTAATAAATTTAAAAATTTCAATGTTAAAAAAAACAGTTAAATCTTAAAAATTTACATCGTCTAATTTTATAATGAATATGTATGGGAACAATCCTCTTTAAAAAACTTTTTCCGTCATATAGTTTTCTTTGAATTAGTTCGGTAAAAAGTGTTGTAAAAAATAATACTATTTGTTTACTGTGATGGAAAATCGCTTTTTACCCACTATCCTTAATTTATTTCTCAACTAAAAAATATAAGTGAATAAAAACTAAAAAAAAACCCTTTGTCACTAAATAAATATTTATTTGCTTTATCCTTTTTTTCTACACGGTATTATTTTCTTTTATGCCTTCGATGAAAGCTCAAAACAAATAATTTTTTTTTTCCCCTTTTAATCGCGATTTTGGGTTAGTAGGGAAAAACATCCGCTTTAATTACATTGTAATATTTTTAAGTGATTATTTTTATCGTTTACTTTGTTACAATGTTTTTGAAAGTTGCTTAGGTAAGAAAGAAAGAAAGAAAAGAAAGAGAGAGGGAGAAAAGGAAAAATAAAACCTGAAAAACCACAATGAAAAACATTTTTGGTGATTGAATTTATTAAAAATGTCACATTTATTATTATTATTAAAATTTATTATTACAACTTTAACGTTGCATTTTGCAAATAGTAAAACATCAAGTTAGCAATTTTTAATTTTTTTTAACGAATGCATGAGTTTTCTGGGCACCCAAAAAAATTAAACATGACTTTTATTCCTTAAATTTTAATCTTAGACTTATAAAATAACTTACAAAGTTACCTTAAAAAAACAGAATTTTATGAAATGTATTAAAATTTTTTGGTCATTAAGTTCGAACAAATACAAAATTAAACTTTTTTTTACAGCCCCCCATACAAATAATATACCACTGACTAAAATGTGCTCCACACATACACATTAAAAGTGTGATGTACAAAGTTTCAGCATTTTATGATTAAAAGGTTCAAATATCAAAATACTTTTTGATGCTTGTGTGTGATTTCTCAAAAAATTATGTTGTATGATGGTGTTTCAAGGGTCATGCGTAAATTACGAAAGAAAACAATGCATAAATAAATAATTTTTTTGGTCGTTTAAAAGTACAAATATACCAAAACTTTGTAGAAATATAACAAAACTATAACCAAAATATTAAAAAGCTTTTCAAAATCTTTTCCAACTATACCAATACAGAGCTTAATTCGTATAGTAACAATTATGCAGACTTCAAGCTCTTGTACGGCGACAACAATCGTGAATGCTTCGTTGCAACTCCGCTGTATTTAAGGTGACAAATACACAACTGTGCATTAACAAGCTACCCCTGAAAAATATAAAAATATAAGATATTAATCATCCGCGGAGATACTTAGAAAATTAACTGAATACTTAAAAAAAAAAAAAGACAATTACTTAAAAGAAATTACTTAAAAAAAAAAGAAAAGACATTAAAAAATCTGAAATTCTTCCAGATTTTATTTACGCACTTGAGTGTGCTTTTACTCTCTCTCACACACACGAAACCACTAAGATTTTATCTGTCGGTTCCAAGTATGACGTATGCTTCGACATGGCGCAGTGGTTATGTCCTTGGAAATAATAGGCAACCGAAGCGTGAAGCGGGTCTTATCGAGCGTCTGTCAACCTAACTGAAACCACCGCCACCGTCAGACTATCGCCAAATTTGGCGATATATCGCCAAAACTCGCCCAGAACGATGACAAATGGCGATATTTCGGGCATGGACCCAATGACTGACTACCGCCAAATTTGGCGATATTTTGGAAAAACTCGCCAAGGTCGACGACAGACGGCGAGATTTTGGGCATGGACCAAACAATGACTGTCTACAGTTAAATTATATTGAAGATGTATATAGACATTAAAGTATTGACATTTTTTTCGGTGGTCCTGTAAATAAACTCTCCACTAGATTGGAACCAAAAATCCAGATGCACAACTACGTGCTACAACAATCTTATGTATGAAATTTCAATATTCTACGACTAAAATTTTTTGAGATTTGAGAGTTAAATACATACACACGTACAGCAAAAGTCGCCAAGCTTGGCGACTTTTAGAGTAGTTCTTGAGGGAGGCACTTGACCGTGGTCGGACCATTACCTAACTTATATGGTAGGACCGTATTGTGCTTGAAATGGATATATGCCCCTAAAATTGCCACTGACCGTAATGTATTGGAAATCTTTTGAGTGTTCCTGTAGCAGAACTATAAATGATAAAGATACTTCTTTTAATGGAGAAATTTATTTTGTAACTCTTAACAGCATATATCAGTTCTGAGTCGTTTGAAATAGCCCAATACCTCTAAAATACGCTTTGATGAATTTCGGCCTATAGAGCGTTATGTATTTCGAATCTTTTGGGCGATCCTGTAGATAAACTATCTAGTCGAATGGAACCGAAAGGGGAAGTGCTTGCACAACTAGATGTTACAACAATCCTAAATATAAAGTTTCAACATTCTAAGCCTAATAGTTTTTGAGATATGCGAGTTTAATGAATTTTGGCCCATTGAGCGTAATGTATTTCGAATGTTTTGAGCGGTCCTGTAGATAAACTATCCAGTCGAATGGAACCGAAAGGGGAGGTGGACAACTAAATGTTACAGCAATCCTAAATATGAAGTTTCGCGCCAAATTCGTGCAATATAAAGTTTTCGCACAAAATTCTACGCCTAATAGTTTTTGAGATATGCGAATTCAATGAATTTCGGCCCATAGAGCGTAATGTATTTCGAATGTTTTGGGCGGTCCTGTACATAAACTATCCCTTCGATTGAGACCAAAAGGGGAGGTGCACAACTAAAACCACACAAAATGCAAGAATATAGACCGAAAACTAAAGAAAACCCTACGCAAATCCCTAAAATCAACAAAAATTGAAAAGTGACTCGGCGCGCTCGTGTAGACAAAAAACCAACCTGTGATTGAAAGAAATAGCATTCTCAAGTGCTAAAAAAACTTAAAATAGTATCTAATTTTTAAAAGTTTATTTTTATATGAGGCCAGAAGAGGTGTTAACGCCTCAAGCTTTTAAAAATTATCGCGGTTACCTGACCAGAAAAAAATTTCAGCTCCAGGGATTGTACACAATAATTGTCTAAAGGGGAGTGAAAAATATGGTGTACGAGCCCCTCTTGATAGATTCCAGTAAGTGCGGTTGTTTATACAACTTTATTGTGATGCACGCATTTGAACAAAAGGTCGGGATTTCAAACCGAGCATTATGCTCAAATTTTTACCATTTCAGCACCATTATGTGACAGTTATGCGGATATTAAGTCTGCACAACCGATTACGCTTTTTGTTTCCGTCATTTAACCGGGCTCTTGTTGCCCTCTTACATGCCGTCGCCCTATGCAAGGTAGCTTTTTTCTGTTCTCTACCTCCTTTCGAAATACTGATGATGAATTCAGATACATTGCGCCAAAAAAGTGGATCCAGCAATTCAAAATGACTTGAAAAGTATACTATGTATACGTTGCGCGAGGTAAATGAATTCATTGACACGACATTCTTGAAATTATTTCCTCTTGATATCTATTGGCATGGCATAAACGAGGACATTCAAATATTCTTAAAGAAAACGCATTCTATTCATTCATTTTCATAAACAGGAATCGAAACCAGGCTAAAAATGTTCTTTCATGTCTGACACTTTCATCAGTTGAAAAGCACCACACCTTAAAAGAAAGAAAAGAATTTGTGAAGTCCATACCTCTGAAAAAAGTAGCTGCATTACCTGGAAAGAAATGTTATTCATACATTTAAGACTGCTTTTCATATGCCAATAATCCTATCAAACGGCTCCCTTAACATCTCCATTCCCTCAACACATACATCTCTGAAAAAAAAAAAAAAAAAAAAAAAAGCGTAACTTCAATAATATCAAATCTGTTTACCACAACTGTCACCTTTTCACACTACACTTGTTTAAAGAAATATATGATCTTCTCAACCATTTTTTTGAGGAGAAAAGAACATTGCGAACGCTAACAAACATCTGTTGCCACAGATATGATCAAATAAAGTACACAGGATAAAACTGAAAAGAACGTCCCCTATAATGGACCTTAAAATGTCAAAGCTAAAGTCTCCTTTTATTTAATTTCTGAAAAAAAGAACTGCAAAAGACCCGTAATGTGTTTCGTGGAATAAAAACATCAAGTGACACGCAATCGTCGGTTTTTTTTTCAATCAGCAGGCGATTGCTCGTTTCATTTTTTCTTATCACCTACCGATCAGAGACATGACGGTGAGTTTGCAGAGAGGTAAAACGGGAATCTCTGTTTGTAATCCCTCTATTAATGTTTTCTTTGCCACGTAAATCTTTTTCCTTTTTAATTTCTAAAATTGATGTTTTAAACTATGTTTTTCGATAAATTTTGTGTTACTACGCTTTAATCTGCAATGAATGAACATAAAAAACTGATTATAGTCAGTAGATTCGCGCTACAACGGATCTATCTTTACTAGAAATCAAAGCCCGTCCAGGAGGCTATTACAACGGGCGCTAGAACAAAAACATTTGAAGAAATTATGTCTACACCCAATATCAGTGGCGTAGTCAGAAATTTTTCATGGGGGAGGTTACGACTACTACAACTCACATATATGTATTCGTGTCTGTGATAAGGAAGTGAAGAATATACATTGTGGATGGCAAAAAATTCCTCATGGGGGTTGTGCCCCCTATCCCCCCCTTTTCTACGCCACTGCTCAGTATATTTCACTTTCGTCCAGCTGAAATAAGTAACTTCGTATTCAGTTTTTATTATATACCCAAATCGAATTTCATGCTCTTCTAGAAAGTGAGGAAACTTTTGGCATTCGAAAGATTTCGTTTTGTGTACACAGCCACTCTTACATCCATGCAGACAATATATTTGTGAAAAGAAATTAAACTAAGCAATCTGGAAAAACTATTTTAAAGGAATTGGAATCACTTTTCCCTTTCAAAGCCTGATGACCATGATGAAAATATGACGTGATATCGATTGCAACAGCCTATTTTTGTCGTGCATATGAGTCACCTTTTTTTACTCTCGGAAATAAAAGGGACCTGAAAATAGCAAAGAATTGCTTAAAAATGAGGGAACCGGTGGATTTTCAGATTTTTAGAATAGCACAGATTGTTTTTATATTTTTAAACATGATTATGAAAAATTTAAAACGGATCGTATAAACGGTGTATATGTCATTACGCTTTTCCTGCGTTTTAATCTTTTCGAACTTTTTAATCTTCTTGGAGTAATGGCGGTAAAATATTTATATTGAAGTGGTTGCCCGGAATGGTTACAGACTGAGTCAGGGATCAGCGTAACCACACAGTAGAGTGCGATATTACACGAATTTTACATGATTAACATATCTCAGACCTAACGTAGACTCCTCGCTCGCAATCCGAGATTTTTCACCATGAGTAAGAAGTGCAAACAGATGTGGGGTGTGAGGGATAAGCATCGTCTTCGTAATTCGGTCCAGAAGACGTGAGCTAATCAGGAAGCGGTGTTCCACCTTCCGTAGCATCGCCGAGGGCGGAAGCACCTTAACCGTCCCAGTCTAAACCAGACTCTATTTCTTACAGTATCTACGAAATGGTGATACATAGTTAGGGAATATTTAAAAATGGTTTGAGGGGCGTTTATAAGTGTCGAAATTACCTTTGTGTATGTTTCAAAAAGTTTTATATGTATATATATATATATATATACGCTATTTCCCTACGCGAAATTTTCACTTAACGCGAGGGTCTCAAAACGCATCTTTTGTGTAAGTCAAGACTCCACTGTAAACAGACTCACTAAAAAGTTTTATTGAATCAAAAAAAATTTCGCTGACTTTTTCTGGAAATACAGAAATATTTTCTTGATGCTATAAATTATCCAGTTGAAATAGCGCTAACCAAATTTTTGTTAAATTCAGCAAAACATTTTCTCCCGTGTTGAATAAATGACACTATTTCCTTTCCTTTGATATTATTGGATTCGGTGTTTCCAGTATATCTGTAAATTTGTATTTTTTTTTTCCGGTAGTTTCCGAACCGATAGTTTGCACTAACTTATAAGCTGTTAAAATTGAAATCAGGCACATACAGTTATCAAATGTTTCTACATAAAAGAATTGAGCAAATTCCATTCAACAGCTGTAGGGGGGAAAAAACGAAATTTTTGCACATTCTCAAAACCTAATTAAAAATTGGTAAAAAAACACAAATTCGAGAATTTCAGGGACTTTTTTGAGTTTATCATGCGGGTTAAACTTTAAAGTATGTAAATTGCTCGCAACACTTTTATTTTATTTGCACTGAGCTGCAGAAACGTATTTAAAAATGCATTTTTGACTAAGTTGTATTAGCAAGGAAACTAAATCCATTAAAATTAAGCATAGCAGCTGTGTCTCTAAATAATAAAAGTCCTGTCGATAACGGTTCCGAGATCGATTCATCTCTCCCGGTGCATCTGCCATCCGCCGCCATGTTGAAATTTTGATAAAAACGACATTTTTATCTCTAACTAAAAGCAAAAACTTTTTGTACAGTTCGAAAGATCTCTAAAAAATTCACCATTTTAAAACTTGCATCGATCTAGCGATCGATGAGAGAAAAAGCGCAACAGATTGTTTGGTGGCGACATCTATGAATTATATTGTTAATTAAATAATTAAAAATGTCCGTTTCAAGAGGATTAAATAATTTTACAATTGCGCAAAATGATTTCGAAGCCATATTTTAACTAAACAAATTTATTAATTTACTAGTAGTATTTATTATTTAAAAAACTATATAAAGCCATTCATTATAATTTAATTTTACTAATTTTTCACTGATTTTATTTATTTAAGTACAAATGCATGTTCAAGCGAAAGTTTTATTCTTACAAAGAAAAATATTTGTAAAGAAACAAGGCGTGAATATAGTGATAAATATTTCGATAGGTTATTTTTCTCTTCAACGGTAATCTACCCAGCCGCCCTCTCAAAGAAATTTTGCTACTAACAATTGTATTTATTAAGGTATCGATTTTAAACGAAAAAGTTAGTTATAGAATTATTTTAGTATGTTGCAAATTTCGGTCGCGAAGAGGCCCGTAATGCACAAGCCAGTCGCGAAGCGGCGCGTGTCCTCTAGCTTGCACATTTTTTTTTTTTTTAATGGCAGTGTATTGTGGTGTGCACAAATGTTTCTTTTGGCATATCATAAATTATAAGCAATAAAATATTTCCATGAAGGGAGTTATTTCAAAGGTCTTCAATCTATCTCAAAACAGTAAGGAGGCACAAAGATGCAATGCGCCACTTGAAATCGTTCAGTGCGTCAAGTTTAGAGCTTGCGCCATATTTTGGCCACCCCTTGCGCTAGAATATAATAAAAAAATAATAACAATATGTTAAAAATATATATATGAGTAATTCTTTTCATTTTTTATGCTCAAAATGTGCATAAAAATTGTTATAAAGTGGCACTTTTGCAAGCAACAGAACTGAAATTAAGATCCTTTTATTCTGTAAATTCTATTTTGACGTTTGAAAATTCCTTTAGGAGAATGAACTACCCTTACAGCTTTAAAAATTGGATTTGAAAAATTAAACAAGGGAATGCTTTTACTCCCAGAAAAATCAAGAAAACTTACGACGATTGATGTTTTCAAACAACTGGAAAATGCCAGATAATGTCACTGCATTCACTGTAGAGATTCATACTCTAAATCAACTCCTTGAGAGTATTTTAGCAAAGTTTCATAACAGTACAATTATATTTTTTTTAGTTAGGATCTTTTATCCACAAAGCAAAATCTCCAAAATCATAAAAAAAAAAAGGTGAGAAAGCAATCTTGAATACTACTCTTTTCCCATGAGATGACACCAATTGAATTCCCTGTAACTCAAGCTACGGCATTCTGATTTAGTACTAAGTTAAAAGTAGAAAATTGGATTTCTTTTCCGAAATTTGCATTTTAAAGGTACTGCGCCTTAATTATCTTACTTAAGGTACGTAATTATCTTACTTAAGGTACGTAGTACCTTAAGTAAGATAAATTACATATTCTAAAATAAAGAATATGAATAATTCTAAAACATTTTCCTATATTTTTACTTGTTTGTACAAAGTGAAGGAAGTATTGTAATAGGGAAAAAAAAAGCCAGTCATATTTTGACAGGAAAATCAATTTTGACCAACTCTAAATTCCTTTTGATGAGCTTTTGTTTGTGACACCTCAATGTACAGTGAATCCATTTTGGCTAGTTTGGTCCGGACGTTTGCACGCAGCTATGTACTTCGTATGACTCAAAAACGGTTGAGCGTAGAATTTTGTATTTAGGACTGTTTCAGCATTCAGTTGTTGAACCTCCCTTTTTTAATCGCAATCCACTGGGTAAGGTATTTACAAGATCACTGAAAAGACTTTAATAAAGTCTGTGGTCATTTTTAATTTATCAAAAGTCTATTGGCAGTCATTGATTGGGTCATGGTCAAAATCTTGCCAACTGTAGCCAAGATTGGCAAAATATGGCCAAATGTGAAAAAAAAAAAAAAGGTTAGAAACATCAACCCAGCCCGCGATATCTTTTATATTTAGCGATATATACCCAAACCCTTATATTACTAAGGTATTTTATATCTCTTTCAAATGAAATAACTTTAAACGAAGAGCGTCGAATATGTGTACAATTTAGTAGACGTAAAGTTACATAATGTCTGTTATCAACAGATACTGATGTTAACGGACGTGATCATACTCACCATCATGTTCATCTTCATTATAATAGCGATTACACAATGTCGTTTGAAAGGGGGGAAGATTTAGTGTTTTCATGATTTTTACACAAATTTGTAAGTCTGTCTTAAAAGGTAGGTTCGCAACAAAAAAGCTGTTTTTTAAAAATAATCACATTGTTTGTGGGGTTTCGGGAAAAACAAATAAGTAAATAAAATTCTATCTGATGTTCGTGAAATTGGGAGTAAAGAACTTCGAATAACCATTATGTACTTGAATGTGTCTAATCTTCTAGCAGACAATACCGATATTTCTGGTCCACATGACTGACTATAAGCATTCTATGACTAACACTATGACGGACACACATCATACTGACTATAAGCATTCTATGACTAAATTATATATTTCTAATTAAAGTGAGCTTTAGATTTTGCCTCTTGGAATCGATTGTACGTACCACTGAATATCTTAAAAATAAATTATGAAGCTTTTATCCTATATACCTCTGACTTTCTATCGCCATTTTTTTTTTCTTAAAGAATCTTCCCTGATTTCTGCAGTCCATCAAAATTTGACAGTTAACCCTTTAACGCGCGGTGTCCTCACCGTGAGGACACCAAACTCTGACGTTTTGACTGTTGCCAGTCACGAAGAATAGATTTGATTTCTATGAAAACAGTTGCGGGTGGCATAGCTCCGCGAGAATCCGTTACTATTTAGCACGTCATTTCCCGTAAAAAAATGGTCACTAATATTTTTAGCAGCACTGACATCTGCTGAAAAATGGAGGAATGCGAGAACAGCCGGATAGATTGCCCAATGCTGAAAAAAGGGTGGCCGTTGCCATCGCTGGACTTAACTACCAGCAAGATGGCGGACGATCGAAAAGTTCATCGCGTGCCACATATCTAGAGACCCTTTTTTGACGCAGCTGGCTGTGCGACATAGCCCCTTAAACGGCGGCCCTTTTTTCAGCATTGGGAAAGGGTTGCGCCTCAAAGGGTTAACCATTTACTCCTTTGATAGTTGTTACTGGAAAACGTTTGGTCATCCTGTAGTTCAAACATGAAAAACTAAAAATCAGCGTTTTGAACTGTAGAAAGAAGAAAAGAGAGCGAAAGATCCGCTTAACTCGCTGCTACCGAGAAGCAGTTGAAAAATATCTCGTTAAGAAGATGGAAAAGATAAGAGAAGTATTAAAGAAGTACCTCTTACGGTTCAATGAATGCATTTTCCTCACCCTCCTTCACCCAAAGCGTTGTTTGCAGGATTTTGAAGTCTGCTTCATTTCCGTTCCGAGATGGGTTACTTGCACGTTTTTTTTTTCTTTCTGCCCCCTCCCCCTCCCTTCCTCTATAACAACATTTTATAATACGTCCATTTTTACCTCCCCCCCCCTTCCCTTCAATTTTTTTTTTATTATTATTTCATACGTGGGGCGTAGCCCATAGGTGGTTCCACACGGAGTGTATCAGACGACGACTGACAGCTGAAGTGCGAGAGAGTTGAGATGAAAAGTGCTGAATGATTGTAATTAAGGAGAATAAAGAGAAAAAAAATAGGATAAAGCGGATTTGAGAGAAAGATAGAACACTGTGGAGCATTTCACGGCGAAAATGCCGTATTAACGAAGCTGGTTATATGCAACGAAGCGAATTCAGGGTACTTTATTGTAGGATACTGCTGAGTAATTATACGCCTTCCAGACCATTTTAGAATGCATAACGCCCTCGGTGTGAGTGTACGGGTGGGTTAGGGTTAATAGGCCTTTTTCAAGTTTTGAGGAGCACTTTAAGGAGCTTTAACCTATAAATATGGAAAATTATATGTCATCTGCAGTTGGAATACAGCTTTTATCTCCTGTAAAGAGAGGAGGGAGAACAGCTTCTTGTTAAAACTGTTGCATTGTACTTCTCTTATTATGTTTACAAATATATGTACAAAAAAGAACATCTCTTATTATACTTTCGAATATGTGCATATAATAAGTAAAGAACACTTATAGTAAATTAAAATAATAATAATAGTAATACTTTTCAGCCTTTGAAAAGTGCTTATTACTTCTGTTTGTCTGTACAATTCTCCCTCTCTCTCTTCGCACTTTTAACTGCCGTAAATATGCACCAGTTGTTATGGTATTAACCCTTTGAGGCGCAACCCTTTTCCCAATGCTGAAAAAAGGGCAGCCGTTGCCATCGCTCGACTTAACTACGCAGCTGGCTGTGCGCGTCAAAAAAGGGTCTCTAGATCTGTGGCACGGGATGGGCGTTTCTATCGTCCGCCATCTTGCTGGTAGTTAAGTCGAGCGATGGCAAGGGTTGCGCCTCAAAGCGTTATATGAAAACGTATTACGGTATACGAATATTAATTGTTTAGAGAGTAATTTAGAGATATTAATCTATTTTAAGGTTTGTGCGTGGTGTTTTAAAAAAATCATTAAAAAATGAAGAAGCAAGTCGGGGTGACCGAAATAGGCATATATTTGTAATGGATAAGGTGTATAAAACATTAGGAGGATGATACCAGGAAACTGGGCCTTCACCTCATTTCAGCAGGAACATCAGAAGTTTCGCAGTTTTCGGCTAGCATTAGATCGGAGGACTTAGGTTGACTTTTCACCCCGCTGACAGGTTCGCAATTAAAAAAATTTCTTGACCTTTCCTTCTCAATAGCTTGCAGTCACAAATTTCTTTGCGTGCTACCACCCGCGCATGATATCTATATGAGAGCTCCGTTTTATGCAAATGCAATGATATTGAGGTTTCCTCTTTTTTTCTTTGTAACAAAATATTTCAGAAACACCTTGTCTCTAGAGCGCATGGCAGCGATATAAAACTATGTCCTGACCCATGCAGTGGTAAATATATCCCTAGCTTTCATGCACTTATAAATGCAGAAAAAAAAATTTAAAAAAATGTAATGTACGCTTTAGTTTCAACTTACATCAAGTGTCTTTCTCAAAATTTG
The DNA here is from genome assembly GCA_038373885.1 of Cheiracanthium punctorium. NCBI lineage: Eukaryota > Metazoa > Arthropoda > Arachnida > Araneae > Cheiracanthiidae > Cheiracanthium > Cheiracanthium punctorium. The sequence goes on along the minus strand of JAWZYV010016735.1, from coordinate 614,334 downwards.
CTCTCATTTATTGAACACAAAACGTATAGGCAATGTAAACGCATTCCGTAAGAATTTATGAGGGCTATATATACGTACACCACCTTCGAAAAACTACCCTCCAGAAAAACCATCACCCAAACTTCCCTGATATTAGTATTCAAATCTATTCTACCTTCATCCAGACTATGAGGAAAAGGTCTAGGGTACTTATATGATAGAAAAGGAAAAGGGAAGAGAACGTTCTTTCTTTCTTCCTTCCAAAAAAAGAGTCTATACGCAAGGGCTATCATTTCAGAATGTGCATCACTCAAAAACTTTAAAGTAGCAGAGCAATTTCAGGAAACGATATCTAGTTCATGTTTCAAGGAAATTTTCCTTGATATTTGCATCAGAAAACTTTGCGTAGATTCTACTGAGGGAATCGTGTAATCTGAAACCAAGTTCACTTTCCACGTCATTTTGAGTGGGGTAATTCCAGTGGTTCTATTGCTTTGCCTACCAAAATTTTACCTACTCCTGCCTGCCTCTCCCCGCGAAAAGAATTTTATTCCTGGTAGTGTTTATTTTTTTTGTACTTCTGTGAGTTTGGTGCTTGTATAATGTGAATGAATATTTAGTGCATAAAAGATTTTGCGGGGTACTCTGTATATTTTTCCAGTAAAGCAGGCATTTTATGTATTCCCACTATTGATGCTGTTTCAAATTTTGATCTTATTTCTATTTTTTTCCTTTGCGACCATTTCATTGAAATAGTGTTGTATAGATGGGGGGGAAATTAATGAAGAAAGGAGTAATAATAGTTAAAGAAAAATTTGGAAAACGTTCTATAACTTTTCTCCCCTTTTTTAACCCTTTAACGCGCAGTGTTCCCGCTCTGGGAACACCAAACTCTAACGTTTTGACTGTTGCCAGTCACGAAGAATAGATTTGATTTCTGTAAAAATAGTTGCGGATGACATAGCTACACTAGAATCCTTTGCTTTTTAGCACGTCATTTCCCGTAAAAATATGGTCACGATTATTGTTAACAGCACTGACATCTGCTGAAAAATGGAAGAATACGAGAACAGCTGGATAGATTGCCCAATGCTGAAAAAAGGGCAGCCGTTGCCACCGCTCGACTAAACTACCAGCAAGATGGCGGGCGATCGAAACGTTCATCGTCGGCAACGGCTGTGCCGCACAGCCAGCTGCGCCAAAAAAGGCTCTCTAGATCTGTGGCACGCGATGAACGTTTCGATCGTCCGCCATCTTGCTGGTAGTTTAGTCAAGCGGTGGCAACGGCTGCCCTTTTTTCAGCATTGGGAAAGGGTTGGCCTCAAAGGGTTAACACTTTCCAACAAAGGTTGAAATTGTGTTTATGATTTCCGTTTGTCTGTCTGTCTGTCCGCCTATTCGTCCGTGCTCTTACTCCTGTAAATATGCATCGATTACTACGAAATTTATGTATATTATTTCTATGTACTGTACCATTTATCCTATTAAAAATGGTGTATAGATCTACAGGAAGACTGAAAAGATTTCCAAAACATTACGCTCTATGGGAAGTCGCTCTTCAAAGTGTATTTTAGAGATTTTAGGCATTTTCAAAGTAAACAAAGTTGACTTTTATTTTATTAAGTCTCACAAAGTAATAGGTTCCATCAAAAATAGTGTTTATATTATTAATAGTTCTTATACAAGAGCACTTAAAATAATTCGGAACATTACGATCTTTGGGAGTTAAGAGACATTTATCGACTTCAAGCACAATACAATAAGTATAAAAATGTTTATAACATTTTACTCTTTAGTTAAACAATGGAAGACTTTTAAAGACTCTTTTGCAGGGTGTCCCAAAATTACATTTATACTGATAATGCAGCCTTTTCTCTTGAGATCTTACCTCCGAAAACTCGCCAGATTTAAGGACTATACATCGTCAGATTTGGTGTCAAAAAATTGTTGTGTTGGAAAGTTTATAATCGGTGCGTTTGGCATAATTTATCTTTCTTTATTATTTTTTTCCTTTATCTTCTTGAGCAAAGAACTTATGAAATTGCCCATAATAATATTTGAACAAATGGTACAATATAATGTTTAAACTAAATAATAGTAGCATGAGCTTTGAAATTATATCTTTCTTCACTGCAATTATTTTCGAAAAAAATTGCTAGTTTTCGCTAAAAACACTCTTTAAGGAATCATGATAATTTTGGACCGTTTGTTTTGAACAGTGCTAATTTGAACAGTTTTAAACAGAAGACTCCGATGATGCTAGAAGCTTTAAAAAATAGAATGTCACTTTACAAGGTGTGCTAAGCACTTTTATAACCGTTTAATCTTAAGATTTATGAAAGATGGGGGGGGTGGATTCTAAATAAGTAATATTTCTCTGGATGGATGATAGCCTCTCTGCTCATTTTGCACAATTATTGTGCATAAAAATCTTTATTAAAGATGGATGGGACATATAAATATATTCATAAAAATTCATGAAAGTGCATTATACTGTAGTAGTATTAATTATTTTGTGAGCTTAAAACAAATGGCTTTGGTTTTAAAGGTTTTCAGATGTTTTATGAAGCCTATTATTTTTTTTTTCTGAATTATTTGAAACGCCATGGATCGGATCTTAAACGCTATTATGTCACAGTATTTACAGCTTAAATAACTTTTAATGATAGAACAAGTTTTAATTTTCATACGAAACTTGATGATATTTGGGATGTTAAGCGTATTAAAATTAAAAGCATGTTTCCCTTTCTTTATTGAATAAAGGATTTTTTATTTTTTTTATACTACTGATATTTTTTTAATTGATTTAACAAAATGTTTCTTAATCGTATGCCATTTTTAATTTTTCGTACGATATTACCAAATCTGTACAACATATCTCAATGATGTTTGTAATCAGACTTTATGGATGGTTAAATAATAATGAAACCGTTTGCAATCTCTCCTTTATAAAAGGTAAAGGCGGCAATAGGTACTCGCGTGTGTACGTTAAGAGCTCACCTTGTATGGTAATCATTAGGTGCTGTGTTTGGGCACACAACAATCATTAGATGCTGAATGTTTGTATGCATAATAGTCTTTAGATGTTAAATATTTGTGTCTAAAGCAATCCCTAAATGCTTCTTCGATTACCATAACCATGCAGCCAGACACATTATCGTAGTTAATGGTTTTATAAAGCTTGCATTAGCTACGAATAAGTTGAACTTCGTCGCAGTTAATCTTAATAGGGTAAATATTTTACTTTAGGAAAACACGCAAAACTTGTACATTTATGCTTTTTTTTTTTTTTACAGTGTAGCAGATACTACTTTCTGAATGAATAGAATATTTTTCTAAGCATTAACTCTTAAATATAGCTGAAAACAATTCATAAAAATTGAAATTGGATGTTATTATTTATTTATTTGTTTTTAACATGAACTTTTTCAATCTTCAGCTTATGTCTCATTTTTTATTCATACAAATATATGATATCATAGCATAGAATTTTACGGCATAGGCTTTCGTGCAGCATGCACTTTTTTCCAAAGAAAAAAAATAGTAGCCATTGATTAAAAAAATAAAAATTAATTGTAGAGGGAATAAATATTATGATAAAGTAAGTCACTTTCAAACATTTAAACTATTTGTGAAATTAGATAAGCAAGTAATCAGCTACAATAACATACATTAGCAAATATTAAAAGTATGGCAACAATACTCCGGGAATAAATAAAGCAATGCTGTTAACTAAACCAAATATTGAAAAATTAAGCTCCTTGTCTACAGAAATGTTTTCTTCGGGTCAATTATATCTCAAAAAGGAAAATTTCTCCCCGGAACTGCTTTTGCAAAGTAGCCCCATATGTTTTATATCGGGTTCAGAACAAATATTTTGCTGGTATTCATTCAGTAGCCAAAACGTCATGGAATTCGTCAATTAAGTTTGTGTTCGATGTGAACGAACATTCCAGTTTGTAATTAAAAAGTCAGATTCATATTTACCCCTCGAAAATTATTATGTAAGGTTCTACAATTGCATCCTGATATATCCGTCCAGCCACCGTTCTTTTGCTGAAAATAGTGTGGGGTGTAACATTATTCCTCTCAGCAGAACTTCAGTGGGACTACCGAAACTGGCACGTGCTATAATGTTTCATGGAAAATTCAGTGTTCCTGATTTTCTCCATACGTAAAGATGATTAAAATCACGTGTTAAACTGCACATCCGTAAAAAGAACATGAGACCATTGGTGTTTACTCCGTTTCTAATGTCCTTTGACCCATACTTAATTTGTTCTTAAAAATTATAAAGGGGGAGACACGCAATCTCTTGGCTTTCTATTAAAAACCATTTTTCACCATGTTTCCTGTATACATTTTGTCGTGGAAGGCAACTGCAAATGTTAACTTGTCGAGCAATACACCTTCACTAACATCGAGTAGTTATTGCCAAAAAAAAAAAAAACAAAAAAAAAAAACATTTTCGTAAAACCGCCATGTAGTGTAGTGGCTAACGAACCATTCTGTCACACCTTGGGACCTAGTTCCGTTTCCGGCTAAAGATTGGGTGTTATCCCGTCCGTCCGTTACCTTGATAGGGGGTAACGCTCGACACTTGATGGATGCTCCCAAAACAAAATGGCTAATACTTCGGGTTTTATAGGTGTGGTAATACTAGCAGCTACTGATGTTATCAGCTGTGCTTCTGAACAACCGATGGATTCACCGTTTCACAGATGCTTTCAAATATAAATTCGGAGTCACAACATACCTTTTTGAGTTCATGCACCGAAATCAAACACTGTATTGGAATGTTCACTTTTGGAGAAAATCTTCGATCCAATAACGGAAGATGTAACAGATTAATTTGCATATTACAATTCACTTGACCACTTTTCGTTGGGTAATGCTAATTAACCTTGTCTTTAACAAATAACTTGCGATATATGAGTGGATATTTCATGGAATATCATTATTTTTGGCTTTGTAAAGATAAAAGCGGATATGGCAGTACAGTAGACCCCCCTAAGACACGAGCTCAAATAAGACGGATTCATCTAACAAGGCGGAAAAATTGTGAACTTTTTTCTGTAATACTTTAACCCTTTCGGTACGGAAGAGCTGTCTTCGTGGCTCACGGAAGTTTTAAACAAGATTGGCTGCACTTTACGGAATCGTAAGCCGCGAAACATGTTTTGCGTCAACCATCAAATAAAAAAATTAAAATTAAAATTAAAAAATCCAACACAAAAATTACTGTTTAATAAATGTGGTTAATTATTTCAGAATTGCTGGCAGCTATGGTAATCATACTCAAATAACTTTTCATGCAGATTTTAGGTTGAGAGGCGGTGGTTCTCAGAGAACGTTGTGGATGCTGCCAATTGGCGGCAAGAATACCCAGAGAACGTTTCACGGCCGCCGCGAATGGGTGGCAATAGTGACGAAAGGGTTAAAAAAGACTCGTACAGCAAGGTGAAAGAATGAGACACATGTTTCTGTATTACCTGTTAACACTGCTGATGCTGATTATGTGTTTAATTCGTGCAACACGGATTCATATAACACGTAATGTATCTATTGTGTTATAGGGGGTCTGCAATACTACGTGCGCTATATTATGCAGATTGCTACAGTAAACCACAAATAACAGCATTTCAAGTTTTTCAGTTGTCACTGGTGCTTTCAGAGCCATAGTTTTTTGTACAAAATGCGACGTCCTAATGCAATTTGAGGTGTAACGAAGTTGCTGATCATGTAATGAAAAAGTTTTTTCTGCTATTCGAAAATTTTTGAAGGTTTTCGCAATAACTGTTTTTAATAAGTGTAATCATTCCTGATCACTTCTATCTGGAGCACGTATCTTCGAATTATTACATCCCTGTGCTCAAAATAAGTCACATTTCGAGCATGTGCCACGCACCACGGCAAGTGCCGTGAGGTTTGCCCAAACAGCCGCGAGAATCCACGATTCTATGAGGTGGTAATTTTAGTTGCGACTATTTAAAAACTCATTACTTGAGTGTTTTTTTTTTCTTCTCTCTCGGGTGTAATTTAAGGTTGCACATGAAATTGCAGTATGTTTGCGCGGAAAATGAAGCATTTTTTATTTTATTTATTTGTTCTCTTCATTGTATTGTTGATTCAATTTCTTTCTTATGTTCAACGAAAAGCTGCAATTGCAATTTACTGTTGTTATTTTACCGTTGTTATTATATAAGATTTTACTGTGAGTTGAATAATTTTTGCAGCCGGCTTATAAAGGCTAACAACTTTTGCTGCCAGCTTTAAAATATCTTATTTCGAGCCCTGCTACATACAATATTTCCTTTCGATTGGCTGAGAAAAACAAATGTTAAAATTTCGCCATCATTTCTTTTTTCTTTCTTAGAAGATATAGTATTAAGCATGAATTTCAAAGAAATAGATATTCATGACCCTTTGAATATCTTTCTATACATTTTTTTTTTTTTTTGAAAATTTACAGTTTAGACTACACAAGGGCTTTATAGGCTTACTAATTTAAATCGTAAATATCATACGGCGAGATTTAAGCGAGTAAAACAGTACTTAAAAGAAATAGCAAAAACATAAACTGCCCAGTTGTTGTTCTTATTAAAGACTTATTTCCAGTTCCTGCTACTTCAAAGTATTGCAAAACGAAACGACATGCTGAACAATAAATAAATAAAGTAATTTAATTAAATAAACAGTCAAAACCTTTTTATTGTATTTGCTCATCAGTTTCTGGTTTAGCGCATGTATCGTTTGTTCGGGGACACCACAGGTCATTAAAAAGTCACAAAACTTGCACAGACAATGCCCCTTTACCCCTTTGCAACTTGACAACAGTCGCGGAACTGTAAATAGGCCTTAAGCAATTTAAAACGCGAAATCCCTCCGATACATATCTTAAAATTACACTGCATCTAAACGCATTATTTTAAAATGAAGACATTATATTAGCTCCTGAATTATCTGTCATTGACTGTCTTAAGTAAAACAATGAGCTGGTTACGTAAATACAGGAACAGTATCTCTGAATATGAATACTGTTATTTTTCAAAATATTGTTCAAGAAAATTACACCTCTTTGCCATAAATACATATATTATCCTTCATTTTACAGACGTTCATTGTTAATATTCAATGCTGATGAAACAATTTTTGATTATTTTCAATCAATTCCTTTCTTTTTATAGGTTATATTGAAAGATATGTATGCATGTGAGTATGAGGAACCAGTGGTATCATTACTGTGAAGGGAAAAACCAACTCTGGAATTTTAAATGTAAGTACCCAGTGCTATCCCTATTGTCTGTATATCCCAGATTATCTATTGTCTACAGGCTGATGGTATAAAAATGTTATCTTGTGCGGATCTTTTTGAAGGAACTAAAGCAGACGCGTATGTTGGGTTTAAATCATTTGTTATTTTTAAAATAATGTACTGCAATTTCGGTTCGAAGATTAACGTTAATGAATATATATATCGCTGCATAATAAGCATTTTATGGCTCATGGATTACGAAACTCGAAGTTGCAGCAGGAAAATGAACTCTAGGTTAAAGGAAAAATAAATAAAAAATTAAAGGTTTATAATGAACTTGGACACAGTCTAAAGAATTATGTGGCGACAAAGTACCGCACTGATGTCATAGCCAAGTCAGAGTGAGACGTGAGTTTTATTGATGGGGGAAATACGTACCAGTTATATATAATAAACGTACTTTTAACAATTTTTAAAAAGTTGGAAAAATTTCATAATTTCGACAACTCTGTGTCTTACCGTGCTCTAACTGTAACTATTCAATCTATTGCTACTAAATACATTTGTGTCTTGTATTCTACTGAGAAAGGTGCATACAGCATTAACCCTTTGAGGCGCAACCCTTTCCCAATGCTGAAAAAAGGACAGACGTTGCCACCGCTCGATTTAACTACCTGCAAGATGGCGGACGATCGAAACGTTCATCGCGTGCCACAGATCTAGAGACCCTTTTTTGACGACAGCTGGCTGTGCTCACAGCCAGCGTTTCGATCATCCGCCATCTTGCTGGTAGTTAAGTCGAGCGATGGCAACGGCTGCCCTTTTCTCAGCATTGGGCAATCTATCCAGAGCTGTTCTCCTATTCTTCCATTTTTCAGCAGATGTCAGTGCTGTTAAAAATAATCGTGACCATTTTTTTACGGGAAATGACGTGCTAAAGAGTAAAGGATACTCGTGGAGCTATGTCACCCGCAACTATTTTTATAGAAATAAAATCTATTCTTCGTCACTTTCAACAGTGAAAACGTCAAAGTTTGGTGTTCCCAGAGGGGGAACACTGCGAGCTAAAGGGTTAATTCTTTTATTTTCAGTACATTAAAATTTATTAGAAGTCATTGTTTTAAGGTCATTTCGGAGACAACTGTCTATTTCAAAAACTTTAAAAAGGAATTTTCTTCATTGAAAATAATGCACGTAACATTCCTAGCTCTTTTACAAATAGGGGTAAAATGCCTCAGTCGATCTCTGTCTTTAAGCATTTATTGAATTTTCAAATATATTTTGTCAGCTTCATTAGAAATTAGTGCGTATATATGTTTTTGTTTCTGTGTTATTTTTCCTTGAAGTAATTTATTTATTTATATTCTTATTTTATTTTTAGGATTCATTTTACTTGTTTTTGAATCCACGCGCGTTCGTTTTTTTCTTTCTTTTGTTATTATTTACTACTATTTCTATCATTCAAATACGTTCAAATAAAGTGGTGATGAATATTAACTTGTTGTTCTTAGGAAGATGAATATGCCTTTTTACTTGTCATTTTCTTTCACAATCGATAGTTGCTGTAAACAATTGAAAGATGTGACTTAACAAAAGTTTTTGTGCTTTTGCACTATGAAAGGAAAATTTTACCATGCAAAGCATAGCTGCGTGTTTTACTTGCGTAAATTCCCCTTTTTTCTCATTTTTTAACCGTAAGATTGTGTCGAAAATAAATTAGAACTTCAAAAAATGAACAAAAAAAGTGTTTTCTTGCTAAGATGATTAAGAAATTGTGCTTGTATAAATCCGAAAGAAGTTACTCAAGATCTTAAAAAAGATTTAAATGATTGAAAGGCATGAAGTTCTTTTAAAAAACACACAACTTATAATCAGTTTAAGAAATAAAATTTTTGAAATGATAATATTTTTCTGTTAATATTTGAAGTTTAAAAAATCCTTGTGTTCCTTGAATGTCAATTGAGAGAAATATTTAGCAGAATGAGTATAAAAATTTTAGGAAGAAAAATTATGCCTTGCACGAATATCTATACTGGAAAACCTTGATACTGGATAAGGGTTCAAATTTAGGTTACCTTTTCAAAGAACCAAATTTAAGGATAGTAAAGCCTAAGCAAGGGTCATTTTTCAATGATGAACTTCACACTTAATATAGGAGATAAAATTGGGAAAAAGTAATGATTTAACATTGAAATGAAATAGTTATACAGGGTGTCCCGGAACTTCGTGTACAAAATTGTAGGGAAGGTAGACAGCATCATTAGGAACCATAATTACACAGGAAAGCCTGGGTGGAAATCGATAGGTGGTGCTGCATGCAAGCTCTCGAGGTTGTCACGTGTGGCTTCCTCATTTTTATATGTGCCCCACCATGACCAAGTGGATAAGACACTGAACATGATATAGATGACCGGAGTGTACAGGTTCCACGTTCTGACCTGCCGCGTGGATGTCGATCTAAGGCTGTTTATTTCTGGCTGTCGATCTGAGTTTTGGGCGGTTTTCTGCAGATGTAACCGGAATACGGGTCATAACAAAAAGCTCTCCACCTAAAGCACCACCTAGCCAGATGCCCCTTGCCTAGGCTTGGCATAAAACGAAATAAAACAAACATACCTGCCAGCTTTACGGTTTCTCGGAAGATTATCGACCACAATTTTCAAACAGTTTTATTTTACATTAAAAATTTTGATTTATTCAATCATCAAATAATTAAAAAAAGAATTAGCGGTCGGTAATCTTCCGAAAAAAATCGTAGAAATTGGCAGATATGACAATGAGGAAGCCACACGTGACGACCTCGATATCTCGTATACAGCGCCACCTATCGATTTCCACCCAAGCTTTCCTGTGAAATTATAGTTTCTAATAATGTTGTCTACCTCTCCTTCAAGTCTGTGCAGGAATTTCCGGGACATTCTGTATAATTTATTTTTGAGGGAAAAAATACACTCGTTATAGTTCTTAAATGATTTAATCTTAAAAACAAATTCAATTTGTCAGAAACTGTGTCAAAACACATTCAATTTGTCAAGAATTTCAAACATTTCTTCACAAACTGCACTACATACTTTTATGAACAGTAAGCATATGTGTCTAACACATATTTCAACAGAAATTCATAAAAACTCGCAGCCCAAAAGCGAATGAGGCACAATCCATCTAGAAAAATATTATAAAGTACTATAAAGTATTATAAAGTACAGTTTGTTTAACCTTTCATAAGTAATGCTTCATAACTTTATGGGTTTATGGCCCACAAAAGGGCGTAGTACACTGGTGGAAAGACATGTTGAATTTTTTCAAATGTCTGAAGTAGTTTGGGTCTTTTCAAAATATTCGGAAAAAGCACATTTTTTAAAAGAAAGGCCAAGAAACGGCTTTAAAATTTCAGTTCGATAAAAATACGCAGAAGTAAAAATATACAAAAAGGAACAGGTTCCAAAACAAAATATTTACTGTAGGAGCTTGAAAATTTTTAGGATGTCTCTTCACAAAATCACACAGTATAAGAATCGAAAAACATATACCAGTTGCAGTTTTTTGAGAAAAGAAAAAAAAAAAAAACATTTTCATTCAGTATTTTGCCAAATGTATATTTGGCAGTCTAATTCTGTGTGTAGGAAATATTTCAGAAAGTTTAATAATTCTCTTGGGTTTCTTATTTATTCTAGTGTATAAAACCCAATGCTTGAAGTAATATTTTGAAATTTTTTAAAACCTAGAGACACAAATGGTATATTTTAATTTGTGTTCAACGGCTGTAATCTGGCTTTGTTTTTTCCAAATTAAACTAAATCTGTGTATACACAATGTTGATCGTAAACATCAGTATAAAAGGAAAACTGGATAGGCTTCCCTGCACTGAAAAAGTGATGCTGTGGCCAACGCTTTAGATTTAACTTCGAGAAATATGGCGGTCGATCGAATTGTCACAGACATTTTTGAGACAGCAAGCTATGCTGCGTTAAAAAAAATATATGTAAATAACCCTCCCCCCCCTTTTTTTTGTGGCACGTTATTGGTAATTCGGTCTACCGCTATGTTTTTGGCACTTACGGCTGCACTTTTTCACGGCTGGGGCCATGTGGGCCGTCTATTTATTTGTTTTCCTATACCAACGATCGCAAACAATGATTTAAAAACGTCAAGCGTCTGGCAGAAGGGGCGTAGTGAGGAAAAAATTTCAGGTCGGGCCTAAAAGGTGGAAAAGGTAGAGTCTTTTACTAAAAAAAGCTTGATAATTTCAGGAGGGACCCAAGCCCACATAGCCCATCCCTTGGCTTCGTCCTTGTCTGCCAACAACGACCGTAGTCGTTTCTTTTGAATGCTTACAGTTTGTAGCTCCAAAAAAGCTACTTGTCCGTCCCACTTTGTCTCGTTAACCCTTTGAGGTGCAACCCTTTCCCAATGCTCAAAAAAGGGCAGCCGTTACCATCGCTCGACTTAACTACCAGCAAGATGGCCGACGATCGAAACGTTCATCGCGTGCCACAGATCCAGAGACCCTTTTTTGACGCTGTGCGCGAGCACAGCCAGCTGTCGTCAAAAAAGGGGTCTCTATATCTGTGGCACGCGATGAACGTTTCGATCGTCCGCCATCTTGCTGGTAGTTAAGTCGAGCGATGGCTACGGCTGCCCTTTTTTCAGAATTGGGCAATCTATCCAGCTGTTCTCGCATTCTTCCCTTTTTCAGCAGATGTCGGTGCTGTTAAAAATAATCGTGACCATTTTTTTACGACAAATGGCGTGCTAAAAAGTAAAGGATTCTCTTGGAGCTATGTCACCCGCAACTTTTTTTTATAGAAATCAAATCTACTTTTCGTGACTGGCAACAGTCAAAACGACAGATTTTGGTGTTCCCAGAGCGGGAACTCTGCGCGTTAAAGGGTTAAAGCATTATGACCCTCTGGTATTACATATACGTGTGTATTAGGCTTTTAAATGTCAAGGCAACATCCTCACGGTTTGAGTTAACGTGAGAGTGTCGTCACCACCAGCCGAACGGAGGCTTGAAAATGTACAGAAAAGAGGCGCGTGGGAGGGTGTTCTGGAAAGGTCGGAGTCAGGAAGACGCTGAGCATACAATTTGTGTATGTGCTCACCTGTTGTAAAGACTACTAAACTCCCCAAAAAAGAAGAATGTATATTGTGTTTTATATTTTCGAGGAAGTAAGGTTTAAAGCTCTTGGGTGAACCAGGATATGGCACAGGTAAAAATAACCACCTTGGGCAGAGAGAGCGGAGCTAAAACCACATTCAATCTAAATATGTTTACCACCCACTACATTATCTTTTGCTATAACAGGAAGAATATTGACGCCGCATTGATAATGTTTAGAGTTTATATCCTACGAGTCCTTTGTATATAAATAACTAACAATATAATTAGCCATCCAATAATTAAAATGCTAACAACCAAAAAATTTTTACTCCCCACTACGTTATCGTTTGCTATAATCGAAAAAAAATAATGGAATATTGATAATGTTTAGGTTTATATCATACGAGTCCTTTATATAACTTTTTAATGCATGTAAATAACTAACAATCCAACTAGCATTTCAATAACTTAAATAACCAACAATCTAAAAAATTTTACCACCCCTTACATTATCTTTTGCTATATAATCGGGAAAAAATAAACGCCGCATCGATACGTTTTGGTTTATATTCTACGAGTTCTTTGCATAACTTTTATCAGTATATAAATGTTATGTAAAATTTTCAAAATAATGTAACGATCTGCTGCGTGTGCATAGTACTAATAATAGAGTTATCTGAAAATATAATAATTTTATATTAACACTACACAACCAGTCTGTATTCTAAATCAGGTCTCTAAGGCAACTGTTGAATATTTTGTACTTTAAAGTACAGTTTAAAATTTGGAAAGGCTATCACAATTTCACATTAATTATCTGAAAATCTGATTTTTCAGATTGACTTTATGGATAAATCAGATAAATAATAAATTTTAGTCTCTTTTTAGAAGTTCAAAACACGGATTTCGAATGTTAAAATAAATATGAAAGTAATAATAATTAAATGCATGCTGAAACGCGTGTGTTTGAAACTTTTTCATAGTAATAAAAGATATTTTTATAGACACTTAAACACATAATTCGTAGTAAAAATGTAAACATTTTTACTTAAAGAAAAAATATAGGTTTATTATACTTAAAAGAACTTTCATTTAAATATTGTCATTGTAATAACAATAACACAAAAGTTAACTTTTACTTGAAATTTTAGAGTTTAGAGCATTTAAAGAATTCATAGTCTAGCAAATGCAACGTTATAAAAATGGAAATGTATGGAACAAAAAGTTGAATGTAATAAGTACAAATATTTTATTAGAAAAAAAAAGCCTTCATAATAGAAAAAAATTTTAATAGACATTGCTATAAAGTGCTGCAATTAATTTTTTACAATTTTAGAAACCGCAGATATAATACATGTGCGAAACAAATAATAAATATGTAGAATGCTTTTGAAAAATTAATTCGATTTTCAATTTTGTTAAAGTTTCAAAGCAAACTCGATTTTTGCCATTGTTTTCAATTTTCAGTTGTAATATTCAAATTAACTTTTAATATTATCATTAACGCAATAATGTGCAGCAGTATGAAAAATTTAGTACATAAAATTTCAATGCCAATTTCTATAAATAAATAAATAAATAATAATTATAAATAAATAAATGAATAAAAAGAATCCTATAGACTATTTCATTTACACAAAGTTATATTGGGTTGTTCAGAAAGTAATTTCGTTTTGTTTGTTTTTTTTTTTTTTTGGCCAGAGGACTTAATTTGCTTTTTGATTTGAATTTCATATTTATGTCTCAATAATGTTTATTATAAATTATTATATAATTTCAATCTATAATTTAAATTTTGTCTTATATTATTTGAGTGCTTGTGAAGCGTTATTAGGTATTTCATTGTACCCCGGTATATGAGGTATAACGAAACACTGACAGACATTTCTTTTGTAATTTTTTAAGTATTAAAATGATATTTACAAGCTCATAAAAATTCATTTAGGCTGGGAAAAGAGTAGTTTAAAAGTGTACATTAATTTTATTTTTGTACACGTAAATTAGTGACCAGGGAAAAAAAATAGTAAATTTTGTTTCTTTTTACCCCGCTTTCCCTATTTAAAAAATTGCACCCAGAATATCCTTTAAAGTTCATCAATGATAAACCTGTTAAACTCTAACCGACATTTTTTTCTTTCAAGTTTGTGGGTGAGGTACGTCTTTTATTAAATACGCTTTCTTTTATGCTTTTCTTGTCTGAGAGCGCTGCGTGTTTTTATGGCATAAATTTTATGCCCCTTCTTTATTTATTCGGAGAAACTCAATTTTGTCCGGGATGCAGGTATTTTAGGTCGTTTTTATGGCTCTCGGAAGGATTTTAAAATGCAGGAAAAGGGGTAAGGGGCCAATTTTTCGTTTGACAAGCCAAGAGTGAATATCAGATTCGTTTTTCAACCAGTTCGGATTTGGAGATATTTTTTTCTGGATTTGTTTGTAGTGTTATATATATATATATATATATATATATATATATAAATAAATGAAAGTGTACTCCACATTTTATGGTGGGATATTTCTTTTGCACGTACTTGCTTAGATAAGATGTTTATAACTAGAAAGGAACTTACCGTAGCAAGTTTGCGGAAAATTGTGTTCGAGGAAAAACAAAATTAATGTCTAATGCAAGCTTATGCTTTATATACACTTATAGTTCTTTTTTTTTATTTCTTTATTTATTTCGAATGAAAATCAGATACAGCAACACCCATTTTTCTATCTATGAAGTAACAAAACGTAAGAATAAATCGAAAATGCGCTTTTTATGCAACCTTTAATGCAAAGAAGTAAAATTTATAGCATACAGTAAAAAGATTTTCTTTGAGTTCAACAAGAAATGCATAGCTTTATTTTATTAACTTTGAAACACTTTAAAGAATTCAACTACCCAAATCAATGATATATCGAACATTCAAATCTTTAATCATATAATTTGATCACACCAATTTAACTTCGGAGTGAGGTGGTGAGGAGGTGAATGCTTACACCACTTAATTTTATGAGCCAACGCCTGTGACAGAATTTTTTACTGCTTGGAAACACGTGTTAAAATTTGCTAGGATTAATTCTGCAATTTTTTTGAAGTTTCTACCTTCGCGATTTATTACTCTTTAAATCTGACTTCCACAGTTTTTGTGTCAGTGTATGGTGTGTGAAGAGAAGAAGGACAATCATTTTAGAATGGTAAAGTTTTTTTTTCAGTTTTTTTAAAAACATCAATTAAACTATTTTAAAAAGAAATTGAAGGACACAAATTGCAAATCCCCCCTGATATTCCGATGTTATACAGTTGCAAAATATCAAATCAAAAAAGTTTTAAAAGAAATAGAAGCACATGTTTGGAACTCTCGTAATCTTCTGTCATGGTTGGATGACCCATTGAGCCCTATCGGCTGTTGCTTGGTCCCTACCATTTCACAATTCCCAAAGGAGGCCTCTCTAAAAGAAAAAAAAATAAATAAAACCAAATAACTCTCATCAAAAACTTGTATGCAGTAAAGTTTAAAAATGCAGTCGAACCCGTTTAACAGAATATTGCACGAAATATGCACGAGAAGTTATTCTCATAAGCGGGATATTCCATTATCCGGTATAACATTGACTAATTATCACGGTTTGGTACATTAAAAATTTGTAACCGATATTCCACTAAGCAGGTTCTACTGTATTTCAAGTTCGAAATGTTTTACACATAAAAGTGCAGCAGAAATAATAAAAACATAGCCCATAAATGTACTAGGTTCTCCAGTTAAATGTATTTTACCAACCTAGAAAATATTTCTATTTCATAGCATAACATACAATATTCTCGCATTATAACAGTGCTGTTATGTCTAGTTTCGTGTTAGTTTGGTCCATTGGCCTGCTATAAAGGTTTTTGGAATAAATTCACAGTGGGTCTATCAAACCTAGAATTTCTGTAGAAGGGGCTCCAGAAATTCCATAATTTGGCTCTGTCTCAGATCTTATACAGTTTCAAAATATCTAATCAAAAGATTTTAAAAATAAATCTAAGAATGCGACTTGCAGCCCTCTTGATCTTCCGATGTAATTCATGCATTAAAAAGTATAATATACATTTTCTAGTTTGCCAGCTAGAGTTAAGCATAGAAAAAGATAATTTTTACGATTTATAATTAACTTTATGTACACCCAGATAAATAGTCTACGAACTTTGTAGAGTTAAAAGTAACTATTAATCGCGCAAGCAGATAATACTTTAGTAAAATAGAAATTTGAAAAATGAAGATTTTTTTTCAGTTTCTATGAATTTTAATAGGTGCAGTATTAATACTGTTGAAAATGTATAGAAAAATTGTTAATTTCGTCCTATATTTCATTTAAAAATCTATATATTTGATATTTACTACTGTATGTTTATTTGAACTCACTTTATATTCACTGTATATAGTCAAAAAACGGAATTTAGAGGATTATTCCAGGAACAAGAGAAAAAAAAATAAAGGTTTATTTCTAGATCACATTTAAAGAATATCATAAATTTGAAAGTTATGAATTTATTGATAATTTTGTATCTTTTTAATTTCTTTGGGCTAGTAATTACTGATTTTGAACGTTTAAATAGTTTTTCTATTTTATTTCTAGTTAGTTTTTGGAACTTACGTATGAAATATTTCATTTAATATACATGTATACTTGCAAATTGAATAGAATCAATGTCATTATGTATCGTCTGGTAACCCTTTTTTGTGTCTATGTGTTTTATACTCCAGGAATTTTTCATGTAACTTAAGACAGAAATTCGGAGACAGTTCCTGTGTAACGTCAATCAGTACTGGCAGTTACTTTCCGATTGCCTGATTTCAGTAATCAGATTAACCGGATAGTCTTAACGGACTCGCCCTTAACTTTGTTAGGGTATTTATTACTCGAAAAGAACTATAAATTTTTGTAGTTCGGTATGGAAGAAATATTTATCTATAAAGACAACAAAAGTAATACTCCAAGAAAATCTCTCTTTTTTTGTGTCATCAAAGCACAGGCACAAGCACATGGATAAAAAACATTTTTAAAAATGTCTCGTTATTCCATGGATTTTCGCAATTTAGTAATTTTAATCCTTTAAGAAAAGAAATAAAAAAGGAAAGAGAAAAAAAAGAAAACATACAAAGTTAATACGTATATTTTAACTGATAATTTGTTTTTGGCAGACTTGTAGATGAAGGTAATCATGAATTTCACTTAAAAGAATAATTGGAAAAATGAAGTAATAAATACCAAAAGTAAGCTTGAATGACGAATTAAAGCTCACTTTTGGTAAACAGATTGAGGTATTTCAATCCAGGTATACTTTATTACACCATTTTTATGAAACAAGTATGCAAAAATGAAACTTGTTTAATCAAATGATCATAGTATGAGTTTACTTAAAAAATATTTTCAAGTGTGAACTTCCTGAAACAGTTTTCTAAAAACTCTTTTGAGCCTTCCTTCTCAACTTCACGCTATTGTTGTTAAATTTAATAAATTTACAGAAAAAAATAAGCATACGAGTAACACGTACGTTTTAGAAGATGCAAGGGTTGTCATCAGATTTCTTACCCACTCTCAATGAAACAGGAAAGCAATTTTAAGCTATTGGTTCACATTCTGCTGAAGAAGTAAAAATAAACCTTTTGTCTTACGACTGCTTATTCATGAAACTTTATTTGATTTGGTTAATTTTAATACCAGTTTTTATAATGTATTCTTTATATCTTTATTTTTAACTCCGTACTTCTTTTCCTAGATTGTGTGCTTCATCTGTATTATTCGGATTAAAATTTAAAGCTATTTCATGCGAATACATCAAATGAAAAATAATCTAATAGTCTGAATATTCAGTATTTTTCAATAACTGCAACATATTCACTTTATTTTAATAAATGGCGAATACAAGAAATGCGATGTAAGTTACTATAAACATAATTAATGTTATGAACTGATGGAAATTAAATACACAAGCACTCTTTGAAAACTGACTTTAAACAATTTCAACTTACAATAAAATGAACATAAGTTCTAACTTATAATTATAAAGTTTGTTAAAAAAAACAAACGGTGCTATTTGTATTAATTGTTTGGGTGGAATTTGAAGAGAAGTCGATTTACGTTTCGTCGCATTATTGAAATTTTTCAGTCTTTCGCTATTGCATTGGCTGAACTCATCACCGAAGCTAAGTATCGAATTTCGAAATTCAACATTCTTTTATCAGAAAAATTGTTAGTCATTTAACACACGAGCGATTTTACATGCTCAATGAAATTCGTATTCTGATCTCTAGTTTTCTTTGCCATTTTTTTTAATTGCAAAGGCACTTCATTGAGCATCTTTGGCCCCTTGAAGTCGAGAACTTACACTTCAGTTTTACTAACTACTTCGTTTATTATACTTCTTATTTATTAAGAAATTCGTAGAATTATATAGAAGTAGAACATATATAGAAATATATCGATTCTATTTCTTTATAATTATATATATATATATATACATTTCTGTATAATTATAATGATTTTTTTAAATTTTGTTTGTTGTGAGTTTTATCTATCTAAGTTAATTCAATGCAGATGACAATGAATAATTAAAAATAATAATAATAATATTTTAAATAGTAAATAATAGTATTAATCAATTTTAATAGTAATCAATAGTATTTTATAGATTCTAAGGGAATGCATGCAGTTAGAATGTATTTAAAATGTTAAGAACTCCTCGCAAAGAATTTTGCATTATTACTAAGCATTACATGAAATTTATATGCAACATCCATCGAAACCTTTTTTAAATAAACTTCTTCAGTAAAAATTTACACCTACAGCATTTTTAGGCTTACGGACAGAAGAATTTTAAAATATTCTTTTTCAAAACTCAGCTGCTTCTAAAGCTTCTTAAATCTATTCTAGATTCTTCTAGACAGAGGAGGGTAAAAACTACCTTCTCACCCTCCCCCCCCTTCAATAAAACTTCCCTTTCTCCCTTACTTTACCGTGACAGAGATCCAAAACCGTATACAACCTCCGATAAAAACAACCCCAAAAATATTTTTCTGCTTCATCGAAATCGAACTTCTTCGAAATCTGCAAAAATAAATAAGCATATATACATACATATATATATATATATATATATATATATATATATATATATATATATATATATATATAAAATGGAAAAAAAATACTTCCCTCAATAAAAATGTGTATGCGAACCGCAAAAATGTAAAGTAAGGAATGTATTTAATAAAGCACATATTTTCTTCGACATAAAAATACGTTTTTCAGCCAAGGGTCCATCGCAAATGGCCAAAAGCAGTTTATAACGTACCCCATTTTATTAATTTATTTTATTAAAAAATGCAGCAACCCACGTGCTAGCTTTCCGTAGGGGTATATATATGTATTCACACACACACACACTTGGATTGGGCAATTTTTCACGGTTTTTATTATGGGAGTTTTTTCTTCCCCCCTCTCCCTTTATGCCTGCTTTTTGATGTGCTTTAATTTTGAGTAGTTGAGGCTGAGGAAATATTAAGCGTGTTTTAAATTACCCAGTTTATGACCTAAGTTCCGCACCAAGGTTAGATTCTTTATATTTACGTGCATTTTTTTTTTTTTTTTTTTTTTTTTTTTTTTAAATCTTTGGGATATTCCATTGACTCATTAATTCGAAGGTTGCAAGAAAACAAACTTCACGGAAGTAATCTACATACAAAAATGGTTTTTATGATTTAATAAAAATACAGTTAGTAGGGTATTTTTTTGTATGCTTGTTCATTTTTGGAAGTTTAAACTTTAAATTTAAAAATTACATGTTTAGAACGGTGTAAAAATTTGTATAGACATAAATATGGCTTAGTTCTACCATGCTGATGTTATTTGTGTGTTATTTGTAGAAAGGGAGGGGGGGGGTCAATACAAGTCTCCCGCCGCAAAAAGATACTGCATTTTAGTCCTAAACTACTGTGTTATACCAGTTAACAGCAAAATGGAAGCAAGGGGGGAGGGGTTGGCCCCTCTCTGCCCATGCGTATGAGCACCCATGGTTCTACCTTATCTATGCAAAAATGGCTGTCCATTTAAGATGGTACATGTTTTACTCATTTTTAATGCTTTGTTAAATGATACTTTCCTGTAACTTTTTATAAAGTACATAATTAGTTTAGATCACTTTATTTTTATATCCGAATTTTAATTTTACATACTTTTAATGCATGAAATCTAAACATTTTTTGCTATCTTTGCAATGAAGTTGCAAAATTTTTAAGGATTTGGTCAAAGAGTCTCCCGAACTTCCATAAAATCGATTTTTCGAAAAAAATATATACTTTGTTTCGTACAGTGTTATGGGCATAAAAAACAAAAAGAAAAAGTTAATTTATATTGCACGGTGTATCTTCATACAACTCACGTAATTATTATAGTTTCTACAGCAAATAAACGTTAAAGTAATTTCTCTCCAAAAGTGAAATTTTTGTGCAGTATGACTAATACGAAAATTCTTTGCTATTTCTTTATGAAACTATGATCAAAAATTACTAATTATGTCGTTAACAAACTGAGTCTAAATTTGTATTGTTTGACTAATGTTTGCGTTTGTGAGCCCAGTTTTACGATATTTCTATACGTACTTGTTTTTTAAATGTGGATGAACAGCGAAATAATAAAATTCTTTTGCGTACCACGTGGTATAGTGTTAAACGAACCATTCCATCACACCTTGGATCTGGGTTTGATTCCCGGGTTGGGCTTGTGTGTTAATTCGTTTGTCCCTTCACAGGGAGTAGCGTTGGCCGCTAACTGGGTGCCCCCATAATGAAATGGGCAATACTTCGGGCATGAACAATGGCGACTAAACCATGGACAAGTGCCTCTCCTTGGAAGAAAATAACAAAAAAAAATTAGATTAAGTTTCTTATGTAACATAGCAAGTAATTTATGAAAAAAAAGTTTCTTAAAGAATTAAAAAAAAAATTAAAATTCCTGTTTTGATGTGCACAACACTCAAATTTCATGTTTTGAGAGAAAAAAAAAATTACTTGTTCTGCAAAACTATATGAAAATTAAACGCAACCATAAGAATTTTTCTTTCTTGGAGTTCATTTTAAAATACTTAGAACAGAGTGTAAAGTAACTTCCCCCCCCCCCCCGAAAAATCGAATTTTTAGAAGGGAGCTTAAAATAAAACATTTACCTATTTGAGTGGTGAGGAAAGTAGAAAACAAAGTGAAGTTTTATTTAGTATTCTTTTATTTTTTTATTTCTTGTAGTAATTCGTTATTTCTAACTTATAAATTTGGCGCCAAACACAGTTGATGCATTCTTTAAAATAATTTATACATTTATATACAGTCAAGTTTGATTTATAACCCTCCCCCCCCAACTATAGAATTTTAATCTAATCAATTTCTTTCTCAAGAATTGTTTCATTTACTGGAAATTACGTATAATAATTTCGCCGAACACTACAATATCCAGAATTCGACCTCCTCCCCAAAAAAAAAAAAAAAAAAAAAAAAAAAAAAAAAAAAAATATTCAGCCTTCAGCTGAAATTAGTTTCCCCTCCGCTAAAGAGGTTTTTTGACAGAACCTTTTAATTTGTATTGGCAGCCATGTACAGGATGTATTTGCATGTAAATCAAACGGGGAGAAACCAACCGTTCTTCCAGTGGTGTCAAGTATTTTAAACAATCCGGTATTTCGGGGAATTCGAAGCCATTGCTTATAGCTAATTGTGGTATTGTCAATTTAATCAAACAATCGTAACATGTTCTGCAAAATTTGCCAATATCACCGATATCTTTGTAAAAAACTAGTTTTATAAAGTCCGTTGTCGCTCCTTTGGACAGTAAAGTTGTTTTGGAAAGGGTTCTTATTGACTTTTTGAACCACAGTCGATCACAACAATAGCATTGGTGGATTGGACCATCAGCAACAGCTTCGAAAAATTTCTCAGCTAATTTACGAAATTCTAGTTCTTCACACCTTACATTTAGATCAGTATCTGTTCTTGGTCTTTTCGATGGTATATCTAGACAGAGTCGTAAACGTTTTCTGTCTTGTCTTCTGGATTTGGATTCCGCTTCTTGAGCACGAAAATCTGGATCTTCCCTTTTTCTTTGCATAAATAGACGGTTAATTTCACGATGACTTTCTTCCGGATTAGACAACTGGCGAGGACGGCCAGCGCGGCCTTGAACAACAGTCCCGGGTATATTCTTCTGATATTTAACGATGTAATACTGAACAGTAGAGCGTGAAATACCAAGCCTACGAGCTATTTCACACTGCGTGAGTGGTGTGTCAGAAAAATAAAGCGATATGATTTGGTCTTTAGTCTCTTGAGAAAGCACCATAGTCTCAATCAATCACGGTTAATAGCTTACTTTATTTACTACTATCAATTATCATCCACGACCTTTTTTTGTCTAGATATATTACACCTTTCAGCTACATAAATTTGTTTAGAACAAAAAAGTTATTTTTATTCTAAACTATCGTCCTGGCAACCAGCGAAAGAAAAAGAGGAAAAGAATCTTCGTTGCCATCCCCGCAAACACCTTGATGGAATATACGTAAATAATTTAATTACTTTTAATTCATAGTTATTAATACAAAACTATTCGTAAATCTTTTGTGAAAAATTGCTCGAATTTATTACTTCATCCTTTTGTAACTAACGTAAAGCTAAATGTATTTTTGCGTATACACTAAAACAATAAAGATTTTTCATGTATTTTATTGATCCATATGATGCGAATTTCAAAAGTGCATATGCTTACTTTATTTACTACTATCAATTATCATCCACGACCTTTTTTTGTCTGCCAAAAACTATTACCCTCTTTAGCGGAGGGTAATAAAATGAAATAAAATAATAAAAATAAAATAATAACTGTATTAGGAGTACAGGAAAGTAATAACATATTTTTACATAAAACACAAATAAATAAATTTTCAGCAAGGTTTAAATACAGACAAACTGTGCCTAAAATATATAATTAATATTTGTTAGATTTTAAAGAAAGAATTTCATATAGACAATTTTTTTTTTTTGTTCTTTTGTTTTATGAAAGATGGCCACCCTCCCCCCTTTTTGCACGTCTAACTTTTTTGGATGGCGATATTCAAAATATTGATTTTTAGGTATTCGTGCAAGCACATTATTTTTAGGTAGGTATTCGTGAAGGCACATTATTTTTAGGTAATAGTGAGTCTTATTTTTTACAGCAAAAATTTAAAGTTTATCTCGTATATTTTTTGCAATCATGCGAGGTATGAGGAAAGTTGGTTCCCTTCCCCCCAGCCACGCCCCCTCCGCCATAGATTATGAATTTCAGAAAATGCTGTCTAAACTAGCACCTATACTCAGGTACATACCAAATTTGTATTATTATACTGAGTAGCTTGGACGGTGTGCGGGGGAGGGGGAGACGGCATAACTTTCTAATGCCCCCCAATATATATTTTTGAAACTTTTTTAATCACGGGCTACCCCTTTTATATTCCAGAAGATTTTCGACAACAAACCCCACCAGGCCACGCTCTCGCTGTTTGATCTGACGTCACCGTAATGACGTCACGACAAGTAAGTCCAATCTCTTTAGGGGCATTAGCTCATTTAAAGGACCAGGTAATGAGGCAGCTCGTCTTAATGGCCCTACTATATCAATTAAGGAATGAAAGAGGGCGGCTGCGTTGCTTATAATATTCCCTGGAAGAGGAATAAGAGAGAGAGAGAGAGAACGATACAGAACTTCCTGATTGAGATTAATGGCGCTGGGACTTGCGAGCCTGATTTATGGAGGCATTATGCGGAAAAAGATATTCGACTTAGAATTGAAGCCCCCACTACAGTCGTGGGAAGTGTTTCGGATGAGAATCGGTTCGATTTGTAGAATCAGGGATGTTCAAATTGGGGAGAATTTTTTGTCAACCCTTTCACTGCCAATCTTTTTTCTGAACAAAAAAAATGAAATAAGTACTTTAATACACCAATTCAGAATACAAATATTGATAAAATGATGAAAAAAAAATACTCTGAATTATCAGTTACATAAAGGTATAACAGTGTGGGATGCATTCGTATTAATACAAAGCATATGTATCCCAAACGGCCATTTGAAACTACCTGCGGGACATATATATCCCGGTGGTAGCAAAAGGATTGAAGCATATATTAAAAAATGTTCATGTTAAAAATTATTCTCTCAAAAATCTCAAATCCGCCATACTTAACATATCCATGCGTGAATTTAGATTAATTTATAGAATTAACCCTTTAAGAGCCGTGCGGCATAGCCAGCTGTCATCAAAAAAGGGTCTCTAGATCTGTGGCACGCGATGAACGTTTCGATCGTCCGCCATCTTGCTGGTAGTTAAGTCGAGCGATGGCTGCCCTTTTTTCAGCATTGGGAAAGGGTTGCGCCTCAAAGGTTTAAGGTTTCAGTTTTCCTTCCTCTCTGTTGAACGAATTGTTGAATCGTGTTTTTTTCACCTTGTACTGAAAATGTCGACTGAAGCGTTTGATGTTGAAGTAAAGACACTTTAAATATTTATTACTTTCATTTAATGATCGCTAAATATTGTTCTTTGAATGGGGATTATTTTCGCAACTGTCACTTTTCCCCTTTTTTTGGGGGGGGGGGGGGGTGGGATTACAAAAAATGCGGGTAAACGGATAGATTTTCAGTTTATTAAAACTAAAAACCCTTTTTGATGAGGGTTATATCTGAGCAAAAATATTTAGTCAATTGTTTTAAAGGACTCTGTGAATTTTTCTTACAAATTTTGCCAAAAAATTGAAGGAACGGAAAGATTGTGAGACTTTCTTGAAGAATCCATTATTTCCGTGTCTCTTTAAAATTTCAAGCCGATCGATTTTACATTGTCAGAGACATCTGAAGTTGAAAACTGAGAAAAGTTGCTAAAAATCGAGGAAAAGGAAAACTTTTCAGATTTTTAAAATATCCTTTAATTCGGCTACTTCTTTTCCCCATGAATCATTTATCCGTGCAAAAGTGTAGACCTATTTCACAAGCTTTTTCCTTAAACCTAGTTGTCTATCTGTACTGAAAGTTCTATAGCAATTAGAAAATTAAAAATAAATTTAAGGTAGATCCTCATTTCTACAACATTATTAAAATATGTAAGGGAAAAAAAATCAAGAAGTACGAGAAAGTAATGAAATAACAAAAATCTTAGCATATATATATCTTATTTCCAATATTCAACAATGACTTGATGTTTTTCGGACGCCGTGAAAAATTCGGCCCATAAATACAGGGATCACTTTCATGGGGCCGACGGAATTTACTGTCCGGTGCAATATAATTCATATACCCCGAAGCAGACAGTATTGTTGGAGTGATAGTGATGCATGACTCCAGCGAGAATATATTACGAATATACATATCAACCCAGAAAGGGCGTATATCATGGTTAAAAATGGGAAAAGGCTGCTTTGTGTGTTATGGGAAAACTTCCCAAAACGCATCGGGATCTCCCATTTATAGTTATATAGGGTGGATGACCGGTCTTTGGATTTTTTGGAAATAGGCGATTAACCCTTTAACGCGCAGTGTTCCCGCTCTGGGAACACCCAACTCTGACGTTTTGACTGTTGCCAGTCACGAAGAATAGATTGGATTTCTATAAAAATAGTTGCGGGTGACATGCTCCACGAGAATCCTTGACTTTTTAGCACGTCATTTCCCGTAAAATAGGGTCACGATTATTTTTAACAGCACTGACATCTGCTGAAAAAATGGCAGAATGCGAGCAAAGCTGGACAGCCAGCTGTCGTCAAAAAAAGGGTCTCTAGATCTGTGGCACGCGATGAACGTTTCGATCGTCCGCCATCTTGCTGGTAGTTAAGTCGAGCGATGGCAATGGCTGCTCTTTTTTCAGCATTGGGAAAGGGTTGCGACTCAAAGGGTTAAAGAAGCAGAACATGATATGCAAAACGAAAACCCTTTCTATCGTATCTGGTAAATATTAACCCCACAATGCATGTTTTTTTTTTAAATGGGCGGAAAATAAAACTTTAACTTCATTATTTAGACTTACTTATGCTAGGAACAATTTTTTTTTATTTTATTTAGCATGTACAGGGATCTGTCTAGACTTTTCAGACAGGGTCCTGTTTTTGTGAAATTGTGAGAAGTTTACTTATAATTTTGTGAATCTGAAATCGGCACTAAATCGTTTTTCTAGCCAGGGTCCAGTTATTAAACGAGATATTCAAATACCCTTGCTTGGAAGCTACGAATGGCACTGAAAAAAAATACGCAACATTGTGTCTAAGACGAAGGGAGGAAACTTACACAAAATACTTATATGCACGGCTTATATGAAATTTTTATATGCACGGCTACTTTTTATTTATTCAAGACTAGCTGCGTGCCCGTTCTTCGCACGGTAGGAAACGAAAATTTTCCTTACATGTGTAATTCGAAATTATTCGTGATGTGGAATTTAAAAAAAAAAAGAGCAAAATTATTTGACTCTTAATGTAAAGTTTGTGTCATGAGTACTAACCTGATCATTGCAGTATAATGACTCAAAAAAATACGTCAGTGTCCTTCACTATCAAAAAAGTGGAAAGCTTAATGGTTTGCAGAGAACCCCTGGCTTTCAAAATGTCTTATTTCTACATAATACTGTTTTTTAGGCTCAAGTTGTAGCATTAAATACCTAAGACACTACATGAAATGGAGCACCATTTATTTCTTTCCGAACATGTACCATATAAGGAAAGTATTGTAATCATGAAAAAATTCGACTTCGAGATTTTGGTGTATTTACACGTTTTGAGGTCTTCTGAATTCATTCATGCTATTTTCAAAAGATGTTTTTAAAATAGCTGCGCACCCGCTCTTCATACGGGAAGAAGGGAATATTTTACTACTAAAATCATATCTGCATGTGACAAAACAGAATTCCATTTTTAAAAAAGTTCAAGTAATCTCCTCTGTTGAAATTACTGCGGGATATATTAACGCAAATTATAATTACTTTTCATTTAGTTGGTTGTAAGACAACCGTTGAAAAAGTATAAACACTTTTAATTTCATGAAATATTCATTAACGTGGTACATTGCGATTTATTCATATTATCTTTACAAATCTAATAATACTACCTATTACGTACATTAATACTATCTATACTCGCTTCTCCCTCTTCAAGGCTCCCTTAAAAGAAACAGCTTAGATTATTTGGCCTCAATGGGATCTTGTGATTCTGTGGCGATTCTTTGCAATTTACGCATTAGTATAAATAACAATCATTTCACATAATGGTTGCCATTAAGGAAACTCTCCATATATATTTAATTTATACATAGTTTTATAAGATTGGCGTATTTAGCGCCGCAAACCATTTCATCTTACTGTGGGAAGAAAATATCCAAGGGGTGCCATTTTAAATATCCATGTATCTAATATAGCGATATCTTTTATATCCTCCATAGTCCTGTCTCCTGAAAATCATCAAACTGTGTAATCTCGAGGAGCTACTTATTCCCATTTTAATTGTGACAGGGCGTTAGAGTTGCAGAGTTTACAAATTTCACGCATTTTTTTTAAATTTATGACGTCACTGTTTGACTGCCGTAAAGGATACCCCGGTAGATTGAGGGAGTTAATTTCGATATTTCGCATAATTGTTTTCAAACGGTATCATTAAAACTTTACGTTGGACCTTTATGGAGGAACGTAATTCAACGTTAAAATAAAACTATACTCACAACCTGCATGCGTATGTTAGGCAACGCCTACGCTAAATTAAATGCCAAAAATAAAAATAGTAAATAGAAAAATTTTAATATATCGCGCTTTGAAACGAACTTTGTAACTTTTAAAATGAACATTTTCAGCGCCGTGAAAACATTTCAATTTTTAAATAAGCACCGGATTAAAATACCACTTCTAATAATAATAATCGCGAATTTCTTAGTTTATTTCTACAGTAAATTTTAATCAAAATATCGTCTCCCTGTGTTGAAAACAGAGCTGGAATAAATGAGTTAAAATTATGGCGTAATTTTTACGTATCTTAAAGCATTTGACGTCATAGATCCTCACTTGCGAATTGAAATTCTGATATCCTATTTAAAAACTCGATTGGTTGAAAAAAACCTTTTTTTTAATCCTTTCTGTGGCAACAACGGAACATAAATTCTCGTGCCGTGATCGCAATGTAATGAATGGCGTAAGATCGCGTTGATGCTATTAAATTCTAAACATTAGGCTGCATTAAAATTCGTAAAAAATCATCTAATTTACATAATTTTTTCGTTTTTATTTTAAAAGAGGGAGAAAAGAATGTTTCACGATTTGTCAAAATATCTAAAAGTTATGACGGATAGAATTCAAGATGCGACAGTTTTAAAATTATTTTACGAAAAAATATCGCGAAGCAGATGTTTAGTAAAAAAATTCCTAAAAATCGGTAAATCATGTTACGTATTCAGAACAAACTGTCTTTAAAAGAAAATTTCCTCCTCTATCCGATGGTACAAATGCCGTTTTGCTGCGAGCGTAATTTCCGCCGTTATTACGAATTAGGTGAGAAAAAATGCCAAAAATCGCATAAAACATAAAATAAAAAAAAATCTAGGTCGAATTTTGAAAAAATCGCTTCGAGGTGCACAACTACATATTTACATCTTCCCGAGTACCAAATTTGGTGTTTCTAGGTGTAGCCGTTTGTCCGTAACGCTGCCGACAGACACACCCACACACACACACACACACACAGACACCTTCTTTTATAATAAGTACTAGCTGCGTGCCCGTTCTTCGCACGGTAGGAAACGAAAATTTTCCTTACATGTGTAATTCGAAATTATTCGTGATGTGGAATTTAAAAAAAAAAAAAATAGCAAAATTATTTGACTCTTAATGTAAAGTTTGTGTCATGAGTACTAACCTGATCATTGCAGTATAATGACTCAAAAAAAAAAAAAAAAAAAAATACGTCAGTGTCATTCACTATGAAAAAAGTGGAAAGCTTAATGGTTTACAGAGAACTCCTGGCTTTCAAAATGTCTTATTTCTACATAATACTGTTTTTTAGGCTCAAGTTGTAGCATTAAATACCTAAGACACTACATGAAATGTAGCATCATTTATTTCTTTCCGAACATGTACCACATAGGCGCACCCACGGAGGGGGCTATGGGGGCTGAAGCTCCCCCTAAAGGTAGAAAGTTAGAAGTGAAAAGCTTTAAAAATATGAAAATTGTCGCTAATGAATTAATTTTTTTTTAGTTCTTTCTTTTTTTAATTGTCTTCAAATTATTTCTAACCAAAAAAGACATTTATTTAAAAATTTTTTTAAATAAATGCTTATTTACAGTTAGTTGAAACACTGTTACACGCGGTTACAACGTCGCTCAAAAGATCAGATAATTATTTATGACTTTATAATTAGTTACATTGCTCGTGTTCTTTGGGACAGTCAAGTGGTACCGAATATTTTGACGTTATAAGAGAGTTGTAACTAACCGAGGTCACTATGACCGATTTCAGCAGTATTTGTATGTAGCCCAGCCCCCACTAAACTAAAATCCTGGGTGCGCCACTGATGTACCATATAAGGAAAGTATTGTAATCATGAAAAAATTCGACTTCGAGATTTTGGTGTATTTACACGTTTTGAGGTCTTCTGAATTCATTCATGCTATTTTCAAGAGATGTTTTTAAAATAGCTGCGCACCCGCTCTTCATACGGGAAGAAGGGAATATTTTACTACTAAAATCATATCTGCATGTGACAAAACAGAATTTCATTTTTAAAAAAGGTTCAAGTAATCTCCTCTGTTGAAATTACTGCGGGATATATTAACGCAAATTAGAATTACTTTTCATTTAGTTGGTTGTAAGACAACCTTTGAAAAAGGATAAACACTTTTAATTTCATGAAATATTTATTAACGTGGTACATTGCGATTTATTCATATTATCCTGACAAATCTAATAATACTACCTATTACGTACATTAATACTATCTATACTCGCTTCCCCCTCTTCAAGGCTCTCTGTTGAAATTACTGTGGGATATATTAACGCAAATTAGAATTACTTTTCATTTAGTTGGTTGTAAGACAACCGTTGAAAAAGGATAAACACTTTTAATTTCATGAAATATTTATTAACGTGGTACATTGCGATTTATTCATATTATCCTGACAAATCTAATAATACTACCTATTACGTACATTAATACTATCTATACTCGCTTCTCCCTCTTCAAGGCTCCCTTAAAAGAAACAGCTTAGATTATTTGGCCTCAATGGGATCTTGTGATTCTGTGGCGATTCTTTGCAATTTACGCATTAGCATAAATAATAATCATTTCACATAATGGTTGCCATTAAGGAAACTCTCCATATATATTTAATTTATACATAGTTTTATAAGATTGGCATATTTAGCGCCGCAAACCATTTCATCTTACTGTGGGGAGAAAATATCCAAGGGGTGCCATTTTAAATATCCATGTATCTAATATAGCGATATCTTTTATATCCTCCATAGTCCTGTCTCCTGAAAAAACATCAAACTGTGTAATCTCGAGGAGCTACTTATTCCCATTTTAATTGTGACAGGGCGTTAGAGTTGCAGAGTTCACAAATTTCACGCATTTTTTTAAAATTTATGACGTCACTGTTTGATTGCCGTAAAGGATACCCCGGTAGATTGAGGGAGTTAATTTCGATATTTCGCATAATTGTTTTCAAACGGTATCATTAAAACTTTGCGTTGGACCTTTATGGAGGAACGTAATTCAACGTTAAAATAAAACTATACTCGCAACCTGCATGCGTATGTTAGGCAACGCCTACGCTAAATTAAATGCCAAAAAATAAAAATAGTAAATAGAAAAATTTTAATATATCGCGCTTTGAAACGAACTTTGTAACTTTTAAAATGAACATTTTCAGCGCCGTGAAAACATTTCAATTTTTAAATAAGCACCGGATTAAAATACCACTTCTAATAATAATAATCGCGAATTTCTTAGTTTATTTCTACAGTAAATTTTAATCAAAATATCGTCTCCCTGTGTTGAAAACAGAGCTGGAATAAATGAGTTAAAATTATGGCGTAGTTTTTTACGTATCTTAAAGCATTTGACGTCATAGATCCTCACTTGCGAATTGAAATTCTGATATCCCATTTAAAAACTCGATTGGTTGAAAAAAACCCTTTTTTTTAATCCTTTCTGTGGCAACAACCGAACATAAATTCTCGTGCCGTGATCGCAATGTAATGAATGGCGTAAGATCGCGTTGATGCTATTAAATTCTAAACATTAGGCTGCATTAAAATTCGTAAAAAATCATCTAATTTACATAATTTTTTCGTTTTTATTTTAAAAGAGGGAGAAAAGAATGTTTCACGATATGTCAAAATATCTAAAAGTTATGACGGATAGAATTCAAGATGCGACAGTTTTAAAATTATTTTACGAAAAAAAATCGCGAAGCAGATGTTTAGTAAAAAAATTCCTAAAAATCGGTAAATCATGTTATGTATTCAGAACAAACTGTCTTTAAAAGAAAATTTCCTCCTCTATCCGATGATACAAATGCCGTTTTGCTGCGAGCGCGATTTCCGCCGTTATTACGAATTAGGTGAGAAAAAATGCCAAAAATCGCATAAAACATAAAATAAAAAAAAATCTAGATCGAATTTTGAAAAAATCGCTTCGAGGTGCACAACTACATATTTACATCTTCCCGAGTACCAAATTTGGTGTTTTCTAGGTGTAGCCGTTTGTCTGTAACGCTGCCGACAGACACACCCACCCACACACACACAGACACCTTCTTTTATAATAAGTAGAGATAAGTAGTAGAGATTGCACTCTTTCTAATACTATTATGTAAAATTCTAATAAGCCGTAAAAAGCCAAATTCCTGTAATACAGGGAGTGCATGTATTAGAGACTACTTAATTCATAAAATAAATACGATGCTATTTTATTTCAAATAGATGCCAAATGTATTTATTGAAAAAAATAATTTTCATTCTGTTTTAAAGAGTATTTAATAGCAGTTAGTTTACGTTAGAATGAAACGTGTTTTATAGTATTAAAATATATGCTTTCTGTTGTAACATGTAATTTGTTTTTATTTTTAAGGAAACATTTTTTATAGGCTGCAAAAAAAACAAGGGTTTTTTTTTTTCTATAATCCATAAATGCGAAGAAAATTTTGGAAACAATCTGTAATCGTGTAGTTGTGATGAGAAAAATAATTGGATAATTGAGAGGTTGGGAAGCAAGAAAATCTAAAATAATCATTTAAAAAATATCACAGTTAAAGAATTTGATGCTGGTGAAAAAATGCTTGAGGATTTACAAGTAGCCATTGCATTCCTTTCTAAGTACATTGCTGATGAGCTCAGAGGGTTGGATTTTTATACTTTGATATCAATAGAACCTTTCTTAAATAACAATAAAGGTGGTTCAAATCTGAATTTAAAAAATTTCTTTAAAATATGGAATATTTCCAATTCAGAAAAAATAATTTTCAGAAGAAACGGCACGTTGAAGAAACGGCACATTATTGAAAAATATGCCCTGACACATGCTCACTCCTCCCCCTGTCCTTCCTCAAATATATCTTCTCAATCGGAATAGAACTTAAATCCGAAAGGATTTTTTTTTCTTTTTCTTTTCTTTTTGTCTGTTTCTCTTCAAAACGTAGAAACAGTAAGTAAAAAATCTTCTTCAATAGCACAGACTGTAATCAATCACGTAAAAAACGTCGTAAAAGTTGGAGTGTGAAACTACAAAAGTCAAATAAATCTTAAGAGCAGAAGTGAGAACTATAAATAAGGCACAAAAAAAGTACACCTTGGTCTGAAATACGCCAGTCATCCAGTATTTATTTCGTGTACGTTTTAAGAGAATAATATAAATTTATACTTTGAGGCGGTGGGGATTGTTTTAAGGTTTCCGAGATGTTTGGAAGATGTGGATGCATTCGATCAATAAAATATGTTAGTTTATTTTTGATTACTTATGCTCCGCAGTGGCCTAGTGGCTAATTTCCGCTCCCCTAAGAACACAGAAAGTGAAGCAGCACCGTCTTGGCCCATGGTTGGGAGGGTGGAAACTTCTCTCGGAAATGCTGCGGAACCGTGTACGCTAATAGGAGCTGGTGCACCTAAAATTTGTTCGTGGCTCCAATGTCCTCCGTGTTCCAACGGTATTTCTCGGGGTGCCGATTTCAGGGGCTGTATCTTTCATCCTGAATTGGTTCAAAATTTGGAAACCCCTCATAGGGAGCAATATTGGCCAGCTTAATAGTTGCCGTCACAATAAATGGCCAACATCTGCGGCCCTCGTTGTGATCAAGCCTCCAGTAGGCCGCTGACCCGGATATTAGAAAGAAAAAAAAAATTCTGACTACTCTCCTATCATAAATGTTAAGACATGATACTGCCAATTCTTTTTACTATGCAGTACTACGCATATATTGTTTTCATACACCACGATATGTTTGAACAAGAAGTTTGAAGTGATGTATATATGATTCAGTGTTATGCACGAATTGCAAAATCAGTATGCGTAACCGTTGACCCAGCTTCGTAGGTACCGAAATTTCATATTTGCGTCTGTAAGATGACGAAAATGATCCATTATTTCGTATATATATTTTCGGTGCTACATTTTTACATAACGATATTGCACATAACACAAGTTCAGTCATTGCTGATGGCTTAAAACTGAAACAAGAGCCAAAGCTTTAAAAATTTACACTAGAAAAGTCCTATTAATTAGTTCCTGAAACTTAGAAACATTGTTGTAAAAAAAAGTATAAACCGGTCGTGCGAAGGGGGTCTAAATTCAGTATATGTACTGAATTTGAGCTCAATCGAATGCAGCATGTAGGAACTATCGTGTTCACTCATATGCACACATACACATATATAGATACATACATACGCACATATATACACATCTGTACATGTACACAACATACTACATCACCATTAGAATAGTATGAATGAATTCGGAAGACCTCAAAACGTGTAAGTACATCAAAATCTCAAAGTCAATTTTTTTCATGATTACAATTGTAAATGTTCGGAAAGTAATAAAGAAACAAATAAATAAAATTGTCAATCAATATTATCTTGATTTTTGAACGACGTTGACGTTTTTTTTTTTTTTATCTTTATCAAGTACTGCTTTTTCTTGTAATCAGTCTTCTTTAAAAGCTTTTTGCATCATTTCAAAAAGTTTTGTCGACAAATTTTCATTCTGAAAACAAAATTAAATACATATTCTTTCTCCAAATACATTTTGGCATTTCAGAAAATCAGCAGAGTGAAAATTCTTATTTCATTAAAATTAAATTATTTTCAGACGATGGAATAAGACAAAATTTCTAACTATGTTTATAGAAGTTTTAAAAAGGACACGTAAAAGTTTGAAGACAAAATCTGTTGGAGATGTATTTTAAATTAAGTATTCTGGGTTCTTCTTGATCATACTATAGTATGTTAAGTACAGTAAACTTTCTCTAATAAGAAAGTCTAATCTCTTAAGTACTAATAAGAGTACTTAAGAGAAGTTTGTTGTGTAACAAACTTCACTTTCATAGACATTTCCGATTAACGAACAAAACACTTATGCTGAAACGAAATCATACACTATGAATTTGGTCATTAATAAAATTTTGCTTTAAAGAATTGTTCAGAATAACGTTTGTGTCCTTCGGTCCGTTAAAATTCGTTATAGAATAAGGTGACCAGATTTTTGTAGTCAGAATCGGGGACATGTCCCCGATACTGACAACAAAACTGGGGACATTTATAATTAATGCAATAATTAACAGTAATTTAATTTAAAAACAATGCAATAATTAAAAATTGTCCCCAGTTCCATTTTTAGATTCTGGGGACAATTTGAAAAACGTCCTGAAAATGGGGACTGTCCCCGGAAAACGGGGACGTTTGGTCACCTTATTATAGAAGCATTTTCTGTATAGACAAAGATTGGATTTAATTTGAGTTGACTTAAAAAATGCAGCATTTCGTCCAAAACAACTGAATTCCTAATTAGTCTTTGTATTACCGTTCAACAATTAAGAGTACATGGGGAAGATGGGGTGGATTCTGGAATAATTCATGAAGATCGCGGCAGTGTTTTGTGCGCATGAAAATGCTTTGGTGAGCTACTTGGTAACTTCTGTTGGATGAAGCATGAATATTTATCGCTATTTTTAATTTCGTCTGCTGTTTTACAATGATGCATGCGGAAGAAAGGCTTTGAAAGATCAATAAAATGTTCATCTACACATGTTGTAAATGCGGCCCGATCTGATCAAGATAAATGATGGCCGCTTGTTACGGATTCTACTTCGCTTTGATTTCCAGGTAGATATATGCTTCTTCTCCCACTTCAAATTTAACGACTGTCATTTTGAACTTGCAGGCTGTATGTTTATCGTAAAGGATAAGTTTTCCAATAGCAATGATATTATTTCTATTTTCTTTTAAGAATTATACTGGGAAAAAGACTAATACATGGGTTTTAAACTTTCGGTTAAAAACTTGATTAAATGTTATTTAAAATTTATATAATTGAAAGTATACATAGTTAACAACTGCTCCAGAAACTAATTTAAAAAAAAATTCGAAGGGGCAATCAGACCCTCACGTTTAACATCGAAATTTTGCGATAATTTAAGCCGAAAATGAATGTTTAAAAAAAGTGGTTAATTATATTCCGTTCATGAATTATTCCAGGAACAGTTGTCTATATGTCTACATGTTAAAAATCTATATCACGATACACGATACCAAATATTTTAAGAAATTCAGCTATGGTCGATTTACGAAACTTTTTGTAAATGCAGTGCATAATCCCTAATAGAAAACATTCCAGCTTCCTACCAGTAACCCGATGACGCCCGACTTTTTTCATCACATTCTCCGTTTTATGTTGATGCCAGAAGTGGTAAATAAATTTCCGACATTTGTAGGGTATGAAAAATGCATTTCTTTTTCTAAAAATATTGATAAAGCACTGAAAATTTCGCATTTTATTTTGTTATCCTGGAGTTTTTTGTGGAAATCGGATTTATTACTCAAGAAATTAAATAGGGAAGTAAATTAAACCTTAAATATGTAATTTTGCAACTATCTTAAACTAGGACTATGGGAGTTAATGAGTTAACATATATTTTGAATCTCTCGCAACATTATGAACGTTTCATATTATTTTATAAATCCTCTTAATAACGAAAAGTCATATTTCTACAGTATACATCTTAAAAATTAAAATATCATGCTTATCGCTAGTTTATAATCATTCAGTTTCATTTAAGGTTAAATATTGTTTACGAAAAATTTGAATTTGGCGTCAAAGAACTGATTTTTTTTCTGGATTCTGTTTTCTAATTATCAAGAAAATTCACTTTAAAAGAAAGAATCTATATTAGTATGAGCAATTATATCGCTTATGCTCATAAGGTGAAATTAAAACTTGAGTTGCTTGGAGTGGCCATGTAAATTTTCTTATTTGATTCACAAAATACAATCTTATTTAAACGAAAATTAAAATTAAACGTGCATCAGTGAAATGCTGCTGCAGTATCTAAATTAAAAAGAACCCTGTTGTCTTACTATCATTGTAATAATCACACTACAACGACTAAACTCACGTTGAATGTAAAATTGGTGCACAGAAACAAAATAGTCTCCTAGAATAATTTTCTCTCTTTAAAACAAGAGCACTCTCTTAAAGGGAAAGTTTCAATAAGCTCATAGAGTACATAATGCAACATTTAAATAACAAAAATGCCTCGCATTTATTTAAGGAAATTATTCACATTAAACCTGCTCGCTAAATGCATCATCATATCGCTTTCAAAAAGTCGTAACTCCTTATCTCAAAATGAACAGTTTACCGTAACAGCTAAATAGGCTATAAACAGGTTCTTCTAATTTATTAGCAGGAACACAAAGCAAGATCATTATTTTTAATTACCTTATTGTCCGTGCTAGGAATTTATCAACGTAAACAGTCTGTTAAATTTTCTAACTTTTTCCTATTTTTACGACTTGTAACGTTAATCTGTTTCGTGTCTGTCGGTTTATGGACGTGTGTGAAGGCTTAAGTGATCCATCGGTCTTTCTGTAAAATTCGATTCTGATGTGTCAAAGTACTATCTTGCGTGGTTCGAGACTTGTCGCTTGTTATGTTTACAAAAGCATATTTATTTATTTATTTATTCATTGCACTAATTAATTCTTGGTGAAGATTGAAGTAACTCATAACAGCTTTCATTCGCATTAAAGTAATTTCTTGAGTCGAAATGTTTGTTCAGTTTTCAAAATAAAAACGAAAGCATTGTTTATGTGCACTCTTAAAACTACGCCTCTTAAGTAAGGTACAAGCAGATGGTATCTTCTGTAATTTTAACATAAGTGGCACATAGCCAATGTACTCCTCATATGCCATTAAAAATGAAATCGAATTTCAGAGGCAAAAATGTTCATAATGTTTTGTTAAATCAGAAGTACATTTTTAAGAGTGCAGTTAGTGAATATTAAACATTAATTCTGTTCAAGACTTATAAAAGAAGAAAAATCTAAAATTTATTTTAAGGAGTCTTAGAAGGATTAAGAATTCAAAAAGTCGATTTTTCAATTTTAATTTCATTCGAAACCTTAGTTACTTCTGAGACTTTTGTCCCCAATTTAATGCATCAAATCCAACTAGAACGGGAGTTACACATAGAAACGTTTTATGAAAGCTTTATATTTGAACGCAATAAGGTAATTTTAAACTGCGTTTTCTCAAAACGCATATTTATGAACTATCCGTAAGATACCATAATTTTTATGATTCGTATCTTCACGAAATTTCGTATAGTTATAACTGGTATCAGTATCTATAGAATGAATTAAAATTAAAAATGAGAGAGGAAAACTTTTGAAATATTTAACAGCAATATAAGTGGGAAAGTACAATTTTTATTCAAATTTCAATTTAAAATACAATTTAAAAATTCTTAATTTAAAAGTTTTCCGTGAATATTAATCCTCCTAGGACCCCTTAAGCTGTTGCCATCCAGAGAAGGGGGAGAAATCGTGTTTAAACCTCCCATTAAACGTCAGTTTAACTTAATTAGAGCTCTGAAAAAAAAATCATATTTAAAGATTAAAATCTAAAACAGAATTTGTATTACACTTACATGTGTAATTGTTTAATTATTTTATGCTTCTGCATTTTTATTCATTGTATAATTCTATTTTACTTACTGACTTTCATTTTATAACATAAACCCACTCAAAAAGGTATCTAGTCCGAGGAAAATTTCCTATGCAAATTTTGTGAACAGCTGATGATATTAAAAAAAAAACATACAGCTAAAAAGACATATAACAAGTTGTTATTATATAGCACATTATCCAATTTTTATAGAGAACAACACATTATATATAAGACCGACAAAGGAAAATTGACTTGCACTTTATTACTTTATTTTAGGGCGGCGTACTGTGTTCTTTTTCATAGTTTCTTCATTCCTCGAGCCCTCTTTCATTTTTTATTTTCCCTTTATTTCTGCTATTTTCTTTCTTTCGTATGACAATTTCTCATGTCCTTTACTTTTTTTATTCTCTCGTTTTCGACACTTGTGGAAGAAGGAACGTTTTGCAGCTGAAGAAGGGGAGACTTTTTGTATCCTCGAAACGGTCTATTCTCAACTTTTATAAATGTATGTATGAGAGAGAGTGAGAGAGAGACTGTGTTACTTACAAAGTTCTTTTTTTTATTTTTCCCGTTTAACTTGTTGACTCTTAACTAGGCCCGCAGTGGCCTAGTCGCTTAGCCCTGTTCTCATAAGAACACGAAAAGCGAAGCAGCACCATCTTAGCCAGTG
Organism: Cheiracanthium punctorium; assembly: GCA_038373885.1. Taxonomy (NCBI): domain Eukaryota; kingdom Metazoa; phylum Arthropoda; class Arachnida; order Araneae; family Cheiracanthiidae; genus Cheiracanthium; species Cheiracanthium punctorium. Next base: position 575,086 of record JAWZYV010016735.1, on the reverse strand, counting down.
CTCGGGAATGTGAAAACCTCTCTCGGACGAGCTGCTGTTAAACCGTGTACGCTTATGGGAGCTAGTCCACGTATAATCTGCCGTGGCTTCAACGTCCTTCGTGGTCCAACGAGACCTCTGGGGGCGTTAATCCCGGTGCTAGGTCTCTCATCTGAAATTGGATCAAAATTAGGAGACCCCGAGTTAAATTAGACTTCCTGCCATTGGGACTGATTAAAATGGAAGCTGCTCCCCTTCACCCTTCGCCGGCCTATGCGAAGGATCTGTGCCCGCTCCGCGGTTGCCAGTGGGTATTAGTGACAACAACTGTTATTATTTCAAAGAATTACCAACGGAAATTTGTTTCTGAATCCAACGTTGCTTCCAAGCAGAGGTAGGGCATTGAAAGACTCACATATGGAAGCAATACTTGGTACAGAAAGGGAGTTTTCACCGTTCCGTCTTTGCGACGTTGGAGGTTTAAAAAAAAAAAAAAAAAAAAAAAAAAAAAAAAAGCTAAAAATGGTGTTTTCAGCATGCTTGGTTTTTAATGGTAGTTCTTAAAAATGCGAAATTGACCTGCACCTTGTGGAAAATTTTCCTAGCTTTATTACGCAGGCAATTTTTAAAATACAGGGTGATTATAATTAAAGTTCCACTTTAAAACGATCAGTAAAGGAAAAGTACTGGATCAAATGTTATCAAATTTGTAATTGTGTAAAGATGGTCATGGAATTTATTATGTGCGGAAAAAAAAGTTCAAAAATTCAACACCAGTGGCAAAGACGTACTTAATGGAGAGGAGGGGGGTTCAGGGATCGACCCCCTCCATGAGAACATTTTGGAGGGGGTTCAAAAATTTCGGAGGGGGTCCAAGCGGTAAAAAAGGCAGTATTTTTTCTCAAAAGGACGCTATTTCATTATCATTTTAGTAACAAAAATCAAAATTTCGAGAGGGAGGAGGTTCAGACCCGTCGACCCCCCCCCCCTTAAATACGTCCTTGCCCCTGGTGTTGAATTTTTGAACTTTTTTCTTGCCGATAATAAATACCCTCACCACCTTTACACAGTTACCAAGTTTGATAACATTTGTTCCAGTAGTTTACCTTTTCCGATCGTTTTCATATGGAACTTTAATTATAATCACCCTGTATAAAAATAAATTTATAAATTTGGTTAAAACACTTATAGTCAAGAAAAAGGGAATTCTGAATACAACTTTAAAATTTTTAGTTTTTTAAAATAATTTATGATAAACGTACTTCATTTATTAAAAAAAAAAGAAAGAAAGAAAAGAAAATCGAATTTCTGACAACGTGTCCTGCAATCCAAGCTGGAATTCAGTTAACGGAATTTTGCGAGTCACCAACTCAACATTCGTGGATTACGAGCATAATACTGGCACTTCTTGGTAAATTCAGAAAAGGTTGAAGGAATACTCTTTTAACCAAGCAGCCCTCATTATTCTTAATCACTTTGTTGTGCTTACTTGACATTCACCAAAGTAAACAGCTAAGGATATTGAGTTTCCTATTTTTTCAAAAGGCACACTCAATTAAGTCTAAAGTTCTTTTTCGCAGGGAAACATCCAGGACGCCGTCAATTTGATGAATTGTGACGCTCTCTCGGAAAAACTAAAAACTCGCCGAAAAGCTGTACTCGATCTGTACTCTGGGGAGTCGATATAGTACGTCGCGTGACACATTGCTTTTCCCATGCACTTTTATGATCCGTTCACACTTGTCTTGGATGTCGTTAAGGTATGCTAATGAATACAAATATTAACGGTCGAATGTAATTAGCATGCCCGGCACGGTTAAGGAGGTTCTAAAGATTACAGGCACTTGCGACTGTCAAGATGGATTTGGGGAATATGAGAAGAATTTGTGCATGGCTCGCACCCAGTATTTCTGAAGTTGCATCGTTGTTGAAAAGAATTTTTTTTTTTTTTTATAAATTTAAATGAAAATTGTTTAGCAAAATTTTAAGGTTTTCTAATTAAGGCTGCTAAAATTGTGTTAGTTTTCCCTCCTCCAGTACTACACTTTTTTTTAATGAATCGCTTAATGAATGACATAACTTTATGCGTACAAAATTTTCTGTAAAAAATCATTCCGTAATTCCTTTTCCCCCCTCCCCCCCAAAAAATCGTTTTAAATGCGTTTTAAACGTTTTTTACGGTACAATGGTCTTAAAAATTGAATGAAATTTTGCCATTTTGCATGAACAAGAATCTTTCTTGATTCTTTATTAAGTTTATTTTAAAATATAATGTTTATGATTAAATAAATCTTTATTTCAGTTTATGTTGCTTTTATTATTAAAGCTGGAATTTCACAGTGCACTTAATATAATTAATAAGTAAATATGAAACATTATGTCATAAAATAATATTTTTCATACTAATATTCGTTAATTACGAAAGAACAAAATATTTTAATTTGATTTCCTATTTATGTATAGATTAAAAAACATGCAAAGATTCAATGCAATTTTTAATAATTTAAATATTGGAAACACGGTACAACATCCTTAGAAATAATAATGATACTAGCTGCTTGCCCGTTCTCCGCACGGTGGGAAACGCATATTTTCCTTACACATATATAATTCGAATTAAACCCAGTAATTCGGAATCTCAAAACGTGAAAAAATACTTGAATCGTGACTAAAAGTTGACGTCATGAGTGCAAATTTTAGACGATTGCAACATGACACAAAAACTACGTCAATGTGACTGGCGATCAAAAAAGAAAGAACTTTATGGTATGCAGACAAAACTTTTCTCTTTCGAAAAATGCCTGATTTCTACATCAAATAATTCGTTTTACGAGGTTTAGTATATACCACATTGAGGTTTAGTATATATAGTATATACCACATAAATAACATTGCATGATGTTGACAATAATTTTATCTTGCATTTTTTAAAGCGTGGACAATGCATTAGGGCAGTTATGTTACACACGACTTTATTAAATTTTACCTAAATTAAAAAACCTACATGAAACAATGGATGCATCATTTACGTTTAAAAGCCAAAAATGTACCCTGCTCGGGTGAAAATCATGTCGCTTTTGTAAATGAAAACGTTCGTGATGTAACTTCTGAGAAAAAACTTACTACCCTTATTGAACTCTTAATGCAGTATCACACTTGTTACATAAAAGTGACGTTTATCTCACTGTCAATTCGCCCTAAATAAATAACTAATTTCATTTTTCATTTTTTACAGATTACAGTTGACCCCTTAATAGCATGGGTCTACAACACGAATTCTTAGAACACGACGAAAACATTACGATCGTTTTCGTGTAAAACGTTAAAAGAGACTCGTACAGCACGGTGAAATGAGACATATGTTCTGATATTATGACGCCTTAGCTCCTGTAATTAACATTCCTTTTGAATGGCAACACCAACATCATTGCATTTTTACGGAGCGCGAATAAGTTTTGCCGCGATTATACCGCGCAGTTCGCACTCCAGGTGGAGTATAGCGCAGGACCCGTACAACACGGATTCCTATAACACGGAACGTATCTAGCGTGTTATAGGGAATCTACTGTAGTTGCATAGTGTCAAATTCAATAGTTAAGAAAATTCTGGGTTGCCGTATTTAGTAATATTTCATCTTACCTTGGTGGCCGAAATGTATTAAAACCAAATATTCGAACTGTATCAAAAGTAAAATTTACTAAAAGCAAAATTTTTAATTTTGTATAACCCTCAGAACAACTTCGGAGTTTGCCATCTACGACGGTTTTTCATGACGTACTCTGGGGAGTCGATATAGTACGTCGCGTGACACATTGCTTTTCCCATGCACTTTTATGATCCGTTCACACTTGTCTTGGATGTCGTTAAGGTATGCTAATGAATACAAATATTAACGGTCGAATGTAATTAGCATGCCCGGCACGGTTAAGGAGGTTCTAAAGATTACAGGCACTTGCGACTGTCAAGATGGATTTGGGGAATATGAGAAGAATTTGTGCATGGCTCGCACCCAGTATTTCTGAAGTTGCATCGTTGTTGAAAAGAATTTTTTTTTTTTTTTATAAATTTAAATGAAAATTGTTTAGCAAAATTTTAAGGTTTTCTAATTAAGGCTGCTAAAATTGTGTTAGTTTTCCCTCCTCCAGTACTACACTTTTTTTTAATGAATCGCTTAATGAATGACATAACTTTATGCGTACAAAATTTTCTGTAAAAAATCATTCCGTAATTCCTTTTCCCCCCTCCCCCCCAAAAAATCGTTTTAAATGCGTTTTAAACGTTTTTTACGGTACAATGGTCTTAAAAATTGAATGAAATTTTGCCATTTTGCATGAACAAGAATCTTTCTTGATTCTTTATTAAGTTTATTTTAAAATATAATGTTTATGATTAAATAAATATTTATTTCAGTTTATGTTGCTTTTATTATTAAAGCTGGAATTTCACAGTGCACTTAATATAATTAATAAGTAAATATGAAACATTTTGCCATAAAATAATATTTTTCATACTAATATTCATTAATTACAAAAGAACAAAATATTTTAATTTGATTTCCTATTTATGTATAGATTAAAAAAACATGCAAAGATTCAATGCAATTTTTAATAATTTAAATATTGGAAACACGGTACAACATCCTTAGAAATAATAATGATAAAATTCTAGAATGAAATATTCTAGAATATAATTAATTTAATTTAAAAGAATTAATAACACACTGTCATATCTGTTTTAGATCCAGAATAAATTAAATAGCGTATAAAAATTTTTTTAAATCGTTTTCATAATCGTTTAAATCGTTTTCAAGATAACCCTAAAAAATGAGATTAGCTGTTTTCAAACTGCATGATATCGTGATTGTAAGTAGCCCTATACACAGACAATGTTATTCTTTCACCAATCATAATCACATACTTAAACTGAAGTAGTTCCTCCTTAACGAATTTTTTCCAACTTCTTTATACGCCCACTGCGTTAATTAGAAAGTCGTTAACTGAATTTAAATGTTTAACGTGCCCCTGCTGTTTTATTATGAAGAGTGAATGCCAAGTGAAACGTGTTTAGCATAAATTATGTACGTAGTAATTATTTTAAGGCACCATTCATTAAAACGTCATCCTCACGTTTAAACACAGGATAAAACGAAATGATAATTGAATGAGTACAAGGAAGTGTTGGCCTAAGGTGGAGCACTGTTTACATGTGTGTTTTGAAGGAACCTCGCATGTAAACAGTGGTAAGTGCATCACTCACACTGGGAATGATCGAATGATTGCGTGTAATATCAAGTCTTGATTCCTTTTTTTAAACCTCTCCCTTTTAGAATGTGGCGCTCAAGATATACAAACAAAAATACCAAACAGTACTCAAACAAATAATACCCCGTTATGATAAACATGTCATTTCTCTAAAACTCTTGCGGTAATGGGGGTGCAAAAATTTGATAGCGATTAAATGGGTGCGTGTCATAAACTTTGGTGTCTCATTTTTTTTAAGGATAATTGAAAAACACTTTTGTAAATTTTACTAAAATTGAAATGTTTATTTTTAGCGAACAAAAAACATTGCATTAAAATAGGTAAAACCATGCCTCAAAATATTAAGTCTTTTTTTTTTCCTTGAGAAAAGGGCTGCGTTTCTCATATAATTACATTGGTTTAACATTTGTTATTATGCCGTTTTTTTAAGATTATAATTATTCGATTAAGTGAATTCACAAAATTTTACCACTTATTTTTCTGAAAATGCCATACATCGCGTAAAAATGCCATACAAGCTGCTGTATAGGATCTAAAGACCCTATACAGCAGCTTACACGAGCGTATGTATACTTACTGTAGCAGCTTACACGAGCGGTACTGTAGCAGCTTACACGAGCGCTACTGTAGCAGCTTACACGCGCGGTAAGCGGTTGTATAGTGTCTAAAGACCATTCTACCACACCACGGATCCAGGTTCAATTCCCTGCATGTGCTTGGGTGCCATTTCGACCTTACCTTCATGGGAGGTATGAGCATATATGATATATGATATATATATATATATTCAAAAAAATTCCACACTAGGGGCAAGGACGCATTTCAGAGGGGGGGGGGTTCATGGGTTAAACTCCCTCTCCCCCTATGAACAACATTTTGGAGGGGGTTCAAACGGTAAAAATGGCAACATTTTTCTCAAAAGGACACTATATCATTATCATTTTAGTAACAAAAATCAAAATTCCGTGGGGGAGGAGATTAGGGACCCCTGGAACCCCCACCCTTTAACACCACCCACCCCCCACCCCACGTCCTTGCCCCTGGTGTTGAATTTTTGAACTTTTCTTTTTTGCCGATAATAAACCCCCTGACCACTTTTACACAATTACCAAGTTTGATAATATTTGGTCCAGTAGTTTTCATTTTCTGATCGTTTTGAAGTGGATCTTTAATTATAATCACCCTAGGGAATACAAACTATAAATGACTATTAAGATATGTTACGTTGGAGCACAAGTTTATATTGCACTAGACCAGATAAATTAAGTTTTTCTGTTTCTCTATCTGATTTAGAAATTATTTCAATATAACTATTGCGCTAATTATACACTGCACAGTGAAATTTCCCTCTCTGTGAATTTAGTAAATCGGTCACAGAGAGTTCGTCTCTGAATATGGGTGATCAAATAAATAAATAAATGAATAAAATAAACTTTCATGCAATATATTCTATAGAAAACTGTCACTGAATTAATTTATTATATGTCATGTCTATACGGTTTTAACCCTTTGAAGCGCAGCAATTTCCCAATGGCGAAGAAAAGCAGCCGTTGCCATCGCTCGATTTAACTACAAGCAATATGGCAGCCGATCGAATCAACCATCTCTTGGCACAAAACTGAAGGACATTTTTTGACACAGCCGTCTGTGCGGACTTTTTCCGACATTGGGCAGTCTATCTAGTTTTTCGTAGCAGATGCCGCTACTGATAATAGTTATTCTGACAGCCATTTGACAAATAATTGATAATTGTTACGGGAAATTCTGTGCTACATAGAAAAGGATTCTCCTGTAACTATGTGCTCCTTAAATATTTTATTGAAATCCAATTTATTTCTCGTGAATCACAGCCAAAATGTCCGAGCGATATCCTCGAGAAAGATTTTCGAACAGTTAGATAAGTGGAAATCTTTTTTAAAGAAAAAGATTCAGTGAGATGAAACTGGACACCTTTCCTTTCCTTACGAAAAAAGAAACACCTGATCAGACAGTTCTAGGAAATGGTACAGGTGCCCTTTATCAGTCAGCTAGCCCTTCAGTCATTTCGAGATTTCCTCCAAGAGAAGCGATCCTGCCCTTCAACTGAAATTTGAACATGGTCTTTCAAGGAGGGAGGGGGAAAATAGCAAATGGAAGGAAAATTAACCCTTTGAGGCGCAGCCCTTTGTGCGCAACCCTGTGTGCCGGCACAGCCAGCTGTCGTCAAAAAAGAGTCTCTAGATCTGTGGCACGCGATGAACGTTTCGATCGTCTGCCATCTTGCTGGTAGTTAAGTCCAGCGATGGCAACGGCTGCCCTTTTTTCAGCATTGGGCAATCCATCCAGCTGTTCTCGAATGCTTCCATTTTCCAGCAGATGTCAGTGCTGTTAAAAATAATCGTGACAATTTTTTTTTACGAGAAATGACGTGCTGAAAGGTAAAGGATTCTCGTGGAGCTATGTCACCTGCAACTATTTTTTTAGAAATCAAATCTATTCTTCGTGACTGGCAACAGTCAAAACGTCAGAGTTGGGTGTTCACAGAGGGGGAACAATACGCGTTAAAGGGTTAACACTGAGGCTATTGCCAGTAACTGCGGACCATAAATAAACGGTCTTTATTAAAGGTGATCACTGAGAGATGTGTCTCTGTATGTGGAATTGCAGGGCTAACGTGTGCGTAATTGCAGGGCTAACGTGTGTGTAATTGCAGGGCTAAATTAACGGCGGTCCGTTAGTCCAAGTAAAATATATACCGGACAACGTTGGTAAAAAATCTAAAGGGCCATTGGAATACGAATTTTGTTTTTTCCGTCGGACCAGTGACGCTGCATTTACATTTTTCTCTTGCAAACTTTCCTCACGTTGTACCACCATACATGCCATCTAATTTTACAGATCCGTGATATAAGTTGATCTATTTAATATTTTGATATTAGGTATTTACATTTTTTATTTCAGGTCTAAACGGAAATCTATATACATATTGCATATATAATTTCTTTTGTTTTGCGAATTTTCTAAATCATGCATGCATACCAGTGAAATATGATGGAGTCACTGTTCCTTTCAGACACTGACTAATTATTCTAATTTCTACTCTTGTGTAATTGAGAGGTAGTGCTAGAAATATTTCAATGACAGAACAATATTTTGATAACATTTTAAAGAAAATGTCTTCCAAAGGAAATGCTAAAGACACATTTTTCCTTAGTTCTACTTTGAAGACTATTATTATTACACTCAATTCAAAATTAATCGTAAAGAATGATATACGATCGGTAAAGTTTGAAATAAAGGATTTTGGTAACTTTAAATAAGTTAATTTTGCAGTAATGCAAAGTGACTTTCTTTTTTTGTTGTACAATAACAACGAGAAAATAGAAATGCATCATGCTTATAAAAAATATTAAACATATTTAGTAAGAAGAAAAAGACTTTTATTACGTGAATGAAACGTAGATATGTAAAATTATGCGAAAATAATTTGATAACAGCGGCACTTAAATGAATTCATATATTTTTATTAATTTATCCTGTTTAACGTTATACATGAACCAGAAATATATCATATGTCCTAAATTAGATGTTTGTAATATTGTGCATTACTTTGAAACACGTTAACAATTACTTAAATAGAGATGTAGAAAATGATAATACACAAAAAAAACGAGTACTCGTTTCTTGAAAAATAGATTCTGAAATTCTTTTCATAGAACAAATAATCTTTTTTATGAAAATTGAGAGCTGGTATTACTACTCTTTCAAGAAAAGTAATTAACAGTACATCAGAAAATATGCGGTGAAAGGAAGAATAAAAAGACATTTGGTAAATTTAATGTTACAGCCACCTATAACGAAAACGAGAAAATAAATATCTATTTAATAATCAAGATGAATTAATCAACATAAAATGAAGAAACATAATTCAATTTAATGAATGCTGAAAAAGAAAGTAAAGCTGTTAAAGCAACAGAAAATTTGATTTTTGAATAAAGCCATAAAAAAAACTTATACCGGCATTAAAAGAACAAAATGAGAAATAGTTTAGAAATATTTGTTAGCTTAATTACTGTTGAAGCTTAATAAAAATAAAATGATGAGTATAATAAAAGCCAATGTGTCCGCCTATTTTTACTTTTTATCGTGATATTGCTGACTTCAGTATTTTCATCAATAATTTATTGTTGATCAAAGGAAGTAATATAATCGTGTTTATTAGACATGCAAAAAACGTCAGTGCGAAAATTTTCAAACATCTAAAAGTGTAAACATCAGAATTTTTCTGCTGTTGTCTCATAGGTCTGCAGCTTCGAAAATCTCAAGATTAATTTGTTTGCACTCAATAACTAAAATTCTTACATTGATTCGTCGTGCAAATAGATAGTTTGAAGTTGCCTGTCTTTCACTAAATAAATAATTAATACTAGCCGCCCTATACCCTACTCTTCTTTATGATTAGTGCAGTGTTGGTCGAATCATTGGACACATTTCAACGAATATCAAGTTTCTTTGTTTTAACGGTATTTGTCATTAAATTTATTTAGTTTGGGGTTACTAAAAATTTTGGGTTTCATCATAAAAGCCGATGGTGGGCCATGCGAAGTACTGACATTGGAAAATGTAGAAAAAGAGATAATTGGTGACATTTCCATTCATAAAATGATTTTTAAAAGATTGTATTGGGTGATAAGTTGTGGAACATGTACACATTGTTACAGAAATACTTCTTAATTTCAGCAACTGCAGGCTTCCTCAAATTAGTACTTAGTGTGGTGCCTTCCATTCATTGGTTCCGCTAGGCACTTTTCTCTTTGAATAACACCAGTGTTGTGCTAAAGTTAGAAACATGATGTTTTTGTTTTTGTAGTATGGTTGCATTAATTTATACGCATCCCTAGTTACAATAGTATGAAAGAAACAGGAAATGGCTAAAATATGCTTTAGCCCGCATAGTGGCGTAGAGAGAAATTTTTCATGGGGGAGGGGTGTTACGACTACCGCAACTCATATGTATATAAGTGTGTGTGATTGGACAGTGAAGAATTTTGTATGACGAAAAAAAATCCTCATGGGGATTCTAACCCCCTTACCCTCCCCCGTGGCTACGCCACTGAGCCCACTGCACAATGAAGCTTTTAGATGGGCGATAAATGCTCGAAATATTGTAAATTAAGATATTTTAAAGCTGTCAGAAGATCTTTAAAAGATCTTGCATTTTCACTTATATAATATTGTTATTTTGTAATCTAGCTAGTGCGTGGCATACGTAAATAATATTACGAATATCCTTGCTCTATTTGACGTCATTGAACTGTTAATTTGGATTTTTGCACATGCATTATTGTTATTACATCTAGTCGTTGCCGTTCGCAGCGTAGAAATATCGTCGATTTTGGTACCGCATACGTTAGAGTATTATATAAGTAAATTTTTGTAAAACTAAAATAACTGAGTTAAGATTTTTTTCAACTGTATTGTACAAATGAATAAAGTTTAAACAGTATTATTATACTACTTTGAACTATCGGATTACTTATATTATGTGACGCTTTTTACCCTAAATCAACTAAGCTGTTCTGAATCACTAAAATTTTTAAAATTAAAAAATCACATTTTAAAATCACATTATAACACTTACTCTTTCCATTGGAATAATTTTTGAATGTATCAAACGTTAAAATAAAATAGTTTAAAAATCCTTTTAAAAATTTAACGCTGTTGTTTGTTTGAACTTTTAAGATTTACTTATTTATTTATTTTGAAGATATCAGATTGATAAAAAAGATTATCATTTTGATACAAATAAAGAACAATGATCTGTTTTCTCTTTCATACATTCCAACACTATTTTGTTATCTTGACATTCATACTTACACAATTGAATATCTTTCATAATGTTTACAAGTAGTACTAAAAATAAAACTTAGTTAACAATTAATTTTTATAGCCTTTTTTTAAATTAAAAATTATAACTGTACATCATAAATTTTAAATTTATTCGTACATTCATTAAGCATTGCCAAGTCTACAATTAATATTTTAAATAAATTATTAAAGAAAGAAACGTGCATGCATCAATATGTAATTAAGTTTTTCATTTTGATTTAACATTCCTAAAACATCTTAAAACAACAAGGGTGTGCTCAAAAAGTTTGATTAGTATAATTTTATGAATTAATAACATCTCAGTTAGAGATTTCATTAAAAATTATCGATTAGTAGAATTTATTTGTGTAAATCCCGAAAAAAAATGTTCTCTAGCTTGTTATAGTCACTACGAATTTAAATTTTGCTTATTGATATTTCATTATTTAAATGTTTATAGTATAAGGAAAATAAAAAGAAATACGAAATATATTTCGCTTTTGTGTCTCAAATTATATACAACATGTTTTCTATATTGGTAAAAATATTTTTCAAACAATTGCACTTCACTTTAGAAATCTGGTATTGTTGATTACTAACAATTGAAGTAGCAAAAACAAACTGATAGCAAAGAAATCAGAAGTTTTTTTTTAAAAATTGATAAACATTGATAAAGTTAAACATATAAGATATAAATTATTAATTGTAAAATAAACGGTATAAGCATAAGTGCAGGATTGGTTCGGTGCGACACAGGAGTGCACGTGCCTCTTCAACTTATTTATTCTGGTCTTGTCTGTCAACTTGTTTGTCTATCTTATTTGTTCTTTCCTTTTCTATTCTTGATTTCGATATGTGTCCCCCCAAAAAAGTAATAATATAGCTATGCTAGGCTGTAGGCAGATAACTATATTATCACATAGAGAATATTTTCAATGTTATTCAAATTTCACGATTTGAATAAAAAAATTACACAAGGAAATTACCTATTAGGAAACTGTTGTGGGAAATTTTTCATTACAAATATGGTTCTTATACATGGTAATTAGATTAGTGTGAAGATAAGTTTATTTATAATTGTTCTTAACTATTAAAGTAACAAAGTATTTCATATTAATTTATTTTAGAATGTCCAATGCAGTATTCACTAGATGTACATTAAAAATTACTGTTATGATACCTATTAAATTTATAGAAATTTACTAACAATATGATTAAAAACTGTCAATATCTAACCAAAGCTCAAATAGTCTAACTAAAAAGGATTACAAAGTTTTTTCGCTTATTACAGGAGAATGTTTCACAGTGAACATATACGAAATATTTTTTCAATCATATGATTAACTGTCCAAAAAGCGAAACAAGTGTAATTCATTTTTGGGGAAAAGTCTTTTAAGTGATATTTAATATTTCAATACACGTAGATTAAAGCAGTTTAACTTGTTATGTAAAATAAGAATAAAATTAGTTTTAATAATTTATAATAAAACAAATAATAATAAATTTCCGTTTGAGGATTTAGAAAATCGCGTTGTATGGAAATTTGAAATTATCAAGAAATGATAATGCACATTATTTTTTAACTCTTTAACATATTTCAGTTTATTAAATTACTTTCCATGTTCATTCTCTAGGCTTGATTCTGAATAAATTTCAATAAATTAACCCACTGGAAATTTTATGAGATTTCTCATAATTTATGTCCTTTCATTTCAGCAACATATACCGGGATTAGTTCTTACTGAATTTTATTTTTATTAGTGTATATTATAGTATTAGTTATTAGAGAAAAAAATATGGTGTTATGAATGATATACTCTTGTAAACTGCTTGTTTAAAATGGTTTACATTTAAAATTCATTATTGTTAAATAAATTTTCATGGTTCTGATAGAAAATATACTAAACTTTTGGTATCAGTTATTAGAAGTTGCGTTTCAGTAGCTTTTAAAAAAGAACTTTAAGATATTTTAAAAGGTATTTGCAACATATGTTACATGAAATATTAGCTCTTTCTATTTTGCTTCATTGTTTTAACAATTTTATTGCAGTTCTCTGTAATTAATTTATCTACAGTTGGTAAACCTTAACTTTAGATAATAGATATGTGGTAAATGAAGATCAACTCTCGGTTTAAAGAAAAAGAGGGAAGAAGAGTGGGAGGGAAGTAGACAGATATCTGAGAAATATAGTTTATCAAAGATAACATGCATCAATTTATTTTCAATTTTAAACGCAGGATGTTACTTTCACGTGGAGCCAATTCTTAATCAATGATTTCAAAAAAGCATTTTTCAAAATGTGGTCTACGAATCACACGTGATGCTATACATTCGATCTTCGATTAAAAAATGAAATAAAATAAAATGGACAAGTTAAATAAATGCCTAGGTGAATTGCGTATAACTTCTTATAGTTGAAAATGCATCACTAAAATAGTTCAAAAGTCATAAAGTTATACAAAACAATCATCTTTATTTATTTATTTATTTATTTTAATTTCCATTGTAAGAAATTTATTTTTGCTCTCATATTTAAGCTTACCAGTCAGATTAAGCTTACCAAATGTAGACAAAATGTTCTGAAATTTGGAACATATTTCAGATAATACATAATTTGTAATCAACTCTTTAAAAGTTTGTACTATAAATACTAAATGGACTGCAAAACTAATCCACCACAAATGTGACAAGAATAGCAATGGGCTTCGGCAAACTATGTGCACATGGCATAAGTTATAATGCACACTAGTCTGTACTCCCCATATAATCATGCTATAATCACACTGATTTAACATCTTTTGGAAAATATAATATATTTCTAACATAATTTTTGTTAGGCGATGCATCATAAGTCACTTTTATTTTGCTATATATTATAGATGTATTGATTGATGGAAAGAGGACAGTTTGATTCTCGCTGTGAATACCTAAATAAATTATCAAATTAAAATGAAAAAAAAATTCATTAAATACTTTGATAGATTATACATATACATAACAAGTGAAGCATAACATATAAAGAGGATTTTATTTACAGTCACTTAAAGAATGATAAAATCGTTGAATCTTTAAATGCGCATATTACGCTATTGTTTCTATAACATTTTTAAAATGTTATAAAAATATTAATTATTTTGCTTTCAAAATAATTATGCATTTATTTCCTTGATTTTCTACAGTAGGATAGGGCCTAAATGTGTGGAGAGAATATCTCTTTTTATGTGCCTTACATCCGAAATCCAACTATTTTCTTCTTTTCATCTTTTATAATCTTCTGGATATGGGCCCCGATGAGAATCCAGAGGCTACAATTTCCATTCCATTAAATTTTGTATAATTTATGGTTCATTGTTTTTCGATCTTCATACTGTTTGGCCCTCTGATTCAAAATTACAGTTCTGATTGTGCTGATATGTATAAATAAATATTTCCTAAGGGGCATGTTATTTGAGTAATTCTTTGTTTTACTTATTAATTATATATATATATATATATTATATACATCCAAGTTTATACTTAAAGACCTATTGTTAGATTAAAACTCGCCTTTAAGAAAATTCATAAATGTCCCAATGTAGTTAAAAATGTAGAATGGGCCATCTACTCCAATCTAGTGTTACAAACAAATTTCCAGTCTGAAGTTAGTAAAAATTTTACTTAATGTATTTTTAAAATGTTAAATGGAAAAAATTCTCTTATTGGAGAAAAAACAAAAACGAAAAACAAAAGTTATCCTGCAAACATTTTGACTGATAAAAGCGGATTACCTTTGGAAAAAAATTTTTAAGAAATCATAGATTGAGAGACTATGTATTAGAATTAAATTAAAGGTGTTGCACACACCTGAAGAGCGATCGTCATCACAGGACTTACGAACAGCTTTAAAAACAAACCAATGATGTAAAACACTCGAAAAAATTAGCAATGCTCCTTACCTCAATGCACTATGGACTAATACTAATAATAAAGCTGTATATCTCACGCAACTTTCGGAAAATATTTATAAGCTCAAAAATTGCCTTAAAAATGGGCCAAAAAGTTAACTATTTCGGGCAATATTGCAAAATTTCTTATGTTCAGCATTTTTCCTGGGTATTTCGTAACTTCTACAGGTTCATTGTTTGTAACAATTCATAATAGAATTTGTAAAAAGACATTCTAATTTTTTATTTTTTGTTTTATTTATTTGTTTTATTTAATTTTAATTTTTAATTTAACTTTAATTTATTTATTTTACTTATTTTATTTCATTTTTGATTTTAATTTAATTAATTAATTAATTTTTTTTGCGCGTCTCCAGCGTAGTTAAATTCTTTGAAAAGCTGTCCAAAAGTTGCATGATTCCCTAAATAAAAAAACCTCAACTAAGAGAATAGTATTACAGTGGTTTCAGCTTTTATGAGTACGATAGGAAAGCATTCATTATTCCACCCATGGGAAAGAAACGGCATTGGGGCAGAATGGCATCTTCCCATGCCTGTAAATGTGGTTTTCTTGTCATAATGAAGTAGGTGCTGGGAAGAAAATTACCGTGCGTCCTGTTCAACTTTTACGGCGGCCTGCGTTATCGCATGCGTTCGTTCTCTGAGTAGAACAAATTTCGAATTCGGAAGTGGTAAACGAATCATTTGTAAATGCATGTTTATATTTTCAGCACGCATCTTTTGTCATGCATCACTGAAAGACTCCGAATCACTTGATAGGGGTGTATTCTTTTCGACTCACGTTTTCTGTTCTGTGCAGTGGATGTTTAAAATGAGAATGCATTTATTTATTTGTTTTACATCAATCTACTTCTTGCATTTGAGAACACAACGCATAAAGAATAAACTGGAAATGGAAAATGAGTCTTGTGCATAAAAATCCACCATTTTGGACAATGTTAGTTTTATTTGGGGAAGGGGGGGGGGACATGATTTTTTTTTTTTACTAATTAAAAAAAATTTAAAAAAATAGGCGTTTAAGAAAATATTAAGCTATAAAATGTTTAGTTTAGTATTTTAAAAAGTATTTTTCTATTTTTTAGAGAAATATTTATGATTTCATTTCATTTTTATTCTACTGAATCGTATAACAGCAGCGTGTATAATTCTTCATACGTATACAAATAAGGTTAATGCATGCACAGTTACATGAATACTTTGCTATAATATATAGGGATAAATGTGAAATTTATTACGTTTTTCTGCACCGATTGCCTTTTATGTGTTAATTTAAAAACCATACAAATTCATACTTAGTTTTTTTTCGTACATCTTACTTTAACATGAACAAAACGAATAAAATTACCAAGGGGAAAAATCGTCCTTGTTTTAAAACGTAAGACAAAAATATTGCGTGTTGTAAACATTATTGAAAGTATTTACTTATAAATATGTATATGTATATAGCTATGTAATACCAGTAAAATCAATACACTCAAGAAATAATTTATGTTCATATATGTGTGTACGCTTTAAATAGATTAACTTGCTAAAATTGTGCTGTATTTTATATGAATTAGATGTATATTCCTTTTCTTGTTAAAAATATATCACGTATCTCAAAGGAGATTTAACTGGAAAACAATTCCTTTCGAACATTCAAAACAAGTTTCCTTGTATCTTTGTTATGTAACAGCTAAAGAAATTAGCCTCAAAAGCTTTCACTTGAATTTCCACAAGATATTTCCATAATCAGTGACAGTCTTTCGATTAAAATTTAAAATCTTTTTCTTAAAAAAAAGGGGGGGGGCGATGAATGAATTGATTGAATATTTCAAGCAATTCCTTCATCTTGATATATTGATAAGATTATAGAAGCTCAGAAAATATGTAAACAAAACTAACGTTTCTGACTATCGTGTGATCGTAAGTTTATTGACTAGTTTGAAGTAACATTAAAAGTAATAGAAATCACACACAATATAGAATTGTCCAGTGTTCATATTTTTTATTACTGTGTAGCGTTCTTTACATATAACAATTCACAAATATCATTCCATAAACGGCATTTCAATATTTTATATAGGTGGGTGTAAAAATTATTAATATTCAATCTTTCAGGTCTCTGAAGGCAATTGAAGGAATTGTTATTTACTGAAATTTTCAGAAGGACGAAATTTCCCTCTAAAAATTTTCAAAAGTGCATCGACTAAAAAAATCCAACTATTGGCGTATCTAGAAGAAGAGTACAGGGGTACTTACCCCCACCCACCCAGACGAACTAAATTTACACTATAGAAGATTGATTTATTTTGTTCATTCAAAAGAATTTATAAGAAAAAAGAGGAAAAACAATTTTAGGGCCGTCCAAAATTATTTTCTAGATTCGCCACAGAATCCAACCCCGGTCGGAGCACTTGCAATAAAATCTTTATTTTGTAATACCTATAAGTACATTGTGATTGATATTAAATGATACGATAATAGCTTTTCCTGTATTTAAAATGGTGTGAATAGTTTTTAAAAGTGTTTTAGAGAAGGACGCAAAAAAAAAAAAAAATTCACACTCTGATTCAATTAAAATGAATGGCTCATCCGGCAGGGTAATTTTTTTTTCTTTAAAAGAGGAAAAAGGCTACTTTTTAAATTCTTGGGCGAACAATTCCTAGTGAAAGTGACATTCTTATATATTTACGAATGTTTTTCAAGATGCATGAAGTTGCAATTTTTTATTGGGAATATTTTTATTTTTTAAATCAGTTAATTTAGTTAATAAAATTTAAATAAAACAAAAGTTAATAGAATTAAAAAAATAATAAAATATTATAAATTCAGACTAAAAGGATATAAGGATGTTTCATTTGAAGAGCAATCGTCACAGAACTTTTAAAGAGCTTTGAAAGCAAACCAATGAAGTTAAAGACTCCAAGAAATTAATAATGCATCTTCACCCAATACACTGTGGACTAATACTAACAATAAAGCTGTATGTCTCATGCAGCTTTCAGAAAAAAAATCATAATCGTCAAAAATCGCATTCAAAAATGGGCCGAGGAGTTACCTGTTTAGGAAAATATTACAAAAATCCATAGGTTTAGAAATTTTCCAGGGTGTTTTGTAACTCCTATTGGTTCATTGTTTGTAACAGTTCACAGTACAACTTGTTAGGAGACATTCTACAATTTTTATATTTTTAAATCTGTTTAGAAGTTGCATGATTTCTAAAACGAACAGATTTAAGTAAACTAATGAAGTCTATATATTCCACGCTGGCTTAGTTTCAGAATTTGTAAAAGTATAAAATATATTACGAATCTAAATTACGTTTGAATGATAAGTGCATTTATAGTTTGTTTTATTTGACATCAAAGCTAAAATAATAATTTTGATTCGGCTTCTTTATGACTAAATAAATATGCACTTTGCAAAAGTTATTTTTTTAAAAACATATTACACAATATAAAAGAATTATCAAAATGAATTCTCTTCATCTCTTTCTCCTTGTTATGTAACACTTAATACTATTGTTCTCTCAAAATAATTTACTTTACTTTCCACGAATTATCTCTGCAAGCAGAACACAGTCTCCAGATTAAAAATAATACTCCAGACATCAAGAAACCTATATGAAAGAATCGCGTGAATATTTTAAAAATAGAAACTCTGAAAATAGGTTTTAAAAAAAAAGCATAGAAGTGTTGACTATCGTCGATTGATCAAAGTTCATTGTCTATGCCGGTGCAGCAGGTGATTTAATATCAACAAAATTGTCACATGAAACCCGAAGAACAATGAACGTGAAACGCCATATATTGTTCATTTCGTATTCAGATAATCTTCGGAGGTTTTTTCTTTTTATTCCAGAACAAATATTATGCATAAACAAAGAGTTTGCGTAAATACAAAATAAGCTTACATTTTCGTTGAAGATTAGAATTATCATCAAGGGAAAATTGAATGCAATCTTATCTTGCATGTAATAACCAGTAAAGCCCTAAATACGAGGGGGGGGGGAGGGGAGGAGTCCGAATGATTGTAATGTGGTACATTTTTAGAAATTTGAGCTCGAAAATTATATTTTGAAAAGTATGACATTTTAAATATTTATTTAATTCAATCATGTGAAATGCTCTAACAAATGCATTGGAATTTCAGATAATTAAGGTGACAATGGATATTCAGATAAGTCGTGGCATTTCAGATAAACGTGTCACAAAAACTTTTTTTTCTTTTTCTCTTCCTTTTTTCTTCTGAATACTAATATACAATTCTTTAGGTTTAAAAAAAAAAAAAAAATTATATCAGTACTATGATCATATTTGCAGTAATGATAGTTTTAAATATATAAACACACGGTAGCTGAGGTCTTATATAAAGACTTCAAATACTTTTTCTCAAAACAGATTTTCGAACTGTTTTTTAGAGTTCAAAGTATTCAATGCATATTAAATTTTGTTGAATAGTAATAAAACCGTAAAAAGATCCTTCATAAATGTTTGAAGACAACTTAGTGCTAGTTTTATTATATTTTTTTGGTAATATTTTTTTTAACATTTTTTCGTTGTTTTAGTTGAAATTTTACTGAAAATCATATATATTTAGGAAAATAATTTTTTCTTTGCTATAGTTTTGATTGTAACTGAAAATTTGAAGACTAGCTTTTGTTGTAACTGCATAAAACTAGCTTAAGGAAAAAAAGTCAGTTGTCGCGGACGAAAATTGATGCGCAGTGCACTTTTGGATACTATAATTAATTATCATACTTTCATTAATTCCTTAATTAATTAAACTCGTAGATATTACCTGGATCTAATATTTTTCATAACTGGTCAACATTATATCGCTATACAAAATTTTGTAATGATTGGCTGATAAACGCAGAACTTTATGGTCCTTTGTCGCCTCAATGAAATTTATTTTTATGTTAGATTTCACTTTGATGAAATGCGTGTAAAATTACTGATTTTATTTTTTGAATTGTTAGATAATGATTCCCGTTTATGTTTCAAAAGAATTTCAGAATTTCTATGAGCATTACATGATCAATGGTTATGATGAAAACGTACAATGTCCCATTATAGAAAGCAAGATCTTTATATATAAAGAAAGACGTTCTGAATGACTGATTGACTGACTATTTGTAACACATTCATGTATTTTTGTTTTTCCAGTTTTAAGAATTTTAGAAACTATTTTAGTTTTCGTTTTATAGTAGCTTTCAACGACTTAAGTAAAAGATTGAACACTGTTACCATCTTAACTAAATGAAAATCTGAAAAGTAGTTAACGGAATTCATTACTCTTTGATGTGATTTTGACTTGATGAGTTTAAAAGTGCATTAGTAAGTTAAATGCTAACAAACTTTAACAAAAAAAGAGTTGTTTGAACGTGAAACATGGATCTAAATAGGATGATATAAATTATTTACAATAGTGAAGTTTTTCTGAGATAAGAAGATAACTATATTATTAAAATATATTTCATGTTTATTTCTGTTGGTTTAACTGTTTCTATTCCAAGCAAGGAATGGGTACTTGTATAAAAGCACACAAAACCCTTTTCTCTATGAATTTCGATTGAATGCATTTATCAATTTTTTATTTAAATGATTTGTAAATGTGAAATGAGTTGTAAAATCAGTCTGAGCATTTTGGTCTGAATTTTTACAAGCCTTGAAGAGAATGGAATTCTAATTTTACAAAAATTTGCAATAAAATATACACTAGGTAAATCTTTTAATTAAATTCTAACAGAAAAAAGTAAATATTTATTTTTAATATAAAACATTTTAGAAGTAATTAATACTATATTTGTTCATACATATCACAATTCAATAATAAGTAAGGGATGTTTATATAAGAATTAAATAATACACAAATCCGACAGTGAAAATAAACCTTTTTTTCTTTTCTTTTTCCTTCTTGTTTTTCTTTCTTTTTATTTTCCTTCTTTCTTTTCCTTTTCGTTTTTTTAACAATGAACTGGGACTATAAACATTGAGTCATTTTATTTCTTAAAAAGGAGAAGGTGGTGGAGAGATATTTCCAAATAATATAGAGAACAGCAGTTATCTTTCAATTAAGCTCTATATTACTTAAGTTAATACATTGTTACGTGTTAATTTGCCATAATACTTTAATTTTCAACCATTTGTTATCCATTTAAAAAAAAACTTGCGCCATTAGTAATCTAAATTATTCCATTGTTATTAATTCACTTAACAGGGTCAGCCTACTTCACGCAGTTGTTTACGTTCGAGTTACTTTTTAAACAAAACTCCAAGATTAGACTGCTCCAAAATTAATGAAGTTATATATGGAAATTTATTGCGAGCCATAATGCAAACTTTATAGTTTCCGTCTTTTGTTTGTATTTCTTTGCGTGTAGGGGGAGACTTTATTTTGTCTTCTCCGTTGTACATCACTGGCCTCAGAATGGTGTAATTGACAGTTAAGAAACTTCGGGACGACTTGCAGAATAAAAATAAGAGCTTCCGAGATTATTTATTGCAGGCGGTGTGGAGAGTAGCATGCTAGCTCCGACAAGAGTAACTGGGTTCGCTTGTTTTAATAAAAGTTTAGAAGTTCTTCAGCATCCCCTTACGTGACAAAGAAAATAAGCAAAATTTTCGAGCGGAAGTATTTGAAAAATTGAGCAGAATCATGGGGAGTAAGTCGGAGATAATTTATCTTGGAGTAAGTTGGCTGGATTCCGAGAGCTTTATGGTTTTCAGATATTATTTTTCAGTTTTTAAAAAGCGTTATTGCTTATTGTTGTACAAATGATCTGAGGGTGCAACTTTTACTATGTTACAAAGTGGAATGGATATGCACACTTTTGTGATTTTAAAATACGTTCAAAATATTTAAAGAGGCAATTAACCCTTTAATGCGCAGTGTTCCCGCTCTGTGAACACCAAACTCTGACGTTTTGACTGTTGCCAGTCACGAAGAATAGATTTGATTTCTATAAAAATAGTTGCGGTGACATAGCTCCTCGAGAATCCTTTACTTTTTAGCACGTCATTTCCCGTAAAACAGATCGTCACGATTATTTTTAACAGCACTGACATCTGCTGAAATATGGAAGAATGCGAGATAGCTGGATAGATTTCCCCATGCTGAAAAAAGGGCAGCCGTTGCCATCGCTCGACTTAACTACCAGCAAAGATGGCAGACGATCGAAACGTTCATCGCGTGCCAGAGAACTAGAGTCCCTTTTATGACGCAGCTGGCTGTGCCAGCACATCTTGCTGGTAGTTAAGTCGAGCGATGGCAACGGTTGCCCTTTTTCCAGCATTGGGAAAGGGTTGCGCCTCAAAGAGTTAAAGAGGAGCTGAAATCGTTTCAGGTTGGTCAACAGGACAGAAAAATGCATTTGCAAAGTTAAAAAAAACATTTGAAAAGATTAATTTAGGCACCATTAAAGACAACTCAAAATTTTCATTCATCAAGGTCGTTGATAATGACTTTTAAGACTCACTAATGAATAAATAAGACAGTAAAGGGGTTTTAAAATATTATGTTTATTTAAAAAAATAAATATTTATTAGTTATACTTTCTACCTTGATCTAAAAGATGTTTTTTGTTCCATAAAAAATATCAATCAAAACAAAATTTTACACTCTAAACAGCGTTTTAGGCATGCTTTCAGAGAAAATTATTTTGTGGTTCTGAAAGTTAAACTTGGAATATTCGATAAAGTGTTAAATCGTTTGTTTGCAAACACAACGAGCATGCATATGTGTTAATGATGCAAATATGTAGATAATTAATGTAAATAAAATATGTAAATAAAAAGATGTAATGTCCCCCTATGTAAATAAAAAGACAAATTGTCATTTTTAAAGCACAAAATCGTGGTTTAAACAAGCGCCAATAAACATTTAATTTTAAAATTGAATTTTTAGTTTTCTAAATTTTATTTTACTTCATGTTTCGAAAACGCAACATCAGTTCAGAATGAGTTAAAGATTGTTTTGAGAGTAAAATTCCTTCTCGAATTTGAAACTGATAAATGCTTTTATGCTGATGTATGCCATAATGAAAAGGATTTAAATTGTCTTAAATTATCAGCTCTAAACAGCTACTCAACATGGACATTGAAAACCACAGTCATTTTCGCAGTCAATTTTTATTATCTGTACCGTCTCTATAATCCTATTAATTTCAAAACATAAGAAACACAATTTTTTTAACTTTACATTCATTAGAGAAATTTAGTATAAAACAAAATCGTTTTTACATTCTTATTTTAGCTTTGATAAGAGTAAAAAATGGTAGAGAGTTGTTAGAGCTTTTGGGCTTGAAAATTTAATTTGTATTCTTTCCTTTCCTAACTTCCTGAAATTTTACTTGATTAGATTTTCAGGAATGTGAATTTTTAATTTAAATCATCGGCTAGGTGTATATGGTTTGCAGCGATTCGAGTGATGGGGAGACACCCTAGAGGTCTCTTTTATTCTTACTGTAAAAGAAAATTATTTTTCTGGTGAGAAATAAAAGCTTATCTATTGGCACTAATGATTTCGAAGTTAAAATGCCGAATAAAAGGTGTTGAGATTTTTCTCTGTCGTTAAATCGTTGTTTCTCTAATTCGCCTGCCTGCAGAAAAAATATCAGAGCATTTCAGAATAAAAGAAACGCATTAATTAGAATTGTTTTTGAAATTTCTTGACAACGAAAAACATTTTGGTGAAAAACATATATACTTCCAATTGATAGATCTTAATATATTTTTAGTGCATTTACAAAACTCTCTGGTGCATATTACTAAAAAAGGGATTTTAGTGATCGATAAAATTTTAAATATTTTTGCAGTGTCTTTTGCTTTTAAATATCTGAGCATCTTAGGATTAAAGTTTACAGTTGTTTTCGCTTAACAATAATTTGTGTCACAAAGCTTTAGAGAGGGACTGCAGTGTTTGTCCCCGTCTCATCCCTCTTCCTCCAATACATCTGCATCCATGTTTAATCTGTCTATGTCCTTATCATTGCAAAGACTCAACGATGAAAACGGTGTGAATTTTGTGTCCAGAGTTATTTTCCCACATTTGTTTGTGAATTAATTCCTCGTGGAGACGCAGCGTTGCACCTGCTCATGCTGAAAAATAGTTTACGGCGTAAAAATTCCTACTTATTTTTTAGAAAAAAGAACACTAGTGTGTTGTTGGTGGGAAAGTGTGCTTAGTGTACTATAGTACTATATTTTTCGTCTAAGTCATTTTGACTGTTCACGCTTTTATATAATAATAATAATTATTACAAACTCAAATTATAGTCATATATTTACCTTTTAAATTCTTTTCTCAAAACAGTATAAGGCAAATAATAATAATAATAATAATAATAAATTTTACATACCACTGTGACAATTAAATTACCGGACTAGTCATAAAAATTAAATTTATTGAAAAAATTATACAAATATTTTTTTGTCCCCTTCAATACATCGCTATACCCCTATTTTTCACCATTTTCTAAGCGGTGCTGCAGGCCTTTAGGTGTCACCTTCTTCACTAAGTCTGCCGTTTTTGCCTTCTTCTACAGATTGAAAATGTATTACCTTCAATGCACATTTCAGGTCGACCAGGATGTTCATCATCTTCAAAAACCTCCCGAGTTTCCGGAAATCGTTTGTGTCATTCAAAACTCAGACTACGAGATATTCAATTTATCTCCAAACACCTCCTTTAACCATTTAAGACATTCAGTTGGGGATTTTTTTTTTTTAACTTCACGAGGAATTTCAAATTTACGCGCTGCTCGATTTTTGAGCTTATCATGATTCGACACAGCTACTAGAGATGAGTTCGGGCTCATTTTTTGAAGCCCGAGGACTTTTAATCCGAGCCCGCTCGAGCCCGAGCAATATTATTTAAGCCGGAGCCCGAAATTTCAGCTATAGATAAAAAAATTCAGTTACTTCATTGATAGAATACAATAAATTTTGCCGTTTATGCAAATTAAAGAAAAATATAGTTTCAAACTCTCAATGCACTTTCTAATTCTTTATATCCATGTTTATCAAATAATGACGGATCTCATGACTAAGTAATATAAGCTGCCGTTCTGAAATACCTAAAGAACTTCACGCACCTTCTAGGCGCCTGTGCCACAATTTTTTTTTTTATAAGTACTTTTATTTTCCTCATGAATCACTTTTTAAAATCTGTTTCAAGGAGTATGTTCAATAAAGAAGAAATAATTCACGAGCCCGAGCCCGAGCCCGAACGCAGTTGTGAATTACAGAGCCCGAGCCTGGTTCGGGCTCGTGCTGAGCCCGTCTCATCTCTAACAGCTACGTCTTACTCAAACAAAGATAACAAACAAACTAGATAGAGGGACGGAATAACTTACGTAATTAATGTTTAACCCTAATAAGCAATATTCCTCCTATTTTACGTCTCATTTTGATATCATATTTTATATAATTTTTTAGTATACTACATATATGTATTACGTAATGTATAAGTACGTAAATGATAAAATACGAAAAACAAAAAGTAAGTGTTTTGCACCCTTGATGAGTTGACCACCTGCCTAAGTTGACCACGGAAACGTGGAACCACTAGGTGGTCAACTTGGCAGGTTTCACTGCATTAAAATTGAAAAAAAAATATATAATTCAGTACATAACACAAATACAATTCATTATAAAGAATTTTAAAATGTTTAGTGCTTTTGAAAGTTTTCACCAGATAGTCACTTACTGTCAATAATATTTTATAATAAGAATCCCACCCCTTTAGCTGGACCCTTCCATGAGAAAGCTATAGCTACGCCTGTGAATATGAATGACTATGTCATTTATCGCTCACCCCCTTTATTGAAAATTATCCGAAAAATGTGTCCCAAAAAAGCGACATAAAAATGCGACATAATTTTACATATTTAAATACTATTAGTTCACAACAGCTTTAATCTATTGTTACAATATTTCGTAAGCGGTGGAATATGCATCACATGTATTTTTTACATATATTTAAATACTATTAGTTCACAGCAGCTTTAATCTATTGTTACAATATTTCGTAAACTGTAGAATATGCATCACATGTATTAATGACTATGTCATTTTATCTCTCACCCCCTTTATTTAAAATTGTCCGAAAAATGTGTCCCTAAAAAGTGACATAAAAATGCAATATAATTTTACATATACTATTTAAATACTATTAGTTCACAACAGATTTAATCTATTGTTACAATATTTCTTAAGCTGTAGAATCTGTATCACATGTATTTTTCTATAAATAGGTTACACTCATAAAAATTTCAATAGGGTTATCAGGGGAAATACACGAAAGATGAGCGATAAAATGACAGAGTCAATTAATATCGTTTCAATATGGCAATAATGAAACTAAAAAATTAGGAGGGTTCAGGGGGGGGGTCTCCCCCTGAAGAGGCTCGAACAGCCGAGTTTTATTATAATTTAAAATTGTCGGAATTTCAACTGTAGTTTCTGATAACATTCCGAACTTTCAGCTTCTGCGTCGTTTCCCTGAGTCGCAACTCAACACATGCGTGCACGGCTGGATGGAGTCGGCTGTGTAAGCAGGTGTGTTTTGTGTCCACTCTCGAATCTCCCGCGAGCCAACAACTGCGAGATCCTTCCCCGTCAGTACGAGCTAGCGGAATGATTGGAACCAACAGAGAAGAAACGTTCTTATCAAATATTTATTGGGCATGAATACCTATTGTATCATTTCACCTACAACCGTTCTGTCTGGCTTTGATGTTTTCCGTAGTAGATAAAGTCCCGTTCACTGACCTCCAGATTTCACTGCAACACACCTACTCTTTTGTTGACTGGCTGAAACAGCCCAGCATACTTACATTCACACACATTATTCACATACTGTATGATGTATTTTTTAACTCTAAAGCCAGGGCCGGCTTAACCCTTTGAGGCGCAACCCTTTCCCAATGCTGAAAAAAGGGCAGCCGTTGCCATCGCTCGACTTAACTCTTGCTGGTAGTTAGCTAACACATTAAAGGGTTAAGACGTGTGCGGTCTCATACGTACAATTTCGGAAGGGGGGGGGGTACAGAAATGAGAAAAATATTGAAAAATAATGCAGTTAAAACTACAAAAAATTTTATGTAATTTTAAAGGCAATTTAGCCGTTTGAATGCATTAACTTTTGTTCAATTAATGTTACTTGAAAAGTCACAGACTGACTCCAAGCCCTTCTCTGCGTTATTATGGGAGAACTGAACAGTTGTAGATAGTGAGTCGCAATCACTATCATATGTTCAGTTCATTTATTAATATATTCAAATTAATATTAATTTTTTATGAATATTAAAACAAATAAAACTTTTGTTGTAGTTATAAAGTATTTCTGTTTTTTCTACCTGATATAACAATAAACTGAATTAAAAAATTTTGTTTGCAGTTTTCTTTTTACGCAAGTACAGTACAGTACGCCTATTGAAGTTTGAAAATTCAGTCAAAAGAATCGGTGTTGAAGTCAAATTAAAAAAATAACAATGAAAAGATGCCCAATACTTTACTTTAATGTTTACTATTCATAACTGCTTATTAGTTTAGACTTTGTTTTTTTTAATCCCTTTAAAATTCCATTTTCAGATATTAAGTTCTCACAAATTTTAGTTACAGAGAGCTCAAACCACTTTTTTTTTGGGGGGGGAGGGAGTTCTTTATCAATTTCATTGTAAGGGGAGCGAAAACTCACTCTTGCACACACAATTTGCTCTTAGGCCGCCGGCCCTGTCTATAAAGCATGGAACTAAATTTTTACTTTATTTACTATTCTTCAACTGACACTAAAAATTTTTTGAAAAGAAAAACATGGATTTTCATAAAATATTTTTTTATAAAAATATCAAATTATAACTATTTTGGGGAGAGCTTAGGGGACCCACGGAAGATATTAATGATATATAATATAACTTTTTTTCTGATTTTAGAATTTTAACTAATATTCCTAATGTAATATCCTACAATTTTGTTTTTATTCCAAATGTATTTATGCCAAAAGTAATTTTGAAAAAGGGAAAATATACAATTGACCACTAAAAACATTGAACATGGTAGATGGCTGAAGGTCCCAGGTTCGGGCCAGCTGCGAGACCATCGATTTAACGGTTTGGAGTTCTGGACAGTTTTCTCCAGATCTAACGTGAATACGCGATAGAACCCTTTAACAAGTCCTCCACCAAAGGCACCACCTCCTTAGGCAGATAGCCCTCGAGTAGCTTTGCCTTTATACGCAGTACAATGCAAATTACAGTACACCACAATAAAACTGACTGCAGTTTTTAGATCGAGCCTAATATGTTTCTCAAAGGAAATGGAGTCCTACTTGCCACTGCAGACACACACACACTCTCGAGCGTAATGCACTTAATCTGCTGTGCGTAACTTAATACGTGTTTACCTGCGTAAGTAGAAGTACGATCAGCTGTCTTTACATTCGCTACTCGTAAATACGGTTGTTGACAAATCCGCTTAACTACAACCGGAAACGCATCAGTCACCCGCATCCTACCCACCCACAATAACCGCAAATGTTGGAGGAGAGAAGTGGGATTTGGTCTTTTCCTCTTTTTTATCATCACCGAGGCATGGTTTGATTCGATTTCGTCTGAGGCATAACAATCGTAAAAAGGCTGTCGACAGCCTGGTACCCCCTGCGTTCAACAGTACGCCCCTGTCTGGCGATGAATGGAACAAATGTTTTTCCATGCTAGAAGTTTTATGGAGTGACGCATTAGTGGAGCATCATCATCAGCGTAAAATTAAGTGTATACGGTGATAAATTTGTTTCCCAATATTTGATGATTATCGTCAAAGTGTGATGTAAAGTATTGTATCGAACTGAAAAGTACAATATCCAAGTTTAAGATATGTTTAGGTTGTTCTTTAAAAAAACATGTAACTTCTGAACAGTTTCAAGAACAAAAATAATTTCGTAAAACCATAGTACTACAAAAGCAGTATCACCATGTAAGCCAAGTAAAATGGAATGTTTTCTTTTTTTTCAGCACCATTTAGATACAATTCCCATAAAATTTAGGAAGGCCGTAATTTGCAGTGTACTGCAACGTTAAAATTAGATGTAGCCATTCACCACTGGTCAGTATGGTTTGTATGTAACGGAAAACGCAGTGGTATAACTAGCAAAACTAGCACCCGGAGCACGATACCTCTTTGGCGCCCCTCCCTCCTACTTTTTGTGAAATTTTCTTTTATCTTAGGGACAATTTGGCGCCCTTCCCTCCTATTTATTGTCCAATTTCTTTGTCTTAGGGACGATTTGGTGCCCCTCTGCAAGTGCCGCCTGGGCCATGATAGACTCTCCCTTGCACCCCCCCCTCACTACGCCACTGACAAAACGAACTCTATTTGATGTATACCCTCTTGCTCTATTTTGAGGATATTTAAATTACATATCATATGCATGTTGTTTACGGATTTTAAATTACAGTCATATGCATGTTGATAAAAGAAGAAACTTCTAAAGTACTGTAAATTGTAACAACTTAATAAAATAAGCTAAGGGTAAGATACCTTATTCATGCAAGTGGGTGTTAGGCTCAAGTCCTTTTTTAAATTATAAAAGTTTACAGATAGTAAAGTGTTATAATTTAAAAACTATTACATTTCATTACATTTAACATTATAATTACATGTTTCAGTCCAGTGGCATGCTTCTGTCCAGTAACTAATTAAATTAAATTATATTTAACATCATCAGCCTGCCACATCATTACCTGCTTCAGTCCAGCCAATATATTTCAATATTTCCATCAACCCCTAACCCTTTGAGGCGCAACCCTTTCCCAATGCTGAAAAAAGGGCAGCCGTTGCCATCGCTCGACTTAACTATCAGCAAGATGGCGGATGATCGAAACGCTCATCGCGTGCCGCAGGTCTAGAGACCTAGACCTGTGCGCTGACGTCAAAAAGGGGTCTCTAGACCTGTGCGCGAGCACAGCCAGCTGTCGTCAAAAAGGGGTCTCTAGACCTGCGGCACGCGATGAACGTTTCGATCGTCCGCCATCTTGCTGATAGTTAAGCCGAGCGATGGCAACGGCTGCCTTTTTTTCAGCATTGGGCAATCTATCCAGCTGTTCTCGCGTTCTGCCATTTTTCAGCAGATGTCAGTGCTGTTAAAAAATAATCGTGACCATTTTTTTTACGGGAAATGACGTTGTTAAAAGTAAAGGATTCTCGTGGAGCCATGCCATCCGCAACTATTTTTATAGAAATCAAATCTATTCGTCGCGACTGGCAATAGTCAAAACGTCAGAGTTGGGTGTTCCCAGAGCGGGAACTCTGCGCGTTAAAGGGTTAAGCCTTGCTCCCGTCAAAATCATGGGCTAAGCTTTCTCCCTCTATTTCTCGTGCCCGTTATATTTCCGACAAGAGTGTTCAAATGCTATGCGCCAGAATGAAAAGAACATTTCTTTTCTTATGGACGGACTTTTTTTTTTTTTTCCACATATCTCATTTTACACTACAGATGACAAGACCAACCTATTTTTAACTTTCAGCTTCAGATACAGCTTATTTTTAAATAGATGGTAGCAACACTCAAATATGTGTATTTGTGCTATACATTGTGCAATCTTAGCTCACTTTTTCCTACTTATGTTCGAAGAAAACTTTACAAATATTTATTTATTTTACGAAGTAAGTTTAATAAAATTCTCCTTTAGTGTTTAATACATATATTTTTAATGATTCCCGTCTTACTATAAAACACACTTTGTCACAATAACCCTAAATATTGACTTTTCCGAGAAATATAACTTTTTTTTTATCGCGCTAAAAAATGTCCAAAACCTTAACATGAATACATATATTGTACATGCACTTATTTTTACACAATTTTATGGAATTTAGAAAAAAAAATAGTCACTTTTATGACCGTTTTCTTAAAAGTAATACAGCCTTTAAGGAGTTAAAAAACTTTGGATGCATAATCTTTCAATCAGCAATTTTTTATTACCCTATATCAAAAGCTGTCAATAACTTTTATTTGCTTTACATACAAACTTGAATCTATTCATATAAAATACCATGCTTGAAAAATTCCCCTGAGAAAAAGAAAACATAGGAATATTTCTAGTTTTCGATCACGTGATATTGATTTAACTGCCACGGTATACCAATATTGTTCATTCCGATTGTTATTCTGTTTTTCGGATATCAGAACGGGCTTTCACCTGCAGGTGTTTACCTATCCAATACCTTTGCAAGCCTTCTCAAAGGCAAAAACAAAACTTCAAGTTTCCAAAAATTCCGCTTGCTTTTTCTTCATGCCGATGTTTCTCCGGCATAGGTCAGTCCCTATCCGTGAGAAAGAAACAACCTGTTTTCCCCGGGAACAACCCCTTTTCAAACTTTTACCCGTTCCTCCACCGTAGCCATTTTTTTTTTCCCTTTCTAATTCTCTCTCTTATATTTTTTTCGCTCCCTCTCCAAAACCACCGTCTGGAACCACAGCTTGGCTGGGTTTTTCTCTTTTATTCAGTTTTGGCGCAAAAGAATAGAACGAGGAGGTGGTGGTGGTGGTGGTGGGTAAGGCAGGCCTTCTTTTATAAACGGTTTCAGAAAAGAATGTTCAGTTTGCCGTTATATAAGGACGATACAACTTAATGCGAAATGCAGTATTGATTTTTTTTTCAAGGAGTATTGCATGTATGAAGATTTTGGTTGAAAGAAAGTAGCAATAGAACTTTTTTCCAAATACATGCACTTGAGGCAGGGGCGTAGCCAGAAATTTTTCATGGGAGGGGGGGGGTTACGGCTACTACAAATCATATATATGTATACGTGTGTGTGATAATGTAGTGAAGAATATACATTTTGTATGGCAAAAAATTCCTCATGGGGGGGGTTATGACCCCCCCCTAACCCCCCCCTCGGCTACGCCCCTGACTTGAGGCAAGTTTATTTTTCTTGTGAATTTGTAATTAAAACGCATGTACATTTGCTAGTGTCCTCATTTTACAAAAATATGCAGTTGTATCTATTTATTTTGTCTGAAGCCATATTCGTACTAAATCTGTAAATGATGAGCAAAGAGATCAGTTCACACCGATTCAACTGCAAACAAGAAAATCCTCATTCTAAAACGGTTTATAGGAATCTCAATTCACAAATGAACTGGTGAGAAAATACAGGAAATAAATAACTCCACTTTTTGTCGATTTAAACTGAGATAGCCGTTTTTGGGCTGAACGCATGACTCACAGTTGAGCACAAGAATGAAAATAGTCTGCCCTTTTCCATGGTAAATGTAAGGCATCGTAAAAGTCAATCAAAAATCAAACGAAATAACTCCGGGATATTACATCATAAAACGGGGTTAATAACGGAGAAAATGCATTACATCTATATTTGCAATAATGTTAGTATGAATGTTCACTAGCATTTGCTAATTGTGAAGATTTGCGTTAGAACAAAAATAAGCGTGAAACTGTTTTTTGTTGTTTTTTCAAAATAAAGGTTGATGAAACTGTTTCCTTTGTCTTCTCGCCGTTACAGATGAATTGCAATAATTCCCTGGATTACTTTACCGTGCTCTTGTTAAAAAACTATAACTTCTAAGTATATACCATTTTCAATAATATTGCATTGTTATCGACGCCGATAGCTTTATAAAACAGTGATTCTACAAAATAATTAAAAATCCGTTTATATACTGCCCACCATTTAGTAGTTTGGAAGATGTCCTGATTACTTCTAAACAGCATTAGAAATAATTCACTTTTCTGTGATTTCTCTGAAATGTCCAAGTGATTCTATCTTATAATCTGTCTGAGTTTTATCGGGTTTTCTTATAAATTAATGAGCCAAATTGTCTTCCCCTCAAACACATTTTTAAAAATTTGAAGTCAGTTAAAACATTCCAATAAAACTTTCTGTCTGTGTTTCCCACATAATTCTTAAATGTGCATATGAAATGTGCACAAATCAAAAGAAACTTGATGAATACGTATATTTTCCAGTGATTTTTTCGTGGCAGTAAAGATTATGACTGTTCACTTTTTGACTTCAGATTAACTAAGACATCAGATCAGTGGTGGATCCAGGGGAGGGGAAAAGGGATTTCAATCCCACCCCCATCTAAAAAAATAAATAAATAAATGAAGACATTGCTCAAGGGTTAGAGTTGTTTCATTGCATACTTTGTTTGGATGAAATAAGCTTTTTTTAATAAATAATCTGAAAAAAAATACGTTGTTTTAAGAGCAAAGTAACATTTTGTCTAGGTCAATAACACTTTTTCTAAAAAGTATTCCCTTTACCAAATATATTTCTATATCATTAAATATTTTCGACATTCATACCCCAGGTCAACATACCGCAAATATAATAGACAGGATTTAAGAAAATCTGAAAGAAGTTATTTCTCTAATGATCCTCGCATATATTATTCAGCCTCTAAAAAACAATTCATTTCAAAATTGCTAAATTAACAAAGGAAAATTATGCTATTTACCCTGGAACTGTAGCTTCGAAAACAATGTTTCTTTGTGAGAATTTATCTATGTATATGGCTTCTATGTTACAGACTTTTGTTGTTTCTTTGATTTAAGTACGTTTTTATTCCAAAGGCAGTCAATAACAATTTCAGAAGAACACAACAGAAGAACAAGCACAGGAGAAGAGGAAAGGGGCAACCAAGGGCTAACGTGATTCGAACCCGAGACCTCACCGCTCACAGGCGGGTAACAATGGCAGATGCACAAGCAATCACGGCCAGAAAATCCACACACCCCACTCCGAAAAAACACAGCGATTTAATATTATAGAAACTCAAAACATAATGTACAAATTTATCATACTTGTGCACGTTCATGCAATTTAAGAGGAGGAGATAAAATGAATTAGAATAGCATCAAGAACTTTTATTAGTTCAATCTGACATTTTCAAAAACAGTCCAATATACCTATACTTTAGTACTACCGACTGGCAACAATATTTTTATCCGCCACTTTCCTGTAACTTAATCGAACACTTTAATATTAACTACAAACAAGCTCGGGTTAGTGACCTACAGTGACATTCCTTGACAAGAACCAGACCTTTCCAATCTTATCCAAAGAAATCTTCCGCGGGTAAACACCCTCTGACAATCGATAGCTAAGTTCTAATTTATTGGAACCAAGAGGTAAACAAGGATGTACCAGTCGGTACTTTGAGGTTCCGAGAACTTTGACAGCACACGTAGAATCTGATTACATAAGAGCTAATTAAGTGACTACAGTGCGTAAAGTTAAGATCTACCGAAAAGAAAGAAGGATAAGTTTACGGTATAAAAACAACTCTAATACTTAATCAGACTTTTAGAGTCCACAGCAGTCAGCTGAGTTGTTCTCAACTCCACTCGTCGGAATAAGTGAATATGATAGAAAGAAAAATATTGTAAACAAAAATTATTTTGACGGTCTCACGTTTATTCAAAATACGTCCATGAAATAAATGTATGTACTGAGAGATTGGAAGTCAAAAGATTTCTTATTTATTAGCGTACAAGCGCTGCTAATGTACGAATATATTAGATATATGATGCAGCTGAATTTGCTTTAAATTAACATAAAAGTATTAAATGCATATTAACAGTACTGATTTTAAGTATTTGGATTTAACTCCATACTGGCTACTTCTGATTTTATAAATAATATGCGCTAAAGTAACTAGTTGAGTGATGATTAGGCACAGGGCTTTTCTAAATAATACCAACGATTTCGAGAGAGAGAATAGAAGACAGTGAAAAAGTGAATATACAAATGAAAGTGTGATCGCAAACACTGATGACAAAATATCTAAATTTCGAACAATTAAATTCGTCTGGAAAAATTTCTAATTTAAAAATTTCTCACAATAATTCATGTTCACTTATATTGTAAACATTCTCAACTTTCATACCCAATAATAACTTTCATAATCGTGACATGGTACAAAACGTCTTCTGGTTCTCACAAAGAAAACATCCTATGTGAATGTCCGATGATGCAACAGAGAAATTATAAAATTCAGAATTGTAACTAAAAATACTACTTTTATCAATTTTAAGAAGCCCCCCGCTGTTTTGCTAACAAGCATTTCATCCTCTCTGCAAAAGTCAGCAGCTCATCCGAGACGGTGCGTTATGTCTGAAAGATTCAGCTTCCACTTCACCTTCCTCTTGTTTGATAACTCACCGACATGAGTAAAGGCGATTTCGAACTACTAAGAACTAAAAACGCACGAGGTTCTACTTCTGGGGGCTGTTTCGAATAGCTAACGATACATTTATTTATTTTTATTAGTTGAGAAACTATCGCATTTTTTTTTATCTCTGAACTGAGAAGAAAGTAAATTGGATGAAAGAGATTGAAATATGAACGATGCAATTTTTTTTCCAAAAACAACAGTCACAATAAGACATTTGAACAGTTTTAAAAATATAAAAAATTACATGAGACACTTGAAAAAATCAGTGCTGTCCTTCACAAACGGTACTATGCACTTTCATAAATAGTAAAAACCATTAGCCCAATCCGAGAGGTGACTGAACATCTCTTTCTGCTTCATAGTTTAAATCATATACATGAATACAAGGAGACGGCATTAGCTATCTGATAGTGAAGCCGAAACTGTAACTGATCCGCCATATTGCTTAGACCACATTGCAATATGACTGTATTATTCTA
The DNA here is from genome assembly GCA_038373885.1 of Cheiracanthium punctorium. NCBI lineage: Eukaryota > Metazoa > Arthropoda > Arachnida > Araneae > Cheiracanthiidae > Cheiracanthium > Cheiracanthium punctorium. The sequence goes on along the minus strand of JAWZYV010016735.1, from coordinate 539,391 downwards.
TGGTGACAGCAGGCGCGGATCTAAGGGAAGGGCGGTGGGGGTGATCGCCCCCTCCTGGGCAAAGTCCAAAAATCTGTTATAATCTGTTAAAATATAATATGAAAGTATAATGAAAATTATGTAGCCTTTTTCTAAGAGGTGTATGGCGAGTACTACTCCCTGTCCTTTTTACTCATCGCTCATATATAGATTTCATCAATAAAAAATTAATTACATTAATTGGTAAAATTGATTATATTAATTAATTATAAAATGATTTTGCGCAGTCTACCCCCCTGTTTCAGGTACAAAATCGCCCCCTCCTTGAGTAATTCCTGGATCCGCCGCTGAGTGATAGTTCCAATTTTAAAGAAGTAATGCCGCCAAAGTTGGGACTCCGAATAATTACGTATTTGACATAACTAAAACTTTTAACTGTAGAATGCTGAGATTTTGTATTTAGAACTATCGTAACATATAATGGTGCATCTTTACTTTTTAATCCGTAAAATCGTGCATCTTTCACTGTTATTTAAAAAGAAACCTTCAAAATCTTCCACCATACTTAGACCAACACAGTTATTTCATTTCATCCAATGCTGAAGATAGATAATGTTATCTTCTTGTATTCATATCTCTATGGTTTAAATCTATCTACAGCAAGTTCTATAAAACTTGAGGATCAAGTGAAATACAAAGAGAATAAAAATTGATGTCATTATCTCCCATCAATAAGCTCACTCATTCAGTCTAGTAAAACATTTCTGATAGGGTTTTACTTGTAATGGAAATAAAAATTTATAAATATGTCTTTGCATCCTGAAGTAAATGGCAAAGTTAAAGACACCTGTTAAAATACCAGAGAGCTATAGACGTTTTATTGCTTTTGACACGTTTAAAGCCGCTGAAAACATACAACTCTGGCTATTTCAATACTGGTGATTCCTAATCATGTTTCAGCTTTACTCATGGGTAAGCCATATGTATAAAACCAGGACTGCAAAAGAAGAAAAAAATGTGTAATTTAAATGAGCTCAATCATAATAATTTTTTTAGAGGTCAGGTTTAAAGTTAACGAGTTAAATTATAGGTCACAATTTTTCAGGTTTCGATTTACGATGTCAGTTTGACTGTGTGTCTGTTCGTTTATGCTCCAACTGCTGTAAATGTATATCGATTGTAATGGAATTTATGTATTAACCCTTTAACGCGTAGTGTTCCGGCTCTGGGAACACCCAACTCTGACGTTTTGACTGTTGCCAGTCACGAAGAATAGATTTGATTTCTTTAAAAAAGTTCCGGGTGACATAGCTCCGTGAGAATCCTTTACTTTTTAGCACGTCATTTCCGGTAAAAAAATTGTCACGATTATTTTTAACAGCAACGTTTGCGCCTCAAAGGGTTAAACTTATTTATAAAATTAGTTTACTTTACTGAGGCTCGTGACATCTTTTTTATACATTTCGCGGGCATGCGATCGCCAGCAAACGCTGAATCGCAATTGGGGCATTCAAAGACCCAAGCCAAGAAGCAACGGTGGGTACAAAAGCGAGAATCGCTATCGTCCTTGCTACGATAGGAGCGAACAGGTTAAAGTCAGTACTAAGACACTAAAATACAGCGTGTGTCACAATTCCCTCCCGGGTTTGGAAGGCTTCTAAATATATATATATATTACTAATACAGCAACAAAGTTTACTTTAGAAAAAGAAGGTTTTTTTTCACAAATGTTCAATATGTGAACATTTCGTGATGCGGCAGATATCAAGTCTAAAGTCAATTTCTTTCCACACTCGCTTTAACATGTCACGATCAATGGTAGCGAATCCGGTTGTGATCCTGGTGTAAATCTTGTAAATCACGCGACATTGGGGGTACGAACACACGATCTTTTACGTGACCCCATAAAAAATAATCGCATGGAGTTATTTCCGGAGAGCGAGGTGGCCACGGCAGAAGGCAATTGTCGTCAGAACCTCGTCCAATCCGACGACGAGGAAGCTCGTTATTTGTGAAACAAAACTTGTAATGTTTCTGTCTCCAGTATGCCATGTGATTTACAAGATTTACACCAAAGAATCACAGCCGCATTCGCTAACATTAATCGTGACAGGTTAAAGCGACTGTAGGAAGAATTTGACTTTAGACTTGGTATCTGCCGCACCAAGAAAGGTTCACATATTGAGCAATTCTTAAATAAAACTTGCGTGCTTAAGCGTTTCTTTCTCTAATAATGTCACCTTTGTTTGTGTATTGGTAATACATTCTTTTTTATAAGCCTACCAAACCTGGTAGGGAATTGTGACACACCCTGCATTTATTTCGAATCACTGTCTTTAGAACCTAACACTTTTTTCATTTGCGTAATATAAACCCTCACGACAGAAACCGATGTAAATGGTAATTCTAAAGAAATTTTAAGAATTGCCGTACAAACAAAATGATCGGTGTCGTTTTGACAAAGAGAAAGCGCAGCTACAGCTATGTTGGTTACCATACGCATTACTTTACCCATAGAACTAGAACGGAAATAGGTATTTGAAATTCGTACAGAGGTCACCTGATTTTTGAGTTGTCCAGTGGGTGGTTTTAGAGTGTCCCCTTCGCCTTTGAAGAGCTGTGTGGCTGTAAACAGATTCAGTAAAGCACGCGCTCTGTTTAGCTCATGTGTTTAACTAGCCTTAGCAAAAAAATCACTTGATTATTTCCTAAGGGGAAAACCCTTGTTCTGAATGGTTTCCACTACTGTCAGCAAAATAACGCAAAGAGGGTTTTCTGCCAACAAACATATAGTACCATCTTTCCGGTTAACTACAGCATGCACCCTTTCAACCCCTAACCTCTGATCGAGAGAAAGCAAAGCGATTGCCTTTGGACGGAATAGAATTCTGTGACTTTACCTAAAGTACACCACTGCTCGGCGTTCATCGTTTCATTTCATGACCGTCCCCACGTGGATGTCGCTTGTGTCAAGGCATCCATAGACATTTCCCGTCAAAAGATAGAAATCTGAGAAGCGGCGAAAATAATCTCTTCGATTCCACGAGCATAATTCATCAAGTTGGTGACAGCTGGGATGAAAGAAGACCTAACCTGGCATGCAAGTCTCTCACTGGGCGGGAGAAGAAGGAATCTGGCATGCGATAAATTCACACGTGGATATGTCCTGTCCTGCTGCCTGATTCGAATGGGATCACATTCTAATGCTGGAACCAGTTTTGATTGAACACTCACAAAAAAAAAATCTTGACGAGAATCTTCCGTCGGCTTACATGTGAACTCGGTCGAGAACGCGGAAAGGATCCATGAAATTTTGTTTAGAGGAGGTAGACGCCAAGTATTACTCAGTAGCGGTTTCAGAGAAGTTTCAAGGGAAGGGACAGAGATACAGATAGGTATGACGAAGCACTTATATGTATACATATCAAAGCTCAAAGTCCAAAAATACACTGTTTGTACAATATGGGAGACCGTACTTTCAACACGTTGATTTTAAAGACAGTTTCAGTTACAGAAATGCTTACACTTAGTTTTCCAATCTACCCTGATTCTGAAGAACTAGAACTTCTTCATAAATTGAGTACCTCTAGGAATGAAGAGACCCGAAGCACAATCTTTTAATGTCACGTGCCGGTTTGGATTGCTTTTTTTTTTTTTTTTTTTTTTTTTTTTTAAGGCTTCAGCCAAAATCTCACTGAAGAATCTACATTCATTAGGTATGAAAAAAAAAAAAACCATGAAAATACAAGGCATTTATAACTGACCTATTTAGAGTGATGCACAATGAAAACTGAAGGCCAAAATTCTACCAAATTTGTAGGAAACAATGGGAAAGTTGTCTGCATGGGAAAAAATTAGTTAAAAAAATTACCACTAGATGGCACTCTACGATGTTGCAGTTGTTAAAGTCTCCCACTGCGCAGAAAGATAAAACATTTTTCACAACTTCTTCATTATTTTTTTTCGCTTGAGATTGATTATTTGTCTGTTTTATTCGCAATAAAACGTTGTGAAACACCATCTGGTGGGGATATTTTGAACTACTTTCTTTTTTCCTCTCTGATTTTTCTCGCATGGTATCCTGCTAATTTGGTAGCATTCTGACCTGTAGTTTTTGCTGCACACCACTCTCAAATGGGAAGTATTATTAATTATGGAACGCCGTTATAAATAACCGAAATATTTTGACATTTATCAAAACTTTCTTGTTGATGTTTGTTATGGTGTGAGAACCAAATATTTCATCGACTCAAAACAGTTACAAGATTATTTTCCTTCCCCAGCTGGTTATTGGGCATAACCAGTGTGAAATCATCAACCTTTTTAAGAACTACATACAAACCTTAGCGACTATTAACACAATCGAATGATTTGATTCATCCAATTGCAGCTTTAAACTGAAGTAGCGAAAGTTTACGTCCATTAGACAGGAATTTCCCTCTGGTACAGCTAGCTAGCTCACTGGCAGGGCTCACCGAAAAGATGGCATTCACCGCTGAGAGTTTTCGAGACACTTCGCTAGTTTATTATTTTCACGAGAAAACGGAAGCCAAGAACCGTCTGAATCAATAAATATACAGCTTTTCAACTTCACCACTCCGCGAGAACGAACTTCATTCCGGGAGCCTCCATTCGGAATTGCTTTCCACGTGTGAAATCAGGAACGATTCCCTCTCTCTCTCTCTAAAAGACGGAGAGGAGAACAAGGGAGGGAGGTGGATTTTTCAAACAAAGCCTTTTACTGCTGGCGGAGTAATTTAGCATTACAAATATCCAAATTGAATTATCCTCTTAAGATTGTCTGGCGGAGGGTTGGGAAATTAAAAAAGTAAAACAAATAAATAAAAAAGAAAGAAAGTCGAGTTTATGTTTCCCCGTGTTTATAAATTTGCTGCGTGTTCCTCTTCTCCGGAGGAATTGCATTTTCGTCATTAAATTAGTGTATTAAGGTGCGAGCGCTTTAAGCGATTGAAGGACACTAAAATTGGTTTACTTTAAAGGAAAGGATTACGACGACGGAAACCGTCTGCTTTTGAGAAAGGTCGTACGTGTTGAGGTGTAGTCGAGGAATAGAAGAGTAGAGAGAGACGGGTCCTCTTTTTTTCAAGCATTTTAACTATTTATGTGTTTTTTATAAACGCATTGTCAAAAAGGCTTTATTTGTTAAAAGCAAAATGTTCTAGGTGTAAACATTGAGGGCTTTTTTTTCTGAAAAATTTGTCAACTCTAAATATGGTCTGTCTGTTCCCGTCGTAATAAGCTTTGCTAATGACTTTTATATTTTTTCCTCGTATTGGTAAAGCATGTGGCAAGTACTTGGCGTTATGCTAACAGCCGTGAATATCTTAATTCTGTATCTATTCTTTGTAATCCTAACGAGGGCCTCTGCATGAGTCCAAAGTAACAAGTAATGCAGAGACTCAAAAGTTACGGAATGATTTCACTTGTGACACAGCAATAACTTCTGCGTCCCACAATCAGTTTCCTTGTCTGAGCCACAACGTAAAGTATATATTAGAGTATTAATTTAACTGCTAGCAATGCAGCCAACAAAATGAGGATCAATTTTCGATGTACCGGGGCCGTTCAGAACATGATTAACACAACGGCTCCCATAATGAAAATATACATGATGCGGCAGGAAAAACCAGTGAAGTAGATCCAAATGAACGAGAGCTACTCGAAATATATACCTGGCAGCAGGCAAACGACGTGAAACAACGCCCACCCCATTCGCCGCCTTCATGGAGAGCAGGGCCGGCCCAAGGGGGGTGCGAATGTAGGCGATCGCCTAAGGCCCCGCGCTTATAGAGGCCCCGCTCCTGGGCCATTTTATTGTTATCTCATAAGACATGATAGAGAAGAGGCCCCGTTCTTGCGCTTCGCCTGGGGCTCCGCATGCCCCTCGGGCCGTCTCTGTGGCGAGCGTGGACACCAATGGCGGACGGTGACTGTCTCTCTCATCATTGGACATCATGGTTCCTATGGATGGATCCATCGTCGCATGGTGTTGGACAAACATCCAACAACGCCGTTCGGGCAAATGGGCAAGGCACGTCCTATTGCAACATGACAACGCACGCTCCCTCATCAGCCGGAATACCCACGACGCCCTCGCGATGTTGTACTTCAGTGCGTTGCTTTACCCTCCGTACTCGCCCGATCTGGCCTCCTCGGACTGCAAGAAGAAGGACGGAGTCAGGGGCCAACGCATTCAGTTCTGCGAAATTGCATGCAATTTTCTGTAGAAATACCCCCCACAGAATGGTTTACCAAAGCCTTCCGGGACTTCCCAGCTAAGTGACAGAAGTGCATTGACTTGGCTAGGGATATAACTGATGTACTATACGTTTTTCGTTAATAAATTGAATTCCATTCAGCATTTGTTTCCTTCATTTCTGTACGACCTTATAATTCAGTATAATCTCTATACCAGTTGGTAGTAATATAGGGCCAAATATCATTGAGAGACTATTTGCTAATAAGTTATGTTAAAATACGAAATTTTTTATGGTCTAACTGTTTTAAGCAGCAGTTAGCTGTTACGTGCAGTAGCTCTAAGCTGTTATCTGTAGCAATTAGCTGTTAACGGTAGTAAGATATTTGGTTGTCTCTTAAACATCTGTATATCACTATAGCATGGCTAGATGGTTAATGCCATAAATATGTACAATATATATATTCCAAGAAAAATAAGTTTTTTGTTTGTGACTGCGAAGGTACAAAATTATTTTCAAGTTTATACCTGTAAGTATTTAAATAATTTCCTTATATTTAATCCCTTGCGCACCAAGTTCACTTTAGCATTAAAGACACTCAAAGCCAATAAACAGTAATTTCAATAAATAACTATCGCCATCTTTCTAGTAAAAAGACAAATCAATCAATATATGATACAGATCACATTACTAATCACAATTTTCACGCATAGCGTAATAGGCAAGCAACAATTACAATAAATCTACTAAGTTAGAATAATGACATACGCATGCGTATGTCAGGATTTTGAGTTACGAGAATTTCTTGACGTACGCAGGTACCTCATGGTGCACAAGAGGTTAATACAAAATTTGTGTTTCATCGCCAATGCATTTGGAGGTTACTAGAAAATGTGTCATCTGGAAGTTATCTCAAAAATGAGCTATTTAAACTTACATTTTAAGTCGCCTTTTCACTCCTTAAAACAATCAAATTCTACTTTTTTGTGTGATAAATGTGTGAATATTTGTCTCTGTAGAAGGTGGAACTCTTATGCCTTTCGAAACTCTTGTAAGTTTCATATTTTACTGTTACACGCGCTTAATACAAAGTAATTAACACTAACGTGTTGGTTTAAAACTGACAAATGCCACATTCTGTTCTACAGCAATCTAGTGAAGTGCATTTAAAAACGAAAACCCTTTCCCTCTTCACTTGAATTTCAAATGCAAACTATGATTGGCACAAAACCCCCCTTTACAGATGACACTTGGCGCTCACTTTCTGAGTTTCACATTTATGCCATCTCTTCCGGCGCTATAAATAAATAAACTGCAGAACAAAACTCAATTCCTTTCACACAGATATATATCACCTTGGACGAAATTTTTAGCGCTACAAAATCCCAATTGAGTTAGTGTCATGAAAAATAAAACTGGGAAACTTAAAAAAAAAGAAAAGAAAAAGAAGAAAGAAAAAGGAGGATCTAAGGGACAAAATAAAAATCGATATCTCAAAACGGTTGCAGTGTGTGTGTGTGCCTCAAGTGTTTCTTATTCTCTTCCGGAGGCTCTAGAAAATTTATCTAAGGTACAGGAATGAAAGGGAGACGTAATGAAATGTACAAATGCGTTACATGCGGCTTTTAAATTTGGCACCGGAATTGATTGTGATGGAGGTATGTTTGGGGGGTGGTGCTCAATAAAAAGGGACTCTTCTTTTGTTCGCTCCTTTTAAATGTGTGTAAATGTTCTTTCACTGCATGGGAAAGCTGCTCAAATAAGGTGGGAAAAAAGCAAACTGGAATTAAAGCTGCTAGTGTTTATTTATATTTATATTTCGTTTTTCTTATCCGACGGATATTTGCCATTATTTCATGCATTTTTTTTCAATTAATTGATTGCTGAAGCGATAAAACAACACACAAGATAACCAACCCAGTAAGCTGTTACGGAATGGGAATTTTTAGTTGTATCTTGAATGGGCATTAAAAAATCCTCAATAATCCGGATTTGAAAAATCCATAAATTGATGGCCACTGTCCGTATTTCTACAGACAATGACTGGCAGCGCTTGCAGAATACTTGTAAATGTTTATAATAATATTTTCAATATAGTCTGATTCTTAATTTTTGGTTAAAGTACAGGGAAAATTATGAAATAAGTCACAAAAAATAAGAAAAAATATAATTCACCATGATAATAAACTGCTAAAATTTTATGATCTCGAGGTAATCTTCAATCATAATGCACTAGTCTTATAGATTCTTATCTGCTCACCAATTTGAGCTGCAAATAATTATTTGGATTGATGTCTCATCCAAAGTAAGACTTCGTGTTGAAAGTCGTCATTATCTGGAAAGTGTTAGCCTCCTTGGTATTGTTTTGGTAAACCAAACATATGGAACCCGCATGAAAATGTAAATTGAATATCATAGAACTATACGCTTTGCCATCTATCGCCATTCTTACTATTTTACATTATGCCATATGCATTTGTAACTTAACCATTGTATCTTAACCGGCAATTAGCGTGGTTGTACATTGCATAATTTTTCCCTGTTGTTCCAATTCGCTCAATAAGCAGATTACATGAGATTCTTGAATGTTACAAGCAGTCAGCCTTTTTGATTATTTTTAATAAAAACAAATAAAATGACAAGCGGAAGGCAAAAAATGACTCTAGTTTTGAGTCATCTCTATATTTTACACTAAAAGTAATAAATTTAATTTAATTAATATTATCCACTATAGACGAAAATCACTCACCAGTAAATCAAGTCAACACAATAAATTTACAATTTAGTTTACTTTTTTGTATTTCTGTTTAAAAATGGTTACTAATTCTAATAAATTGTTTTGAAGTAAACTTGAGGTTACTTCAAAACTAACTGCAAATGTCGGAAGACTCATCCACTTACTTGATGTGAGTACCAACACTTGTTTCATTTTTAATTAATAAACTAAGATTACCTAAACATTATTAGTTCTGAATCAGTAAAATGTACTAGTGCTTTCATTTATTAAATTAATCAATTTAAAAATGCATCGTTAAATTAATTTTTTTTTTTTAAATAGAAATATACACTGGTGCCAACAAATGCTTTAAAAGATGCATTCTTTTTGAATGGAACCAAACAAAAAGGAAGTTTACAAAGCGTTCTGACTTACCGAAGTAGTATCCTCTTGAAAAGTCTGCTAGTCTGCTCTTGAAAAGTCGCTAGTCTGCGAAAATTTGTATTGAAACACGCAACTTATTAAGTATTTATCAGTCACTTTAGTAATAAGAGCATGATTGTTTTTAAATTATGATGTAAAATGTTGATACTAATTCAGAAAAATCTCATGTTAAACGCACAAAAAAGTTTAACTTGGTCAGTTTTCAAGATTTATCCACTGGGCTGTATTTCTAAATTGACTATAACAGGCTGTGGCCTAGGGCGGCAACATTTTAAAAGGGCTGCAGTTTCTTCCTTTTTCTTTTTCTTCCCCCCCACCCCCCCCAAAAAAATCGCCGGTGGAATGCAGCTGATATAGACCCTTCTTTATGTCTATACTAAAAAGTACCGACGAATCCATTCATTTTATCCAAACTAGTCAATTTCGATGACATTAGTCATTTGCCAGGGCGATTGACTATTTATGTCACCATCCCATACATAACAAGGCCATTAAAAAAAAAATTTTAATTTTAAATCAGGACTTGGAACCGTGATTTTTTTTCGTTCCGGTTCAACAACAAAAAATGTATATCGGTTTCGTTCCGTCAAAAATAACGGATTTCGGTTCAGTTCCGAATGAATAATTTTATTTTTTGTATATTCTTATTTGTACTGAAAATATAATTCTAACATAAGGAAATGTAATTCTATCAAAATTTAGAAGATTTTATTCTTTTTTTTTTAATTGTCACACTATGTGAATTGATGCAATTAACCAGCAGGTACGATACGAGCGGTGAGCAGAGAACGTAGAGCATTGGCAATATTATCTATTATCAAAATCGAATATGGCAACTAGGTTCATGATTATGTCGATTATGTGTACCCTCGTCGCTTAACGCTTGCCGCTCACATCGTGCACTTGGCTTTGCAATAATTATGTAACAACTATGTTTACTTATTTATTTAACATATGCAAATTGCATCTAATTATTAATGTACCTCCAAACTTAGTTTCACTGAGATTAAAAATTGTTGATTTGGAGAATAAATTTCAAACCTGAAAAAGCCGTTTCATTGTTTTCCATTTTGTTTTAGTTCAATTTGGAAATTTAGAAACTATTCTACTTATTGCTAGTTCAAGTATAAGTTTCCGCTCGCCCCTATTTTGATGAAATCGAATCAGACATGACGCATGCGTAAATGGGAGGAAGACTCTGAAAAACGAAAACAGACTACACTAAACGTAATGATAAAATAAATAAAAACTTTGTGAAAAAAATACACATAGAATGTTACTTATATGATGTTACGATCGTTTCGATCAAAAAATTCTTTCGCTCTTCACCAGACAAGTCTTTCCTCTCACTGAACAGAGGGAACTGCTAACTTGAAAGAATTTTTTGGTCGAAGCGATCGTAACATCTTATCAGTAACATTTTATGTGTGTTTTTTCCACATAGTTTTTTTTTTTTTTTTTAATCATTTAACACCGAGTTCCCTCTGCTCAATGAATTGAAGGGCTTGTCTGATGAAGACCGAAAGAATTTTTTGGTCGAAACGATCGTAACATCTTATGTGTGTTTTTTTCACAAAGTTTTTTTTATCATTTAACACCAGTAGTTATAGTGTTTTTTTCATACACGTAATGAAGATAATTATACGGTTGACGTTAAATTAGAAAATATTGATAAGTCGGTTACAGTAACAAAATGACTGAAGATATATCGAACCGAAATAAACCTATATATATATTTTTTTTTTTCATTTCGACCAAAATAATGTTTTTTCCGGTTTTCGGTACGGTTCCGGTTCGAAACCCTGTTTTAATTTCAAAAAATTGCCTGTTAGAGCATTGTACCACTTCCCCAAATATTTCTTAGCAATGGCCTTTTCAATGTTTTTGTCTAAAATACACTTTTAATGGAAATATAGAAGTAAAAGAGCATGCTGGGGAGGGGGCAAATTTTACTCTTGCCTATGGGCAACATGCATCGAAATGCGGCTCTTTTTGACCAACTCCATTTCCTGGAAACTTACAACCTTTAAGCATCCGGAGCGGCACGTATTAAGTTTTCCTCCCTTTTAGTGCCTGCTTCTCCGTGTCTCCCGAAGTCTGAAGGCGGTAATGTGTAGCACCATAAACCACATTAATGTGAGATTTGTGTCTAGTGATGTATACAGGAAGCTAGTAAGTTACAACCGACTTGTGCTCAGGCACCCTGTTCGGAATTGTGAAGAACGGTTTCTGTTAGCATGACGCTTACAGCAACTGCTGGGAACGGAAAGGTGCATTACTCTTCGTGTGTCATGGTACTGAAAAATAGTCACATAAATAAAGATAAATAAGTAAGCAGAAATAAAAATACAGTTTGAAATGTAACTTTTTTTAAAAACACTTGTGGGAGATAAATATTTTTTGTTTGGTGAAAAGTTGATGCATTCCCCTTAAATCACAAAAACGATGCTTGGCTTTTTTACTTCCTTGTACGTAGTATAAGGAAGTAATGTGATCCCGAAAAATTTTGGGGGCCAAATTTCGACATAAAAACCGATTTTGACTACCTCTAAATTGAATTTTAAAAATTTTTTCGATGCATCTCATCGTAGGCTAGCATGCACGATCATATTAACGCGTCTGCAACTCATTTTGACCAGTGGCGAGTCTACTGTGGCCAGTTTTTCCATGCCGTCTGTACGTACGTACGTACGTATGTACGTACGTACGTATGTACGTACGTACGTACGTACGTACGTATGTATGTAACTCGCATATCTCAAAAACTATTGGTCGTAGAATGTTGAGATTTGATATTTAGGATTGTTCTATGATCTAGTTGTGCACCTCCCCTTTTGGTGGCAATCGAATGAATAGTTTATGTACAGGACCGCCCAAAAGATTCGAAATACATTACGCTCTATGGGCCCAAATTCATTAAACTCGCCTAACTCAAAAGCTATTAGGCGTAGAATGTCGAAACTTCATATTTTGGATAGTTGTAACATCTAGTTGTGCACCTCCCCTTTTGGTTCCATTCGACTGGATAGTTTATCTACAGGACTGCCCAAAACATTCGAAATACATTACACTCAATGGGCCGAAATTCATTAAACTCGCATATCTCAAAAACTGTTAGGCGTTGAATGTTGAAACTTTATATTTAGGATTGTTGTAACATCTAGTTGTGCACCTCCCCTTTCGGTTCCATTCGACTGAATAGTTTATCTACAGGACCGCCCAAAAGATTCGAAATACATTACGCTCTATGGGCCGAAATTCATCAAAGCGTTTTTTAGAGGTATTGGGCTATTTCAAACGACTCAGAAGTGATATATGCTGTAAAGAGTTAGAAAATGAATTTCTCTATTAAAAAAAGTGTCTTTATCATTTATAGTTCTGCTACAGGAACACTCAAAAGATTTCCAATACATTACGGTCAATAGCAATTTTAGGGGCATTCATCCATTTCAAGCACAATACCGTCCTACCACATAAGTTAGGTAATGGTCCGACCACGGTCACGTGCCTCCCTCAAGAACTATGCCAAAAGTCGCCAAGCTTGGCGACTTTTGGTGTACGTGTGTGCATATTTAACTCTCAAATCTCAAAAACTATTATGAAATTTCATATATAAGAATGTTGTAACATCTAGTTGTGCATCTCGATTTTTGGTTCCAATCTACTGGAGAGTTTATTTACAGGACCACCGAAAAGAATTTCAGTACCTTAATGTCTATGGACATCTTCATTATAATACAACTGTAGACAGTCATTGTTTGGTACATGCCCAAAATCTCGCCGTCTGTCCTCGACCTTGGCGAGTTTTGGCGAAATATCGCCAAATTTGGCGATAGTCAGTCATTTCGTCCATTCCCAAAGTATCGCCATTTGTCATCGTTCTTGGCGAGTTTTGGCGAAATATCGCCAAATTTGGCGATAATCTGTCATTGTTTGGTTTATGCTTAAAATCTCGCCAAATGTCGTCGACATTGACGAGTTTCGCCGAAATATCGCCAAATTTGGCGCCAAAAATTATTTCCTATATTGTATAACTCTAAAACTTTAACCCGTAGATTTTTTAACTTTGTATTTAGAACTATTGTAATATCTAACTGTTTTCAATATCTTTTTTGACAGCAATCGACTGAGAATTTATTTACATGGTGAGCCAAATGACTTTGAATACATTGAGGTGTATAGATGCATTCAATTTATTGAAGGTCTGTGCTCACTGACTACTTTGGCTATCCCCAAAATCTCGCTGACTATCTCAAGTTTGTCGGCTTTTGGTGAAATATCGCCAAATAAAGTGTCAGAAGGAAATCTTTCAAATTGAACTCAGCTTGGCGATATCGAAATATTTGGCTAGAAATTGCTAAACCTTACTATTATTGATATTTTATCTCTTTCTAACAAATAAATTTAGAGGAAGTGCGTCGAAAATATTTTTGACGTGCAATGGACGTGCAAGGAAGTCATGTGTTGGACACATCAGATTTTTTTTATTTTAATTTAAACGTCTAATAACCAGAACATTTTAGCAAATAATTTACGTTCCCCTGTTCATAAATGCACAATCAACCTTTTAAAATTAATATCATTTATCTCACTCAAAATGAATACTGCATATTCATTTTTTCCCTTTTTCCTTTCATTTAATTTAAATATTTAATTTTATTAATTGCTTTCAATCAAGAAAACTAAATTAATCAAGGAAAAAGATAAAATTTTAATCCTCAATAAATATCGATAAATCACCATCTGTGCCACTGGAATATACATGAGTTGGTGGCTTTACTGCTCTACCTTAATACTGAAGTAGTATAAATTGTATATAGATATGTAGATAGTTCAGAAAATCATGTTAATTAGCTCTGAGCATTGATAACCTTTATCCTATGTGTTTAATATCTTGAACCGATGGTCTCGGCCGGTAGCTGGTAATGTAGCCGGACAACTACAAACACCGGATACCCAACAAATATTGGAGACTGACATTAACAGTTGGGAATCCTCTTGTAGGATAGACTTCCTGTCCTCCATGAACCTAAACCTTGTTTCTAAATGACAGTTTTATTTTTGATTTAAATGTACGGTACTTACGCATTATCCCGGCGGTCATTCCCGCCAAACTATTTTTACTTCCTTGTACGTAGTATAAGGAAGTAATGTGATCCCGAAAAATTTTGGGGGCCAAATTTCGACAAAAAAACCGATTTTGACTACCTCTAAATTTAATTTTAAGAATTTTTTCGATGCATCTCATCGTAGGCTAGCATGCACGATCATATTAACGCGTCTGCAACTCATTTTGACCAGCGGCGAGTCTCTTGTGGTCAGTTTTTCCATGCCGTCTGTACGTACGTACGTACGTATGTATGTAACTCGCATATCTCAAAAACTATTAGTCTTAGAATGTTGAGATTTGATATTTAGGATTGTTCTATGATCTAGTTGTGCACCTCCCCTTTTGGTCGCAATCGAATGTATAGTTTATGTACAGGACCGCCCAAAAGATTCGAAATACATTACGCTCTATGGACCGAAATTCATTAAACTCGCCTAACTCAAAAACTATTAGGCGTAGAATGTCGAAACTTCATATTTTGGATAGTTGTAACATCTTGTTGTGCACCTCCCCTATTGGTTCCATTCGACTGGATAGTTTATCTACAGGACCGCCCAAAACATTCGAAATACATTACGCTCAATGGGCCGAAATTCATTAAACTCGCATATCTCAAAAACTATTAGGCGTAGAATGTTGAAACCTTATATTTAGGATTGTTGTAACATCTAGTTGTGCACCTCCCCTTTCGGTTCCATTCGACTGGACAGTTTATCTACAGAACCGCCTAAAAGATTCGAAATACATTACGCTCTATGGGCCGACATTCATCAAAGCGTTTTTTAGAGGTTTTGGGCTATTTCAAACGACTCAGGAGTGATATATGCTGTAAAGAGTTAGAAAATGAATTTCTCCATTAAAAAAAGTGTCTTTATCATTTACAGTTCTGCTACAGGAACACTCAAAAGATTTCCAATACATTACGGTCAATGGCAATTTTAGGGGCATTCATCCATTTCAAGCACAATACCGTCCTACCACATAAGTTAGGTAATGGTCCGACCACGGTCACGTGCCTCCCTCAAGAACTATGCCAAAAGTCGCCAAGCTTGGCGACTTTTGGTGTACGTGTGTGCATATTTAACTCTCAAATCTCAAAAACTATTATGAAATTTCATATGTAAGATTGTTGTAACATCTAGTTGTGCATCTCGATTTTTGGTTCCAATCTACTGGAGTTTCTTTACAGGACCACCAAAAAGAATTTCAGTACTTTAATGTCTATGGAAATCTTCAATATAATACAATTGTAGTCAGTCATTGTTTGGTACATGCCCAAAATCTCGCCGTCTGTCCTCGACCTTGGCGAGTTTTGCCGAAATGTCGCCAAATTTGGCGATAGTCAGTCATTTGATCCATGCGCAAAGTATCGCCATTTGTCATCGTTCTTGGCGAGTTTTGGCGAAATATCGCCAAATTTGGCGATAATCTGTCATTGTTGGTCCATGCTTAAAATCTCGCCAAATGTCGTCGATATTGACGAGTTTCGCCGAAATATCGCCAAATTTGGCGCCAAAAATTATTTCGTATTTTGTATAACTCTAAAACTTTAACCCGTAGAATTTTGAACTTTTGTATTTAGAACTATATTATAATATCTAACTGTTTTCAATATCTTTTTTGACAGCAATCGACTAGGAATTTATTGACAGGGTGTGCCAAATGACTTTAAATACATTAAGGTGTATGGATGCATTCAATTCATTGAAAGTCAGTGGTCAATGACTACTTTGGCTATCCCCAAAATCTCGCAAACTATCTCAAGTTTGTCGGCTTTTGGTGAAATATCGCCAAATAAAGTGTCAGAAGGAAATCTTTCAAATTGAAACTCAACTTCGGCGATATCGAAATATTTGGCTAGAAATCGCTATACCTTACTATTATTGATATTTTATCTCTTTCAAACAAATAAGTTTAGAGGAAGTGCGTAAAAAACATTTTTGAATTAATAGACGTGCAAGGAAGTCATGTGTTGGACACATCAGATTTTTTCGTCAAATGTGCTGGCAAACTGTTATCAATCGTATTCCAAACCATCAATGATTTTATGTGTCCGGCATTTATCTTGCCGAAAAATCGCTCGTCTTGGCGGACCGCCGGGATAATACGTAAGCACCAAATGACCTTTGTATCACGGATTAAAAAAAAATCAAAAGCACGTATTTTTTTTTCCAAATAAATGCATTTTCAATTACTTACATATATATGTACGCATTAGAAACAAAATTAATAGTTCATAAATATTAACTACAAAATTACTGTTGTTGTTGTTGTTTTAACTGAATGAGGAGGGGGGGGGGGGAGAACATTCATTTACAGCTCGGTATTGGGATTTTTGAAATGTTCTAAATGCTGATTATATGAAGTATAAAGAACAGATTTGAGGTTTATTGAAAACACAAATATGAATATTATAATCAGATTTTATTTGAATTCATCATGACATTATATATATTTTAATAATTACCGTCTTATTATTGAGTTAACTGATTTTATTTACATATTATTTTTAGATGCATCATTTCCGTAGTTCAGAAATGTCTCTTGGAGCAGGTAAATTATAAAATTGGTTTACTTTTAATAATTTATTTCTGCTTTTACTGTAACTACTTCCCCATTTAACGAATTGCTACTGTTAAGTTTGTTTTCCATATGATCCTTAAATATATCTTGTACGGTCTTTGGAATACTGAAATTCCTAGAATAATGTAAAACATTACTCTGTTTTTAAAGCTTTATTAAAAAGAGATCTATCTAAAGAGTAAGATTGACCTACTGGAGTATTCGATCAATCTATTGTAAGTCAGAATTAAACTTGTTCCAACTAAACTTTTCTTTCTAGACCAAAGCTGTCTTACGATGCTAAAAGTTTTCTTTGAAACCGGCATTAATGAACTGTTAGTAGAGTTAGTTCTGAAATAAATCGATTTTTCGATTTCAAATAACAAATATTTTTCTTTAATTTGTTACCTTCACTTACTATTATACTCAACAATGCATTGTGCATATGCATACACAAGTACTTCACATGCTGTAATGGTCAAAATTCTCATGACTATCGTGATAGTAGAAAAAACTGTGATAAACTTAAAGACTGCTCACACTTCATTTTCTTAAAAAATTTCTTACCAAAATATCAAGTGCAATACATAAGTACATTCATTTAAATAGCTTCGGTGAAAAGCAATCTATCATTTTATAGAGTATACTCATAATCTAACGTTTTTATACAAGTATCCCCACCTTCCCTTATATGCGCTTATGAAAGAATGTATAAATATCTTTTTAAAATTCTCTTTTCGCTTCTATTTTCATTGAAATATTTCACTGACTTTTATACTCATCCTGACTGTAACAAAAAATTAAAGTACAGCGTGCGCAAAAACGCAAGCACGATACAGGATTAAGGTACTTAAGAGAGCTTGACTCTTGAAAAATCCTTAATGCTTTCTCTAAGCGAAGTTTATTCGAGACTATTATTATTCTTTTTTTTATAAAAGATTTTCTTTATCTACCTCGTTCATTCGCCAACTTTTATACATATATGGAAAATTTATATAAAATAAACAACCCACTGCCTTTATGATATCGTAAAGGGCAGTGGATTGTTTATTTTAAATAATTTTTCAGCAAGAACGGAAATAAACATTTAATTAAAAAAATGTACATAAGAATTTAGTTGTGTATACAGATGAATTTAGTCATTATTCTTAATTTCAATGGCTAGAATGGGGAAGAATATTCTTTTCCTTGCATAAAATATTCTTTATCATTCAAAAACTATCATTTAAAATAGTGTTTTGGTTCTCGCTTATACTTTGAGCTAATAAATAAATAAATAAATAAAATTGGACAATTTTTAGAAGACTTGCATCCCTTTAACACTGTTCTTTTGATAAATCATGCAACTTTTGAACAAATAGAAAACAACATCTGCGTTAGTAGACTTGGAGAGAAAGATTGAATATTTCTTCAGAATCTACACTGTTCACTTTTATAAACGGTCATATTGTTATAGTTATGAAACACGCAAGTTTATTGTAACTTTTATTGGTATTGGAAGTATAGGTTCGGTTTGCGAAGAAGTATTAATTTTTTTCAAGTTCACCGTTGATTCATTTTAAAGCTGTCGGAAAGCTTTTTGATGCTGGCAGTTTTCGTTTTTAAAGGAATACCTACAAAAAAGGAAAACAACAGAAAGAAATACTAATAATAATTTTAAATTTTCAAAAATACGTTGACCGTATTCCAACAAATAATATACAAGTTCCTGTCAGTTAAATGACCAGGTGATTCTCTGCTTCCGAATTAACATCTCTCGTACGCAAGTTCAAGAATAAATATAAATATTTCGACCGACTTCATATCCCGATAAGTCATTTCACGATTGTCATTCGAATTCCTGCTCGCAAATCCTGCACTTTTCATAGATGATCATCGAAAAGCAATTCGATTCATCCTTTAATCCCCTTTGTCCCCTCAGCGATGCTTGCTTGCTGACTGGAAGTACAAGAAAAAAAAAAAGAAAGAAAAGAAATCGCGACTTCTTTAAGACACCGTCCGGCCGTATTAAGTCATCAAAGCCAAACCCCGAAATCAAAGGATTTCGTAACCTGGCAACGGCAACGCGAATGCGACCTCCCACACCAAGATAGTGACGCAATCCGTGACGTAACACCTGCCAGTTTCTATTTTCGAGTCGTCTCTTGTTATTGAAGGCAGTCGGCCGGAAATTGGGGTCCTCGCTAACTATATTTACTCACGGACACAGCTGAAATATATATACGTACATACACACACACACACGTATATAACATTTATTTATTTTATCACATCTACAAATATATTTTAAGTAATTAAGTGAAAAACATGCCTTACTTTTTCTTTTTCTTTTCAATAAACATTGGAAATTTCGCCTAGTACATTTTAAAATAAAGTTTGTAATGTAGTATTTATACGGAAGTAAGCGCTCAAAATTGTGGCGAACAATTGACGCAGAACAGTTCCAATAAAAACATTCTGAAATTTTCTAATTACATTACCCCTCTTTTTCTACCGAAAAATGATCAGCAATCTGAGAAACAATAGGTGGAATCGGATCTGCATATGTAGCACGAAAACGGCGCCGGAATACACTTTCAAAGAACAGCATGTACTGATGTTAAATTTGTGTCATTTGTTTGAGAAAAAGTAATTTTATTACCACAATAATATTATCTATCATCTCTTGCGAAAGAATTCATTTTAAAATGTTATTTTTAAATGGAATTTCACTTTCATTGACGGCAATATTTAGAGGGGGTTGGAGAGAAAGCACTTTATAAAAGCCTTTTTATTAAAGAAATTACACAAACACTTGGACATCTTTTTGACAACATCTGCAATCCCTACGTTCTTGTCGGATTCTAACCCCTCTTGATTTCACCCATTCCTCCTGAAAAGTTATTTAACCCTTTAAAGGTCGTGTTATTTTCAAGAAAACGATCAAAATAATGACCTTTTGGGAACTACTTATCTCACCTCCTCCCTCCATTAGCGTATAGCCCCCCTCCAGTTTGTTTAAAAGATATTGCCTGAAGAGACGTTGAGATGAAGGTGCGAAAAATGAACGCTAAAGCTTTGAAAACCAGAATAATAGTAGTGTTTTCAAAATGATATGCGATAGATCTAGTGGAAAGTAAAATAAAAACGAAGAATGTATTTTTACACAATGTCTTTATTCATGTATACTGCCTACAAAAATAAGTACATCGGTAACATGATGTTTAACATGAGTGGATTTGCGAAATTAAATAGAAAGAAACTTGTGATGATTAAAATTATGAAGCATGTTTGTAGTCTAGGTTCTCGCCAAGGAAGGGTGTACCAAGGGGTCTTCGGTCCCCGAAAATTTGGATTTCTGTTAATTGGATGTCAGTAAATCAAGCATTTTTGTGAGAAATTCTACCTTTCGAGCACCCCCCGCCCCGAAATGTTTTTCTCGCTAGGCTGATTTCCACATCTAAACCGCGAAAGAAAAAATCTTCAAATCCTTTCAAAATATCAAAACCATTCTTACAGTCGACTTTACCGATCTTGGATCATGATAACTGACACAGGTAGATTTCTTTTTTCCCTTTCTAATTGCCAAAGTAATGTTCGTGTAGAATGTTCTAATTCGACAGTAACTAGCCTCACTCCGAATAATTACCATTTAGAGAAACACTTTCCGTTATCTTGGAGGGGAAAGAATTCGAAATTAACATCGTTAACTACTAGCAGGAATGAGGGGGAGGGGAAAAGAAAGAATTAATGAAGATAATTTACTCTGAATAAAAGATGTCATGCAAGCCAATCACCAGTTTGAGAAAGCGGGTAAAATTTCGTTAACCTACTTTGCATTAAAGATCTGATGCATATTCTTAAACACAGTAAAAGAATTAGTTTTTATGCGTTTTGTTTTTGCACTTTCCAATTACTTACATTGGTTTAATTTAACCCTTTAACGCGCAGTGTTCCCGCTCTGGGAACACGAAACTCTGACGTTTAGACTGTTGCCAGTCACGAAGAATAGATTCGATTCTATAAAAATATTTGTGGGTGACGTAGCTCCACGAGGATCCTTTACTTTTTAGCACGTCATTTTCCGTACAAAAAATTGTCAGGATTATTTTTAACGGCACTGACATCTGCTGAAGAACGGAAGAATGCGAGAACAGCTGGATAGATTGCCCAATGCTGGAAAAAAGGCTTCCGTTGCCATCGCTCGACTTAACTACCAGCAAGATGGCGGACGATCAAAACGTACACGTAATCACGTAAAACACACGGCGGTGTCGTGGACACGGCCGTGTGTTTTACGTGACTACGTGTACGTAACGATAACGAATAGTGTTTTCTTTGAGTTTCATTGGATTCAAGAAAGAAATCAAGTAAGAAAATAATGTGTTATAACTTTACCGATGATAGGTCTGTGATACGAAAAGTACGAAACAAATAGAATGAAAGATACATCGAGACCTGTGGAATAGACGTTAAATCTAGGGATGGACGCGAGACGACTTTTTTGCGAGACGAGACAGAGATTTTCAGCTTTTTTGCGAGACGAGACACACATTTTTAACATTACGATATAGGGATTTTTGCGAGACGAGACAAAGCTTTTAGTCTATTTTGCGAGACGCGAGACGCTAAATCTTCGTCTCGCGTCCATCCCTAGTTAAATCAACACAGGTATAACCTAGCGTTGTTGGTTTCGATGTAAGACAAATTAAACTCGCTGAGCAAGAAGTCGGGCAACGAGTGGTCCTGCGACACATTAACATTAAAGTCTCATGATTTAGTGTAGTGAGATCTGGCACTTATTCGGGTGCAATCTTAACGATGATCTACGAATACTTTAACAGCGATCATAACATACAAATCTTAATTTCTGTGAACGCTGTACGTGCATTAGCTGCTGCTCACTGTGACTTCATAATCGGCGATCGCCCACGATCGATCTCTATGTAGTCCGACAGAAGCGATTAAACCTTCCACTTGCAGAGGCTCGGGCGCCCCAGCTACAGATGTACTATCGCCGTCGTTTATTCGCTGGGACGACTTTTTTCTTTTACGTTCCCGACACCGCTTCACTCTATCATATGGTGTTCTACGAGTATCACTGCATTGCTTTTGAGAAGCCCTTTTCAACCGTGAACGTTCTCTGTATTTTGATTTGGCTTTTTGACGAATATAGGCCGAAATTGCATTATTTAATTTTTTACTTTAACAGTTTATATATTTACTATAACTATTTGACACTAATGTTTTACATACACTATCGATAGATATTGATGAGACCTGATGATCGAACGTTCTAGCTTCTCCGAGTCAAAATTGATACTAAACGGATATTATGTGACGCAACGAAACGACCTCAAAATGGCTGCGTTTCCCCCTCCGTCGCAAGCGAACTCACCACAGTCCTCACTCAACGCAATGAATTCGTTGATCCTTTAGCTACAGAGTGGCGTAGTTAAATTTTGGATGTAGTTGAGAGGTATGTACCCAGCTAGAAAAAGTTTGCACAAAAAGTATTTAAAAAAAGTGTACAAAATCCGAGCGTATTTGGCACCTCTCTGCTTGTGCTTGAAAAGTACAAACTAAATTGTGCATAAAAAGTGCAAACTAAATTGTGCACAAAAAGTGCATTCTGGGGACCTAGACGGACAAATGTAGAGGGCGTGGTCGAACGACTTTTTAGTCCTTTCTTTCCATTTTAGTGCTGCCATCTATAATCATACATAAGAACTTGCTCCATTTTTCAAACTTCCGAGGATTGGGTTCGAACCGAGGAACCAAGGTTTGGTAGGCGAGCATTCTAACCACTAGCATGGAGTTGCCTCAGAATGATGTGTCTTAAGTTTGAACTGATTGTTGTTTTAAGTTCGGAATTGGAACATTTATGTATTTAAATAAATAAAACTAGACTTTACCAGTACACTTCTCAAAATTAAAAAACAAAGTGATTCTATGCATTTTAAGCTTTTGGAACCCAAGTACGTCAGTCAAAAAAAAAAAAGTTTGTCGTTCTGTCATTCTGTGCGTGACGCTTTTTTTATTCGCACATCATCTAAAACTGACTGAAGCAAATGAAATAAAATTTCGTGACATGATAGGTGGTCACTCATCTTGAATTAATTTTTAAAAAATTCATTAGATTTTGAGATTATGAGAAAATTGTTTCAAACTGCTTAAATCCCAGCTAGAAAATGTTTGCACTTTTTGTGCAAAAAATGTACATATAAAGTTAATACTTTGAAAAGTATACACTTTTTGTGCACAGTTTTTGGCAATATAGAATATTCACTTTTTAGTATGCATAAAAACTGCATATAATTTGCACAAAAAAGTGTATACTTTCAAAATAATCAAAAATATCTACTTTTTATGCACAAATTGTGCACAATCTATAGTTTTTTGCAAAAAAAGTGTAGACTTTTTCTAGCTGGGTAGCTACAACATCAAACTGCATCGCCCGCTTTTGTTATCATCAGATCTCTGAATTGCCTCCCACTTTGGCATCAAATTTAAAGACGTATTCACGTCAAAAAGTTGAATCACAAAATCGAGCACATTGGTAGAACATTGAACTTTTAAATGCAAATATGTTAAATAAAAAAAGCGCATTGCCTATGGCCACTTTTCAACAGTAGGCACTTACTCTGATCACATTTATAGCAAGCATCTATACATGTACAAGGAATAGAACCCTCCCGGAGGTTTCTACGCGAACACTCTACGTTAACCACTAGACCGAAAAGTTGCTATCCAGAAACACATGGAAATAGGTTTTCAGCTTCATCGCTGAATTCTTTTGTGCAATTAGCTGCAGGAAATTGTCATACAATTAGTGAAATGTTAAAATGAATGAAATTTCACCATTTACAGTATTGAAAAATCAAATAAACCAATTTTTGGTGTGCTTACAGTTATAGCTTGCTACTCCGTCAGATGGCTCAGCGTTGAACGAAACTTTTTTACAGTGTATAATTTTGTCATATGTATATACTCATGCACATGCAAGGGGGGGAGGAGGGCGACTGGACACTCTCTTTGAGCCATAAGCTGTACTAAGTCTTAATTTTGACGAAATCATGTCGGGCCTTTTACGACAGGGCTTCGTTCGTTCGTGTCACATTCTGGCACATTCGTTGGTGTCACATTCACTATAGTCCTCGGCGGACCACTGTCGCAGCCGCGATCCTCGTAGATGTGACTGTCGACGTATTAAATAAATACTCCTGAATTAGAACATATTTTAATTTTAGCAGCTTTTCAGTCAGATTTCCCTGCAACAGAGATCACGAAAATTCAGCTCTCTTGACGATGTTGACATAAGCTAATCTCATGGTTCCAAAAATGTTCCAAATGTTATTGGCTATCAAAATGTTCTGGTCTCATAGTCCTTGCAAATTCTTGAGAGCTGTGGCGACTATGAGACGGGAGAACGAGGGAACATATATCAATTTCTCTTTTATTAAATTTATATCCCTAGACTAAACTTTTGTTTGAAAAGGAAAGCTATTAACTCCCTTGTAAAGTTTTGAAAGGACTTAATAGGAAATTTGAATTCTGAGAGTATATTTCGTTTTATATGATGTATAATACTAAGTCATATGTATATATATTACTTTTATGTTTACATGCCTGCCGAGTTTGATTTAAAAGGTTTATAAATGATACTATACTGATACAATTAACAGTTAAATGTTAAAAAGACATGTGTCACTGATACATTTTTTAAATGTTTCAATGTTCTCTATAAATGCTTAATTACCTGAAATAAGCAATTCATTCATTTAGTTTGATACGATTCAGACTTTCTTTTTCTGCACGTTAGAACACAAAACTAAAGATAAACAGATTTAAAAAAAAAAAAAAAAATCGTATAGTGTACGATTTTAGTGCCTCACGCAAAAAGACGATTATTCTATTTCAAAGAAGCATTCTTCGTATCCTGCATGAAACTTTAATGAAGAACAGAATCATTTTATTACACATCCAATTGCATTTTGTTATGTAAGAAAGCACTTGCCAACATATTTTCCTGCACCATTCGAGAGCTTCGAGTTTCGGCAAAAAATTTCGGTCACATAAATGACTAAAACGTTTCAACAAAATGCTTTTCATAAAAAAAATTAATGATTGACTTTATAAACAAATGCTTCTTGATAACAATAGTGTGTTACATTTCACAAGGCGTATTTTAAAGTTGTTTCGCATAAAAATTAATGCAAAATAATAATAATCTAAGGCTTGTCTTTATAGAAATTTTGTCATCCACTAGGACAAACACAGACACAAGATTGTTAGGAGTTTTTGGGGCTGCTCTTCGTGGGTTTAATTTAAGCTAAAATTTGTTAACAGGGGAGGCCGACACAGTATGCAAGGTAAGATTCGCATCGGGTCGCAGACTTCGAAGGGACTCCCATTTCGAACTCAAAGGATTGAAAAAGTATAAAAGGGGGCGCCTTTCTTACGTTTACTGGGGGTCGCTAAGTACGCCAGGGCCGCCCTTGTTTGTTTGTTTGTTATGTTAACGCAAGACTACGGAAAGGCTGTCTGTCTATGGTGAAATGCCTTGGTCGAAGGCATTTTTTAAGGTTCTCTAATGCGCATTCAGGTTACATTTGGGCAAAACGATTTTACTCCAGACCGTTATATCAATATCCTCGTGGTAGACCAGAATGCTGGACCTTCCCACTTCAGCCATTTACCATGATCAGTGTCTTATCCACTTTTGCATTTTGTTTTTTCTAAATCGGTTAACTACGTAGAAAGCTAGTTAGGAGTCTTATTTATGTTTACCATACGCCATACGAAAAAAATGGAATGTGGAGATTTCTCGCCAAATGTTGATGATATCGCTTAGTTGGCTTCAGTTTTAGCTAATTTGTGGCTCCAAATTTCGCGACATTTTTCCAAAAATTGACAAGTTTTGTGACATTTGGCGCGGTTTTGACTTATCACCAATGTATCTACTTGTTTTTTAATAACAATTGTTAGAGTATATAAGAATTTTCTCTTTAGTAGATGAAAAATAAGAGTTATGGTGAGTCAATTCCATGTTAAATCAACGTTGCTCCGCATTCAAGGCAGCAGTGACTTGAGGAGCAGCTAGTGAGGAATGGAGCTGAGAGAGCTATTGATAAGTCGGGTAAAGTAAAATACTGATAAGAATAAACTTTTCCTTTACATTTTTTTAAGTTGTAGGAATTGCAATTAATTTTAATTGTTCTAAGGATCCTCCTTAATAGTAGCGCTGCATGCTATAGGGATGTCTGTATCTCTGCATGTTCGCTGTAGAGGGCTAGATCGTTAGTCGGATCTGGACCAAATTTGGCACACTTGCTAAAGAGGGTAATAGAAAGCTATTCTCGTTAAAATAATAATAATAATAATATTCGGAATGATAGTTTTTAATTTAGTTAAAAACCGTTCTAGCGAAATTTTTCTCACCCTGCAATGAAAGCTATCCCGCACAACATCGGTTTCCCAGAGAAGAACCCTTGGAGAAAATGAGACAGCTGAATGAATCTTCTGTAAAATTGAAATCGCAACCCGTGCTTGTTACTTATGTTATATGGAAAATACTTGCTGAATCTTACAATCCAACATTTCGTCTTTCTAAAAGTATGATTTCTTTAAAAATGAGAACAATTTTTCTATTTTTTAAGAATTATATTCGAAAATTGTGGGTTTTACAAGACAGTTTGATTAGTTGGTTGAAATATTTAATAACTCATACAACTAGATTAGCGGACATTAACAGTTTTTCCTTTTTTTTATTGCTAGTATATATATAAAATATTAATGAATATTAGAAGATGGGATCCCACCATCTAGGCGGTGGAACAAGACTTTTAATATCCCAAATTTTTCAACTTAATACCTTTAAGGTTCGCGTTCTTCATATAGATTGGCAATGATTTTCTTATCTTCACATTTCAAAAATGCCTAAAAAATTATAAATATTAGAAGATAGGTGTCCCACGAGAAGACCTGCAGAACGAAAGCTTGTTCTGTTATTCTCTGTGTGTGTTTATGCTTCTGTTTCTAACGTAGGTTTTATTTTAGCTCTTCATAAGTTACGTTCTTCTTTTAATTAAAAAAAAATTTCATTTATAAAATCATATACATTCAGAAAAATGTCACAGTAACCCACTCGTAGCCCTCCTTCCTAGCTTAGAAAATGTTTCTTAAATTCCAAAATGCTTTACTGTTTCTGAACTTCTCCGCTTAAAACTTCCATTACAATAAAAAATAAAATAAATAAATAAAATAAAAGCTGTGTCATTGACGCACGAAATAGAAGCATATAACTCGGAGGGCAGGGGGGGGGGAAACAATCATCGAATGCAATTGGAATAAGCAAATCGCCATTTTAAATAAAAAGTTCAATCTTCACAAAATAGCATTCAGAAAGTAATGAAGTTTTGAAGACGAAGCAGATTGCACGTAAGTACTTGAAAATACAAAGCTATTAACTCCAGAATTAAAAAAAAAAAAAAAAAAATGGAAGGGGAGGTATTTATTTATCACAGTGTTCTCGTAAAAAACAGTAAATTAAAAAGAAAAACAAAGTTAAAGAAAAGAAATGAACCAAAAACTGAGAAAGAAAAGGTACACGTTTAATGCGTCGTTACCGATATATTTTCCCCGTTGTCTCTTTCCATTCTAAAATCAAACGTTCTTCTCGTATCCCCCACCCCTCAGAGCACCAGAAAAACAATCGTTTCCTGATACTCTTGTGCCTTAATAAAATCTGTCAGCACATTCATCTTGTATTTAACTTTTCTTTCTCATAAAAAAAAAAATCCTTTGAAAAAAAGAAGAAAATGGCGGGAAATAAAAACAGGCGGTGCTTGGGAGAGGAAAAAAAAAAAAAAAAAAAAAAGAAGCGTCGTGCGAGTAAAAAAATGGCGCGTATCCGAAGATCTTTGTGTGTGTCATTATCGCAATTTATCGTCCATTAAAAAAAGACAAAAATACGTAGAATGGGGGCATCCCCTTCGTGTCGTGGCGGGGGGTAACGGAACATAATGGTCACGGAGGTGGGCGCAATGAATTATGGGGGAGGGGACTAGTACGGAAAAATTATCGTCTGCTTCGGGTGTTAGGTTCCGGTCGATTTCAGACGCTGAAAATGGCCGCTGCGTTGTTTCCAAGGCAACGCTACACAAACTCCAAAGAGGAGCCGCACGAAAAATTCTTTCTCCACTCTTCATAAACCTTTACCAGTGTCCTCTTTTCTTTTTCAAATTTCGAATGCAATACAATAATTTGGCGAAAAGGCTTTTTTATTTTTTAAGTTATTGCTTTTTTTTCACGAATTTCATGAAAGAACGCATTTTTTATCAGTGATAATATTAAATAATGCAATATTCTCTCACCTAGTATCTTTATTTCAAAATTCATCACGTTCCCTTTAATTTTTCAAAAAAAAACGCCATGTCTCTCACATTCGATTTCGGGTTGTGGACTTAGGATAGGATCAGATTCAGGCCCTATCCCCCCCCCTTTTTTTTTCCAGCTGCATTGAAATTGCACGGTTATTTCTTGAACATACTCTATTTAGAATGTAATTTAACCTGCTGATATAAAATAATTACCATAATTATTTCCCATAAGTCCAAACTATATTAATAAAATTATGTTACTTAAAAATGACAAGACATAAGCACCATGTATTCAGTTTCATACTAAAATAGCTATACTTTAGGATTGCTAGTAATGGTTACATTTGACTTATTTAAAACAAAACAGTATACGTGATAAAATTTCCATCCAGTTACGCCTTCCCTCCCTCAAACCCGGTACCCCTCCAATTGCCCCTCCCCGGGCAATTACCCCTCCTGTTCCTCTATCTCTTGGCGGGCCTGGCAGACAGTTACGACGTAGATAATACGCACACCAGTTCACACAATTCAAGGAATGACAATTTTACTGAATTCTTATGATGAACGGTTTATCATAAATATCTTGTTTTAAATTTTAAGTTACCATTAACTGTAGTCTTCTAAAATTTCGTTGGATAAAAAGTATATTCAAAGTATTTTTTTCTTGTTTGTATTAGTTACAGTAATTAAAATGTGAAACTACTCACAGCTGGACTAGGGGAACCCTACTGGGGTCGAGCCCTGGACTTAGTTGTCCACTCAGCCCCATCCAAGTAGGGGCAATGAGAAATGCTCTTCTGGGATAGAAAGTCCATTCGATAAAAACATCCTCTTATAATGTATCAAAATATTAGGAAAATATTTTTGTCAATGTTAGTTCGAATTCTGACGCAGAAGTGTCATTGTGGGATTTAATACTTTCTCTTAATACATGCCTTGTACATTTTGGCTTTGAATAAACACGGGGATAGTACTGTTACATGGTTTCAAATTTACAAATAATCTCGATGAATCGAACGCTTAAACGGAAACGCTATGATAAAAGTCACTATCTAACGCAATAAAGCTGGATTTTCAACTACACACAAACGAAAATAAGGACAGCCCCTGTTAAAGGCGGGAGAGCAAAGCTAAGCCCCTGGAGTGTTAACTGTAGTTTACAGCGTACACCTTTCAAACGTTACATTTCCTGCAGGGTTTTTTGACCCTCTACGAGAGCGTTCCGAGAAATGGTTGGAATAAATACCAAGTTCAGAACGCTTATACCTAGTCGGTAAACAGTCCAAAGTGGGTGGCCAAGGTCTCCCTAGAACTCCAGGAATTCAAGAAATGTAAAGAATTTCCTGTTATTTCCTCTATAAAGCGTCGAGATTTTTATGTGTTAATTTTAAAACATTCTTGTAACATACATAATTAGCACATTTTAATTTAAATACTTTTATGATTTAATTTTAAAAAAATCATTCTTGTAACATACATAATTAGCGCATTTTAATACTTTTATGAGTTAATTTAAAAACATTCTTGTAACATTTATACATAATTAGTACATTTTCATTTATATTTAACTGTTATTTGGACTACCACCGTTTATTGGTTTTGCACGAAACCGCCTCTAAACAAAAAAATTTAATAATCTATAATGAAACTAGAATATAAAATCCATTGTGGGCGCAATTGCATCAAGCTCTAGGGGGAAAAAATTGACAAAAAGATATATTTACACTCAAAGCATTTAATCTTTGTTCACTTAAAATAAATAACTTATTCTATTTATATTATGATAGCTACCAAAGTAATGTTGCCACTTAAGTTGTTAAATCAATTCTAAATTCAAGGCTTAATGTAGACGATAATCTAGATAATTTTAGGGAGTTTTTTCAAAGAATTTTTTTATTAGAGTAATTTTTCAAAGTTAAAAATCGGGGAGCGATTGTATATTCAGATTTTTAAAGTGGATCATTTTCCCATCCTACATGTTTAACGCATCTGTGAAAATTTGCAAACAGATTAGTCCAATTGTGTAAATTTTAATACTCTTTTTTGAGAATTTTTTTTTTTTTCGTGAATCTCAAAAATTGCAAATCATTTCGACTATTCGTAATTGCGACAGCTTTTACCTTTTCTACACTGATCAAGCAATTTCTTGCAGTTAAAAAGAGCATAATATTCATAAAAATCTGGGAACGGGTTGTTTTTTATGTTTTTAAAGTAGCCCAGATTGTTTTGTAAGTATTCTTCACATAACTATGAAAAACTTCAAGATAATCGCTCCAACAATGAAGATTTTATTACGTTTTTAGAGTATTACTTTTAAACTTTTTTGGAGTAACGACGGTGAATGTATTATTTTGGAATGGTACAACGGGAATTGTGACTGTGCTTGTGGAGTCAGTGATTCAGTAAGTCAGTGGTCAGCGTAACTATATATACGGATAGAGAGTACATGCCGCTTAGTAAAATAATATTCGTTCCGAGCTGATTTTAGTAAGGGGCTGATTTTTATATGCGGTGGTGAACATTATTCGAACACAAAGAGGGTTGATTACTTGTCTCTACTTGCAAAAAGAAATTATAAAATTAAATTAGTTGCAAAGAGAAAGTATAAAATTAAGTAATTTCTAATTGATTATTAGTTAACTAGAAGATAAATTCTGTTGTGGAGGCAATTAAAACGGGCGCTAGAAAAAACATTTAACAAAATATGTCTACATTCAATATATTTAATCTTCGTCTCCTTAAAATAGATAACTTCATATTTAATTTTTATTACATTCCGAAATCGGAATTGCATTTTCTACTAAAAAAATGTGAAAACTTGTCGCATTCGAAAGACTTCGTTTCGCTGGAAACATCCCCTCTTATATCATTGTTTCATGCAGACGAAATCATTTTATCTGCGAAAAAAGAGCTCAGTAATCTAGAAAATCTATTTTAAACGAATGGAATTGCAATTTTCCCTTCAAAACCTCATAACCGTGATTTCACTATTTCCCTGGAACAATTGAATAGTGAAGGGACAATTTACAGATAAATTAGCTGCAAACTTTCTATGGAGAAACGTTGATTTGGTGCTTAAACTGATCAAAAAACCAAATCATGGTTCAACGTTCCTCTGTAGAAAATTGCAGCTAATTTAGCTCTATTGTATAGTGAAATGTTGAACTACTTCTGTTAACAGTGTACAAAATTCATATGCTACCGCTCGCGTGCTTGTGGAAGAAGAAGCTGCTCCAAATCTAGTCAAAACTCGCTCTTCCCTTTCTGGCGTTCGTGCATTTCGCGAACGTCCTGCCTGCATTGCTGTTTGAGAAGGCGAACGAACCGATTTCTACTTCTAGTAGTCGTCGATCAAGATAATACATGAGACGATGATGTTGTGTCGTTTTTAAAATACAACGTTTCTTCTGATCGGCTTTCTCCGGTACCAACTAAGAGCAAAAATGCTGCTCCTTTCTCAGTAGAAATTTGCAAATGGTAAATTTTTTATTGTCTTAGGAGATATATTACGTAGAAAGGGGCGGCCCTAGGGTGCGTGGCGCCCCATGCAAATGTTAAAAAGGGAGTCTCCTTTTATTCTCCAGATGAAGGTTTTTTTTTTTTTTTTCTTTTTCTTTTTTTCAGTTTTTGAGTTCAAAATGGCGCCTTTTGGAAGATGGCCCCCCCCGATGCGATGCTTTACCTTGCTTACCGTTTCGGTCCGCCCCTGTACGTAGCCAGATACAAAGTGACGCTAAAGGCGATCACTTGCATTGCTTGATCACGGTTTATTAAGCAGGAAACGAAATGTGTATTTGTACGTAAATTTAAAGACTTTGTTTATGTTTGAAATGATTAGCTTTTATTACAGTACTTATACTATTAATGTTATTGCATTTAAAGTGCATGTGCACGTAAAAGTAAAATTCCAGCATATAGCGTTCATCCCCCCATCCCCCTCCCACAACACCATTTCCGCCGGTTATATCGCGCCCCAAGATTTTTCGCACATTTTTCTTGTCCCCTACAAGAGCGATATACCGAAGAGCTACTGTATTAACAGGTAAGGGAAGATGGCGCTTTTGGCCCCACATTGCTGTGTGATTATGATGTGCCTTACCTCCCCTTAAAGTTTTTTCCAGCCATAATGGGACACCCTGAATAAAAACGAAAGGATAGCATTTTTAATAGTTTAACTAAAGAGAGAACGACATAGAGAGAAGCATGCATGGTTATTGCAACCCCTGACATTTAATTGTTAAGTGGCCGGCACGTCAACTGATCATCGCCGAACCTTTAATTTACCGAATGTTCCAGGAATTAAATGCTTCGCCTACTTGTAAAATAAAAACTTCAAAGGAAAGAAAAAGACGCTTGGCTGCGGATGAAACAGACTATAGCGATTTCGTACGAAGGTGTCTGTTGTGTATACGTACCTAAGTAAAGAAGTATATTTTCCTTCCGAATCAAACGTGAATGAACCTGGTGAATACAATTAAATTAATAGTTTCGTGGGTTGTTTTCTCGTAGATTTCAAAAATAGCAGGTCACTGGCCTGTTATATATAGTTAAGAAAATTTAGACTTTTTTTTTTCAAATATTTTTCTTAAATAGGAATATTACTGTTGTTCTCCACCACATATGCACTTATGAAAAATTTTAAAATGCTTCTAGCTTTGTTCAAGCGAACGGATTTTCACTCCTGAATACCCGTGGTATGGTATAGAATTAGCCAGCTTGAATTTCAAAAATACACTTGAAGTTAAATCTGTACATCGGTCGAGAGTATTGAGGTGACAAAACTCAAACCCCCGGGAAAAAAAAAAACCAATAGTTAAACGTATATTAATAAAATGGACGTAACTAACTGTTTTTGAAAAATCTGATCTTCCGCCCTTGAAGCATGTGTAAATCGATTATTGAAAGATTCTGATTGGTACTAATTTCAGCCAAATGTTTTTTTTTTTTGTTGTTGTTGTTAATTTAAAAAGATATTTTGTTGAATCGATTTGATTGAATCAGACAAGCTTTTGTCAAATCAACAAAACAGAACTACCAAACTGTTTAACTAAATAAATTCTGTAAGTTCGACAAAACACTTTTTAGTGTGCTTAAACTCTGCTTCCAAATTATTAACTGCTCCTAAAAAGGATGTCTGCTCCAAAAATATATAGATCACTACTGGCATTTGTGAAGATTGGTGAATGAGAAGAAAGTTGTTATGTTGTAACATGTGATGATTAAGTTTAGAGTATTAATTAGAATTTCCTTTTCTTTTCGAAGATTGCGTTAAAATACACCTTTGAAAGAAAGATACCGTATTGGTATAGTGTTATCAGACCGTCTGGTGTTATCATCCGTCTGGTGTTATCAGACTTCATTTATTAGGGAAGAAAAGCTCCATAGTATTGGACCTTGAGTAAGTAACACTTTTGGTGTACCACCAGATCCTGACTAAGGCAAAGTTTTTTTCCTACCTAAAGCACAGGACATAGGCTTTTTTTTTTTGCCCTGAACATGGCGTCTTTTTTCGTTTACGGGGTTAGTATATTTTACACTTAGCCACAAAAGTCATTATTGACACGGCACTAACTTGGCTTTACACCTGGACAAGGTATTAACTTTAAAACGGTTTATTTGGCGCTGTCTTCGGGGCACAGATCTTCGGGCCCCAGATCTTCGTACCCCAGCATAGTGTTTTTCACTACAGAAAGAGGAAATTTCACCAATCATTAGTTAGTGAAATTTAATGCTCAGTAGAAACTCAATTTTTATTTGCAGGATCTTATATTCTTGTAGTCAGGTAATTTTTTCTGCTTTATTTCTTGGTTCACGAATTGTGATGTGTAAATGTATTTTATACGTATATATTGATTATAAAATTAAAAAAAACATTTAAAAATTATGAACTAGCAGCTATGAAGAACATAAATACTAAAGAAAAATTAAAAAATTAAAAAGATAAAATGACATAGTCATTAAAATACCACGCTCTTGTGCAGAATTGGCAGCCTAGGCGTAACTTAAAAAGGACGTTGGGAGGGGGGATTCCCTGCCCCCCCCCAAAAAAAAAATATTTGAAGAAAATCCAGATCTAATCTACTTGAAAACACTGAAATATTTTCTACAAGAAGAAAAGTTATTTAGCTCCCCCCCCCTCCAATGTTACATGTTATTCTATGCCTATGTGGGCAGGGACTGTGTTAAACTTGCTCTCGATTACGAAATTCATAACTTGACCAAGTTACGACATCTATAAAGAACCACTAGAAAGCTTGGAAATTTTTTTACAGAATAACAAATATAGTAACTTTGTCTCATTTATTCAAAGCAGGTGTTATCGAGCTGCGTTCTATATCTGCTCAAGGTATGTGGTAAACTGACCTAAAAAACATTCTTTTTTCCATTGCTTTACCCGCAACATCTACTTCAGTTTTCAAATATTGACCTCAAATATTGATCATTTGCATTGGGTCTAACTAATCGCAGATCGTAAATCTAAACCTCATTACTTGATTTCGACCGCAAGTTAAACTAACCGCTTCAGCTATCCTTTCTCCTATTGGTCAGTTCCTATCAAATATGAAACGTCATACGTGTACACTTGAAAAGAAATTCAATCACGTTTATTCAGTTGGTTTTGCGGAACGGTGGGTGAAATGAAATGGCCGAAAATGAAAGAAAAATGATAAATAAATAAAAAAAAATATTCTTGTTAATCAAGTGCTTTTTCATGCGTGGATTTTGTCCTGACCACGCCCACTTACACAATTTCTATTGGCAGTCATTTAGAGTCCTCGACACGCCCATTTATAGCCAGTGACGCAATCCGTGCGAAGCAAATGAACTGCATGATTTATATTTTTTTGAATCGCTTGCTTGCCAAATATATCCTGACATTTAGACTTGAAGTCTAGACCTGGGGTGAAAAAAAGCAAAATAAGTAATAAAAATAAAAGAAAGAGCTGAGAGTGAGCCAGAAATAAAATTGAAATGTGATGGCATCGTTTCTTCCTTTGCAATTTCTTTTCCCATGCACCCTTCCACCTTTCCCTTCGCTAACCCCGAGTTTCTAAATTAGTTTTTAAAAGGAGAAGATGAAGAATTTCAGGAATGTATTTAAAAAATATGCTCTGTGACTCGAAGACATCAAATTAATTCTTTTTTTTTTTCCTTCCCTCTTAATCCAAGAAATATTTTGTTTGACATCTGCCTTAGAAAGATTTTTATCATGTTTTCTTTTTTTTTTTTCTACTTTCATTTAGCTTAGATAAATATTTTTACTTGTTATTATCAATAACCGTTATGCGTTTCACTAGTCGTGCCAGTTCCAATTTTCACCTAAACGCCCTCACAACCAGGGCCCGATTCAGAAAATTCTTGACTATAGGCACAACTCGGGAGAGGGGCCCCGCAACCCTTTCCCAATGCTGAAAAAAGGGCAGCCGTTGCCCTTTTTTGCCTTGGCTGTGCGGTCACAGCCAGCTGCGTCAAAAAAGGGTGTCTAGATCTGTGGCCCGCGATGAACGTTTCAATCGTCCGCCATCTTGCTGGTAGTTAAGTCGAGCGATGGCAACGGCTGCCCTTTTCTCAGCATTGGGCAATCTATCCAGCTGTTCTCTCATTCTTCCATTTTTCGGCAGATGTCAGTGCTGTTAAAAATAATCGCGACCATTTTTTTTACGGGAACTGACGTGCTAAAAAGTAAAGGATTCTCATGGAGCTATGTCACCCGCAACTATTTTTATAGAAGTCAAATCTATTCTTCGTGACTGGCAACAGTCAAAACATCAGAGTTTGGTGTTCCCAGAGCGGGAACACTGCGCGTTAAAGGGTTAACACTGATATAGGCAGCATGAAATTTCCAAAAGTAAATTACTGTATGACTGTGCCATGCTGTCAGGGGCGTAGCCAAGGGGGGGGGTTAGGGGGGTCATAACCCCCCATGAGGAATTTTTTGCCATACAAAATGTATATTCTTCACTACATTATCACACACACGTATACATATATATGAGTTGTAGTAGTCGTAACCCCCCCCCCATGAAAAATTTCTGGCTACGCCTCTGCATGCTGTCAAAAGTCTAAGCTTTTTTTTTTTTTTTTTTCCACAATGGCGGTCTTGTATTATCGTTTATGACTAATTTAACAAACAAATTTAAGCTTTACATAAAATATCTGAGAATTTGCAACTTTTTTTAACCACTGGTTATTATAAATGCCATCCAGTCATCGAGCAGATTGGCAACTTGTTTAAAATTTTGTTTGAAAAATTTGAAAGGATATCTAAAAATCTGTTATTAAAAACAGATAAAATTTAAAAAAATGAATTGGGATTTCGTTGTGAGGACCCCCAACATTCGGGGACCCTAGATCTGGGCCTATTGTAAAATCAGGTTCTGCTCACAACCTGGAATTGCACATACACGCTTAAATCTACTGAGTAAAATAATAATCAAACGCAGAATATTTTTACTCAATTTTTGACTTCAAACAGCCATTCTCCCGATTGAGTAAAATTTGCTCCATTAATCGACAAAAGTCAATGGAGCGAAAAATTCACAATTTTTGAGTATTATACAACTGCTCCATTTAGGCTAAATAATAATCAAAAAAGAGGAGTGTCTGTCCGTTTTTGATTAATATAACTGTACTCAATAATGATTATTATTTAAGCTATAGAATGAGCATTTTTACAAAATCTTTTTTAATTAATATATCTGTACTCAATAAGATTATTATTTTAAGCTAGAAAAAGGATGTTTTATGAAAATTTGCTGTTTTTGATTAATATATTGAATGATTCGTTTTCTTCATTTTTTATTACCAGAGCTGTAATCTATGATTGTGAGCCCGAGAAAATAAATTTTAAATCAGGGCAATTATACAGACATTTTTCAGAGAATGAATTTATGAAAAATTCTCTATCAGATGAACTCTCTTTTTGCAGAATGTAGCTTAGAAGTCTAATGGCAAGCCTTTTGAGCTCGGCGTGTCAAAATGGGGACATTTTTCAGAGAATGAATTCAAGAACTGCAAATTGTCACCTTGGTTCTTCTCCACTATAAAGTTTGAGAGGTTTTTTTTTTTTTTCATTCTTTCTTTTTTCAATGAACAACCTCCTTTTTACACGCGTTGCAAAAATGTTAATTTTGTTTGTGCGATTACGGTCGATTATCTACACTAGGGATCTAGGCCGGGAGGGGTGCCTTCCCTGGGGGGTCTTTTTAAGGGGTCCTAACCCGTATTTGCGCTAAGTTTTGGAGAAAACCACGGAAAATTCCCAACTGTACAAACCTAGGTGCCTGGTACGAATCTAAGTCGGCGGACGCGACTTAGGTTTGTACCAGGCACCTTGCGTCTCCCATATGTGCTCGCTCACTGGTGGGAATCCGAAAACGTGAAATGTTAAAATCAGTTTAAAGAATAATCGGATGCATTTTTTTGTAATCAATTTATAATCGCACGGCCTTTCACAGGGCCGCTAAAACTTAATTAGGGTATACCCCCAACCGTAAAGCACTAGCCTGTAGACTACAAATGCTGAAGTGTAGCTTTACCAAGGAGACGTTCGCGTGTCCACTACAGTATTTTATATTTTTTATTATTGTTATTTTTTTTTTATTTAGTCAGTCACGGAATGATATCTTGATCTGTCGAGATTACGTAACAGATTCTTCTACCAAGTTTCATTTCCACTTTCCACGTGCAGCTAGATTTCGAATATTTCTGATTCAATTTTTGTAAATCCGTATTGCAGACATAAGGTACACGCAATTGCAAATGAAGGCAAATAGCTGTCTGCTTGTTTTGTTTATGCGTAAAATCTCCCTGCAGCAGTTTATATTCAGAGTGCAGAAACATCGCGGATTTTGCTGTCGTATACCTTAGTGTTTTACGTACAAGTACATGTTTAGGATTTCAGCGGCTCTGGGGAATTTAGGCGGATATTCACCTCCCCCCTCCTGCACCCACTACAAAAATTCCTCTAATGACTTCAATAATTGATATTTTTAATAAATTCAACCAAGTCAAATCTACATTTTCAAAGCCTTAAAGCATGTTTAGATCACATTTTGCTTGGCTTCCTAAAACACCTTGTCTGATGTTTGCTTTTAATACATACCATGAAATTGGACTAACCATTTGTACACAGCGATATGTTTACATTTTTTTAGTGTATAATGACACCATGTAATCGGAAAAAGGTAGTCTCAAAAAATGATTTGTGTTAGCTTTTCTACATATAACCATTTATGGCTACTCATGTATTTGAAATAATATGAGATAAATGTGTTTTATCATGTCTGAATGGCAGATAAATCGCTATTTTCCATTCGTTATTGTTAACTGAAATAAAATTTAACATTTTAAGTTCAGCTTTGTAAAAGCATATTTCATTTCACTATTTTTAGAGCTTTCAATAAATTAATCACTATTTTTTGTTATCTGCTTTTAATTTTTAAATATGATAAAAATTTGAAATATAAAAAAAATTATTTTTTACTTAATGTACAGCTGCGGGAAAAAAATGTCCCACTTGCTCTTTATTTCGCCGTCGTTCGTCATACAGGAAAGTTATATATTCCATTCGTTTGCAAATAACGCATACTTTAATTTGCTATTAATTAACTTTGCATAAGGGGCCGTCTTCATATTTAATTCTGCATCAACTTCGTTTTTCTCAATGGCAACACTGTATTTTGACTTTATTAAACGAAAGAAAACCTTCAAATTACCCTGAATATAAATTTTCACCAATTTTCTACGATAATTTCCGGAGATATTGCGAATTATTTTTTGCGCGTTTTTAAGGGACTTTCTGCAAATTGAAAAACGCTATTTGTAGGTTCCGAACTTTTCGCCTTTCATTCATTTCGCTCAAGAGAGTTAAAAGAAATAAACATTATTTTCAAGGCAAATATTTTTTCCATCTCGCTTAAAGTTTTTTGTAGTAAGAATATCAAGGGTAGAAATTAGAATATTTAGTCAGTGGTCCAAATGACACGCGAGTTCATAAGTTCCTTAGTTCGTACACATGATTTAAAGGAAAAATGCAAAACGACTGCTCACGATTTTGAAAATCTTTCTAATTTTGAAATTGTTATTGAGTATTTTCCTTGATGGGGTTCTCTTAGACTGGTGAAATGTTGGCTGCTCTTTGCTCTTCTAACTACAAGTGTGAATGTTACTCAGCTACGGTCGAACTTGAAGAATGGTTTCATGATTGAAAATTTATTTGTTTGAATTCCATGTAAAAAACGCAATTACTTTTTTGCCGACCTAATATTATCACTGTGTTTGTTATTTCACTTTCTTCATTTAATATTATCGTCTGCAAAGTGCAAGACTTTTGGCGGAATTTTAATTTATATTGAAATGAAAATTTAGACAGAAAAACGTGATTTTGAATGTTTTTTTGAATGTTTGATAAAATATGGGGAAGTCCAAAGACCCAATGTTTCCGATAATAAAAAAGGTCAAATTCATGCCTCGAATATTGAGGATGTTAGTTTTTCAGAAATAGGACGTTGTATTAGAAGACATACATCTATTGCATCTAATTATATACCTGGAAAATATTTTATTTGTGGGAATATGGTAGCGGACGCAACAATAGACGCTTTATGAATCACCATCAAACTGTAAAAACCTCTAATTTATTTGCTTCAAAATTTGATCTTTTTTAATACTACTATCTTTACTCTGTTTTTGCACAAAAGAAATCTAATTTACTTTTATTTTAAGCAATTTAAAAAAACTGTCACTTAATAAATTTATATATGGTCCCTTAACTCATGAAAATAACATATTTTATCTATATAAATAAAACAGTGTGTAAACTGTCCGTTTAATATAAATTAAACTACCGAACGTAAAAATTTTGCATGAAATTTTGCACAGCCATGTAATATTACTTTCAGCATCTATTTCCATCGAAATTTGGTTATGTTTCTATTCATATTTTTTTAAATATTAATTTAATAATTTATAATTCATATTAATATTTTATTTAAAATCATAATAACATTAAATTATGTTTGGGTCGTTTAGTTCTAATAGTACGAATAAAAATCAGCTTCTTATTATCAATATTATATGAGATATGATTTAAAGTATGAAAAAATATTTTAACATATGGGGAGGGGGATTTTGGGAGCTCATAACTCACCCATTTTCAGTTCAAATTTATTGAAAATGGGTATACGGGGTTAAAATGAGCTAAATTTTTGAAATATGAAGTGAAATCTAGGGGTTGCTATTTGGAAAAAAAAGTTGGTGTGAATTTTAATATGTAGATGGCCATTTATGCAATTTTTATGCATAGCAAATTAAAGTGTACGTCAATCGAACACGATTGGTATCTGTAACTTTGCTGTACGGCGATCGAAGACCGAAAAAAGTACAAGTGGGACTTTTTTTTCCCGCAGCTGTACTTTATTCTATACATGTAATATACCTATACATAAAGTAAAATGGTCAAACTAAAGAAATATAGAATCCAGCCATTCAATAAGATCCAAATTTTCAGATAAGTAATAAGGATGTACTTCAATATATACAGAGTGTTATATAAGTGGGTGACCCATAATGATTTGGACAAACTTGGCATATAATAAAGAATCAGAATCACACACAGCAAATTGAGGTCGAAAACGCCGTTTTCACTTGCCTGTTAGTAATCGATTTGGGAAAACTGTTAAAGTACTTGTCTGATTTCTTACCAAGTTTCATAAGCAATGGTCTCGTCCCCTAAAATTTCTCCAATGAAATGAAAGTTGCATTTACTTTTACTTTTATTATTGCCGTTGTATTCCTTTTATGCTTGTTCCAGCCTTTCCATTGAAAATAATTAAAAATAAAATAAAAAACTAAGCAATCATAGTATTAAAATCTACTCTGATTGATAAGATGAAAGAACTAAAAAAAAAAATCTACCTTGTTTCAAAATCTTTCATCACATCAGTTAACCACAGAATCAATTTGAAGACCTGCATACTTCCCCACGTGGAAATTACAAAACCATATATCACACACCATGTGATTATCGTGTGTGATATATATTTGTCAGGGTGCTGAAAAATATCCGTTATAATAAACTACAGAAAAAAAATGAAAACTACAGAAAAAGAAATTTATGCATACCATAAATTATCTAAAGTTTCAAATTAAACTGCCATGTACTGCACCACGTGACAAACTTTTATAATCAAAATATGCGTCTCTCTTTCTTTCTCTATTTATCTCTATATTTCTCAACATGTTATAATGCAAAATGGTACTATACATACAATAACATAAGTAAAACTGGTTCATTCTGCGCTCAAAAATTGGAAACTGGATCTTCCTTTTCCGAAATAATTAACTAATTGTTTGTGAAGACAATAAATAAAATTCAGATTTGAACCTGGTATAAATGAAAAAAAAAAAGGGCATTAAAGTAAAATCTTATCACAAGACCATCGAAACGCAGGGAAAAACAATATCACATTCTATATGCTTCTCTACAATCTCTAAGCACGTAAACTTACAGACGTGTTCAAAAATAGTTAAAAATATCTATTCTTAGTTTTAAAAAAATCTCTTTGACGAGTTTATTGATTTTTAGGATTTTTTTGTGGTATTTATAGTGTCATTGACAATAGTGCTCTGTGTCAAAGCCTTGCTAAACTTATCGTCACTGACGTCAAATCGCGTCTTGGAAACAGCATGTTGGATGATCTTTGCAGTACCAGTGACACCAGCGGTTTGTGGTGGAGTCTTCACGAATTTGACGCTAGAGCTTACAAAACTTTTTAGTGGACGATTTTTGTTTGTTTTCTCATCAACGTATTCAAAGCTCGTTGCAGTGTACTCTTCGAGCTCTCCAATGCGATTCACAGTGAAATGTTTATTAGGATGCTGTATGAGCTTTAGAGTATTGTCAGTGACTGCGCAGTGGGGCAAAGTCGCATTGTACGTCTCATTAAGACATTCATAACGCTTTTCGGGAACTTCTTCGAACTCAGAATAAGCATGGCATGAGATATCGCAATAGGGAGACTGAATAGCTGACGATTTGCATCTGATATGTCCTGGTCGGATCATTTTAACCTTGCAGTTGATATAAGATTTGCATTTTGGGAAAAAACTATCTGGATACCAATAAGGATCCGATTCTCTGCAGTTTCGAGTTGTTTGCAATACCGAATAACCGTTTTCTTGTATAGCATATCCATAAGCACAGTAAAAAACACAACGTAAAAGATCTGGCCAAGCCGTGCAGTTTACTCCTGCATTTTTCAGAGATGCGTAAGTATAAAGATCATTCTTACATGTTTTGAAGAATCGCTTGACTCTCGATTTCGGGGGGTCGTTTCTACTGCCTTCAGTCATAAACTGATAAGGATATACTGTCCTTCCAATGTGCGTTTCATTCCTTATTCGAATTCCTAAAGAACGGTCATGCTCCTTTTCTAGATGTTGTATATTTTTTGAAGGATAATCTTTAGCAATGGACTCTTTTTGAAATTTTAGACTTTTCGTCTGAGCAAGACTTCCCACTTGTTTTTCCATTTCAGATTTTGCGATATTCTCCTTTAAATCCGCATTAGATAGCTCTCTAATTTCAGCAGAAAAAAGTGAAACACTCATGTTATGTGCTAGTACATTTCTCAACGGTCCACTGTTTCTAGTTGGACTTTTGCTAATGGATTTCAAACTCTTGCTCAGATCTTTGTTAACGGCACTTCTAATGGTGACGGGCATTTTTCTTTGAAATAAGGAATCCTTCTTCTCTTCAACCTTTTCGGTTATGCCTGACTTTTTTAAGAAAAGCGATACAGCATGTTCAGAGGGAAATTCAGCGCTGTCTTCCATAAATTTCCGTTCAGTGTCATCAAGTTTCTGTACCATTTCAGGAAAGCCAATTTCAGGATACCCAGGTTTTAGAACGCAATTTATCGGCACTACAACATTGATATTCAGCACGATAAGTATCTTCATAAGCTGCCACATGACTGTTGCATTTCAGGAAGGAAAAACAAATGAGGAGTAATCTAATCGGGAGTAGTTTTTATAGAATGAAGTAAGTGTTTTTAAAGATTGGCTTACTAAATTCTTCGAATTTTGGAAATTGGCAAAAATCCCGTTATATTCTGGGAAATTCGTAGATCAGCGGAACAAAAACAAGAAACAGGATGCTGTCGTACGCCATTTTTGACTAATCAATGATTGGACGAAGATCCGGGTTAGAAGTTCATGGCTCATATCGAAAGTACATTAAGAACGACAGTTTAGCATGTTAAGTCACTATTATCTATGTATTAAATTCTAATTCATACACACCAAAATCGCTAGGTCTCCATTCGGGCGAACCACTATAGTTCATTTAGTTATATTTTCCCTTTATTATTATTATTTTACATTTCGTGCCAATAGATATAACTATATCAGTATAATTAACCACTTGATTCACGAGGATCTGATGGGAAGCTTTTTAGATATGCTTGTAAAACGCATAAAGCATGCTGCACCAACTTATAAGCCTACCTTAATTAGGGTGTCTGCCAGATATCAAGTGTAAACGTAATGCAGTTGCACGCAATGCATTTTGAATAAATCACGATCTTACTAATTACGTGACAGAAAAATTCAAAAATTAAACAATAATTTGCTAACAAAAACATTCACGATGAGCAAACATCTCTGACGGATATCCAGACGTGAAAGTATACTTACCTGCACTTTCTATCACTTTATAAATGCCTTTTATAAATGACATACTATTTTTCCTGCCTGAATTATTGTTCTGGCATACTACATTAAACTTGTAACACATGCTATGCAAATACATACATCAAAGGAATTTTATAAATGAGCTAATAGCTTGTTGCAACGAGTAATAATACGTTGCAGTGTAGTTTCTGAAGAATGTGATTTTTTCTGTCTCTGGCAGGTACTTCTTGCAGGCAATATATACTTTTTAAATGTCTCAAAAAGAAGACTTTTTCATATTAATATAGTTTCGAAATAGCACTGCATTAAGACTTCTTTTTTTCAAAACTTTCCAAAAAGGCTTGAAATGTTGAAAATTTTAAGTTTGTCTGTCTGTCCTTTTTCAGCTACCATAAGTATAAATCTTTTGCCACCCCCTCTCCCCCCCAAAATATACATGTATATATACATACATCCATAAATATTATTTATTGGTGTGGGTTGTTTC
Source organism: Cheiracanthium punctorium (assembly GCA_038373885.1). Lineage (NCBI taxonomy): Eukaryota > Metazoa > Arthropoda > Arachnida > Araneae > Cheiracanthiidae > Cheiracanthium > Cheiracanthium punctorium. The sequence goes on along the minus strand of JAWZYV010016735.1, from coordinate 494,819 downwards.
ATGGACCCTATTGAAAAAGGTGTATATACCATTATTAGGTTGATTTTTTTTTCTCCTACAGGAAGACTAAAAAAATTGTCTATACATTAAATCATTTAGGTTTAGACTTTTATCATCACATTATCCTTTTTGTTGATGAATGCAGTCATACATTTATGACGTTAACTACTTGAATAATTGATGTTTTTCTTTAAAAGAGAAAGCGCATATGCATAAGAATGGCAAATTTCATATGTCTCTTTTCGTCACCTTAAATCATTTTGTTTAAAAAAAAAGTTCAATGCTTTAATGACTTAATGACTTAAGAATAATAAATTTAAGTAATACACATGGATTTCCGAGGCCAGAAATTCACCCTAAGATATAATTATATATTGGGTTGGCAACAAAGTAATTGCGTTTTCTTACATAAAATTCAAGCAAATAAGTTTTCAACAAGTTTTTAATTACAGGTAAGCTGAATCTGAACATACGATTCATATTTGTTACATTTTAAAGTAAGAATTTCACTGGCAGTATTTTTTTTCGTCCATAAAAGATGGCCACCCTCCCCCTTTTTTCGCTTCTATCCTCCTTAGAGGACAATATTAAAAATGTCCTGAAATTAATTTTTAGGTATTCGTGACTGCTGTATTTTACAGAAAGAATTTCACGGATATCTCTATTTTTATTTGAGATCACGCGGGATATGTGAAAAGAACTGTTTGGCCCCTTACCCCCCTAAGATTACGAATTTTGGAAAATGCTCTCTGATCTAGCACTTATGTTGAAGAACTAACGTACGTGCCAAATTTCGCATAATTAACTTCAGTAGTTTTGGCCAGGCGAAATATTGACATACGGAAAAACGCAATTACTTTGTTGCCAAACCAATATATCTTTGCTTGAACGAGTTCGAATTTTCGCTAAATTGCTCAGGATGAAAATGCTAAAAGCAAAGTCACTTCATCGAGCGCAAACCGTTTAACATGATAAAATAAACACGATGCTTTTATACACATTTTTAATATAATTTCTACAAAACAATTTTAGTGTCAACAGGCAATGCTTTATATGGAAGGGGTAAAGCACAATACAGAATTCTTCACGGTACCATTTTCAAAATAATTTTTTTTATGTAGAAATAGTTATTAATGTAAGTTTTAAAAATACATTCACAAAAGAAAATCAGTATTGAATGAAGATTTATGCTAAATAATCACTACCTTCATGGTAAATCTATCAGCAAGAACGAACATCAAACAAAATATTGCTGTGTGGTAAAACCTGTGGTTTCTAAACAAGTCACTATAAGTATAAATTGGCTGTTAATCACTGTTGCCTAGCATTGAGAAATTCTTATGTTCATGCAAATTTGAATGGGTCGTGAAGGAATTCAAGCCACAAGAATTTTAATTAGTCTCAAAATACCGAGAATTAAAACCAAAGCACATGTCTAAACTCAAACTACTGGTTTTGGCATTATATGTTTCATTGCGGTTTTTTACATAAAATTAGCCGCCAAGGCGGTCAGCTTCGCCGCCCTACACCTTACTGTTCTTTACACTCAGTGCAGTGTAAAGAACAGAATTTCTGGACTCATTTCAATGAAAATCATGTTTCTTTGTTTTAACCCTTTGAGGCGCAACCTTTTCCCAATGCTGCAAAAAAGGGCAGCCGTTGCCATCGCTCGACTTAACTACCAGCAAGATGGCGGACAGTCGAAACAGCCAGCTGTCGTCAAAAAAGGGTCTCTAGATTTGTGGCACGCGATGAACGTTTCGATTGTCCGCCATCTTGCTGGTAGTTAAGTCGAGCGATAGCAACGGCTGCTCTTTTTTCAGTACTGGGCAATCTATCTAGCTGTTCTCGCATTCTTCCATTTTTCAGCAGATGTCAGTGCTGTTAAAAAGAATCGTGACCACTTTTTTACAGGAAATGACGTGCTAAAAATTAAGAGATTCTCGTGGAGCTATGTCACCCGCAACTATTTTTTATAGAAATCAAATCTATTCTTCGTGACGGCCAACAGTCAAAACGTCAGAGTTTGGTGTTCCCAGAGCGGGACCACTGAGCGTTAAAGGGTTAACAGTATTTGTCATTCGATTTATTTACGTTAGGGTTGCTACACATTTTGGGTTTCATCATAAAAGCCGATGGTGAAACAGCAAATGAATAAAGTGTGCTGTAGCCCAATGCATGGTGACATTTTTAAAATGGATGATAAATACGCCAAGTAATAAATTCCATGTTTTAGAGCTGTGAAACTCCGAAACATTTTGCATTTTTGTGGATCCATTTTTGTTATTTTGTAACCTAGCTACGGCGTAACATATGCTTGGCTTGGTCCATTTGACGTCATTGAACTGTTGATTTGGATTTTTGCACATGCGTTAGTGTTATTGCACTAATGTTTACACCTAGCAGTTGCCGCTCGCAGAGTGGAAATTCGTCGATTTTGGTACTGCATACGTTAGCGTATTATATAAGTAGATTTCCCAATTATATTGTTACTTTAAGGAAAAGAAAATATTCTTAAAACGGCGCTATCAAGCAGGTTTTAATAAATCTCGAACTTGCATCTTCTCATAATTAACTTTATTTGTTTTGCACAACAAACAGTCTAGGGAATTTTTCTTATAAAACTGTATTAAAAACGGTGTTTTAAGAACATTTTACGGTTTTCAACATTTTACAAGAAAGTTAAAATATGCTTATGATTTCGATTTATTTGTCTGTTCATACGTGTTCCTGTTCTAAAGGCAGTAAATATGAATCGATTGCCAAATTTTGCTAAAGTTATGGTTTTATTGGTGAATAGTATGCACTCTGCGACCCATGGTAGAATGTTCAAAGAACCATTCTGGGAAGCAACATCGATCAAAGAAGGAGAATGCTGGAAAAAAAAACCTCGGTGTTAAAAGATGAAATAAATAAAAACTTTATGTAAAAAACACACATAAAAAGGTACTTCTATAAGTACCTTTTTATACGTGTTTTTTACTCAATAAGTTTTTATTTATCTCTAAGTTTTTATTTATTTCAAAGAAGGTAGAATCTTCTTTGATTCTTATCATTGCGAGAATAACCCATTTCTGATAATATACAGGGTGATTATTATTAAAGTTCCCCTTCAAAACGATCAGAAAAGGAAAACTACTGGACTAAATGTTATCAAACTTGGTAATTGTGTAAAGGTGGTCAGGGGAGTTATTATCGGCCCAAAAAAATGCTCAAAAATTCAACACCAGGGGCATGGATGTATTTCAGGGGGGGGGGGTCAGGGTCCAACCCTGAGCCCCCCCCCCCCCGAATGAAGAACATTTTGGAGGGGTTCAAAAATTTCGGAAGGGGTCCAAACGGTAAAAAAGGCAGTATTTTTCTCAAAAGGACATTATAGCATTATCATTTTAGTAACAAAAATCAAAATTTCGTGGAGGAGGAGATTTGGACCCCTGGACCCCCCTCCCCCTTAAATAGGGCCAATAGTCCTTGCTCCTGGTGTTGAATTTTTGAACGTTTTTCCGGCGGATAATAAATCTTCTAACCACCTTTACACAATTGCCAAGTTTGATAACATTTGTTCCAGTAGTTTTCCTTTTCTGATCGTTTTAAAGTGGAACTTTAAATATAATCACCATGCATTTATCGTCAATCTCTTGAAATTTTTTTGGATTTGCCACTGTTCCATCTCTATGGGATGTTGCCCCGAGATTTCGCTTTTATTGCAACAAGGGGTATACGCTTGTTAATTTTCGAATTCGGCAAGGGGAAAAAGAAAAGAAAAGAAAAGTTTGAGTGGCAGTAAGTAGGCACCTAATGCACATGCTCTCTTTTCTTTCTTCCTTGCACCAAAAACCACAAACGAGCGCAGATGTGGGAATGAACCCCTGGAAAATAGAATGGAAGTGAAAAAAAAAAGAAAGCGACAGGGGGAAAATAAAAATAACAAGCAGAATTCATGAAGCACTTGAAACAGAATAAAGTTAATTAGTTAAAAAGAAAAAAAGAAAAGAAAACGAAAAAGAAAAGTCGCTTTTAAAGTTGGCGGTTTGCTTTATTTTCTTCTCGCTCTTCCCATCTCTGTCTGGGAATGTTGAGCAGAGATTTCTTTCTCAGGATAAGAACGGAGCATCTCACAATATTCCGAAAGGAAAAAGAAATTTCACCGGCAGTAAGTAGCAGGGTATGGAATTGCACACTAGATCCACGGTATCTGAGGCACAATCACTTAGATTTTAGAGAACCCCCCTCCCTCCCCTTGACTTTTTAATTCCTTGTACTAAGTAAAAGGATGTATAATTGACGTATGCATGTGGATTTCGCATATCCCAAAAGCTATTGGTCGTAGAGTGATGAAACTTTATACTTAGGTTTGCTTTAACCCTTTGAGGCGCAACCCTTTCCCAATGCTGAAAAAAGGGCAGCCGTTGCCATCGCTCGACTTAACTACCAGCAATATGGAGGACGATCGAAACGTTCATCGCATGCCACAGATCTAGAGACCCTTTTTTTGACGACAGCTGGCTGTGCGTTCGGCTAGAAATCGTTAAGCCTTGGTATTATTCCAGTATTGTATCTCTTTCAATTGAAATAAGTTTGTATGAAGTGTGCCGAAAATATTTATGATTTTATTTAACAGACGTACAAAGAAGTCACGTGTTCACACTGTGCCGCACAGCCAGCTGCGTCAAAAAAGGGTCTCTAGATCTGTGGCACGCGATGAACACTTCGATCGTCCGTCATCTTGCTGGTAGTTAATTCGAGCGATGGTTGCAACGGCTGCCCGTTTTTCAGCATTGGGAAAGGGTTGCGCCTCAAAGGTTTAAAACTGCTTCAGGGGTATTTGTAGCTGCCTAAAATAATTGTGTATGTGTTTCAAAAAATCGTATTTAGTGAACCCTTCGAAGTTGACCACCTGTCTGAATTGTCCTAATTGACCAAGAACAGAATGGCTTAGTTACTTTAACGCTGCGTGAACCCTTTACAGGTTGGACACCTGTCTAACTTGTATGTCGACCAGGGAATTAGGCAGAATTTATCCCAAAGCATAGTTTAAAACCTATGTAAGTTGACCGCTTACAGAATTTTTTTTCTATATCTTACTTCTAACAAATTTTATATACTTTTTCTATTTGTCTATTAAGGAAATAGATTTTTGAAAACAAGTGCAAAGGTTTTATTAGAATACAGCGTTAAATTTTAATGATCCGTGAAGAAATAATGCAGTTATTAAGGGATTTCAAGCCGTCTAACTTCAGAATTCTCGCCAATTGAGTACATTGATTTAAGTTGGGGGAATTCCGCCAAATTTCAGAAAATTGAAATCTTCTCATTTAGTACATCGGAGTAACGATGAATAAAACACATTATAGTTGATAATTTAAAAAAAATCGGCTGTATTAAGGGATTCCAATTTTCAAATAAATGCGTGCTACTCTTTGGCGGTCGAACCATTTCCCATATTGATTGCTGCTAAGTCAATGCTTCGAATGATTCCCTGAAGAAACTCTTGCAAAATGGCGTATGTTGGCACTTTGGCGAGGCTTAGATTTGAAACTGGATTTTATTTGAGACTGGTATATATAATAACACTGGTTATAGATAAAAATGAATGTTGGTATGTGTTTATGAGGTTGAAAAACTAGTCTATAAAATTTGCCGACAAAGCAAGATTAATAACTATTTCTCAGTACATATTCTTAATGCATTATTCATCTTTATTCCTTATGCAACTATGTTAATTCATGTACAGCAGTAGATATGTGTGAAGTATTAAACCCATAATACACACTTACACTATTCAAAATGTATTAAAACAATAATAAATTGAGTTTAATAATTGAACTTGTTTCTGCTCACGTAGTAAACATAGTAACTATATGTACTGTGACAATACGTAATAATTTAAACGTAATACAGTAATATGTACGTATAATTAAATGTTTAACCGTAATAAGCAATGTTATTTCTATTTTGTATCCTTTTGATTTTATATTTTACATAATTTTGTAGTATAACTAGGGGCCAAGGCCCCCAGACTCACTACGCTCGCTTTTCGTATGAGGCATTCGGCCCCTAATCAGGCTTATTCGTAGAAAAGACATAATTTCAACTCACAAAACCCGAAGATTGGATCTGATAGAATGTTACTGAGCTAAGCTATACGTTGCTTGGTTCTTGCATCTTCATTGGTACATAAAAATTTAAACTTCACACTACAGAAGACCCCCTACCCCTCATGACACGGAAGATATTTTGTTATGGGAATCCGTGTTGTACGGGTCCTGAGTTATACTCCACCTGGAGTGCGGACTCCGCTTATAATCGCTGGAAAAATTATTTGCACCCCTCAGAAACACAATGATATTTAATGTTGCCATTCAAAAGTTATATTAATTAGAAGCTAAAGCGTAATAAAATCAGAACATATGTTTCAGCTGTATTTTTAATAATGTAAAACCTATTGGACACCTTGCGAATTTGCCACCCATGGCGATTTTTCATTATTTGGCGACTTGCGTACATCTAAAGTTAATAAAAGCTACGGAACAGATAGAATAGCCTGTCACCAATGGCGACTTTTCATTATTTGGCGATTTACACATGCTCACAACCTATATTTACTGTTCATTTAAGGTTACCGGAAAACCGTTATCCATATTTTCATATACATAATCGTTTGCAGATTGGCGTGCTTAACACCACGAATTATACCATCTCGTCGCGCTAGCAAATATCCAAAGTGTACTATAACTGCTATAATGGCATAGTTAACGCCGCCAAATATTTCTACTGGTAGCAAATAATCCAGCTGGACGAGAACCGGCTTTAAAATAATCTGCATTTTAATTATTTTTCATTTTCAAGATATTAGTTATTCTGTTTTGGAAAAACGAATAATCGCTCATGCTAAACTCCTGTTGTCTAGGCGAACTTACTATTTGAAAATTGTCAACTTTGTGTAACACATTTTGAGTTACTTATTTCATATAGTTTTTATTTTGGCGTAAAATGGGCGTAATTCTAAGTCATGTTTGTAAATTTCACGCGATTCTAGATACTTGGAAACGCGTTGTTGCAAAGGAATGAATGATTTTATGCCAAATCTGGCAACTATTCGGTTTATTTTTTCAGATTTTTATTAATATCTTCTAAAATAATTCGATTTTCGAAATTTAAATCAGCTTAGCAGGTTCCTCGGAATTTTTCGAATCTGTGGGCACCTTAGTCGAAACTCAAATCCCTAAGGTGTAGGAGGAGATAGGTCCACAAGCTTTGACAGCGCCAGCGGCCTTTACTTTTTTTTAGAATAGAGAGATACATCTTGTATGTACTGTGTTATGTATGAGTCCGTAGATGATAAAATTCGAAAATCAAAAAAGTAAGTATTTTACCCTTGATAAGTTGACCACTTGTCTAAGTTGACCACGTACACGTGGAATCACTGGGTGGTCAAATTAGTAGGTTTCACTGTATACACCCTATCCCACAACGCGAAATTTTCACTAGCCCGATGGTTCTTGGAACGCATCCCTAGCGTAAGTCAAGAGTCTACTGTACTTCTTTTCAGTGATGAGGGTCATGGGTGCCCATGCTTAACCTAACCCTTTAACGCGTAGTGTTCCCGCTCTAGGGTGGAAATCTCCCCCGGTGGTTTCCGAAATAGTCGGTGGTTAGCTGTCGACTGGGCAGAACCAGTTGTTAGGTTATCGACTGCGCTAATGATTCCGGAGAAGATCGGGAGGTCTTTTAGCCAATCATAAGAACCCCCTGACGCTCCTCCTTAAAACTTCACCTCAAGTGATTTCAAGGAGGGGCAAAGTTAACGACTGCGAAAAATTAGCGACGAGAGGAGAATCCAGCTCTGGGAACACCAAGCTCTGACGTTTTGATTGTTGCCAGTCACGAAGAATAGATTTGATTTCTATAAAAATAGTTGCGGGTGGCATAGCTCCATGAAAATCCTTTACTGTTTAGCACGTCATTTCCAGTAAGAAAATGGTCACGATTCTTTTTAACAGCACGGACATCTGCTGAACAATGGAAGGATGCGAGAAGAGCTGGATAGATTGCCCAAGCGAGAAGAAAGCCAAAAAAGAGCAGCCGTACAGCCAGCTGTCGTCAAAAAAAAGAGTCTCGTAGATCTGTGGCACGCGATGAACGTTTCGATCGTCCGCCATCTTGCTGGTAGTTAAGTCGAGTGATGACAACGGCTGCCCTTTCTTCAGCATTGGGACAGGGTTCCCTACTAGCAGCTTTGCTCGGATTACCACCGGCCACGTTGCCAGCCGATGATGGCCCGAGCAAAATTGCTAGTAGGGTTGCGCCTCAAAGGGTTATGGGCATTGAGGGACCATCTCCCCCTGCATACATTACCGTTATGATTTACGTACTGGTGTAACGTAGAAGTGGTTCAACACTACAATATACTATCTTTCTGGAGGAGGACCCTTAACTTTCTCCACACCCCCTCCTACAGACTATCGTATGGTCTGTACATTACAACCGCAAACAACTTGGCAGATTTTCAGATATGAGTGAGCATCAGGAGGGCGATTGCCCCCCTCCCTCTGGATCCACCACTGGGTGCGGGCACCCTCTAATGCACATGCTCTGCCAAACAGCACAGCGAGACACCACACCGCAAACGAGTAAGGCAGATGGAGGAATAAATCTCTAAAAAGAATACCGAGGAAAAGATAAAAATAAAAGTTAAAAAAAAAAAGAATTGAAATCATGAAGCACATGAAGAAAAAAAGTAAAGAAAAAGAAAGAAAAATCCGCAGCCTCAGTGCATAGTGTCGGGCAACGCACAAAGGGATCTGTGCAAAGCAATTGAGCATGTCGGCGAGTGCAAAAATCTTAATTGGACCGTAGGTAATGAATGGCCCGTCTAGACGGACGTCTCGCATCCACAACGGAGGTTTTTGAAACAGGAAGGAGAGACGAACAAAAATAAAAACAAAAAAATAAAATAAAGTATAAGAAAAAAAAAAGGATGGTGGAGCGATAAACTTACAACAATGGGTTAGGTGAGCCCAGACGCGTGGGAATGCAAGAATGCCGGGAACTTAACATTTGATATTCTTATCCCACCATCTATATTTATCTATGTAAATGGAAGAGAAAAAAATAAACTATGTAAATGTTTATTGGTAATAGTTACTTCTTAATTTATTCTCAGCCGGTAGTTAAGCCTGGTTAGACTGTGAGAGTAAGTAGTCATTAGGTGCCCGGGTCTGTTAAATTGTAGATCTATGTTGCCCGGGGCTCTTAACCGGAAATTCTCCGAACGTTGAGCGAAGTGTGGAAAATATTTTTAATGTTTCAAATCTCTGGTGGGGGGGACTATGTTTCGTAGAATGCGTATGCTGTCAAAGGTGATGTGTAAAAAAAAATTGTTGTATTCGAGGAAGTGTTTCGGACGTGCTTCCCCAAGGATTACTATCATTACTGTTGCTGTTGATGCGTTCTTGAAAATTCTTTAGCTGCATCTGTGGTATTTCGCCCAACTTTGGAAGAATATTATTATTATCTTTTTTTTTTTTTAAGTTTTACCAAAATAATGTTTTTGCTGGTCATGCTTTTTATTTTTTATTGTTACTAAAAAACGCAGGCTTTTTAGAGTAATACTGAAGGCGTCTACTTTAACCCTTTGAGGCGCAACCCTTTCCCAATGCTGCAAAAAGGGCAGCCGTTGCCATCGCTCGACTTAACTATCAGCAAGATGGCGGACGATCGAAACGTTCATCGCGTGCTACAGATCTAGAGACCCTTTTTTGACGCAGCTGGCTGTGCTCGCGCACTCTTGCTGGTAGTTAAGTCGAGTGATGGCTACGGCAGCCCTTTTTTCAGCATTGGGCAATCTATCCAGCTGTTCTCGCATTCTTCCATTTTTCAGCAGATGTCAGTGCTGTTAAAAATGATCGTGACTATTTTTTTACGAGAAAGGACGTGCTAACAAGAAAAGGATTCTCGTGGAGCTATGTCACCCGCAACTATTTTTACAGAAATCAAATTTATTCTTCGTGACTGGCAACAGTCAAAACGTCAGACTCTGGTTTCCTCACGGCGAGGACACCGCGCGTTAAAAGGTTAAAAGGCAAAACGATTTCATTGAAACAATCTGCAGATTAATACCTATGCTTATTCGTGTGGATTATTGTTTGTTTTCAAGAAAGGAATTTTAATATTTTAGTTCAAATGTGGAAGGAAAAGTGAAGAAACGGGTGGATTTTTCTATTTTTAAAATAGCTTTTTTTCTTCAATTATTCTGAACTAAATAGACGAGCAAGCTCCCTTCGGATGATAATGTGAATTTTTTTTTTTTTTTAAATCTTTGATTATACATTATACCCAAGGGCGTAGCCAGAAATTTTTCATGGGGGGGGGGTTATGACTACTGCAACTCATATATATGTATACGTGTGTGTGATAATGTAGTGAAGACTATACATTTTGTATGGCAAAAAATTCCTCATGGGGGGGGTTATGACCCCCCTAACCCCTCCTTGGCTACGCCACTGATTATACCTCAACAAAATCTCAGACTGATAGTTCGTAGTTTAGTATATTAAGTGCTAAATACACACTGAACCAAACCGAAATTACTTTATTGCCGACCCAGCGCCATTTTCAGTACTTGCGGACAGTGGCGGCTCCTCCATTTGAGCACATGAGCACGTGAGCCTCCAAAGGAAAAACTAAAGAATAGATACATTAACAAATTGAATTTAAAACAAATATTAAGCACACTTCTAGATTTGTGCGAATTTAAAACGTGAATTTTACACCCTCTCCCCCCCCCCCCACTATTATTAAAGACGATTATTATAGCACTTTAGTGTAGCTTACTACAGCACAGTCTAATCAATCGCACGTGCGGATGGAAAAATTTTCCTCTGAACCGCTCTCTGGGGTCAGAAGCCGAGACAGCTGCGGAGAAGTACGGCACTGATGAAGTCATTCCGTTCGCACACTTCCATTGTGCACACAGGCCCAATTTTGCGTTATCGTTTTCGGATTTTCCCTTGGTTTGTTACGTTCGGTTAGTTAATTAATTTTTATTTCATTTTCTTAATATTTTCTTTATTAATATCATTTTCCACTACATTATTTTTTTACAAACTTGTGTAAATAATTAAGATGGAACTAAAAGACGTCTTTCGGAGCTAAAGCAATGGCATTTTTCAATATTATCCTTTGAAAAGAAAATTTAAATAAAATGAATCAAGAGAGCACCTTTGCTAAAACTTATCTTTGTGACAAAATGTAAGATCCAAGATGATTTTTTTTTTCAGTTGCGTGCATTGTTTTCCTTTAACTGCTGGAAACTCACATCTGTTTTAATTTGTAAGGTGCGTCGTATCTGCATATTTAATTTTCGTCCTTTGTTTTCTGAACCCCCTTTTAAATAACTCACGAGCCGCCACTGCTTGCAGATTATGGCGGCGACTGTGTTTGTTTGACGAAGCTGGTATAGCTATCTATGCTTTGGGATTGGACACGACTGTAAGAATGCAAAAGTTTTCGCGATATTTCACCACCACCATCTTGGCGAACCATCACGGTAGCTTAGCGACTGAATTTCAGTGTCCGCTGTCGAAATTTCATGCCAATTTAATCCACTTTTTCAAAAGCAAGAATTTCCCACTTTTCAGAGTTTCATTTTTTCCAAGATCAAATAAGTCTTAAGTTAATGCAGTGAATTTATGCTCATTTTTTTTTCTGAAAAGATTAATGTACATGAAAAATAGTTATCAATATTTTTACTTAAAAAATTGCATACATTTTCTCCTAAGAGGTTCTACATTTTGTATTTTTCGCTTTTCCTTCCTTCGCCCACCGTACAACAGTCAGAGCACAAAGCAATAATAAATGATTTTCAGAAGTGAGTTAATTTCACATTTCAAATGGCTAAAAGCTCTTCGATTAAATTTTGAACAAAAAATAATATGTTTTACGAAATACCTCCTTTAAAGAATGTTTGTTACAGTACAATTGACGATACAAATTCATATTTCTCTCTCGATATAAATTGGATGTTAGAATAATATTTTCGGAGCCCCAAAACTTCTTTTCTTATAACCTCTTAAAATATAACGTTACACGTTAAGGTTCTATTTTAAGACATGCATTGATCCTTTAGTGAATAAGACTATTCGTTTAGGATATATTTTTAGCAATGATCTAGAAATGATGTGTTTCTCGTTACTTTACATATAATTTATAATTTAATATTTGCGCATTTGAGACAGATATTTCTTACTGCAGCTCTGTTATTAAGATTTTCAATTAATTATAAAAGGGTATAATATTTTTATTGATTTATGAGTAGGTTGACGTAGCCAATCAAAAAGCTATGGGAAGGCAATCTGACCATTTCAAGATCACTCTGATAAAGAGAATTTCGCTTCCCAAGTGAGTCATTGCCAGGAAATTGTTGGAATCAGAAATTTCAGTTGTTTCAAGCTAAACCTGAAAAGTGGAAAATATTACTGAAAACAGAAATTTAAATTCGTTTCATTGAGAACCTTACGCAGTTAACGCTAAAATTTGGTCAAAAAACTGTGATAGTTACAAAACTCTATATTATGAGATAAGAAGCTTACTGGTATTCTCTAAGCTCACCAGCAGCTATAAGCATGCGTGATTAAAACACATCAATTAAATCGAAAAAGCCCTTTCAAATTCTATTTTCTATGTGAATGGGTTGGTTATATTTATTGAAAGCTACAACCTTAACTGAACTTCTCACGAGTTTAAATGTTGATCACCTACAAACATAAATGCAAGTGACTGCGCAAATATTTTTGCACATTTGCCACTATTTCGCTCATAAACATATTAATTAGAAAAATAAGTCTGTTCCAAAATAATAAGACCATTGGAATTTTTACTATTAAGATGATTAAAATAGTTTAACCCTTTAACACGCAGTGTTCCCGCTCTGGGATCACCAAACTCTGACGTTTTGACTGTTGCCAGTCACGAAGAATAGATTGGATTTCTATAAAAATAGTTGTGGGTGACACAGCTCCACCAGAATCCTTTACTTTTTAGCACGTCATTTCCCGTAAAAAAAATGGTCACTTATTTTTAACAGCACTGGCATTTGCTAGAAAATGGAAGAATGTGAAAACAGCTGAATCGATTGCCCAATGCTGAAAAAAGGAGCACAGCCAGCTGTCGTCAAAAAAGGGTCTCTAGATCTGTGGCACGCGATGAACGTTTCGATCGTCCGCCATCTTGCTGGTAGTTAAGTCTAGCGATGGCAACGGCTGCCCTTTTTTCAGCGTTGGGAAAGGGTTGCGCCTCAAAGAGTTAATCAATATAGAAACTAGCTCTTATCAATGCATAAAGTTTGGAGATTATGTCCTCATTATTGACGATCTCTGGCTTTGACAAGTAGGATGATCAAATTTTAAAAATCATATCGCTACTGTGGTTATGACTGATGATGATATTATTTAACAGAGAATGCTTACTATTCTGTTGATTAAAGTGATGAGGATGGTTATAAAACATGCAGAACGTAAATTTTCAAACCTAATGAAATTGACAATGCCCGTGAAGGGCGTTGAATCACCAGTTAGCAACAGTGTGAAAAAAATCCCTTAGCTTTCTTTTTCTAATGCCATGTTGCATAGACAGAGATAACCATCGAACACCTCAGTGATAAATTTCAGCAGTCACATTTATTTGTGCAATGATTTGTGTTACCTTATTGACCACCGTGATGTACACCCGGTTAAACTTGGATAACAAGCTGTCTTAGCTCACCACACAGAGCTGACCTTCTACTTCCACTCAACACCCACCTATTTTCCCTTTTCAAATATCGCTTAGAATTCGATACAATGATCTAATCAATTATCAACATCGTTAAGGGCCTTGGAAGGAAAGTTATTCAAGACCTAAAAAAGAACAGTTCTCGGCACAAGAGACTTAAGTCACCGGAACAGACGTCCACTTGCCCAAGACTACTTTTTTTTTTTCACTCTCTCTCCACGGTAATTTTTTATTTTATTTTATTTTTTTCATACAATTCGTTGTTTTTTTTTTCTGATAGTGTATAGTTGAAATAGATACTTGCTTGCAAAAGCTGCGTCTGTTCTTCCCGCCTCAGTGAGCGCCAGAGGTAAACGAACAATGAATTTAAAGATTTTTCTTACGCTGCTGTTAGACATTAGCAGCCGCCAGGTCAAACCACAACATCCGATGGAGATCGAATGAAAAGGAGATAAAGCAGACTTAGACCCAAGTAGCGAGTAGATTCTCATCAGAAATGCGGAGAAATAAATGGACCAAAACTATAGAAATAAGTCTGTCTGGAGAATATGAATATGGCTGTTTCATTCTGAAGAGTCATTTTATTCTTTATTAATGCAGAATGTAAGTAATGCATATTAAAATAAATAAAACAGACACTCACAGATGTGAGTTCTGGCTCTGTAAGCACGTAACGAGACAAAAAGGAGGGGGGGGGCAGTGGTGGCGATGATGGTGATGATGATGATGATGATGCAAAATGCTGCGAAAGAAAAACCTTCCATGAGATCCTCTCCTTTGTCGCTCTATGTATATGCAAAATGTATATTCTTAAATAATGTCAGCGAATGCTTACAAATTAACTAAGTTTTATTCTAAAGTAATATACAAAGTTTATTAGATAGAAATGCTATTTAACAAATGCATTTCTATCATCATAATTCTAACATTGTCTATAATGTTTGAATCTAAACAAAATGATGATGCTAGACGCAGTTAAATGCAATGTAATGAATGCGCAGTAAAGTTATTAAGGTTGCAGAAGGGATCCGATAAAGTGTAATTCACCATCTTCACTGCGAGATGGTAAATTAGACAGTGTAACGTACATAAATTGATTTATGTATTCCACAGACTAGGTGGTAAGTATTCTTACCACTACCTAAAAAAATGTTAAACATAGGTTCAAGATCAAAAATGAAAATTTAAAAAAAAATGATTCGAATAGTGCTTCCATCATACTTATAGCCTCTCTCTTAAAACGTTTTTGCCTCTGTCACTGTCACACTCCAAGTTTATCAACAATAGCCCACAGCCTATGTGAAGCCACAGTGAAGGATATCAATTGACATATCACTCAATAGGATACGAGGATTGAGCATATGAATCATTATTATATAATTTTTAAAGATTCATGGTAGCAGTTTTCGTGTCCTCATCCATCAACATACAGACAGATCACTTGAGAATACTGTCGACCGCGTCGTTCAATTGAATTATTCGGTCACGAGACTTTTGATGAATAGCGATATTGTTAAGTGAATTATTTCGAGGAGGTCAATAACGAGCTTTTACCTCTCTCCGTCTTAATCACTTTCCAATTACAAGCCGAATTATTAATGAGAAATTTGGAGTCCATCTAAAATGATAAACGTCGTTTTACTTGGTTATTGAGGTTTAAATGTTAATTAGCCGCAAACAACGAATCACGCACCACACATGCCAAGCGATGTTCAATTAGGTTCAATTAGGGAGAATTGTACCACGTATTTGCTTTAAGAGGAGGCAACACCTTCAAGAATTCTAAATCGCTACTTTTTTGAGGCGGGTGTATTTCAACTTCACGTTCTGTTAAATGTTAAATTTGAAAAAGAATTACAACTATAGTAGAAATACTAAAGCACCGAAAATAAAAAAAGAAGTGACCCGTATTCAAAGTTTTGAAAGCTAACGAAAGAAGAGATTAAAACTGAATCATATTTGCATTAAATTTCCTTTTCTATTTTTATAATCCAAATTCTTTTTCAAGGAAACCAGTGTAACGAAAATATACTACTAATGATTTTGATGTTTTTTACAACTTATGGATATTGAATTACGCCAAAAAAGTATTTTTATTTATTTTTTTAATTTGACGAAACTTGTATTAGTTATTGTTTTTAATCGAAATTGTTTGTGCTTGAAATATGGGTTTCAAGATGTCAGTTTTTTGAACATATCTCATAGTCTATGTAATACGCTACATCTTTATACACTTAAGAATTCCTTTGAGATTTGCGTTTAATGTTTTCAGTATAATACAGAAATACCGAAGACTTTAACATATTTGCTGCACAAGTCGGCAACGCTAGACCACCGTGAGGCATTTAAATACCCTTGCCAGGAAGTAATGATGGGCACAAAGAAGTATTTAAGTACCCATGCCGGGAAGTAACGATGGTCACTCACTGAGAGGCATTTAAGTACCCATGGTGGAAAGTAACGATGGGTACAGAGAGTGAATTGCTGAATCGTGTCTTTACAGTAATGAGGGCGAATATGTAAAAACCAGTCAGACTCGAAAGCATTGATTTTCAACCGCAGGCCTAATACACAAATCTATGAGACGTCTTCATTGCCTCCTGTGAGAGAACTATCAATGTTACTTACGTTATTTTTCGATGGATCGATCCGAAGCATTCTTTGACAAACTATATTCTTTGGCAAACATAGTATTTATGGACTTCGTTTTGCTTCAAAGACAGGTGTAATCGATATACACATCGTAGCAATAGACTCTTTATAACGATAGTTAATGCATTGCCAGAGATAACTAATCGAAATCATAGACACTTTGTCGGAAAGTGTTAATAAACAAACAAAAACACATGCATGTACACACAGCAAGGCCATTTATTCAGGGGACCGGGTAAGGCCTATCACCGCCATGTTATACTCATCTACCTTATGCACCTTTTCTCATGAATGCTAAAAGATAAAGTTATAAAATCTATACAGCAGTTAGAATGTCACGTTTTACAGGCTTTAACGCAACAGTTTCAGAAAGCATTGAGAATTATTTATTTTAGACAGCAGAGTTCTATCAGAAGTGCAAATTTAAAAGTGATTTTCAATATAAAGTTAATAATAGTTATTTTATTTGTACTTAATCGAAGTGTTAAAGCACAGGTTGTTTGACGAAGAACATCCAACTTTGAAAATGAATAACTCAAAAATGGTGATAGATAGAAGCATGAAACAAATGGTATGTTAATTTTAAAAAAACGTAAAAAATTGATACAGAAACAACTAAAATTAAGTTGCAAGTTGCACAATAATTAGCGCTTAAACGGCAATATTGATGCCAGATAGAGAGCTCCCCGGTCGATCATTTAACGGTTGTTGAGTGGCGGTAAATGTTTCAAATGCTCAATATACCGTCACCCGTATCGTTTCTCGAAAGAATCAAATTCTCGAAGAAGTCAAATGATGTTTTTGGAGGATATTGCAGCCCAAAAGGTAAGTTTCTGACAATGGATTCTGTGCCACAAATGAGGATTTTCTTAGATCCGTATTGCCGCTCACAGCGCCATTTATCGCTGAAATTTGTAACTAAAATTTTCTGGATTCCATATCAAATTTGTAACGGTTTTCTTAATTAACACACCAATTGTTTCATGTTTCTATCTATCTATGACACAGGGACTGATTTCTGGCAGGGTATTCGGGGCAAGCGCCTGGGGCCCCCGAAATTCTTTAAGTTTAAAAATTTGCAAATTTTGATTTTAATTTAAAATACGAGACAGAGAAACTAATATGAAAAATAATGGTAACAGTAATTACTCCGGTACTATTTCATAGCGCTAGCATTACATTCACGCTAGTTTTAGGGAAACGGTACAATGTCAGGCAATTATTCAGCGCAAACTTTTCATTTATGCCTATGTTATGATGTAAGATAATCGGGAGGAAACCATAGAGCTGATTTTCAATTGGAGCAGATAAAAGGAAATGCCTTTCTTAGTGGGGAGAAGTCAAGATTTATCCCACTATAAATAAATGCTCTCATATAAGCATTAAGAAAATAAATACAATATTATTGTGGAGCAGGTTACTTGAAAAATGCGGAATGGAACGAACGATTGAATTTTAAATAATACTAGCTGAAGTACCCGTTCTCCGCACGGGAATGAATGGACTTTTTGATATTACGATTTGTGGTGATTACTATTCATTGTAATAAACAGATATAGCAAAGTGGGTATCACGTTATATTGTGACCAATAATCATGCATACCGAATTGCAAGGCAATCGTTTGTACGGTGCAGAAGGCCATGCGGCGTAGCGCAATCTAGTGGCGAGTTTTAGCAAAACGGATACGGCGAAAATATTTTTCGCATTCAGATATCGATGTATACGAATTTTCATGACTATCGGCTGGACAGTTCTGAAGTTCATGTGTTGACGCGACATCTAGTGGCAAGTTATAGGAAAATGGATAGCGCCAAACTCTTCCCCGTGTGCAAATATCTATGTATACCTATTTTCATAGCGATCATTTGCACAGTCAAGAAGTGATACACTGCAGGGCCATCTAGTAGTTAATTAAAGTAATGATTTGCTACAGCGCCGTCAAGTGGCGAGTTATAGCAAAATGGATAACGCCAAAATATTCTCATTGTTCAAATAGCTATGTATACTGATTTTCATAGCGACTGTTTGAATGGTCAAGAATTTGGCCTGCTGCAGCGTCATCTAGTGGCGAGTTAAAATAATAATGCATTGCAGTGTCATCTAGTGGTGAGTAAAATCAAAAGGAACGCAGTTAGAATATATTCTTCGTGCTCAAATGTGTAAGTATAAAAAAATTTATGCCGATCGGTCGAACGGTATAGAATTTGATGCTTTTCAGCGCCATTTAGCGGCAAGTTACAGCAAAATGGATAATGAAAAATATTCTCCGTGTTCTAATATTCGCGTGTACCAAATTTCATCGAAATCGGTTGGACGATATTCGCATAGCAAACGGCTAAACGGAATAGAGTTCGACGTTCTGCTGCGCCACCTGGTGGCAAGTTAGAGGAAAACGGATAGATTAAAAAGCTTCTCCATGATAAAAGACTTAGGTGAACCAAATTTCATGGTGCAACGGTGCTCAACGGTGCTGGAGTTTTTCAACCTCATACACTCATATCAACATTCATTTTTATCTATAACCAGTGTCATTATATATCCCAGTCTCAAATAAAATCCAGTTTCAAATCTAAGCCTCGCCAAAGTGCCAACATACGCCATTTTGCAAGCGTTTTTTCAGGAAATCATTCGAAGCATTGACTTAGCAGCAATAATATATGGGAAATGGTTCGACCGCGAAAAAGTAAAGCAAGCCTTTATTTGAAAAGTTGAATCCCTTAATACAGCCGAATTTTTTAAAATTATCAACTATAACGTGTTTTATTCATCATTACTCCGATGTACTAAATGAGAAGATTTCAATTTTCTGAAATTTGGCGGAATTCCCCCAACTTAAATCAATGTACTCATTTGGCGAGAATTCTGGAGATAGATCAATTGAAATCCCTTAATAACTGCTTTATATCTTCTCGGATCATTAAAATTTAACGCTGTATTCTAATAAAATCTTTGCACTTGTTTTCAAAAATCTATTTCCTTGAGCTCTCAATAAATTGCGCCAAGCCGAAATCTGTGCAAACCGCTAGAACTCACTTTCACAAAATCGGCATTTGAGCCATTTTATTTTTTCGCCAAACTAAAATAATTTACCTATTAGCCTCGGAAATCTTCAATTCTTATTGTTTTGCGTGTAAAGCATTACATTCCTGCTCTGATTTCCCATGCACACGATATTATAATTTAAAAAAAAATAACCTTACAAATATAAACTAACAAAAAAAAATCATTATTATTCTTTTATTTTTACTTTGAGAATTTAAAACATTTTATTCGGCAAAATCGCCACACATGGCAACCACGATCCTTATTTCACACTTTTTTCACTACAGGGGTTACAATTACGGAAAGATTTTTGCGTGAAGAGCATAAAAAATATCTTAAATTCCGGGAACGGGTGGACTTTCAAAGTTTTAAAGTGGACTATGAGTTATTCTATATTATTTTACATATCTGTACTAAATTTCAGGCCGATAGGTCCATTTTTGTGGATTTGTATACGAATCAAATCCACAAACAAACAAACAAACAAACAAACAGAATTTCATTTTTATTTATAAGATAACTGAAATATTACTGTCCTTCACAACATTATTATCGAAATATTGCATTTCTTTTTGCATCTTGATACAATAATCATTGTTATGATGTTATAACACCCTTCTTTGTAGGGTGTGCTATGAATGTTGCTTTGCAGGGTATAGAAAAGTACAGAAAAAATACTCAAAATATTGGTGTAAAAAGATCATATTCAAAAATCGAAACTTTATATCGGACATCCTGGATGAAAGTGCGTAAAACCACCCGCTTAGACTTCTTCAGAGCTTTATCAAGACGATAAGATCCATGAATATTAGAAAAGTTTTCGTAAGAGGGGGCCTCCAATGAAGATTTGCCCTGGGCGTCTCTGCTATAACCGTTTTTGAATGATTCATTTTCAGAGTTAGTTCTTCGTGAAACACTCTCTATGTAAGCCATGTCGCTCTATAACTGCCGTAAAAATTTTACAACATTATCTTTTACCATTTGTGAGAAAAAATGTACATAAAGTTGATGAATTGAACACAGAGGAGTCAGACCTTGTACTCTGTCCTCTTAAGTCACAAAATTTACCAGATTTATATCTGTAAAACAAAACGTACAAAGAGATGCGTGAAATACTTCCAGAACTGAACAAACAACGGAAAGAATAAGTTTTCAGGCCACTTCCCCACGGCCGTCTTATTCTAAGTAACCGTAACAAAAACTTGGCGACACGATCATTGATCTTGAGAGAGCAAATAAGAGCAGAGGATGTCCGGGATCAATTTATCCCTTTTTCCACAGACACCCCCCCCCTCCTCCAATCCCTCGAAATATATGTAACTGGGATCCGAGGGAAGGAGTCTGCATTGCGAACTCTTTAGCGCACCAACTTTATTAAATGTTCCCAATTTCTGCGTTTACGCGTTTGTCTGTTTATTTGTAATATTATTTGTTCGTTTATTTCCTCTTAATTTGTTAGGATTATGAAGAAATAATCTTTCTATCAGTATGATTTCATGAATTTTGCTTTTAGACTAGCGTGTATGTTCTTTTATCTAATCTTCATTAACTTTCGAAGAGTTTCAAATTACGTTCACAGGCCTTCATTTTTCTTTTGATACACGATTCGATTATATCTTTTATAATCAAAATGCGGTTATAATACATTAACCCTTTAACGCGCAGTGTTCCCGCTCTGGGAACACCAAACTCTGACGTTTTGACTGTTGCCAGTCACGAAGAATAGATTTGATTTCTATAAAAAGTCGTTGCGGGTGACATTGCTCCACGAGAATCCTTTAGTTTTCAGCACGTCATTTCCCGTAAAAAAATTGTCACGATTATTTTTAACAGCACTGACATCTGCTGAAAAATTGAAGAATGCGAAAACAGCTGGATAAATTGCCCAATGCTGAAAAAAGGGCAGCCGTTGCTATCGCTCGATTTAACTACCAGCAAGATGGCGGACGATCGAAACGTTCATCGCGTGTTACAGATCTAGAGACCCTCTTTTGACGCAGATGGCTGTGCCCACGCACAGTCAGCTGCGTTACACCACCAGCATCTTGCTAGTAGTTAAGTCGAGCGATGGCAACGGCTGCCCTTTTTTCAGCATTGCGAAAGGGTTGCGCCTCAAAGGGTTAATTATCCAACCTGTAAAATAGTACTGAGAACTGAATTTCTCTTAAATATTACTGTTTTACGTGAATAATGTCGCGTTTTAATTTTTATACCTATAATGAGTATTGATAATTATTTATGACAATTTAAAACTGCAAAAAAATACGCTAGTTTAGAAGATATAAATATATTATACGTTTAAATAGATACTCATATCTTATAAAAGCTGAGTAATTTAGAAAATACGTAATTAGGTCCTTCAATTACTTTTTTTTAAAACTAAGAATGAAACTAATGTTTATTTTAAATAAAAGAACCTAACCATGGCCGAGTGGATGAGACATCGAACATGATTGATGGCTGATGGATGAAGTATGAAGGTCCGGGATTCCAAACTAGCGCGCGACAGTCGATTTAACAGTCTGGAGTTTTGGATGAACTTCTCCAAATAGAACGCGAATAAGCGTTAGAGCCCCTTAGAAACTCCTCCGCCACAGAAATTCCTCGTCTTAGACAGACAGATATGCTCTGTGTAGGTTTGCCTCAAACAGAATACACATTCTGCTCTTTGAAATAAAAGTTTGATTCTTTTGAAATATTAAAAAAAATATTTATTTATATAAATTATAATTTATTTAATTAAATTATAATTATTAATTTTTTCAAACTTTGAAATTTAAAATAACGATATTTTGTGGTCAACTTGTGAATATTAGCAATTTTTGTGAACAGCTTTAACCTTAAATAATCTGTGAACCTCTAGTCTAGTACTCAGATTATTTTATAGGTGGACAAATCAGGATTGATGCTATGTTGACTAATTCTAATCCATTACATTATGCCTACTTATTTTAGAAGGTAGTCTTTTAGTAGAAGTGCTCAAGCAGAGTAATTACTCTGTACTCTGTTTCCCCTCATTCTATCGTTTGTGGATATAAGTCTATAAATAAACGATAGGTCGTGTAAAATTTCGATGATTGGCTAAAATATCTTGCATTCGTGTGCTGCAAATAAATTTTTTTAAATGTAAAATGAGAAAAAAATATAATCGATTATATTAATTTAAGTAACTGAAAAACTGCGGAAACTAAGGGGGGAAAAACACAGTGACTAACGCTGAAAATCTTTGGCGGCGTGCGCGGTAATTGAAATTTTTTTGCCTTCCTCTGGGTATACACATCATAAAAAATATATATATCTATATATATAATCTCACCGTTTCGTCTAATAAGCGAAGAAAAGATTTACCAGAAACAATTTATCAAATAACTTTCAAAAACCCCTCTGATGAGAGTGGCACAAAGTCCTTTTTTTCGTCCTGTCATGGAGAGTTATTGATTTCATAATCAAAGCTAAGATGACACTCAGTAAAGTCAGTTGTATTCCCATAGGTGAGTTTTTTTCGGTAATAAAAAGCTGCCATTAATTCAAAGAGTGCGATTCAGGGAGATGAAGAAGGGATACCTGCCTCCCTTCCCTCCTTTAAAAAAAAAAAAATCTTTCTTTATTGACTTCCTAAAAAAAGAAGTAGAAAATCGCGATTCTTTGCTTGAAATATGTGTTATATTTTTCTAAAGGGAAAAAAAATTTGGTAGTTACAGCGGAGATAATTGGGATACAAGAAAAATGTAAAAATGAGGCAGATCATCTTTCAGATTTTATGGAGTGCTTTTTTTTTTGTCTTTCTTGCAACAAAGACTTGAAGTTCCTTCCACTGCAATACATTTCGTGTCGGCTTGATGTGGCTTTGGTAACTAAATCACGCTTATGTCGTATATATTTTTCAATTAATTATAGTTGTTGTTGCTTTAATTATTTTTTTATACAGTTAAACCGTTTAATGGAATAGCCAATTTGCCACAATTCATTCTAATAATCAGGATATTCCATTATACGGAATTATATTGACTAATTATTACGGTTTGGTACATTGGAAATTTATTATAAGTAGGATAGTCTTTTAACCGACATTCCATTAAGCAAGTTCGTCTGTAGCCTAAAGTCAGAAGCGGGAGCAAAATTTATTCCAATGGGTTGGTCATACTTTTTCATTTCTTATCTTGAAAGTAGGCTCTGTGAGTTCGCATCCATCGTTGCAAACAGCTTTGACATATGTCTTTTCGAACAAGGCTGGTCGAATTTATGAAAAAGGGCCCTTTCTGTTGAGAAATAAAGGTAATTTTCCCGACATCCCTGTGGAAAAGATGCAAGACTTATATTTTTCTTTCTATGAAATGTAGGGCTCATAGGTAGTAAAAAGTAAGAAGGGAGGAACACGGCACCCTTTGAAAAAAGAGAAATGTCAACGCTGGCTGCAGATACTCAGTGATGTACCAAAAACCTCTGGATTGGGTTCTGAATGTATCGCTGGAGCCGCTGAGTTTTACGCAAGCGCAATAGCGAGAAAAAAAAAAGAGTAAATCTCCTCCGTTGCGACTATGCAAGGACCGGAGTGAACTAGTTAACCCTTTAAGGCGCAGTGATCCCGCTCTGGGATCACCAAACTCTGACGTTTTGACTGTTGCCTGTCACGAAGAATAGATTTAATTTCTATAAAAATAGTTGCGGGTGACATAGCTCCACCATAATCCTTTACTTTTTAGCACGTTCATTTCCCGTAAAAAAATTGGTCACGATTCTTTTTAGCAGAACTGACATCTGCTGAAAAATGGAAGAACGCGAGAACAGCTGGAAAGATTGCCCAATGCTGAAAAAAGGGCAGCCGTTGCCGTCGCTCGACTTAACTACCATCTTGCTGGTAGTTAAGTCAAGCGATGGCAACGGCTGCCCTTTTTTCAGCATTGGGCAATCTTTCCAGCTGTTCTCGCGTTCTTCCATTTTTCATCTAGAGACCTTTTTTGACGCAGCTGGCTGCGTCAAAAAAGGTCTCTAGATCTGTGGCACGCGATGAGCGTTTCGATCGTCCGCCATCTTGCTGGTAGTTAAGTCGAGCGACGGCAACGGCTGCCCTTTTTTCAGCATTGGGAAAGAGTTGCGCCTCAAAGGGTTAAACCTGGAATCTACGTAATACGCCCAGCATCTGTCTTAAGTATGCACCTCCCTAAACTTGATGCGGCATGAAAACAAAACTCGCACTCTCCTTTGATATTTTGAAATTTTTTTGTCCTTTTCGAAGACACTTGGAGGCTTAAATTGCTCTAGTTTTCGAAATTTAAGTATATGATGAGTCTGGCGTAAGAACCGTCTAAGTTTACTCATCTTTAAGAGGAAAAGTTGAAAATTTAATAGTTTCTCTGAGTACAAACATCTTTCCAATTCCGTTTTTTTTTTTTTTTTTTTGTTTTTGAGTGATATTCTTGAAATCTCAGGAGATTCCATTGCCAGTGCCATAACTTGGCTTTGAGAAAAAAATACATCTTGGGTTCTAAATTAATCAATTGTAAAATTTTATCATTTACAATGTGTATGCAAGCATATAAATATGTATATGAATACATATTTTTTTCTCAACTCATTATCTAATAACATATTTTCTCATTATGTACAGATATTAGTCCAAATGAAAAACATAAATCTGCATTGCATTTGCGATACAGTTTACCTTAAATTTTATGTATCAGTACTCCGTGCTTAAAAATACCCAGAATAAAAAAAAACTCCATTTAAAAGTCAAGTTATATCGATTCCAAGATTGTTTACGAATTTTAAATTAAAGCAACATTTTGAATTTAAAAAATTGATTTGTGAAGGTGTTCATTTGTGGCGTTTGTGTTTCTATGACAACTCTGACACTTTGCACAAAAACGGAACATGCATTTTCGAACGAGGCATTTGTATTGAGTTTTAGACCTTTATTTCTACCCTTATCCTCATATATTTTCGTCGTAGATTTAAAAGTGGAAAAAGATAAATCAAGTGAATTCAAATTTCTTTGGAAATGCTTTTAATCAAATCTAATAGGTACATAATAGTTGCAATAAAAATTTGATTTTTTCTTTTATATGTAGTTCAATTCGGTTGCGTCGACCTCGTTGATAGTGACAGTTTCCTTATAAAGTATTCTGCACTGTTCAGTCACTGGCTCATAGAACAGAAACTCGTGTAAAACGTCATTTGGCTATAGCATAATGAATGTTGTTTCAAAAATCTTGTAGTGGGTGTATGTTAAAATAGTTCAACAAGCACGAAAAAACGAATATAACACTTTATTCGATGAACTGAAGCACTAATATAGCACAAACAAACAGAATATAGTAGCAACGGCAAATCATTAATTAACACAGCAGAAACACTATTTAAATCGCAATGTCAATCGTATTGCTTAGCTCTCAATATCCGCAGTCTATCACACATTAACTCAACAGTGAGACTGACTCTTGTTTTATGGATTTCCAAGTGAACATGGTGTCATAAAGGACGTGACATCATATTTTTAGATTTTTCCAGTAACTTCTTTCCTAGTTGAGATACAGCCAAAGTTCAACGAGGTTAGAGAACTTTCTTTCCAATTCACCAAAATGGTCGCCAAGTTTGTTGCCAGTGTAAAGGGGTCACATACTTATTTCACTTACAATAATGCCTATATAACTCTCTTTCCCGAAACACACGTCAACGCGGGTAAATCATATTACAATTTTGTAGCGCTATACAGGTCCCTATAATCCGATTGAGCTGTAATTCAAATAAATCTGTAAATTCCTATCACAATATTATTTTAATGTTGAAATTTGTAAGCATTATAAGTTAATAACTTTGTGCGTTCTAACGGAATAGGCCAGGCAGGAACGCCGTAATAAAATAAAACTATGTATTCTGAATGTAAATTAAGCTAAGAATGCATAATTGAAGTTCAACAAATGTGAACATTCATTAGGGATTTCAAATGCTAAAGCTCTCTTTACCTGTATGAGAACAAAATTACATTTGTTTCATGTTGTGCATATTTACACACTTTCAATTGCACAATTAAAGTGGCATGCTAAAGTGCGGTTTAGTTAAAATGTACCGGAGATAAAATTAATAATAATTTGTTGCTAATGTGTGTGGCGGAGAAAGTTCGGAATGAAATATGAAGTCCCTTCTAGGGCAAGGAGTTTATTGATTTCATGATCTTATCTATGTGACGCTTAGAAAAGTCAGCTATATTCCCGTGGGTGATTATTTCTGCAATAAAAAATTCTCTCGAGTACTGAGGAGACATGATTCTTTTTTAATAAAAAGCTTCGTCTTGTAATTTATTTTTATATGTAAGAGAAAATCCAAAAAGCGTTTTTCGCCGTTGTTACTCTATAAATAAAACTAACTATCACTAAATACATAATTATTTTGTAAACTATCTTATTATTTAATCGTCAAAAGTATTTACTAGAAAGCATTTAGGAAAAAAAGTAATAACTACTGCTTTATTTTTTTCATGATTAACACTAGAACTACGTCCCTTGAGCTATACAAAAAACTGCAGGCTGGATCAAATTGACCCGACTTATAAAATTCACGTTGCAATGCAAAAATAATACTATATTTGATTGATAAAAATATTTATTTAATTTTAACAAGCGTTTATTGGTTAATGTTGCACTGAAAGTAAAGACAAAATTGTTATTTTAATTGTAATTAGAAACGCGGCGCTTGCGGTACATATTTAAAACCGCGGAATGGGTCGAACCGAGTCGAATTGAACAATTCACGCTGAAAAAGACAAAAATAATGCTATATTTGAACATCACATTTATCTAATTTTATCTGCGGTAACGATTTTTATTTAATTTGGTTTACGGTAATGACATTTATTTAATCAGAGCTGCGATTCCATACTCGTGGGAAGCTTCGAGTCAAAATGACCCATTCCGCGGGTTTAAGTATACATGTTAAAAACAAAAAACTAAAAAAAAAAAACCTAACAGGTTAATTTCTTTTAATTAACAATATATTGTTAGGAAAAGTCACACTTGTTTAGTTCGATCGTAACTTTTTTTGGGAAAAATAAAAGAAAAGAAATCCGGTTTCTGGTTCCCGTGGTCCTATTGTTAAAACCTCAAAACACTTCGTTAAATCTGAGAAACATGATAAAAATATCATATTGAATTCATTTTACTGGAAAACACGTATTTAATGCATTCTGTAGGTTCGATATTAGCGTTCCAGATGTTTTTGTAGTAATGCGAGACTGCAATCCAGTTACACAAATCTTACTTTTGTAGTTTCAAGACAGCATACTAAAATTGCTACGTATAAATTTTCGCAAATAAAAAATTATTTATTCTGTTATATTTTCTAATAGCTTCATATCCATACATACATTGCTCATCGTTTTCCAACAGTAATGCATGTTATTATTTTATCTACCAATTTTTGTATGAAGATGGATTGGTATGGATATATAGCAAGAGCTCTAGCCTTGCAGACCTCTTAGAGTTTTTCAGGCAATGTATTCACCAAGTTAGCTTTTTCTGTAACTGCAACGCAATTGTCTGTAAATGTTTCAACTCACTGATCTTCTATTTTCTACACTGTGAACGGCTCAATTTTAATAAATCTGCAGTTCAGGTTGATTAAATGATGTAAGGGAACAACAAATGTAGTGTGTCGTTTGGAAACACGGCACACTGAAAACTACCCCATCTAGCAGAAATAAATTGACAGAAATTGGCATTCGTGCTTGCGGTTTCCTGTAAAGTGACCATATATAGTAAAACCTCGCTTTAACGATACTCTATACAACGATAAATCCCTCAATAACGATAAAATTTTGAAGTCCCGCAAAATTTCCATGCAATATAATCTCCCATTGATGTAACGATAATTTTATTGGGTCCCTAAAGAATAATTTTATCGAAGCTTCAACGCAGCAAGAAAAAAAACTTTTCATCATATTTTCGTAAATCCTGGTCAATATACGCTGTCGTTAAAACACACACACGATATTTAAAAACAGTTTAATATTACATACATATATATATATATATAGTTCAGCCGAACCCTGACTCAATGACTTTCTAACGATTACGGCCAACCTGCGCCAAGATAAAACTTTTACCGCCATTAATCCGAAAAGATTATGCAGTTCAAAAAGATTAAAAAGCACAAAAAGCGTAGTAACATCTATAACGCTTTTGCGATCCGTTTGAAATTTTTCATAATTATGCATAAAAAATATAGAAAACAATCTGCGCTACATTAAAAATCTGAAAATCCACCCGTTCTCTCATTTGTAAGCGATTTTTTGCGTTTTTGATCCGACATTGCCACACGATTCTGATTCCTTACTATGTTCACCATCTCCCTTTTAATTTTATACCAGTAGTTATGGGACATCCTGTATAAAGAACATACACGAGTTCCGTTACAATTACCGGATAGACCGACAATCTGAAATCATAAGCATTTTCTAATTTTTATTGGAGAAAATTAAGTATCAATTTACTTTATTATGCATGTTTCAGGAATAATACAAGTGTTAACGTTTTCTTTTCTTTTTTTTTTCAGAGTTTTACATGTACATAATGATCGAAAATAAAAACTACACACACAACTATCAAGAACTATCAACTATCAACTATCCTCTGGTTGTATTCAGAGGTAAGTTAATTGTTTCTAATTTATGTGTAACTGAAATTTTATTTTAAAAATAATGCATGAGTAATAAAGAACTTATTAAAACAGTTCAAAATACCACACTCCCTATTTAAATTATTATTCAACCAAGGTGTTGACAAAATGAATAACATTTTTCTTGTTGCTTAAAACTTTTCGTCGAAAAAGTGAAATATTAATATTCTTTGACCAGTTTTCAATATTTTAGCAAAATATTCGATTTCTTCGTAAGCTTTTTTCATAGCATATTTTTAAAAAAATGAATAGTTAAAAAAAAAAGACTACAAACAATATTTGGCTAAGTGTCTCACAATCTGTTTCAGTCAGTTTTACTCTACTCGGGTTTTAATTTTTTCACTTGCTTATATTTTAATAATTAACAAATATATATTATTTTACAATAGTGCATAATTTAGCTTTTTCAAAAATTATTCTGAAAGTGTTCTAGTCCCTGATATAATTTCTTTCGTTTTTACCCCGGTCAGGAATCATTCAGAAATACAGATTATTATTATTTATTGGTAATTCATGTTTTGCCAGCACTGAAATCTGTTCAACACATTTCATATCGATTTTAATAATGTGAATTAAAGCTTTAATTTTTTTCTTTAAAATAATATGCATAAAACGAGTTTACCTTACCAACGTTACGCTGCATTTCGAATATTCTGAGAGTTATGTAGCTGTTCCATACCTCGCTCGTTCTGCTCAACAGCAGAAGGGAGTGGAGATTTCCCCGCTTGCAACGTTTCGCGACAGTTAAAACAGTTCTACAGGCTGTCAAAGCATCCCCGCCTTGGATTTAGCCACACTGGCGCAGCTTTTACCGCAGTTTCTACAAGTCGCAGCATTCTTAATAAAAAATAATAACATTTCATTACTAATACATCTGCAAGCGTACAAAAGAAGTGAAGCCATGCTGAGGAGATTGAAAATTATCCTATACTAAAAGCATTAGGAGTTCCAAAATTAATTTTAAACATTTTACCCACCATTTACAAATTCTCAAACATTGCTGATTATTTTATTTTATGGTCAACACATTAAGCTGTAACAAATCACGAGTAGTTAAAATATTTCATGAAACCGAATTCGAAACTTTTCGAAAATAACTGGAAGATTTCTGCATTTCAAGTGATTTACAGAGCTGTCAAAATGACTTAGTTTTGACTTTTGAATCACGGATGCGATATGCAGAATGTAATTTCAAATTTTTCGTCGCGAGTGCAAAATTAATATTTTTCGATCAACTTACGAAAAATGAAATAAGTTCTTGTTTAATAGTTCCAAGGGTTTCGAGGTAAATGAAATAAAATTAGGTGAGTCTGGGGGGGGGGGGGAGGATAAGATTAACTTCGGAATTTTGACAAAAATATGACTGTAGCTCTAATTGTTGAAAACCCCGAAAATTGAAAACTACACATGATATTTTTGGTTAATTTTATAATATGTCTTTAAAATATTAAACATGGAGGAATTAGAACACCCACTTGTGTTTAAAAAAATATTAAAATTAAAATTAGTCCAGTCTCTAAATCTGAATTTTAAAAATATTACTTTCAAGCTTTTAACCAAATTTCGTTTTCTATTTGGACTCAAATAAATTGATTTGTGCATTTCTTTTCGTTATTAGAATGAACGGTGTAAAATCGAACTGTGTACGCATGCGGGATTAAAAGTAATGAAGCTATTTTGATAATAACAGTAATGTATAAATGCCTGCTGAATTTCAGTGCGGCAGCCAAAATATCAATAAAAGTAAAGTACAATAAAATTACCATTGTATTCTAATCACTTAAAAGTTTACAACCAATAAATGAATAAATAAATAAAAATATATTTAATAACTAAATTCCAGCCATTTCAAAAAAATAAAGCTTATTTTTCAACAAAAATTAACAACAAATTAATGAATTTTGTAGTTTCCCTTGTTGTTTACAGCTAATTCCCAACGTCCAACAAGAATTTCATACTTGTTGATAGAAATCACCCAGTTTCGATTAAAAAAATAGAGACGGCCTGAACGAGATTTGTATTTGAGGTCAAAATTTCCATTTTTGCCCTAATCGCACCAATCACGAGCTGTTCTTTCAGCTATGGCATACTCTATATACACAGCACAAATGTCACGGGTAGCTTTAGCGACCATAAGACCTTAATAAAAAGCAAAAAGAAAGGGGTGTCTCAAACCCTCATTTTCCTCAACTTGGCATTCCATTTCAATGATCTGAAAATGAACATGAATTAACCCGAACAAAAAACAGAGCATACATTCTGGCACAAGGAAACATTTTGGCCAAAAACATTTATTGGCACGCGGAAGTTAAAATAAAGAATAATTAATAAAACTACAGGAATTTATTGGGCTGCTCGGAAAGTATTTTTTTTTTCCAACAGATGACTTAATTGTATTTTTCCACAGCCAATGTTGCATTTAAGACGTATAATCATTATACATTTTGATAGCTTATATAGCAAGCTTCCTTGTGAAAAATGTTCGATTTATTCTGAGCAGTAGTTTTAGGTTGGTACACTTTCAAATATTGAAACTGAAAAGCGGCATTTTCGACATGTTTTGCTTTTTCGCTATCGAAAATGTAAAAATACTGTTTAAGAAAGAAAAAAATCATCCGATGTGTATGGAGAAGAAGTATTCAGAGAATGCCAGTGCCAAAACTGGTTTCCAAAATTTTGATCCCGCAATTTTGATTTTGAAGACGCACCACGTTCTGGAACGCATATCGAAGCTGATGATGACACAATGAAGGCGTTAATTGATGAAAACCGCTGAATAACAACTTGTGAGATCGCTGAAAGATTAAATTTATAGAATTCGACCATTCATGAACATTTGAAACGCCTCAAATCTGGACATATGGGTTCCTCATGTTCTTAAAAAACGAAATGGCTTTTGGAACCCAATGTTTAAAAAATTATATAAAATCCACGTTTTTAAACTCAAAGAGAAAAAATAAATACGCTGAATTTCAGCAATTGAAAATCAGAAGCATTTTCTGGAAACTCGGTCTACTTAGGTTATTTCTATAGATTTCTTCTGTTCTCTAACTGAAATCTAACTGGAAAAAACGCTAATTCAAGGCGGTGTCAACACTGCCGTTATCTTATCTTTTTCAGAGATTTTCAGTTTGTATTTCATATAAAAATTCTCCTTTTCAGATCTTCTGCCCCATAAAATTTTATAGGCTCCTTGCTCAAAAGCAGAAAGACATTAACCCTCGAAAAGTCATTTCCTACGAAGTTTGTGTTGCGGTTTTTATACGGCACAAGCCGGTTTACAGAATGTGACGCAGGTCATGCGTTTTGAGGCGTTCTAAAACATAAATTTTAAATAGCCCCACATTTTTTACTGCATATCACTTCAGTCGACAAATATAACCAGCTACAGTTTTATTTTTATGTCTTTTTTTTTAGAGTCACACATGCGATTATTTAATAATTAAGTGTTATTATGCAGTGATAATCGTCCGAAATAAATAATTGAGATAAATACGTGTTATATGTACATATATAGATTGAGATGCGATGTAATGTGTAGAGTATACATTGTGTCTCAAAAAGAGGGTCACATGTTTTAATTATTTATCCATTAAGTATTCGATCCAGTACAAAAAATACCCATCCAAATTAGTAAAATGCAACCCACACTCAAATGAGGAGACGTAAAATATTTAAGAATTATATTCTAAAAAGTGTCAGGTACTATAGGAAAGTAAGTATATGCTGATTATGTTTTAGAATTTGTAGAGAAATTAGGAATGCACTCCGGCAATGAACGTTTATATTCAAATTCGTGTATAGCACAAGCCCTTCATCGTCTTTGTTCAAAGACATCTTTGAGACGTTTGAAGAAAGGTTGAAATGTTTTACATCATCTCATTCGTGTATGGGGCGCATTTTAGTAACTGGGAATGTTTCTGTACGGCAGTCGTACCCAAATTTAAAAAGTAACACTTTTTAAAAATCAAAGCGAAGAATTGTTTTTTAGCGTTGTCTTTTTATATTTTTTCAGTTTACACAGCCCACTTTAATGGATAAAGAATTAAAGCATGTTCCATACGTGTTCTTTCAAGAACACCCTGTATAGATTTCGTGATATATTTACAAATTAGGTATGAAAATGTAAAAAACAAAGTAGTTTCTGCTCATTAATATAGTAAACCATATCTTTTGAACACTCTAATTTTTATTGCATATAACTTTCGGAAAGCATAATTAAGTTACATCTTTTATATACAGAGAGGAGTATTTGATAATTAAATTTATGTTACACCAAAAATCATTTGAAATAAACAGCAATAAATGCCATAGAGAAATTAAAAAGTTTATTCCTAGCATAAGATTCCACGTTCATCAATTTCTTTGGAAAACGCTCTAAGTAATAACAGATAACTGGTTTTCATGGTTAGTTAAATCTATATAATAATCCATACTGTCCATTAGTTTATTTCCTCTAACAATGTAAGCAACTAAAGTTTGTTGTTTATTTTTTGCCACAGTGTCTGAGCGTTTAATTTGTATACTGATGATTTTGGTAAAAACGTCTTTTATTGATAGCATAAACTAGTTAACGGTCAGTTGAAGCAAACTGGACACAAATAAACAGAAATTAACATTTAAAAAAAATCTTAGATGTAAAGTGTTAGAAAGAACCTTACTAACAATCCTTACAACAGTTTTCGTACTTTGAAAGTACTTTTAAGGTACACTTAAAAAATGTTTTGTTGATTCAACAAAATTTTGGTTGACTCTATTTCAAAGAAATGCTTTTGTTGAATAAGTAATGTTTTTTGTTAATTAAACGAAATATTTTGTTAATTCAAAAGAAATTGTTAAAACTAACAAAAATATTCGGTTGAAATAGCGCCAACCAAATTTTCGTTGAATCAACAAAATTTTGCTCAATTCAACGAAAAAAAATTTCTCATGTAAGCAAATCTCAGTGATACAAATACATCAAGCAAATGATGCATTTGTTTCGTAAAATATTTATTCTTATATAATTTAGTTATAGATTTATTTATTCGAGTTAAGCTATTTATTCTAAGTCAATTTTTGCGTACTTTAATCCCCACAAAATGTTTGAGCAAGGTAGACGAAGCTCAATTGAAATGTAATGGCAGTTAGTTTTATCATTAAAAATAATTATGATATTAATTTAATGACACAATTGTTTTGAAGAAAATATAAAACACACTGAAAGTAAAAATCGTTGAAGAAATGGGACCGTGCTAGTTATAACATTTTGTGATTTTTATGAGCAATATCAGAGATGTGGCTAACTTAAACTATTCGACAGCACCCACTGAAATTACTTTTACATACAATTAGTGTGTACTGGTTATACAATAAAATTACCAAAGAAAAAATTCAACCTTTTCATTTTGAAATTAATTTTTTTTTAATTTTCAAGTTTTGTTCAGAACTGATTTTATTGCAGGAAATATTTAGAGTTTTGAATTAACAAAAATAGGGGTGAAAATGGAGTGGGAGAAATACTTACATCACGTACTTGCATCTCAAAGCGCAAACGAAAGAGCAGCAGAAGGTGGTACCATGACCGGCCAGTTTCTTTGACAAAGACTATTTAGTACGAACTAACTTGGTCAAAATAACTGCAACAACATATTTATTATATAAGATGAAAATTCTTTACGTTTAACGATAATTTCTAGCTAGTGGTAGGTAAAGGAAAAAAGTTGCTTTTAATTTACCTCTACTTTGTTCTGTAGTTACCAGTAATTACAGCATAATGTGGATGTAACTTATAGTCCTTTATGCTGTAGATGTAAGTAACTACCTCAAAAAATACTAATTTTATTAGTACAACTTTTGTTTTTAGCGAATGTGCTATGAAAAACGTGACTAAAATATTTTAATGTGCAATAAAGTAAAATACATTTTCATGAACACTTTTAATTTGCTAAATACAAGTTAAATCATGGTTTGGTCTAGGTTTTAAGGCAGAACTGCACGAGATACAGAAAATTTAAATGAAATTTAGTCAAACTCGCTTATTAATAAAGCTATTTATCATAGCGATTCCCAACTGCTGGTGCGTGCTCCCCCTTGAGTAGCGCAGAGCTTACAGACTAAGAGCAAATGATGATGCATTTTTTAAAAACTCATCTTTTTTATTCTTATTTTGAATGCGAAACATATCTAATTTTGCTTAAAATGTTTATTCAAACTTTACCTATAACATTATTAAGCAGAAAACTCGACTCAATGTTTATTGTTGAAAAATAAAAATGTGTATGTGTGTATGTGGTAGTGCGTGCTGAAGAAAGTGAATGAAGGGGAGGGGGGGGGGAACGTTAAAAGGTTGGGAACCGCTGATTTGTAACATCGCTATAACTTATCGTCCCAGCAGCTTTATGTTCGATTGAAGTTATATCCAGCAATGCCAGACCTTTTCGAGACTAGGAGGCAAGGAAACACAAAAATCAGTTCTAGATAGAAATGTACAAAGATATGATAGAGATGTACAAATGCTAGAAATGTACAAAGATAAAATACTAACTCAGTAATGCTCGGGGCCTTGGCCCGTCTTCACACTCATGACGCCGTCCCTATACATACTTATGTATAAATATATGTATAAATAGAATAATTATAAATCCTATGCTTAAAAACGAGTTTATCAATGATTCAAAAGCACTGGCTACTTTAAACAGTCGCCCTTCCATACTTACCCCTTAATCGCGCAAGTTAAAAGAAACAATATTTCGAAACAGAACAAAGCTCCCTTTTTCCGTAATGTTAGATAATTTTGCTTACTGTTACACCACCTCCTCAATTTAAGAGTCTCTTGCAATAAAAATCCTTAAATCTCACCCGAAATAAAGAGTATTAGAACCAGAATTTTTCTCCCTCTTTTTTGCCCCCGCGAATTTTTATTGGTTCCATGACCAAAAGCATAAGGACATTAAAGAAGAGATATTATTTGAGGTTTTTAACGCCGAACCGTTTAAGTCGAGAGTTGCTTTTTGGTAAATGACTTTTGGCCGAATATTTTTTTTTTTCTTTGTGCTCTTAAACTGATGTAATAATAAGCTCGGGAGTTTAAAGGCTTCGGGGTGCAATCGGTTTTTATTTGCGCTTTGTCGGAGGACATATTTGTTTTTTACTCGATGTCGACTACGGTTTTCAGTTTTCCCTGTACTTACTGCAAAAGCTGGATTTGTTTTTAAATAAACTTATATTTTTGCAGATTTCTGCTCTTTAACCCTTTGAGGCGCAACCTTTACCCAATGCTGAAAAAAGGGCAGCCGTTGCCATCGCTCGACTTAACTACCAGCAAGATGGCGGACGATCGAAACGTTCATCGCGTGTTACAGATCTAGAGACCCTTTTTTGACACAGCCAGCTGATTTACACCACCACATCTTGCTGGTAGTTAAGTCGAGCGATGGCAACGGCTGCCCTTTTTTCAGCATTGGGAAAGGGTTGCGCCTCAAAGGGTTAATTATCCAACCTGTAAAATAGTACTGAGAACTGAATTTCTCTTAAATATTACTGTTTTACGTGAATAATGTCGCGAGTTTCTAAATTAGTTTTTAAAAGGAGAAGATGAAGAATTTCAGGAATGTATTTAAAAAATATGCTCTGTGACTAAAAGACATCAAATTAATTCTTTTTTTTCCCCTTCCCTCTTAATCCAAGAAATATTTTGTTTGACATCTGCATTAGAAAGATTTTTATCATGTTTTCTTTCTTTCTTTTTTTTTCTACTTTCATTTAGCTTAGATAAATATTTTACTTTAAGACATATTGTCAATATAGTGATGCGATTCACTAGTCGTGCCAGTTCCAATATTCACCTAAACGCCCTCACCACCAGGACCCCGATTTAGAAAATTCTTGACTATAGGCACAACTTGGGACAGGGGACCCCTTAACCCTTTGAGGTGCAACCCTTTCCCAATGCTGAAGAAAGGGCAGCCATTGGCATCGCTCGACTTAACTACCAGCAAGATGGCGGACGATCGAAACGTTCATCGCGTGCCACAGATCCAGAGACCCTTTTTTGACGCAGCTGGCTGCGGCTGTGCGCGCTGGCTGCGTCAATAAAAGGGTCTCTGGATCTGTGGTACGCGATGAACGTTTCGATCGTCCGCCATCTTGCTGGTAGTTAAGTCGAGCGATGCGCGAGCGGCCAGCGCGCACAGCCGCAGCCAGCTGCGTCAAAAAAGGGTCTCTGGATCTGTGGCACGCGATGAACGTTTCGATCGTCCGCCATCTTGCTGGTAGTTAAGTCGAGCGATGGCAACGGCTGCCCTCTTTTCAGCATTGGGCAATCGATCCAGCTGTTTTTGCATTCTTCCATTTTCCAGCAGATGCCAGTGCGGTTAAAAATAATCGTGACCATTTTTTTAC
Source organism: Cheiracanthium punctorium (assembly GCA_038373885.1). Classification (NCBI taxonomy): domain Eukaryota; kingdom Metazoa; phylum Arthropoda; class Arachnida; order Araneae; family Cheiracanthiidae; genus Cheiracanthium; species Cheiracanthium punctorium. Next base: position 457,300 of record JAWZYV010016735.1, on the reverse strand, counting down.
GGGACAGGACGTGCAAAAAAGTAAATTATCCTCGTGGAGCTATGTCACCCGCAACTCTTTTTATAGAAATCCAATCTATTCTTCGTGACTGGCAACAGTCAAAACGACAGAGTTTGGTGTGCCCAGAGCAGGATCACTGCGCTTAAAAGGGTTAAAAGCTGAGAAAATCAATCAATAAATAAATAAATAAATAAAGCAAGAAGATTGAATCCTGTCGAGCGCATCGACTGAAAAATATTTTTCCGACTCTATGATACTTAAACAACATTACTACCCAGTTAACAAAAAGTTCGCCAAAGTTGTAAAAATACAACGCTTGGCTACAGCACAGCCTCTAGAGATTATACCAGGAGATAACGATGAAAACAAAAGGGGAATCAATGTTATTGTGTCTCTGCAATGACAGGCGCTATAATGTTAAAACAAACAATACGCTGTAGTACTATGTTTATTAATAATAGCCTGTAGAAACAATCTATGAGAGCTATTTTGTTTCCATTGTTAAGGAGCAAAAATGCTACATACATGGCAGGGGCGTAGCCAGAAATTTTTCATGGGGGGGGGTTAAGACTACTGCTACTCGCATATTTACATACATGTGTGTGATAAGGAAGTGAAGAATATACATTTTGTATGGCAAAAAAATTGTCATGGGGGGTTATGACCCCCCTAACCCCCCCTTGGCTATGCCCCTGATACATGTTTTCAACGGGTAACATTCCTGTATGATCCTCAATAGTATATACAAACACTGTTTTCTTCGAAATAGATGAATGTCTATAAAACTTATTTCACACTATGACTGTCTACAGGTCATTATGTATTGGAAATATGTTGGGTGTCCTATAATAATAAAACTATTATAAAACAAAACTGTATTTATGGACTGCACCACTTTCAATAAGGTTCATGGAATTGCACATATCAATTAGCATGTATAAATTTTGCAGGAGTTGATGCATATGTAAGGCTGGTAGAACACAGACATACCAAAATTGTAAATAATTTTCAACTTTGACGGAAACTGAAAATAAACTCTTTTGAACTTTACGAGAAGTAAAAGCTTTAGCTCGAAATTTCAACATTATTTCGTGTCAAACAGTTAACTAATTCGTTTGTGTTTCAAAACTGAGTAAATTACTTTTTTAAGGCCCAGATTTCTTTCCAAAAGCACTTCGACCCTGTAATTTGAAATAAATTTTAGACATTTTGGCACTTATTATCCATGCTCTACTTGAGAAGCGCAGAGGACAGTTAAGACAATTATGCCTTTTCTTACATTTTAAGGGTAATCTAATCATTCTTAACTAATCAAATCAGGGCGGTAGTACCTCAGTGGTTAAGGTATTGGACTTGTAACCGGAAGAAGATTGCGAATTTGATTCCGACGTACCACTAAACCCCCGTGTGCATGCGGTGTACGTGCACGGTAAATACGTGGTTCCGAAAGTCCTCTCGACAGTCGCTAGCAGTTTCCGAGGGATGCCAATATTCAGAAGTCCCGCACCTTCTGATAAGGCTCCAAATTGTGGCGGGACGTATATGGCTCTACAGGGCACATTCAGTGACGTTAGCTTTCTTCTCCTGGTAAACAAGCTAATAAAATCAACGTTCAGCTGAATATAACTTACAATATTACTATAATAGAATACAAGAAATTAAACAAGAAATTATTAACAGTTTATATTAATAATTTCTTGTTTAATTTATTGAAAAAGAAATTATTAATATAAACTGTTAATAATTTCTTGTTTAATTTATTGTAGATATAATAGAATACAAGAAATTAAACAAGAAATTATTAACAGTTTATATGTTTTGAGCATTTAACATGCTTGCTGCTTAGGAAATTTCTAGCTAAAAATTTTCTTATGCGTATACACTAATTTATTTTCAAAAAAATCAATTTTAAGTATCTTTAGCAGACTTCAATTAATTTAAAAACTCGAAACATCGAAGAGTATTTTAAAAAATCTTTCTCGAAACCTGTCAATATTCTATCTGCAGCATCCCGATATTTAAAAAAATCAACACAGCAATATAAAGTTTTTCCTTAAACGGACCTGTTAAAAGGAACTGAATTTTTTTAGAAGTTCATCGATTTTTATTTAAAAAAAGAAAAAGAAAAGAAAAACATGCCGGACACGGGGATGTTCGGCGTCTCTAAATTTGATTATCAACGTTAACTATTCAGACGTTTTAAAAGGCTGGTCGAACTTGCACACATAATTTAAAGATTAAAATATGTTTAGCTGCTGTACATTTCGATGAGGACGGAGAGAAAGAAAAAGAGAAAAAAAAACCATCTCTCTTAATTAAAAACACCGCTTCAGCGTATCTGAAGAGTGTCTATGAGAGAGGAATTTTTCTTCTGTTCATTTATTTATTTTTTTTTCTCTTATTTTACCAATAATTTTACCTGTTCTATCGATCAGAAATCAGATTTCGGAAGAGAATCTCTTGCATGTTTGACAAAAAGGAAAGATTAAAAATTGACTGTTTCTACCAATACATGATTAAAAAGGGAGAAAAACTCTGTACAGATTCATCAAGATTTAAAAGTTATTATTATTTTTGTTAATATTACATTGTTAGAGAGCTTTTGCGTTTTTAAATAGTTAAATCTTAAAAGGGAAGATGACGAAAATTTCTGTAATAAATCAGTAGTTTTCTTAGCTTAAAAAATTCTCTCGCAAACACAACTCTTAAACATACATATGGCTATAAAACGAATTATTTGCAATCGTTAAGCAAAGTTGTGTAAATATATTTGATTAACATAAAGTGGGTTGCCCAAATGAAAGTGGCACTACAGGCGGTTTGAGAAACAGTTTAATGATATTAATATATATTAGTATACAAAAGAAAATAGTAATACAGGCCTAACACAGATTGGCTAAACGAAGTCACATTGTAGGTTGAAAGAAGTAGCCCAGCCGTCAACGAGATTATGGATACCCTGAGTGAGAAGCCCCGGGGAAAGGGACAAACTTTCGTACAGTATTGTGTGCACACTTCCTTTGCTCATACGAATATCTTCCGCTATTTCGCGACGGTCTCTTGAGAAGGACTTGGCGAATCATCACTCGCGAAATAGCGGTCGAAGTGTCTATGATCAAAGAAGGAATGCACTCAATACCGCATGAAAGGTTGTCCCTTTCCCCGGGGCTTCTCACCCAGGGTATCCATCATCTCGTTGACCTCTGGGACACTTGTTTCAACAAACAATGTGACTTTGTCTGGCCTATCTGTTGCGTCTGTGTTACGTCGTTCTTTTGTATACAAGTTTATATTGATACCATTAAACCACATCTCAAACAGCCCGTAGTTCCACTTTCATTTGGGCGACCCTTATACTTTTGAATATAAACACATACATTTTTCTATGAATGTTTTTATTAAGGGTATTCCATTTTAATGCTTAAGTATACATCATCCGTGAATAAATAAATTAACGAGCATATATTTAGTAAACTATTAAAATATTTCTCTAATTCATATGCATCGGACTAGTAACCAGCGGGTTTCATGGCCGATTCCCGACTATCGCTAAAGACCTCCACGTACGTGCAGTGTGTGTTTAAAGATGAGACTGGCTCAGCTCGACTCCGAAAGCCCGAACCCGGCCCAGAACCGGACTCGGGCACTGTAATTTACGGTTGTGTTCGAGCTTGGGCAAACACGGGCTCATGAAAAATTTCTCATTTATTGAACACACTCCTTGTAAAAAGATTTTAAAAAGTGATACATGGGAGAAATAAATTAATTGTTATTATTTCATAAACTTGAATAAAAAGAATTAGAATACGCATTAAGAGTTTGCTATTATATTTGTCTTTAATTTGCACAAACTGCAAAGTTTATGATATTCCGTCAATGAAGTCGTTGACTTTTATTTATCTGTTAGCTGAAACGGATTTTAAAAAGGGATTCATGGGAGAAATAGAGAATCAGAAAGTGCAATAAGAGTTTGCTACTATATTTGTTGCGTACTCCGATGGTATTTTATCAATGAAGTAATTGACCTTTATTAATTAAATAGCGCAAGTTTTGGGCTTGGGCTCCGACTTCTCTCCGACACTCTGTCGTACTTGGGATTCAAAGATAAGCTGGAACTCATCTCTAGCATGTGCACGCTGAGTCTGCGGTTTAGTTAAGTCCTATTAGCGTCAGGGTCGTGCCATTCATATGGGATATCACTGCAGAAAATTGAACCTTCTCATGATTATTTAACTGAAGTACAAAATTTGCAGCAGGATTAAAAGGACGATATAGAGCGCTACTGCCTGACAGGTAGTCTCTTGTCCGTAAATATATGAAGTATCCGTGAAAGCTAATGGATTTTAGCTCCTTGAAAAACTTATTTAAAACTGATTCAATTCTAGCTCTGGCTATCATGTGCTGCACTTAAAATGCACCGTATAGCAGAAATAATAGCCCTCATTTAGCTGCTTTAACCCTTTGAGGCGCAACCCTTTCCCAATGCTGAAAAAAGGGCAGCCGTTGCCACAGATCTCTAGATCTGTGGAACGCGATGAACGTTTCGATCGTCCGCCATCTTGCTGGTAGTTAAGTCGAGCGATGGCAGCGGCTGCCCTTTTTTCAGCATTGGGCAATTTATCCAGCTGTTATCGCATTCTTCCATTTTCCAACAGATGTCAGTGCTGTTAAAAATAATTGTGACCATTTTTTTACGGGGCTATGGCGTGCTAGAAAGTAAAGGATTCTCGTGGAGCTATGTCACCTTCAACTATTTTTATAGGAATCAAATCTATTCTTCGTGACTGGCAACAGTCAAAACGTCAGAATTTGGTGTTCCCAGATCGGGAGCACTGCGCGTTAAAGGGTTATACTTTCGCCTAGCTCATCAGTTTTCGCCTACTCATCACATAGAAAACCTCTCCCTCAAAAGACTCATAATCCATTAACCTTGCTGATCAGATGGTACATAAACCTTCACCCGCAGGGTTAAACGACTTAGCTTCGCCCCTAACAACTTCTGCCATTAGAAAGCACTCCGTCTTAATATTATATATATATATATATATATATATATATATATATAAGCGAAGAGACCCAGAAAAGAAGGAAAACCAAGTCATGTTCCAAAACAAGCGAAGTAAGAAGGAGCCAAACCCGAGAACTCCCTCGCAGTTAAGTATTATTGATTTCATAATCAAAGGCAAGACGACTCCGGGCGAAAGCAGTGATGTTCCCTCAGGTAAAGTCTTTCCGGTAATAAAGTTACCACCATTAAAGTGTAGAGAATGATTTACGCCCATAACGGACTCTCTATGCTCACACAGAGTAAGTTTACAGTTTTCGTGGGGTTTTTTTTTTCACCTTAATCTACGCTGGTTGAAAGAAAAAATGCATCGTATCACGTAAATTCGGGATTGTTTTAGTGGCACTTAGCGTATTGTGTTGGGTGATATAGTAACTGTACAGCAAAACTAACTTAGAACTATGAAAAGAGGACTTTTCAGAATCTTAATTATAAATATTATCTCATTCTACAGGGTTTCTGCAGACCTGAAAAGTCAGGGAATATCAGGTAAAGTCAGGGAAATGAGTTTTGGTCGGGGAAAGTCAGGGATTTGGGAAAGAAGTCAGGGAAATTTGAAGAAATTGAAGAAAGGTCAGGGAAATGCAAGAATATTTGAGTATTGCGGCAAAATCAAGAAAATACTTCCTGTTTGAACCTAATTGTAGAAATTGTTTTATTTTCATTTTCTTATTTAACCTTATAAATAATTTGAAAATGTGTCCTTTATTAACATATATTGTTTAGTTGAAATATTCTTCATTTTATCTTAAATTATCATAAAACATGATTTTTGTTAGAATCCATTGATATCAAATAACATTTTTGTGTATATTGATTTTATTATTATTATTATTTGTAAAAAAGGGGCAAAATATACAAAAAAAATTATTAATTAAAGGATGTAATGTTAAAAATAGAAACGCAAAATTCGGGAAAGCACGCTAAGTCAGGGAAGAGCATCATAGATGTCAGAGAAAATCAGGTAAAAGTCAGGGAAGCAAAAGCTGTGAAATCTGTAGAAACCCTGTTCTAGAAATGAAGATGCAGGCTAATGATGTTCTTTTTCCATCATTGAATTGAGATACCTGCCGAAGATTTCTGCCGATAGCAAGTTGCTGTAATCGTAATATTATAGTGGAATCCATTATGGATTACCTAGATAGATGAAATAACAGTTCTTGGAAAAGTTGACAGCCGAACTTTTCGGTTCTCGGCTTTTTACGTCAACCTTCTAATTCACTTTCTCACCATCAACTAGCTCCGATTCAGACTCGCTGGGGCTGGGAAACCCGCAGTAAAAGTATTATTGTAAATTCGACAAAATTTTTGCTCGATCCAGACAGAGCGAAAAGACAGAATATGATAATTTAAAACAATAATGCGAAGAGAATAAAATTAAATTAAATAAGAGAAATAAAATTGAATAAGGTGAAATTGAATACAGTTTAAAGTGTGTATAAGAGAAGCCGGCCATTTCAGGTGAGAAGCTCACATAACAGAGCTAAAGAGTTATCAGAGAGGCCAGAATCAGTTGGTGAATAAATAGAAACGTTGAAATTAGGACTTGGAAAGAATAATTGGTTATTTTCTTTACATTTAATGCCATTTATAATTTTCGGAGTTAATAATTATTGTTTAAAATGTTGAAGGCCCAATTAGAATGAGTTAGGTCCAAAGCCCGTTTAGCATTCATGCCATTCCATGTAAAAACGAATACTACTAATAATAATTTAAATTAAAAATACACTGCTGGCCATCGTAAATGCAACACCCTGAAGGAAGCATGCAAATAATATGAAATTTACAACATGCATTAGCTGAGGTGAGATATGCAAATGATTAGAATTTCAGCGCAGACGCACATCAAGCGCGCCTGTGGCGCCACCTCAAAGCGCTATTTAAGGCTTGGAGATTTCGACGGTTTCAAGTACAGCAATTGTGTTTTTCTTGCTTTTTTTTCAAAAAAACGATAAATTATGCCTCGTAGGAAACAACGATCATCTTTTGATCAAGTATCCGAGTTTGACAGAGGAAGGATAGTGGCATACCGAGATTGTGGGTTATCTTTCAGGGAAATCGGTCGTCGTATTGGACGAAACCAAACAACTGTGATGCGGATATGTGATCGTTGGGTGCAGGAGGGTACGACGGACAGACGTGATCGACCGCATCGACCTCAGTGCACCACGTCACGTGATGACAGGCAGATTGTACGCATGGCAGTGACGGACCGCTCAGTCACATCACGAACCATATCACAGCAGATTCAGTCTGTAACGCATCATCCAGTGTCTGCGCGTACCATTCGACGTCGTTTACAGCAGAATGGTCTGTCCGCAAGACGTCCGTTGCTTTGTCTACCTCTGACGCGGAACCACAGACGTCTCCGCCGCCAATGGTGCGATGAAAGAAGGATGTGGACGACAGAATGGAATGAAATTCTCTTTACTGACGAGTCACGCTTCTGTATGCAACACCACGACGGTCGGATTCGAGTCTGGAGACACCGTGGAGAGAGGATGCTGAACAGCTGCATTATGCACCGTCACACTGGTCCTGCACCGGTTTTATGGTATGGGGCGGTATCGGATATCTCTCTCGCACTCCTCTAGTACGCATTGCCGGTACTTTAACCAGCCAGCGCTACATCTCCGAGGTGTTGGAGCCAGTTGTCCTTTCTTACCTTCAGGGCTTGCCAACAGCCATATTTCAGCAGGATAATGCACGGCCACACGTGGCACGCATTGTCCAAGGGTTCTTCGTCAATCACCAGATTGAATTGCTTCCCTGGCCGGCGCGCTCTCCGGATCTTTCGCCGATAGAAAACATGTGGTCCATGGTTGCTCAACGACTGACCCAGAGTTCATCCCCAGCTGTCACACCAGATCAACTTTGGCAACGTGTGGAAGCTGCTTGGTCTGCTGTACCCCAAGAACACATTCAAAGTCTCTTTGAATCAATGCCGAGGCGTGTGGCAGCTGTGATCTCCAACAACGGCGGCTACTCTGGGTACTGATTTTGGCAGGAACCACGCTTCATAGAATGCTGTAAATTTAATCATTTGTTACTTGGTCAACATGTTATCTACACAATAAATTTTGTTGTGATATCTCTTGTTTTTCTTGGTGTTGCAATTTGGGTGGCCAGCAGTGTAATTATAATTTTGTATCGATTCCGAGCGGTCAGGTTATTGCTGTTTCAAACACTTACATTTTTATAAAGTGTTGTGATAAATTTTGTGCATCAATCTAAAAATGAACAAAAAGCCCATGTACTCAATTATAAAGTTTAAAATAGTCAGTACTTTCGAATGTAACAAAGACGTTCATTATCTGTGCAACATGGGGACTATGTAAACTTAGTAATTGTCTAAGCCCAAATGAGTGACTTTTATTTATCAAATAGTAATGTATTTATTTATTTTTTGTTAAAGATATTTAGGTTTTCACTTTAAAATGGATCACGCGTTTATTAAAAAGCCTGTAAAAGATATGCTATTTTTCCTTCTCTATATGCATAAAGATGTGCTATAACACATTGAAAAGTTTGTTTGTACATCAATTCTCTCATTCTAAAACTTTTTCTATGGGTGCATGTACAAATATAAAATAACACTGAGCACAGAGGGATATCTGCCCTTTTGTTTTATTTTTTTGTAACGGTATCAGTGAAAAGTTTAAACTAAGATTTTAAAAAAAAGAATGGCCTGCCTCTTGGAAAGACTTCGGCGAATTCTATTGAGTTCAGCCAATTTTAATGAATCAAAACGAATAATAAAGTAAATAATTTGGTGGTAAAATATCATCTACTGATCTAAAACTCTTAAAATAACGGTTCCGATTTTTCCGAAATTAGAGATCACTTCCTCTGCTAAGGGTTAAGACACTTTTGTATCTACGGCTAAAGGTGATCTGTCAGCAATCTTGTGAAGAAAATAACATGCAAAATATGTAGAATAGCATTAAAAATCGATGTATTTTTAAAACGACAATAAGTTAATGTTCCATTTGTTCATATTTATGTGTTTTCATTTTCCGAATAAACACTCTAAAGTGGCTTCTTGCCTCTTGAAATGTTTTACCTGGATAAAAGCTTAAGTGCGAACAATGTATTCTCTTACTACAGTAACTGCAGTGTTAAAAATAAAATAGGAATTTAATTATTCCTTTTTAGTGAACAAAGATGAAATGTATTGATAAGTAATTTGTTTTGATGCCAATGGATTGCTTTTAACATGAGCAAATAGAAAGCACCCTCGAATGTCGGATTATTTAAGAATTTTTTATTATAATACCTATCTTTGTGTTTTGATCATCGGCAATTTTTTTTCAGTCACCAAAAAATGTAAGTGCATGGCGGGACAGTGAAAAACAGAAGTCAGGGAAACGCAATTTCAGGTCTAAGTCGAGTGAATTTCATTCATCGAGGCGCTCCTTTATCGATCCATCTGCTGTAAAGTATCAGCCAGTAATCGAGAATCTGCTTTCAAACGCACCACAGTTTCGGGCGCAAAAGAAACTGCAGAAAAGCCGTTCTCGATACGCACTTAATGAAACTCGACTTAAAGGGCACTTAATGAAAACTCGCTCACCGAAATACACACACTCACCCATGCAACAACAGCAAAAAGAGCTTCCAGCCCCAAGAAATCCCACCGAGAATTCTCTGCCTCAGTGACAAAAACTATCTAGTAATTAGCAGCAGTGAAAAATAAAAACCCTGACAGGGGGCATGAAACTAATGGAGTCTCTCTCTGGTGTACTGCGTTATTGATTTAATAATAATAAAAGAAAGAAGGGGAGGGGGTGGGGGGAAAAACAGCAAACCACCATTGCGTGGAGCTTTCCCGCTCTAAGAAGCCTTTAGAGTAATAAAGTTACGATCACTGCGTCTCAGCCATCAATTTAGGCACTCACTGTCTACCTTTCACTTTCGAAAATTGCAGTTCGAAATGTATTTTTCAGGGAGCGAGAGGGAGGGAGAGGAATATTAGGACAAGGAAAAGAATTATTTTCCGTAAAAAATGCCTCTTGAAAATATTTTTATGTCTGTAGTGGATGATTCGGGTGCAGATTTTTTATTTTCCTCCAATTTTTGTAGTCCTGATGTCTGATGTTTGAATTTGCGTTAATCTACATATATGTAATCAATATTATAAATACTTATTATGCATAAAAGCCTTAAGGTTATTAAAATATAAAAATCAAAATGTGTCAATCAAAGCAAATTTTATGAAAATTGGATTTTAAAATTAGGTATTTATATTCAGAGCGTCATAATAAAAATAAACAGCGTAACAAAGTCACACAGAAAACAATAATTTTTACTAAATGCAGATTTATCTTCATGTATTTTTCTTTTTACTCTTATCTCGTCACGACAAATTTGATTTCTAACATCATTTATGCGTCAAGAATCAAATCCCACTATTCAAGTGCACCTGGCATTAGGGATATTTGATTCTCTCTTTTTTTTTCAACTTATATTAAGGAAAATGCAACAAAGGAGAAAGCCGAAACTTTAGTAATAATTAACAGCATAATTTTTTTTTACCAGAACAAAAATGGCAGTCACATTCTTACCTATACTGTATCACTGTTATAATAATTTACTGAAATAAACGAATGCTGAATAAATCAGATTTACTGAAATAAACCAGACAAAGACCGTTTTCCCATTTCCGGTGTCGGAGAAAACGATTAATTTTCGTTCACATGTTATCTTACGAAACGGTTTCTCTCCGTTATTTTCAATCACAGAAACAGGTTTTTCTGCTTCAGAAAAACAAGATTCTTTCCGTTATTTTCAGGCCTGAAATTCTTTTTTTTTTTTTTTTTCCCTACTAGAGAAAGGTATTTTTCTTTTTTCCCTATATCCCAAAGAATTTTAGCATTATTTGAAATTATGGAATCAGGTTTTGTATCACATTTAAAAGATAGTATGCATAATTTTCTAATAAGCGAAATTATTGGACAAAACTGGTTACCTATACATACTTCCAAAAATAATTCATTTACCCTAGAATATAGTTTTTATACATTAAAAAATAGTCATTTTTGAACCAACGTTCTAATTCATTCAAATACATTATAATACATTCAAACACAAACTGAAGCACTTTATTCGTATAGTTATTTTTCACGTGAGAAAAAGCTGTCCTAGTCCAACTTTTCCACACATATATACATATATATCATTTGTTTTACAACAGCTACGAGATTTTCATAATCAAATCGTAAGAAACTATGTCCATTAAAGCAAAATCTTTACCAAAGACATCCCCCCCCCCACACACACATATTTAGGTTGAATTTATTTCACAACTCTGACTATGAAAAAGATGCATTTGGTATTCGGATCTAAAATAACATTTTCACAAGCGGATACACAGAGAAGTAAGCTTCGCCGTGCCCACTGCATTAACGTAGCCCTCTCAGCAAAAGGACTTAGCATTAATAAGTAAAATACTGTACTCCAATTATCTGCAGTCGTCTGTTACATGCGTGATGCGACGATATTTTTGTACGTTTAAGGGATCTTAACTCCAACTTGAACTGCAGGCAGAATGAGCAACGAGTATATTGCATTCAAAATTGCTAAAATCAACTTTGTGGATATTATTATGATTACGAGCGGAAGTGACTCGGAGACATTTATTTCATTACTCCAAGCTCGTAGGTGCCAGAAAGAGAACGGAAAATGCCCTTTTAGAACTAGACTTTAGGAGATTCGCAGATAGTTTTCGTTTTATAACGGAACTTTTGTTAAAAAACAGCAAAAATTCTTTCTTCACCAATAAGGGAGATTCTCCCGTGAAAACCAGGTTGATATTTTATGTGAAATTCAGATTTTTTATAACAGTGTATGTATTATAATACGCCTTCTTTCTTCCCCGCCTCCAAGAAAACACTTGAAATAAGTATATCTACTTAAATTGAAATTTAAAAATTTGAAATTCTCACATAATAGTTCTTTGATATTATTAACCATGTAAACCTCTCACCAGAGAAAAAATATTGAAATAGAAGTAATTCCGAAAAATGACTTACCAAGAAGAGCTAAATCAAACGATTTAGAAAAAATCGACAAAAAAAATCGATATTTCATCTGTCAAATTAAACCCCAACACAACACCAGAAATCTAACATGATTGTCACCAAACTAAAAATGAAATGAATAAACCGATAAACAAATAACTAAAAATCCAACTGATCAACCAAATACTACAGATGATTATTTTAAGAAAAGAAGCAATCAAATGGTGCATTTTTATTTATAAAATTGTAGATATCAGAGGCTCCCAAACTGTGAGCCGCGGACCCCGGGTGGTGCCGCGAATGTATACCAGGGGTGCCGTCTGGATAATCATTGGGGCAGTATAGTAAAAAAAAAATCCCACTGAACATGTATCCCACAAAAAAGTTAGCCAAGCCAATCACCAAGTAGGGGAAATAGAAATATTTCAGTCAAGTTCGAGAGAGGTCAGTGTCCAGTGTCCTCTCTTTTACAGGAACTGACTGCGATGGGGGGGAGGGTGTGTGTGTGCAAAATTCTATATCCCTTTCCTAAGAGAGTACTTTATTGATAGTTAGTCCTATAAACATAAAAGAAATAATGAAAAATGCATCCTAACTACTACATTCTAACCTTCATATTCATATTGCTTTAAAGGTAACCTGTAGCGAAAGTTCTTAGCCTGAGAAGCGTGCCGCGAAATATTTTTAGTCTGACAAAGGATGCCGTGGCGAAAAAAGTTTGGGCGATCTGGTATATAGTCATTTCCTAATTTAATCTGTTAAATACCTTATGTAGCAATACAGTATGAAACAATATTGACCCAATATCCAATATTGCAAAGAATATTGGTATTTTCAAAGCATTTCTCACGTTAAACCCCTTAAAAATTAAATTCAACCGCCTTTAAGCAGATAGCCCTGTGTTGTTTTGCCTTAAACACAAAACTAAAACATAATTGCTTAAATGACTGTATTTTGTTAGTATTAAAGAATTGCATCATTTCCACAGAGCAGTCACGTTGGAGGTGATGTTGCTGCAACTTTACATTTCCTCACGTTCGTCAAATCGCAAATGTGATGTAAATGCTCTTCCTTCTGTGACGTCCCTGCGTGTCAAGCATGTGACGTTGAAGAATGACGTCGCCACGTAATTGTTAGTTAGTTACAATGTGACGTCACTCTGTGAAAAACACATGACGCCGCACTGTAATTTCTCACTCTATGCAGGTCCTTCTTTGACGTCTATGATTCCATGTGACGCCACTAAAACTGTCCCAAAACGGTACACATTTGTCCGTCGCCTCCACCTCTTTGCTAAGAACAAGTCACAAAGTCACAGAGTGATTTGTATGCATACATATTGCGCAGGGGCGTAGCCAGAAATTTTTCATGGGGGGGGGGGTTACGACTACTGAAACTCACATATATGCATACATGTGTGTGATAAAGGAGTGAAGAATATACATTTTGTATGGCAAAAATTCCTCATGGGGGGGGGGGTTATGATCCCCCTAAACCCCCCCCTTGGCTACGCCCCTGATATTGCGGCGTCACAATGTTACATGGGTTTTCTTTCAAATTATTTGAGTCGCAACGAATTACTTAATTCACTAAGTGCCAGTAAGTGAATCGAGAAAAAGAAAATTCAAAAATACGTCCATAAAAGCCTTCATAGCGCACACAATCCAGAAATAAGATATCGTCCGGCGATAATGAAATATAAATTTCGGAACCTTCCGGTTATCGCCCTGTTTCGGTCAAAACTTCAGAACTTAAAATTTTTCATTAAAGAATCTGAGAAATATTCCAAGAGGAGAAAAAAAAAGTAAAATAATTACGACAAAGTATGTCGCTGAGCTTTCATAATTGCAGAACTTTATCCCGGGAGGCACGTGCAAAACTGTTCTATCCGAAGTTCCTGAAATAAGTTGATCCCTTGGATTACTTGCCGAAGAATTTGAAATTTGTTCTTTAATATGAAATGAGAGATCCTAGACTGAGGACATAAAATCACAAGTTCCCCCGACTTCATATATTGGCCGCTTTATAAGCTGCAAAAGTGGGGAGAAGGTAATTGGTTATTTCCTTTAATGGAAATACATTGAAATTTTTAAATGTGAGAGTATTTTTTCTTTTGCATAGGTTCATTTCTTATTTACCATATCCATTCTAGCGTTTATGAAAGCCTCTGAGTAATACATAGATTTTCATGATAACTTATAAAAATATACAATTAAAAAATTAGTTTTATATGGAACAGGAAGAGTTTATTGCAAATATTCCATTTCGGCAAAAAATAATTATTTTTCAGTTTTACTTTAAAAATAAATAAATAAATAAACTACATTTCACTGTGCCTTGAAACAGCCACTTTCGTCTTGAAGAACCTTGTGATTGCGATAAAATATCTTAACCCAGTTTGTTGTAAAGTATTCTTTCATATTTGATTAAATTTAAATGTACATTTCAGAACCGTTTTCATGTTCAAACATTTTAACAAGAGTTTTAGCTATTCATTATTTTGCCGAATTAGGAAATAAAACGTAATAGAAAACTTTGGCATGTTTTTTTTTTTTACGCGCTTATCTTTCTGGTAGTCGATTTCTCAATTCAAACTAACAAAACTACTTGAATTGACAAAATTCAATATGGTATGCGGCTGAAGTGTCAAAGTCCAGGGTTATGACCTACCGCATGCCACACGAACTAACGGTCTGGTATTTTGGATGATTTTCTCCAGATATAACATGTTACTCGAAAACGCGTTAGAATCCCGTGAAAAGTTCTCCGTGCAAACATAATACGTAGTAATACATCTCTTTAAGGATATTTTAAGAATACAGAACTTCGGAACCGCAAGCTTCCAGCATTTCAATCTCGAATCTTCGTTTATCTATTGTTGCACAGAAACTTTCAGAACAGTCTCACTTTTTCAAATCTTCTAAGACTTTGCAGTTCAGTATTATCGTCTTGTTCTGTAAAAAATTTATTTTTCTTATTTTGATAAAATCGACCTCCATGATTTTTTCAGCCGTGGTGCTTCATACTAATTACCATGCGTCATCAACACAGCAAACTGGGACCGTCCCGGATAATCCGCAACCCGGATAATCTGATAACGGTTAATCGAGAGTCTACGTATATATATTGCAGGAATGTAGAAAAACACGACCACGGAAAAAATGCAAACGGATAAAGCGTTAACTGGGGAAAGCATGAATGCCCCCATGAAAAAGACCCCTTACTCCCAGAGCAATATTCGAAGGTCTATGAAGTAGTGGGCGAAGATATCCTTAAAAAGATTTGGTATTTGGTTAGCTTCATCCAGGCGCGTAGTCTGGAAAATTTTTTCGAGGGGGATATGAACTTATATGTGTATACTCTACTAGCAATTTTGCTCGGGCCATCATCGGCTGGCTACGTGGCCGGTGGTAGCCCGAGCAAAATTGCTAGTAGGGTAAATAGACGGAATTTCAACACTAATCCAAAAATTTCGCTTCATCTGGCTTCATCGGCACACTCACGGAGGGGCTATGGGGGCTAAAAGCCGCCCCCCTCCCTAAAAGTGGAGAGTTAGAAGTGAAAAGCTATAAAAATTAAAAATTATCGCTTTGTTAAAATATTTTTTTTTAATCGTCTTCAAATTACTTCAAAAATATTTTTTTTTTACCAAAAAATACACTGAATTTTAAATATAAATACTTACAGTTAGTGTATCAAACAAAGTTAACCTCAGTTACAACATCACTGATCACTGAAAAATTCCGATAATTATTTAAGACTCTATAACGAGTTGCATGAGAAGTGGTGCTTGAGTTCTATGAGCAAGTAAATGGTATCGAATATTTCGACGTTATAAGAGAATTGTAACTATAATCAATGTCGCTATAGCCGAGTTCAGCAGTATTTGTAGCCCATCTCCCCCCAACCTAAACTAAAATTCTGGGTGCGCCACTGGTTACATTTATTTTATTTGTTTATTTATTTATTTATTTATTACATTTTACAAGGTTTGAACACAAGGAAATTATTATTTCAAGCTATAAAAATATATAAAACATAAGCCATATTTTATGTTTGAGAATCCACAATTTTGATCTATTATCCTTTATTAGCACTCGGGTGCTATTTCTTTCAAGCACGGGATATTTGTCTACGTGGCGCGCCGTGGTCACTTTTCCGTTTGATTCATGTTTTCTGAAGAGTGATTTGATATTGCTAACGGAAACATGGACTATTCCTTCAGATGATTTTCGAATACCAGGATTCACTTGGGTCGAACGGATAGACAGTGGTTTCGAAAACAGAAAGCCATCTAGAGTTATGATTTTCATAGAGGAGAACTTTATAAAAAGAATATGAAACATTTTACCCGTGCCTACACGAGCCAGATCAATGGTGTTCATATGGTCATTGCGCATATTCAAGATAAAGTGAGATTTGCAGTTACATACGCTAGTCCTCGAATTTCTTATGAAGATAAATTAGAAGCTCTATTCGAAACGTTAATGAAGGAGGATGATTGTAAGAGTGTTTTAGTAGGAGATTTTAACTTAGAATTAAATTCCGATCAAGGATATGATTTCATAACTGAAATGGATACTTTAGATTTTCCAATACGCACTCATCCAAAACATTTGACCACTAGGGGCGAAACAACAATGGATGCAATTTTCAGCAACAAAAATATGCGAACAGTTGTCTATATGAGCACTTACATTTATCACTTTTCCTCTATATGGCAGAATTGATTGAATACATAAAAAAAAATAAAAAACGGAAATTCTTCCCGAGTGCGTAAATAAAATCTGGTAGAATTTCAGATTTTTTGTAATGGATTTTTCATATTAATTTCTTTCATTAAGCTTTTTATGAGGGGGCGAAAAATCCCTCCCATTTTGAACGGATATATGTTAACAAACAACCCATATCGATTTCTCCCCGTGCTTTTGTAATACGCTCGCTGCCATCAAAGGCACAGCAATAAACAGTTTTAATTATTCCCGAGAAAATCCAGTACCATGTGTTAAATCCCCGTCGCCTTTCCCTTCCCACCTTTCCGAACTGTAAACAATCCATAAGTGAATAACACCTATCTCGCGATCTCCTTTCAAGCCTCATTCCGCGAATAAGTGTGCCCTTCTTCTTCTCGGGAAGGGAAATCGATCGTAGACCTTTTGTTTTTCTCCGAAAAAGGAACGGCCCGAGAGCCAAATTTTAATAGGGCAAAGAATTATAAGGGTTGAAGAGAACAATTATTACGACGCATCGTCATTTATTACTCGGGCCTTCCCTGTCCTCCAGTGAATCCGCCCGTTCTGACGCCGTTTTTCGCGGGATGATAAAGGGGAAAACCCTTCCTGTCCAAGAAACTGACTCATGCATGATAGTGAACTTGCCCCTAAAACCCTTTGAGGCGCAACCCTTTCCCAATGCTGAAAAAAGGGCAGTCGTTGCCATCGCTCGACTTAACTACCAGCAAGATGGCGGACGATCGAAACGTTCAATTCGTGCCACAGATCTAGAGATCCTGCGGACGATCGAAACGTTCATCGCGTGCCACAGATCTAGAGACCCTTTTTTGACGACAGCCAGCTGCGTCAAAAAAGGGTCTCTAGATCTGTGGCACGCTATAAACGTTTCGATCGTCCGCCATCTTGCTGGTAGTTAAGTCGAGCGATGGGAACGCCTGCCCCTTTTTTCAGCATTGGGCCATCTGTCCAGCTATTCTCGCATTCTTCCATTTTTCAGCAGATGTCAGTGCTGTTAAAAATAATCGTGACAACTTTTTGTACGGGAAATGACATGCTAAAAAGTAAAGGATTCTCGTGGAGCTATGTCACCCGCAACTATTTTTATAGAAATCAAATCTATTCTTTGTGAGTGGTTATACAGTCAAAACGTCAGAGTTTGGTGTTCCCAGAGCGGGAACACTGCGCGTTAAAGGGTCAACGCGTGAGATCACAACTCTGACATTTCGAGTGTTTTGATTCACGAGGAATAAATTTGATTTCAGTAAAATACTGAAAGGAGGACAATGTCATACGAGAATCCTTATTCTATTTAGAACATAATTTCCCGTAAAAGTTATCGATTATTGGGATGTCAGATTTATTCTTATCAGTTCCGACATTTGCTGAGAACTGGAGAATGGGATGATAATATACATCCATATAGAAGAAATGCTACATGGACTGCCCAATGCTGAAAAAAGGGCAGCCGTTGCCATCGCCCGACTTAATTGGGAAATGTTTGCCCTGCAAAGGGTTAAAAGGGTGAAGAACAGTTACGATGCATCGTCATTTATTACAGGTCTTCTTCCTTTCTCATAGTTGAGAATCGTAGTTGTGAACCGCCCCTTTTGACGCCGTTTTTCGGGATGGTACGGAAAAACCCTTTTCGTCCAAGAAACTGACTCACGGATGATGATAAACTAACTACCCACGGTCATTGAGGGTTTATTTCAGCATTGTTGAAACTTGTTGTCCCGCTGATCTGAAAACGAGCCTCTCTCTCTCTCTCTCTGTCGTTCTTAAGGCGTAGAATGCGGTTCATGAAATCCAGGTTTCACTGCATTACACCTGCATTTTTAAAACTGAAACAGTCACATAATAAATTGATTTTAAATGTTAAAGCTTGAAAGTAGCATTTATAGCCGTTCATAGCTGCTTCACTTCCAGGTGCTTTTAGCAAACTCTTGTTTACGTTTGTGTTTCCGTAGCATTGACTAATGACAGTATGTATGCAGAAATCTTTTAAGAATGATGTATAATCCTAGTTTTTGAATGTGAGTCCTGAAACTTTTTATCATATAACATCCCGCAAAAATTATGGATTATTTGTAAAATTGTCAGGATTCTTTTTAACAGCGCTGGCATCTGCTGAAAAAAAGGAGAATACGATGGAAATACGTTGATATAGAAGAACAACTGGACAGACTGCCCAATGCTGAAAAAAGGACGGCCGTCGCCATCTCTCGATTTAACTACCAGCAAGATGGCGGTCGATCGAATCGTTCATCGCCGCGAGCCACAGATCTAGAGGCCATTTTTCACACATCTGGCTGTGCACTTCAGTTCCATTATTGCAGAGATTCGGAATCTCCGGTGTCTTTTACAAGACATATTTAGAGGATTTTGCTGTTACGGATGAGCTCTGAGGTGTTAAAATGGCGTAGAATTCATCTAAGAAGTTCCCGTTTAACATATTATGTATATAACTGTGCCATATTATAAAAGTAGTACATCGTATTGTTTTAAGGAGAGAAAAAAAATTGTTATACTACGGTCTCTGAGCAGCCAGTGTTTAATGACCATTTTAGGGACTTTATAATCCGTACTAAATCAAAAATTTTGTGCTATATTATCAGGAAAAGTGGACGAAATATTTATAGCTTTTTTATGCGCGGGCTCACAAAATAACTTACTGACTGATTACTTTCTATGAAAAATTATTTTAAAAAGTGTCTTCTAAGTAGTTTCCTATTCGCTTTAAACTGTCCGTTATGCAGTTCATTATATCTACAAAAAAAGTTAAATGTGTCATAAAGTATTTTATAATCAATGTGTTCGGCATTATTTATATTTAATGTTTTATTCAGTTTCGTCTCTCTCTCGTATGGTCAAGGGCGTTTACGTAAGAACGAACGCACAGTATTATCGAAATGCAAGTTATAAGGAATGTGGCGGCTTACAAAACGATTGCGAAATACAATATCTGTGTAGTTCTGAAACTTTTCTTGTTTTTCTTATACAAGCATTTATGATTATAGTAACTGCGTTTTCAACAGGAACGGTTTACATTTTCGAAAACCCTGTTTCGAAATATTTTGTTATTTCTTTTGAAAATTGATATATTTTTAAGCTAACGAGTTTAAATATAAAAGTTTCATTTCATGTTTACTGGAAAACGGCAGTATTTTAAACTGACTGAAGGACGTCATTTTGAAGCAGTAAAAAAAAAGGACCGATTTTTATAATTTTTAAATTTTAAAATTAAGTCGATTAATATAAAAAACTTTTTACAGGAATATCTCAGTTAATTAATATAGAATTTAAAAATACATAGTTAGTTGTTTTTAAAATGTTTGTTTAATTGTTTTTAAAATTTCTGCTTTCAATTAAATACAATAAAAAAAAACCTTTTAGTAGCAGCGTGAAATGTATCGAATTTCACCTTTTTGTATTGTTTCATTAGCTTGTATCAACAGCCATCCAATTCGTATATATAAGAATTTTAATTTACTCAGTCAACTTGCTGCGGATGCATTTTTAATTTTTCGATTCCTTTAAAATTAAAAATTTATAAACCTTTTTATATAAAAAAAAGTAGAAATAATGATTTTTATAATTTATAACCGTATTTCAAAGCATATTTATCGGTAAAAAATAAACAGAATTAATTTATTTTTCGTTTGATGTTTTTAACGAGATTGCATTCTTAATTTATTGCATGCCTTAAAACGGGAATTACAAACAATGTAAGGATGGATATCAACTAAATTCGGCCTGAGCATTTTAAGTTCAGATAAATATGCTTTCTTTTTTCTCTTTCTTATTTTTTTTTAAGAGCATTCATAAACAATTTTTTAAAATTTATATCTATAAAAATATTTAATTTTCAAGAAAATCCACTTAAATTAAATGATACGAGGTTTAAAAAAAGGATTATCGTCCTATAAAATGCATCTAGTCTTTTAATGCAGCACACAGTTAAAATAATGTAAAAATGAGACAATTTTGAATAAACAGATTTTCTCGCGCAAAGTAATGCAAGTAATGGAAGCTAATCTTTTAAAAATTATTATATTTACAAAATGTAAACAATTGCTCGTTCAATGAAGATCAGGCGTGCAAGAACCTCAGTTAAAGCTACATAGCCCAAATAATTAACTGAAATGGTCATTTCAAAAACAACATTCTTTTTCTAACGGCGGAAACTTGCAGTTTGTAGGCGTTGGCCACTACTCAGGCCAGAATTACTGGTCACTTTATTACGGGAGGTTTGCTTGTTTGTGTTGTTATGGCAAAGCTGCACATGAGATATCTGCATAGGACGGGGGTACCTTAGACGGAGGACTTTCTAAGGGGTTCTAATGTGTATTTACGTTAAATCTGAAAAAAAAAACGACCAAAACTCTAGACCGTTAAAACGACAACTCAAACCCAGTGCCTTCAAACTTCAGTCGTCTACCATTTTGAGTGTCTTATCCACTCAACCATGGTGGGGAATTATTACGGGGGGGACCTAATAGGCGGACCAGCGTTTCCTCCTATGTAGGCACGGACGTAATGATCCCCAGGCGCATGCCGGGAATCAAACCCGCTCCTGTGGCGCGGTAGAATGCTTCTCTAGCCATTACAGAACTCGGAAGGCTCGAGAACAACTTAAGTCACACCTTTTCAGGAATCGATAAAAACTGCTCAAGATGGATTTTCAAGCACTTGTTTGGGTTTGTTAGTGATTAGGCTTCAAACTATGCTGAATTTTCATTTTATTAACATACGTTTGCATAAGAAAAAAAATTAAATTGTGTTTGGTAAAATGTGGTTTTGAAATGCCTGATTCAATTGTTTCAACTAAATTATGGCCTGTTTAGAGATATTTTTTACTGCTGTTTGTTTTTGAAACACAAAAAGGAACAGGAAGTTATTTCCTTTAACCTCAAAAAAAAACCTTCTGCAAAGTTAAATACTAAACAAAGACACCTTTTCTTTACCTTCTGCATTAATGAAACACCAAATCAAAATGCACAATTCTAACCCAAGAGCACAAAAGAGCCGCTAAGTACACATGAACCACATGTTTAAGGGAAAAACCGAAATTATTTGAGTATGTACACATTCCTACAGCGTAGCCGAGGGTAATATCCCCTATTCTTGCTATTTTTGGTGTAAGAAAAGTTTTTCTAAGTCATTAAGAAGTGGAACTGTAATTTAAAGTTATTGTCTTAGCTGTGTGGAGGTTTCTTTCGGGTAATTAAATCTCTGCCAGCGACTTTGTCGACAAAGACGGTAACGATTAAATCTCTTGCCAGATTTTTTCCCCTGGATAAAAAACGTGTGACTTGTAATAAAAAGTGTAAATGTACTTTAGTTCACGGAGTTTCTTCTTTTTTTTCCTTTTTCGAAAATCACTAATATTTGTAATGGTAGATTAATGATGATAAATGAAAGAATTTTAATCCAATTAGTTCATAGCAACTTATGAGGCATGCATAATGATAGTAAAAAACTTGCTACACTAAAAAACATGTGTTAGCAGAGGGGGGGTTGCTTTACCCCTCCCCTGTTTTATATCTATTTATAAATTTTCCATTTTGCTTTTATTTTTTAGTTCTAAACACTGGGATATTCCATATCAAATCAACCAATAATTCTATTACTGACATCTTATTTTTGTTGACTGACATCTTATCTTGATTTTTGTTGCAGTGATGGTGCTAACAGGATAAACAAATTTTCAAATTCTTAAAATCTGTAATTTGAAAGTTTCGTTTTTTAAAGAGTTTCCAAAGTATAGTAATATGCGATTTACAGCTGAACGATTCTTTTAAGGTAACTTCAAATTTAGATGATTTTTTTTTTCTTTTTGGAAGCTACTAACCCATGATAAAATAGCTATAAGAAGTAAAACTTTAAAAGTTTGCTAATCTTTAATGGTACTGCCATTCCACTAAAAATCATAAAAATTCTCAGATGTCGAACTCGGAATATATTTTTAAAGTACTTTTTATTGGTTGTTGATTTGGAATGGACTACTACTATACTTCCTCTTCCTGTTTGCTAATTTTCTGTTATTTTAACCTATTTTTCTATTTAATCTGCTTTTTGAATTTATTTTATTATTTGGTTTTATATTTACTTTTATGTTAAAATTGACAATTATTTTATTGTTGACGAATTGAGAGCTTCTGCAACTCTTTGAATGTACATTCAGTTTTTATGCATGTTTAATACAAATTTGTTTCTCTTGTCAATCAGCATTTTGTAAGTTTTTGATTTTTCCATTTGTATAAGACTATGTTTAACAGTTTATGCATTATTAAAAAAAAATTAATTTCACAACTTTTTTTAAATAGTGATATTCTGTGCAATATGTAGAGACACATTTTGGGATTTTTGAATCATTCATTTAAGACTTAGCTCTTGTAACAATGCTCTGAGTAAAATTTACATCACGAATATAAGTTTTATTTTAAAATGTGAATTTGCACTTAAGATCGTAAACAGAAATAAAAAATGGCAGTAAGAATCATAATCAGCTTTTGAGAAAATTTTATACTTCCACAAAATTTGGTTCCGCGTGGCCGATCCAGGCCTATCATTGTATGCTTGTACAAAAAGCTGTTTTGACTCCACAATCATTGTGAAATCTTTTTTATAGTAGAAGCTAAACAGAAAATCTAAAGAACAGAAAACAGAGTTTGCTGTCATATACCTGGCGGTATGACATTCTTTGTCCAGCCATTGCAATTATTTAAATGAGCTAGTTAAGAAGTCTTGGGAAGGGAAGGGGAGTGGATAGTTGCTGTCGCTGTTGGAAAACCTTATAACTTTTTTTTCTAATTATTATTATTATTATTTTTTTTTACAAAAGGTGGTATCAGAGACTCTACATTGGATAAACAGTTCTTTGGACTCTGTTGTGTATGATGGGGTGAAAAAAAAACTTTTGTTGAATATTGCACTAATACCGAAAAGGAGGGGAAAAAAGAATGATTAACTGGAAGAACTTTTCTATCAAACAAGTGATAAATTATTTATAAATTACGAATCATTTAAATTTAGAAATAAATTTAAATGATCTGTAAACTATACAAAATAAACAAAGTTATTTTAACTAGCTTTTTCATTCCATGTTAAATCGACAAATAGGCTATGCTGCACCATTTTTTATTTTAACGAAATTTTGTAGGTGGTATCTACCTATCTTCTGTATCCCCAAACAGTTTTTTTTTACTTGCTTAAAAATTGTGAAGACTCAAGAACAAAAATTTTTTGTTCTTGAGATATAGCCGTTTGTTTGCTTCTCTGATGAGTAAAAATCGCCATTTTAGGCTCTTTTTCTAAAATCTGTAGAATTTTTATTTGAAATAGTAGGAAGATCTGATAGGACTTATTGGAAAGCTTAAAGAATGCACTTTTAAATGCGCATAATAAAGCAGATTTATGTTAAGCCTAAATACAGTTTTTTGGACATCACGTAGTCCTTCACAAACTAATGTTTTTTTTTCATTTTAGGCATTAAAAAAACAATGAAAGGCTTTCAGTAACAAACCACTTTTTTCCTGTTACACTTACATATGAATACTATATTGCAGAAAAAAAATCGAGTTGTTACTGTAGGTCCTTCATCTGTAAAAAAATTGCTTAACTTTCAAAAAATTGAAATATGTGCTTTTTCTACGCCCCCCCCCTCAAAAAAAAAGTCATGTGGGACAGATGATAAAAATCTAATAATAGCGTGGTACAAAGCTCTTATACTGTACTTTAATGCAAAACAAAAGCTGTCTTGTTATTCCAAAAGGCAGAGGAGATAAAAGCTTTTGAAGAAATACAAAAAGCGTTCCTTGCTGTTGAGAATAGGTTAACATTTCATCCCCCAAATAAGTCATGTGGGACAAGAGATAAAAATCTGAAAATGACATGGAAGAAGCTCTTATTCTGTCCTTTTAAAAGAAAATAAAAGTTGTCTTGATACTCCAAAAGGCAGAGAAGATACGCACTTTTGAAGCAACACTACAAAAACAATTGCAGGCAATAGACATACAGTCATTCTCTTGATAAAACCGAATCATTGGACGTAGCCCTACGCGACCATGATGGAAATCTCATTATCTGCCCGTACACACAAACACTAATCGAATCTACAAAAGTCAGCGTTATATTTATCTTGATATCTGACATTTTAAGACATTTAAGACATTTATCTTGACATTTTAAGATATAATTCTCAAATTTTGTATGTCATCTCATTAGCGTATGGGGCACATTTTGCTAAATGGGAATTGTTTTGTACGAGTGTCATATAAAAATGTAAAAAGTGTAACTTTTTGAAAATTAGAGAGTGGAGTTTTTTCTTAATCCTTTAACGCACAGTGTTCCCGCCCTGGGAACACCAAACTCTGACGTTTTGACTGTTGCCAGTCACGAAGAATAGATTTGATTTCTATAAAAATCGTTGCGGGGGACATAGCTCCACGAGAATCCTTTGCTTTTTAGCACGTCATTTACCGTAAAAAAAAATTGTCGCGATTATTTTTAACTGCACTGACATCTACTGAAAAATGGAAGAATGAGGAAGCAGCTGGGTAGATTGCCCAATGCTGAGAAAAGGGCAGCCGTTGCCATCGCTCGATTTAACTACCAGCAAGATGGCGGACGATCGAAACGTTCATCGCGTGCCACCGATCTAGAGACCCTTTTTTTGACGACAGCTGGCTGTGCCGATGGTGATAAAAGGGCAGCCGTTGCCATCGCTCGACTTAACTACCAGCAAGATGGCGGACGATCGAAACGTTCATCGCGTGCCACCGAACTAGAGACCCGTTTTTTGACGACCGCTGGCTGTGTCCGCACAGCCAGCTGTCGTCAAAAAAGGGGTCTCTAGATCTGAGGCGCGCTATGAACGTTTCGATCGTCCGTCATCTTGCTGGTAGTTAAGTCGAGCGATGGCAACGGCTGCCCTTTTTTCAGCTTTGGGAAAGGGTTGCGCCTCAAAGGGTTAACAGAGTCGTACTTCCGACCTTATTTTCAACTTACACTGCCCACTTATCTCTACCTTGTTTTAAACATTTTTTTTTCAATTTACACTGACCACTTATCTGCAATAGATACAGAATTAAAGCCCGTTACGAACTTTTTGGGATACCCTGTATAACTTCGCATATCGCACGTTGAAAAACCTTTTGCATCCAAACGACATTCTCACAGTTATAAAACCGTCTATCTCATAATTAATGAAATAAACGCAATTATAGACTTCAGATCGTGAAAAAATTGTAAACAAGTATGGATTTTCTTCTAGCTATTAGAAACCATTAAAATCACTATCATTTTTGACTGTAAAAAATTTTGTCCATTGATAAGTCAAAATATTGAACATTTAAACCGCACTTTTAAAAAAGTTTCTCCCGTCTTACTCTTTCCATTTTGCAGTTGGAAAGCTGAAAATATCTTTTTGAGTTCTGCTGGAAGAAAAAAAAACAAATAAAACATTTTTCAAAGGATCACTTTCACTCTGAAGTGAATAAGTGAATAAAATATTCATTATTTCAATTTAAAAAAAGAAAGTAATGTTTTCTCACAAATATTCAGATTTGCTTCGAATGTTTTTCTTCTGCCATCTCCAGAATAGTTAACGTTATTTTATTTTTCTTTTATGTTTTTATATATTTTCTTGCGTGCCTCATTATTAATTCAATTACCGGTTACATCAGAAAGAGGAAAAAAAAATATCTTCACATTTGAAAATAAATTCTGTAATTGGTGTTATGAATAAATTGGTCGTTTCGGTTCTTTAAAAAATTGTAAGGATTTTTTTAAGGTTAAAGGTTTGTAAAAAAAGAATTTCAGTTTCAATGGCCCGTCATTATGAGAATTCTAAAATGTGAATATACTCTTTCAAATGTAAATGAACTTTCTAAAATAAGCTACTAGCGTAACTAACATGGTGGTTTTAAGTCTGCTGGGTTATATTTCACAAGATTTTTTTTCTCTTAATAAATTAAAGATTTTCAGTACGTTATAACGTGGTGGGAACAGAATGCTTGTTATGCATGAAATGAGCTAGAGAGGTTGGAGATAACAATCTTATGTACTTGATCCTGTTAACAAACGGGAACTAGATGTAATGTTTATTTGGAAATTTTTCATTGATCATAGATATGTTTCTGTAAATTATATGAGTTCGGTTCAATGCGCTAAAAGATCTAACAGACTGATAAAACTTACAGAATAGGAATTTTATTTTTATTTTTATTTTTATTGCTATTGTTATTATTTTCAAATCTTGTTAGTTTTTTTCCCTTTCTCTGAACTGTGCATTTCTAAAAAAATATTGATTTCAGAGCTGGATTAAGCCCTACTGAAGCCCTTAGGCTATTAAAATACTGTAGCCTCCTTTTACATTTTTTTTTTTTTTAATACTTGTGAACCCGTGTGAATTTCTTCCAAAGCCGTCTACTTATAAAGGAGGGTACCAACGTAACTCGAGACTACACAGTAAAAAAATTCAGAAACGTTACATTCTTATAGCGGATGGGTTTCCGAAAGTATAGCGTAACCTACCGATGCTCTACTCGAACTCACGATTTCGGAAACGTAACCCATATTTCGGGATAAAATATTTACGGGGAAAGGAAATCTTTATTTGGGACTTCGCGCGCATGCGCCAAGTGCCAAGAGACAGAGGGATAAGAGTGAACGCGTCTTCCCTAATAGCACAGATGATCACAAAAGAGTCGCTGTGACGTCACAGAGGTCACAGGACTGTCATTGGCCCCGGGCATTGATGAATTTGGGGGTCCCCATCTATAAAATTTGTTTTCTTTTTCATAATATTTTGACATATAAAAGAATATTTCAGAACAACATTTGAAACTGGGGGCCCTGGGCAAAGTCCCGATTTGCCCATGCGATAATAAGGATCTGGTAACTTGTGAGTGATGTAACTCCACTGTGTGGTCACTGTGAAGTTTATTTGTGACCAGTCACCAGGTGACGTCGCCGGATGAATACTTAAATAAAATAGTACATTATCTCCTGAAAACAATTTATGTGGAAAAAAAAAGATTTAAGATTTTTAATTTATATTTATTAATTATAGTATTTTCCCTCCATTTACAAAATACTTCAAAAAATGTTAAGTTTCCAAAACAAGCCATTCCACAACAGCAGTCAGTTTACTTTTAAAGCAAATTCCGGCAAGAGAATCACAGCGTCGCGGTAACGTGCTGTCCTATGGGTCCGCTGTCCTGGGTTCGATTCTGATCTCTGGTCCTGCACGCTCCTTCCGTTAGAGTTTGGTGCTGTCACCTAGATTATGTTACCCGAAACGCTTCATCTAGTGCATGTTACTTTTTCTGAAAAATTCGGAAAGGTTACTCGTTAATTCGGAAACCTTTGTGAAATACACGGAAAGGTTACTCATTATTTTCCAAAATATACAGAAACGTTACCCATCATTTCCAGAAACCTTACCTAAAAAGTAGGAAAATATGTAAATATGTTTCCGACATATGCAGAAACGTTTCTAAATACTTTACCCGGATGGTTCGGAAACGTTTATGCAATTTTAAACTACAAGAGCGGCCCCATTTTTTTGGGTAACGTTTCCGAATTTTTTTTTACCATGTAGGTGTAAATGATGACCTGGCAATACCGGCTCTCAGCTTCAGTTATTGAGGTTGCTGCTTAAGGAAACATGGCCCATTGTTTCAGTGCTGGCAACAACTGGTAAATTTAAGGGAAAATTTTATACTAAAAAGATTTATACATATGTATATATTATTTTGTTACTGTTGCGTGATTGCTAATGATTTTAAGCTTAATGATTATGTAAAATTCCATTATTAAGAAGGGATAAAGGAAAAAGAAGGGTACTTATAGTTAATGGAGTGTCCCCGTGTGCCATCCGCTACTGTCAGCGAGTATGCATGTTATCGTTTAGAAATCTTTCCTATTTTAGTAAAATGCTTCTAAATGAGCATTAATTAACAACGTGTATATGAGTCATTCACAGATATCATTTTTGATGCACTTTTATGTACAAAGCATTTCCTACTTAAAATGTTGTTTTTTAAACTTAACAATTATATAAGTTTTAGATAAGTTGCAAGAATTTTTAGGACCTTTCTAGCCTGTGAAATGACAGAGTCCTATAGGCTGCAGCCTATAGGACTCTCCCATTGAGTGTCATGGATATTCCGGCTCTGGCTGTTTTATTGGTAGATGCGGTGTACACTGAACACTCTTTGGAAGTGAGATGACTCAGGTTGCTTTCCTTAACCCTTTGAGGCGCAATCCTTTCCCAGGGCAGTTGTTGCCATCGCTCGACTTAACTACCAGCAAGATGGCGGACGATAGAAACGTTCATCGCGTGCCACAGATCTAGAGACTCTTTTTTGACGAAGCTGGCTGTGCGCGCCAAAAAAGGGTCTCTAGATCTGTCGAGCGATGGCAACGGCTGCCTTTTTTCATCTATGCAGCTGTTCTCGCATTCTTGCATGTTTCAGCAGATGTCAGTGCTGTTAAAAATAATCGTGACAATTTTTTTACGGGAAACGACGTGCTAGAAAGTAAAGGATTCTCGTGGAGCTATGTCATCCGCAACTATTTTTATGGAATCGAATCTATTCTTCGTGACTGGCAACAGTCAAAACGTCAGAGTTTGGTGTTCCCATAGCGGGAACACTGCGCGTTAAAGGGTTAAGTGTCCTTAACTCCAAAACTGTGGCAGTAAAACTTTGCGTTGCAGTAAATCGAAACAGAATGAAATTGTTTGATTGAGGCGTCATAAATTCTCCCAAATGGATTTCACTTTTTACTTGATTTTTTTTTTCTCCACATAAAACTAGGTTCCAACTAATGTCCGATCGATTGCTGGTCCACACCGAAATAATTGGAATTTTGCATCTCGAAGTAAAATCGATCGTCAGGGTTTTAGGTACACGCGTTAGGGCTTTTTATTAATGTAAATTCATTTTTCTTATTCGTATTTAAACGATTTTAGGTGTCAAAACTTACTTTTATAAAATTAAATGTGCTGTCAAAACCGATTTAATCGGAAATCGCGAGATTAAAATCCATACAGAAAAATTTACATGCAACTCAGCCTAAAAGATTTTGATTAGAAAGGGTGGGTGGCAGAGCGAAATTAACGTAAAACTACAGCAGACAAATGTGCCAATTGCATAAAATGTAGAGATTCTTATTACTCATGTAAAATGTATAGATCTTTTTGACGACTTTACTCATTTTCATTCATACGACGTAATATAATACCGCGCATTAAATTTGAATTTGCGTTCCGTGCTCTCTGTCACTTTAGTATTCCAAGTATGGATCATAAGTCAAAATGACATTTGGTTCCGCTCCACGATTATTTCGGTCATATTACTCATATTTTTTAATAAGTGGGTTTTACATTTTTACAGACAGAGGATGTACATTAGCGTGACCTACGACTTTTTCAATCTTACTTGCTGTAAGTTTACCATCACCATTGAGATCCTCGTCGAAAGTTGGTAGACTTCTGAATATTAGCACAGGTCACAA
Source organism: Cheiracanthium punctorium (assembly GCA_038373885.1). Lineage (NCBI taxonomy): Eukaryota > Metazoa > Arthropoda > Arachnida > Araneae > Cheiracanthiidae > Cheiracanthium > Cheiracanthium punctorium. The sequence goes on along the minus strand of JAWZYV010016735.1, from coordinate 426,959 downwards.
ACTGCTAGTTACCACTGAAGACACTTACCTAACAAGGAATTGGTAGATGTCGGGAATCGAACCCGTAAGCTTCCGGTTACCAGTCGATGCCTTGATGACTTTACTATTACGGTCGATATAAATTTACTCCTTAAACTCTACACGCTTAAATCTATTGAGTAAAATAATAATCAAACGGAGTATATTTTTACTCAATTTTTGACTTCAAACAGCCATTCTCCCGATTGAGGAAAATTTGCTCAATTCATCGGCAAAAATCAATGGAGCGAAAAATTCTCAATTATTGAGCATTCTACAACAGCTCCATTTAGGCTAAATAATAATAAAAATGAGGAATGTCTGTCCGTTTTTTATTAATATAACTGTACTCAATTATGGTTATTATTTAAGCTATAGAATGAGCGTTTTTGCAAAATCAGCCCTTTTTTAATTAACATATCTGTACTCAATTAAGATTATTATTTTAAGCGAAAAAAGGGTGTTTTATTAAAATTTGCTGTTTTTGATTAATATATTGAATGATTCGTTTTCTTCATTTTTTATTATCAGAGCTGTAATCTATGATTATAAGCCCGAGAAAATAAATTTTAAATCAAGGCAAATACATTACATATATCTTAATACACTATAAAAAAGTATTTTTTTAATAAATAGAATATAATTTCACTACAGTCTCTCGTTATAAAACGAATTCACAGTACATTCAGAATACAGAAATGCAATCATAGTTAAACCAGCGGTGAGATTTAATTAAATAAGCAACCCAATTTATTGACATGAAAAAGGTAAAATACTACTTACTCACTTTGGGTGGAGATATCATAACTTCATTTGTTTTACAACAGCTTTTTATAATCCAATCGTAAGAACTATGTCATTAAAGCGAAATCTTTACCTAAAGCATCTCCTCCATATCTAGTTTTGCACTTACTTAGCTTAGTCACATCTGTACTGCCTAGGGGGAGTCGTTTGGGCGGAGGACTTTTTTATGCTATTCTAACACGTATTTACGCAATATCTGGGGAAAACCGCCCAAAAGTCCAGACCATTAGATCGGTTAAAAAAAAGTCCTCATCCCAATTGCCCTCGCCTTCAGGGCAAGATACACCGCGTGTGGTTTGCATTAACACAACACACACACACACACACGCATCTATATATAAGTAATATTTAATTCTACCCATTTCATAGCCATGCTTAGTAAAACTTGGAATAATTTACAAACCAATTATTATTGAACCTTGCATTTTGAATAGCCTTAAACTTGAAAAAGCCACGTTTTCAAGGTTTAAAAATCTATCGCTTTTATCTTGTAAATGCCGAGAGAATTTTCTTGTCAGTTATCTTTTAGTAAAAATATATATTATTTTTTTTTTCCTCTGCAACCACGCGAAAATCAACTTTCTCGACTTCAAAGTATTTTGCCCGTAGAAAAGACAAGATATCATATTTTAAACCGCATTTTTAAAACTTCCTCTCATCTTTCGCTTTTCAGCGTGCACTCGGGAAACTAAAAATGTCTTTTCATGAGTTTTTCGTGGGAAAAAAAAAATTAAGGAGCTCTTTCATTCTGAAGGGATAAGTGAATAAAATATTCATTAGTTTACTTTCTGTGAAAAAAAAATGCTGCTTTTTTACACAGATACTAAGATTTGCGTCGGATATTTTTTCTTCAGTTTTACCAACAGAGTAATTCTTTAATTTTTTTTTTTATGCAGGTTCATTTTCTGAGGTAACTTTTTATCCTAAATTCAATTACCTTGTGCATCAGAATGCGTTAAAAGAATATTTCGCGTAATCTTCTGACGCAAATGAGATATTTAAGATTGATTATTTAGCATATTATTTATGGAATGTTACTGTTGTGAGATGCTGTAGTTCTTTGTGAATTCGGGTCTTATGTTTTCATGTTATGCTGAATTTGGCTGCATCAATGTCAAAATTTGTTCATTAAATTTTAAATGATTTTATTCAAGCTAACTTTTTTGTGTGTTCATTTGGCCGTGGACGTGAACTTAAAAATATGCTTTTCTCATCTCACAAACAGCTGCAAAACTTTCTCTCGTCTCGGAAAATCCCCAAACAGTAATTATAGCAAGACAGACAAATCTTGCCAAACGCATCGGTTATAAAACACTTTCCAACACAACAATATTTTTGCGCCAAACTTGGCGATGCATTATACTTAAATCTGATGAGATTTTAGTGTAGTGGTTAAGCTAAAGCTGCACGATGGCTATCGGCTTAAGCGGGGATGAATTGGGCTGAGGACCTTTTTAAAGGTTTCTAACGCGTACTCACGTTACATGTGGAGGAAATCTCCCAAAACTCGTGACTGTTAGATCAAAAGAACCGGAGACACACAGAATCCAGCACCTACACACTTTAGTGAGATTTTAGTGATAATCTCTGAAGAAAAAAAGCTATATATCATTATTAATATAATTTCGTTAGACCCTATAAAAGAACTTTAAAAAACTTGTTTCCGTTTTTTAACAAGAGTAAACTCTTATAAACGTATACTTATTGTATTGTTCTTGAAATGGATGAATGTCTCTAAAGTGCCGCATACACCGTATTTAAATTCTTTTGGGTACTCCTGTGGAAGAATTATAAATGCTATAGACACCATTTTTAATCAGGAACGTGATAGTGTAAGTAGAAATAACATATATGAATTTCCTAGCAGTCGATGCAAATTTACGGCAGTTTCAGCGCTGCAGGACGGACAGACAGACAAATCGAAATCATAAACACTCTCAACCTTGTAGGAAAGTTGTTAAAAATTATGTCATGTCTCTCATAAAAGTTGTAAATCTCTGTTTCGTCTCGTCTCGCATCCAACTGTATCTTCCTTAAAAATTTCTGTTATCTGTGTAGCATCAAACTGATAAAAAAAAAAAAAGTTCTTGTAAATTTTATATGTGAAGGAAAAATTTAAACCTCCAAATGGCTGAGATCTAAAAATAATTCGGTTCAATAATTTCAAATTTTCACTGCAATACACCCGCATTTTTGGAGCAAAACTAACTCATACCATACATTATTTTTCAACTTCAAAGTTTGGAAATAGTTCTTACAATAAACTTCTTTCTTCTAATTGTTGTGTTCATCTGTATAAAATACTTAAATAATTTCCAATTTTCATCAAAATACACTAAAATTTTTTCGGGATAATGTAACATATATTACTCTTCAACTTGAAAGTTTGGAAATAGTTCTTACAATGAAATTTTCTTTAAATGATGTTGTTTACATCTGGATCAAATAATTAACTTACTTCCAATTTTCACTGCAATGCGCCTACATTTTTGGAGCGAAAATAACGCATATCCTATGCCATTTTTCAGCTTTAAAGTTTGGAGGTAGCGCTTACAATAGGTTTTATTTTATTTTTAGTTGTTTTTATTCAGAACGAATTGAAGACCTTATTGTTCAATGCTTTGATACATTTCGTTACCAATCAACATTAAAATGAATAAATCTAAAAAGCATAAATGCATTTCATCTAGCATTAAGCAGCATTTATTTATAACTGAATCCGACTTATTAAGCTGGAATTTCGAAAAAGTTGGGAAGTTTATTAGAAATTCATTCAATTTGTACGGTATTTTGATCAAATCCCGTACTTTCGTGTTTAAAGAGGGTAATGAAATATAGGTCCCGCAGTGGACTGGGCGCTAAACTCCGTTCCCATAAGAACACGGCAAGTGAAGCAGCATCTGGCTTGGCCAGTGCTTGGGAGGGACTTCCCCCTCTCGGCCCGTCCGCTGTGGAACCAGGCCCGGCCTTAGAAATTTGGCCGCCCTAGGCAAAGTCAAAGTAGGCGGCCCTAGTCAAAATCAAGATAGGCGGCCCTGTACACATTTTCAAACATTAATGCCTCCATACACACATACGTACATATACATAAATGCATTGATACATGTATAATAGGTTCACTCATTGTGAAAAAATATTCACACACAGTTTGGAAACCTCTGATTTATACAAAAATTTTTTTTTTTTTTTTTGCTTATTTGTTTAATTTATCTTGGTTAAGACCAATATAAAATCCGATTGTTAAGCTTTAGTTTAATAAACCAGTTCTTGATTCCTTTAGGACACATTAAAATAATGCAAACAAAACATAATTTAAAAAATATGAATAAAAATTATTAAATTTTAATAGTAAAAAAGAAGTATACATTTCTAAAAATAGCTAATTTACAGTTGATCGTGAATTGGCAAAAAAGTTTATTTGCTAGTTTGTTTTTAGGGTTTTATATCAGTCAATCGTGTTAGTGTAATGGATTAGTGTAATATCAGTCAATGGAAGAATCTTCTGCTGGTTGGTGAAGACTCATTCCCAGAAATAATTTGAACTATTGGCTTTTATATTTACTCAGCTGAAGAATCAAAAACCAAATAATGCATTATATCTTCTTCAGAAGGTTGTTTAGTGGCATATTTTATAACGGGATTTTTCGGGCCTTTTATTTGCAAATTCATCAATTAACTCCATGTAATTGAGTGAACGCGCAATGTCATTTTCAATTGATATTAGAGACAATCCAACTAACCTTTCTTGAGACATAGCTGATCTTAAGTAAGTTTTAACGAGCTTTAGTTTTGAAAAGCTGCGTTCAGCAGATGCAACAGTCATATGCATTGTTAATAAAATTCTCAGTATGATGCATAAATTCGGTAAAACTTCATCCAATCCTGTTTCAAGTAAATATTTTAAAGTACTTGCAGGAGACATATTATCTGCTGCGATGTTTCTAAAAGTACTGAGCTCCGTAAAAAGGTTCATTCCATCAATATCTTTTTCTGTGTTTTTATTTGTAAGCAGTCTTTCTGCATTCATACATTTGTCTTTCAAGTGCTGATCACTATTATTTGTTAAATCTTCTGCATCAAAAACCGACAAAAGAAACCCCGATTAGAAAAATTGTGGAGGATGCAAATTATTTCGAGATCGTTAAAAAAGTTTCTTTCAAGAATCAGTCATTAGCGGCCCTAGGCAAAAACTGGGAACGGTAAAAAAACAAAAACAAAAAAAAACATGCATTTAGATTTTTATTGAAAATTATTTGATCGGCGGCCCCCTTTAATGGGCGGTCCTAGGCGGTCACCTAGGTTCGCCTAATGGTAAAGCCGGCCCTGTGTGGAACCGTGTACGCTAATGGGAGCTGGTGCACGTAAAATCCGTCGTGGCTCCAAAGTCATCCAAGTTGTTAAACGATACCTCTGGGGGTGCCGATTTCAGGGGGTTGGTCCCTCCTCTGAAATTGGTTCAAAATTACGGGACCCCGAGCTAAGACGCACTTCCTCCCACTGGGGCTCATTGAAATGGAAGCCGCTCCTTCGGCCCATCGCCTGCCTATATAGGGGGATCTGTCACCGCAACGCGGTTGCCAGAGGGCATTAGCAACAACAACATGAAACATAGTGATTTATATTTATATATATATATCAATTTAGGTGTTTTTCCTTTGTTATCCTTTGTTTAAAAATAACACATCAATATAATTAGGATTAAAAGAATATGCCTAAATCTTATCATTTTGTATAGTGTAGATTTTAGAATGATTTAAGCGCTTTCAGGTAGCTGAATACTGAAGAACACAAAACAGAGGTACTTTATGCGACATAATACACATTCAAGAATGTATTCTGTGTATTAAGCCGAAGTTTCTGAAGGTGATAAATGTATTCATCTCGTCAGAGTCCACATTAGAACGAATACTTTTCAATTTCGACATAAATCTAGATTCCCTTCATTATTGTAGCTGAAAAATTTAAAACACATTCAGGGTGACTTATTCTCCACAGTAAACCTAAGTATTCAGACAAATTAGGATTACGTAATTTTAATGATTACGTCAGAGACTTATCTGCTACGAATATGCTTATCGCTTGAAAAATCCGAACTTGTGCCTTAATAATTTAATATGAAGCTTTTTTCCTTTTAGTAGGATACTCATATCATTTTAATTATTATAGAGTAACTTACAATAATTACTAGATAGTCGTGATTGGAGATCCTTTATACATTCGTAAATAGTACAACTTGCAAAGAGACTTTTTGAAACTTCTCGAGTCTCTACGAGCACGACTAGATTGTTTAAAAAAGCCGTTCAAAAGTTGTATGATTTCTTAAAAGAACAACCTTAAAAAATTTGAATGAAATGTTAGCCTATTGTTTTTGAGTAGCTTTTTTACGGTTTTAATTTTCAAAATATTATTAGGGAACTTAATCCACGCCTTACCAGGAAGCCAATGAAATGGCCATTCACTTTATAGACCATAGGAGGCATTGAAAACTCCCTCTGAGTAAAGATTCTCTAAAACACATTTGGAAAACCTCCGGCCCACGTACCGGATGAGGCCTTCCTCGGCTTTTGATCCGGCCAGTGGAACACGTCAAAACTCCATATAAAACCCATTTAAAGCATTTAAAATCCCAAACACATCCCAATTATACAGCCCGCAACTTCGTTAACATTCGAAAGTTTTGGCCCGTGACTTCGTTAACCCTTTAACGCACTGTGATCCCACTCTGGGAACACCCAACTCTGACGTTTTGACTGTTGCCAGTCACGAAGAACAGATTGGATTTCTATCAAAATAGTTGCGGGAGACGTAGCTCCACGAGAATTTTTTACTTTTTAGCACGTCATTTCCCGTCAAAAAATGGTCACGATTATTTTTAACGGAACTGACATCTGCTGAAAAATGGAAGAACGTGAGAACAGCCGGATCGATTGCCCAATGCTGAAAAAAGGGCAGCCGTTGCAATCGCTCGACTTAACTACCAGCAAGATGGCGGACGATCGAAACGCTCATCGCGTGCCACAGATCTAGAGTCCCTTTTTTGACGCACAGCCAGCTGTCGTCAAAAAAGGGGCTCTAGATCTGTGGCACGCGATGAGCGTTTCGATCGTCCGTCATCTTGCTGGTAGTTAAGTCGAGCGATGGCAACGGCTGCCCTTTTTTCAGCATTGGGAAAGGGTTACGCCTCAAAGGGTTAACATCCTGAAGTTTCTCTCGCAACTTTCTAAAGGTTGCCCATACTTGGTCTAAATCATAGGTTCCCAACCTTTTTTGAACTGGCGCCCCCTTTTCTAGTGAATATTTCAATACCGCCCCCCTCCCACTCCAGAGAAATAAGAGCGCACATAATGCATGGTGAAAACAAGAATTAAATTTAAAAAAATTACTAATAGATAGAATATTGTTGGAATTGAAACTGTACTGAATTTCTTCTTCATTTAAAAAAGAGGAATAAAAGTTTTAGAGAGGTATAATACAGAAGTATCGCTTTCTCTCAACAGCGAAGTCTCATATCGAAATATGTGAATTTTCGCACACGTGATAGAAATGAATTATCAGAGTGATTTTTAAGTCTTTTTAAGACTATATTTGGTTAATCTTCCCACGCCCCTCCGTGCCATATCAACGCCTGTTAATTTTCTCTGGGTCTTTTACCGCCCCCCTGAAAGCCTCAAACGCCCACAAGGGGGCGTTATCGCCCACGTTGGGAACCTATGGTCTAAATCAAGAAACTTTTCTTTACACAGTTACAGTTTTTTTACACACTTCCGACATCTTGCTGGTAGTTAAGTCGAGCAATGGCAAAGGCTGCCCTTTTTTCAGCATTGGGCAATCGATCCGGATGTTCTCGCGTTCTTCCTTTTTTCAGCAGATGTCAGTACTGTTAAAAATAATCGTGACCCTTTTTTTACGGGAAAGGACGTGCTAAAAAGTAAAGGATTCTCGTGGATCTATGTCACCCGCAACTATTTTTATAGAAATCAAATCTATTCTTCGTGACTGGCAACAGTCAAAACGTCAAAGTTTTGTGTTCCCAGAGCGGGAACACTGCGCGTTAAAGAGTTAAGTTATTTTATTTTACTCACACATAAAATTACATTTTCTACAGTATGCCTCCCTTCAAAAAATAAGTCTGAAAAAAAAATTTCCGCTCTTAATTTTAAATTTCGCACACTACAAAACTTTTTTTTTTTTTGAAAATGCTATGAAAGAAGAGAAAAAAAGAGAACAAACTCCATTATTTTGAATGATAACTGAATAAATAATTCACATTCTTTTGGGAGGAAAAAGAAAAAAGTCATCGTTTTCTGCGCACATTCTGAAGTTTGTCTGAGAATGTTTGCTTCCGTGTCGTCACTTTTGCCACCAGCATGTTAATTACTTCACGTGCAGCTTTCATTTCTTTTCGTAATTCACAAGAACGAATTCAATTATTTGCAGGAGAATGTAGCAGAAAGTATCTGCGGGATTATTATTTAGATGAAAGATTGCAGGGAAAGGGAATATAATTTGTTTCACTCTACTTAAGTTTTTTTTGTCCTTTACATTGTTATTTGTAATGTTGCTTTGATGAATGATTCCAGATAGTTTGATTGTGAATTAAAACTGTATTTTAGATAGCTTGAAATGAGGTGTGGAGAAATAATAGTGTTTCAGAAAAAATAAGATTTCCTGAAATGAAAGCATTTTTGAAATTACGAAAGTCGGAGGCGGGATTTAAAGAGAATATTTACAAACTTATGATGCACACGCATTTGTTTTATTTCGCCTATTTCCTAATCCTTCCGGTATCTCATAGAAACAGTACTTTTTCCAAATAAAAAGCATTAGAATAACATTTTGAAATGCTTTGCAGTGTTTAGATTAAATGGTCAGTTGCAAATGTTTAGATGAAAATATGCTATACAAGCACAAATAAATACGCACAAGTTAAAAAAAATGTATGTAAACAATATTAAAATACAGTGTGTAGAATTCTTACGAAACTTAAAATAATTAAAACTTTGTAAAATAGCACAGATGAAAAGTACTAATGTGAAGCTGTACACGTGTGTCGATCGAAAATATTTCCATCTTATTTGGTCGAAAAAAGTTTTTGATCGAAACACGTGTATAACTTGATAAGTACCTTTTATGTGTGTTATTTTAGAAAATTTAAAATATTAAACACCAGTTTATTTTGAGTGGGTTTTTTTTTTGTTTTGTTTGTTTTGTTACTGCAAGTTAAAAATATTTTTGCTGTAAAAGACTGCTGTTGCAAAACTGATTTGATCGAAGTTATCTTCCTTGGGCATTCATACTGACTCTGCATTAATAATCATACATTAATTTATTTCATAGTTCAACATACTTCCGTACTAAAGAAACTTGTAGCACCTGCTAAAACAAAAGAACTTGATAGTAACAAAACAATGTTTTGCTCATTGTATCAAAATTGATTGTTCGGTAATCTGAAAAACAGACAACCCTGATGTCTTTTTATGTTGCTATTCCAAAATCGGCTTACTTTTGTGTTCCTTTGTTTATTTCAAGATCCATTTCCAGGAATGTGATAGATAACATTGGAATTCTAACTCTATTTACTACTTACCATTATGAAATGATTAAAACTTTGTAAAATAACACGCATAAAAAGTACTTATGTGTGTTTTCAAAGATTTAATTATTTCATCTTTTAAACACCTGTTTCTTTTGGGTATTTTCTGTTATTTACCATTGTCTTTTACGTGTTGGATAATTTATCATGCATTTATAACTTTCTAATAAATTCCGTTTTACCCTCCTGCTGCAGTATCTACTCCATGAGAAGATGCAATTCATTTCTTAGTTTTAAGATTAAGTGTATAGGTGTTATGCTAATTAATTAATTTATATTAGATAACACGTGAGGCTAGAAATTATCTGAACTTTATAAATGCAGGTTGACAACAAAAATAAATTTTAAAAATGCAACATTGTATGCACATTCCTTATTAAGATAAAAATATAGCTGAATATTTTCAACATGTTACCATCAGTTTAAAAATTATTTAAATTAAAATATATCACACGTCATCTGAAATTAATCCTACCTTGAGGGCGGAGGGGGGGGTGTTACTAACAAATGGGATTTTGCAGAATTTTATCAATACTGCAACAAGAACAAACGCACTTGCAAAAATTACAAAATACTACAGTGGGACCTGCCTAATGAGACCACAGTAACAAAACTGCCTACTTCATAAAGGTGGTCACTACACAAAAGTGGCAAAGTATGGTGGTTGTGAAGTAAAATTTTATAGAAGTAATCACCATTTAAATGCGGTCTCATTACGGAAGTGGTCAATTTTGCCAGTTTCCACTGTATGTGAAAAAAAATTCGACCTTTCATGGCGTTTGCAGAATCCTAACGGGTTCCTGTGTCGGATTTTCAATGAGGAGCCCAGAAATATTCCAAGCAAATCAAAATCTGAGGAATTCTGATGATGTAGCAAAGAACAGATGCATTCTGATACAATCTTAAATGCGGCCAATAGCCTAGTGGACATGGATAGATGCACACTGACCGCGGATAGATGACTAAAGCGAAGGGTTCTCATCTACTAGAGATAAGACGGGCTCAGCCTAAGCCCGGGCTCTGGCTCTGTAATTCACGATTATGTTCGGGCTCAGGCTCTTAAGAAATTTGTCCTTTATTGAACATACTCTTTGTAAACAGATTTAAAAAATTGATTTATGAAAGAAATGAACTAATTATTATTATTTGATAAACTTGAATATAAATAATTAGAAATTGCATTTAAGAGTTTGCTATTATATTTATCTTTAATTTGCACAAACGGCTACACTTATGATATTCTATCAATGAATTCATTGACTTTTTTTTATCTATTAGTTGAAATTTCGGGTCATACTTCGACTTAAATAATATGGTTCGGGCTCGGGCTATAAAAAGTAAGCCCAAACTGATCTCTATGGTCTACCTGTCGGTTGTCGATCTAACGGCATAGAGTTTTGGGTGGTTTTATCCATATGCAATGCAGATGCACGACAGAATTCCTTGAAAAGTCCTACGCTCAAGGCATTTATCCTCTCCCTAAGGCAGAAGCAGTCGTACAGCTTTGTACCAACACAACCAACAATACAATATACTATGTGTAATATCTCTCGTCATGGCGTTTGCGAAATCTTTCCGGTTGTCGCATTTCGGCGTGCTACGAATATGCTCCCTTCCCTTAAGCCTTATAGAAGAACTTTAATAAAATGAAATATCTCAAAGCAATTCAAAACAAAGGTTACCCTGAACAAAAGAAAAGTACTAATGTAAAGAGCTTTTTTTCCACGAAGTTAAATAAATATAATTTGAGTTAAAAGAATATATGAACGCTCTCCTGATCAATGATTATAGAAAAATGCTGATTATGTTGAGAGGGAGGGCAGAAGTAAATGAAAAAGAAAAGATGAGAACAATAAAGTATGCAGTAACGTCATTAAACCTTTAACGCACAGTGTTCCCGCTCTGGGAACACCAAACTCTGACGTTTTGACTGTTGCCATTCACGAAGAATCGATTTGATTTCTATAAAAATAGTTGCGGGTGACATAGCTCCACGAGAATCCTTTACCTTTTAGCACGTCATTTCCCGTAAAAAATGGTCACGATTATTTTTAACAGCACTGACATCTGCTGGAAAATGGAAGAATGCGAGAACAGCTGGATAGATTACCCAATGCTGAAAGCACAGCCAGCTGTCGTCCAAAAAAGGGTCTCTAGATCTGTGGCACGCGATGAACGTTTCGATCGTCCGCCATCTTGCTGGTCGTTAAGTCGAGCGATGGCAACGGCTGCCCTTTTTTCAGCATTGAGAAAGGGTTGCGCCTCAAAGGGTTAAATAAGAAATTACGGATGACGTCACAGAAATCGATTCCTAAAACTATTCGATTGTTGAAAACGCTGCCAGTAAGCCTGCCGATATTTTTCTCCCCTTTTTCTTTAATCTGAATTTTCTCGCAATTCACTGCACATATGTTTTCTGCTTTGCCCTGAGAAGCACTTGTTGCTTTTACTATCCTCCTTGCTCTTACATAAAACTTCTCGTAATAATAATTTCTTGACTTTACTGCTTCTTTCTTTTGCCGAAAATCTTATTTAAATCTTCGTTGAAGAACTTATCTCATGCTTTTCATCTTAACTTCAACACATTTCCAAAGTCTTTTCGTGTGTACTCTAGGAAGAAAAGGGAAAAAAAAATAAACTCTTCATTTTGAAAGATAAGAGAATAAATAACTCACATTCTTTTTACTAAAAGGCATTATTTTTCAGCTCATACAATAGGGGTTATGCCAGAAAAATTTATTTTCGTGAGTTTTACCATATTAGCGGCCTTAATTATTTCTAAGTAGAAGTTTTTATTTATCGTTCTACTTTTTTCCCGAGTGTACGTCCCAAATTAATTTTTGGTGGTAAAAATGAGTAAATGTCTTGACAAGTGTTGGGGTAAATGTCAATTTTGAAAAAAACATTTAGATGTCATTTGTATTTATTACTCTAACAACAATTGCATAAAAATGTGTGGGTAGGCATTATTATACCACAAAAGCATCAGTAACATCTCAGTTTGTTTTAGTTGATGCGTATGATATTTTAGATGAACATGGATTTCAATTACTGGAATTAGTCAATTGATAGAAAATACAGAAATTTCCAATAAGTTCGAATCATTGGTCTCAGTAAGCGCGTTCGAGCAGTTACGTTCGACATGTCAAAAATGTAGTAAATTATTTTTAACAGAGGGACATGATAAAATATAGTCCGAAATGCTGGCATGGAAGTTAATTTGCCATTGCTACTCCGAAAGAGCTGACTAGTTTTATTTTGATACTTTATTTGTTTTAAATTATTTGCTTTTATTTTTACAATAACAGAATGTGTGAACACGGGCGAAACCAAGAACTCTTTTTTTTTTGGGGGGGGGGGCTATGAAATATTGTCGAGTATAAATAAACGAAATTTCTGCACAAAAATCATGAAAACAAGTATAAAAAGTTCTAGAAGGCAGGCTATCGTCTTTTAACTTTTTTTATCTGATTTTTTCTGTTAAAATAAAAATTTTCCTGACTTTCGGTGTTTTTTTTTTTTCTGGATCAGTGGCTACTTTGTTTAAGCCAGAAAATCTTCCAGCATCCCGAATCTTATGATCATTATTATCATGAATCTTGTGATCATCCGGACTCTTATGACTAATCTTATGATCATTATCCACACTTGCATGTCTATGAGAACATGCAGTAGGGGTTTTTTAGCGAACAATTAAGTATTAACATTACTACTGCCATATTAAAATGCCAATTTTTTTATAGATTCTTGGAATCGATTACAAATGAATGTATCAATCGAAGTCTGCACCAATAGTTTTTAGATGCATACAAAGATTACTCTATTGAGCTACTAGGTTTGCAGAAAAGTGATTAAAGTGTTACAGTTCGAATTGGGAACCGAAAATTTGGGGAAAGTGCGGATTTTGAGGTTTTTAAAGTAGGATATTTCATTTTCCCATATTTGTCACCTATCTGTAGAAAATTTCTTACTAATCGGTTGATAGCTCAGGAGTAAATGTTGAACAAATATTTGTGCAAACCGAAATTGCTTTCTTGCCATCACAGAAATTTGTTCAGCGAATTTCATAGAGGCAGAAAATTAACTTTTACATAAAAAACCTATTCTTAGAGTTCATTTAATCGCTACAGTCATTAGTGGTACATGTTGATAAAGCTACAATTCATTACTTTAGATGTTTCATCGTATAGGAATATAAAATCCTTAAAAAGGCTTTGAAACATTTTTCTTCTTGCTATCATATGAATAGAATACTGTGGTTTACTATACTGCTTTGTTAAATTAAAGCTGAAGATAAATTTTGGAAGAAAGAGAAAAATATTTTTTTTAAGTGATCATTTTATCTTAACTGTTCCTTTAATATGTTTCCCCACCTATATACGCATGTTAGATACTAAACCATAAAAATATAAAAGGAAAGAAATTATATTTGAAAGAGTAATATACAAAAAAGCAGAGTTAGATATTTTAATGAACATAAAATCAGTTTTTAATTATCAATAAAATGTGTGTTCGAAACAATAAATAATCAATTTAATAAACAACTGTTTGTTATTATTAATTGAATCTAAAGCAGCCCACACGCTTTAGGTGTGTACAAACGCACGTTTATACAAAAAGCTTAATTACAAATCATATTAAAACCTGACTTCTTCCATGATTAATTTATTCTTTAAAGTATTATGCTCACTTGCTTCTTATTTCGGTTAATCTTTTTAATACTTTAAAACAAATTATTAATTAACAGCTGAGATTCGACCTAAACAAAGGCGCCTAAATAATCTTTTTTCTCTCTTATGAAGTTTAACAGGGAAAAAAATATCACATTCAGTAGCTGTTAATTTTTTTGGCAATAGCTCTTATTTTCTTAAGAAAAATAGTGCTTTTATGATGAGTTATTCATCATGAGAAGTTAAACCTTCGTTCTAGATAAATTTCTTCATTTCAATCATTGTAATAATCAAAATTAATGAAAGAATTTAATGAAAAAAAGTTATTTTTTAACCTTAAAATAATCCTTTTCATTCTTTTATTTCTTTCAAGGGTTAAAAAAATTAAAAATTAAAATTATTAATTAGAAGTTAATTAGATAAAGTACATATTTATAATTATTAAAATTCAGATATGAACAGGTAATGGCATTGCTTAGTGATACTGAAAATTTTACATATTATTCTCTTTCGTATTAATTGGAAATTTTGAATTAACATTTTAATTTTCTTAAATATGAACCTAGAAAAAAATTAGAGATGTACTAACAATGTTTTTAATCTCTAATCATTATTCCATTTATTTAAAAAGGGAATTTTTAATAATCATGATTTACTTTTCTGGTAATATTTTAGAAAATTGTACATTTATGATTTCAAATTTTGTTTTTATCACAAAAGAAAATTTTTACTATCAGCAAACAATTGCATTATCCAGTAATTTTTTTTTTTTTTAAATAATTTTCATGTCTTTTTCTGAAAATAAAATCTGGAGGATACCAGGAAATTTTCAGTGTTCAGTCTAAAAGTCAAGCCCCTTTTTTAGAAATTTTGTCTTTTCCGCCTGTTACTCTTCCCTCCCTCTGATTCCCCCCCCCCTAAGTTCGTTGATGCGTGTCTGAAAAAATCTTTATAAATGATAACCAAAATGTAGCAGTCTAAAAGATCATTTTTTTAAGTCTTCATATTTATTTATAAAAAATTGATTTTACATTATTTTACATTTGGAATGTTGTCTTGAACAATACTTAAACATTTCTAAAAGTCGAAACAAATTAAGAATCACAACCATTTTTCTTTTTCTTTTCCTTTCTTTTTTTTTAAATCACAAAACTCTGTCGTATGAATTATGTAAAAGATCACGCTAACTAAATATACTAAAAGCAATGGTACCTCAAAATCCAGAACAGAAAGATGAAAAACTTTCAGATTAATCATTTTATAAAATCACGAACAGTTGTTTTGTAAGTTACATGATGTATATTTCATACAAACAATTGGATGCAATGCTCAAAAATTATATTCAAGGAAAACTTTTATAACAATACACAAAGAACAAACAGAGCTTTAAAAACTTTCGGAACAATAGTTATTATTTAGTAGAGTTTAATTAAAAAATTCTTCATTGATTCGATAAGATATAGATTATATAATACAGATTATTTTTATACTAAAAGTACTGAGAAACAATCTGATGTTTTTTGTGTGATACCTTCACATCTAAGTTATTTTCCTACGCTGATATCAAACTGAAATTAATTTCTCTAGTTTTTATTCTAGAGGACGATTAATCAGGCTGTGCCGGCACAGCCAGCTGCATCAAAAAAGGGTCTCTAGATCTGTGACACGCAATGAACGTTTCGATCGTCCGCCATCTTGCTGGTAGTTAAGTCGAGCGATGGCAACGGCTGCCCTTTTTTCAGCATTAGGCAATCTATCCAGCTGTTCTCGCATTCTACCATTTTTCAGCAGATGTCAGGGCTGTTAAAAATAATCGTGACAATTTTTGTACGGGAAATGACGTGCTGAAAAGTAAAGGATTCTCGTGGAGCTATGTCACCCGCAAACTATTTTTATAGAAATCAAATCTATTCTTCGTGACTGGCAACAGTCAAAACGTCAGAGTTTGGTGTTCCCAGAGCGGGAACACTGAGCGTTAAAGGGTTAAATAACTCAGAGATAGTTCTTGTTTAAAAGAAATTTCAAAAATGAAAATCGTAATTGTTATTACTGTGTATGGTGCATTTTTCCTCTGAGGGAAAATACAGAAACAAAATCATACATCAAATGTATTTATTCAATTATAATTCATAAATAATTTTCTACTGAAATATTTTTCATGTGTTCAACATTATCATTATTTTATTAACATTATAGCAGGTGCTGTAAAACTAAAAGGAAAAAAATACATATATTTCATACAAACAAAAGGCTCACCTAAAAAAAAAAAAAAAAACTCATATTTTATAATAATCCCTACTTAATTTTCTTTTTTCTCTGACGAGATAAAGCTTTTAGATTTGCGGAAATTCGAAACATTAATTCTCAATAGCACATCAAATCAGTCCGGAAATAAAACAGGAGCAAAACATTCAGAAGGGGAAAAAGAAGGAGAAACGAAAGCAATATCTCAAAAAAATAAAGAAAAAGCCTAATAAATTATACGAAAGGTATAAAACAATCTGTCTAAATTCTGAAAAAATCTACAGCGGGAAAAAGAAGAGAAAAACTACCAAATTAATCGTCTACACAATAGGAGACAGCTGGTTTATAAGTTATGAATGATTTAGCTTATAAGACTCGGTTTGTATGCAGCTCTCCAGCTGGGGCTTATGTGTAATCTCATAAAAATACGACACACAGATAAATATATACGTTCAATGTAGCAAATGGATTTCCAGTTGCAAAGGAAAATGCTGTCTCTTTTCATCGTTAATGCGCTGCCTTCTTTCGTGACTTGAGAGTGGCTTTCGGTTGCTCGGGCACACACGGGATATACAGTTTGTGTTGGAGGCTACTCTCAATTGGCTTAATCCAGATATGATGTTTGTTCCTGAATTATTTTCCCGAAATGTATGCATCTGCATCGACATGGAAACAGAATTTTCCTGGATCCACTATAGCAGCTTAGACACACGGGAAAGGGTGTGTTACACCACCACCCCTAAAATTTTCCAAACTAGGAGCACGAAATCTACGTAAAATCAGGGACCTAGTACACAATATTTTTTAATTTTTTATTTGTTTGTTAGAAAGTTTGTTAGTTTGTATGACGTCCTTTTGCTACTGTATGTGAATTTGGAATAGAAGTCATTGTTCTCTTATCTTAAACTGAAATACTAGATCCGCTGTGTTCCGGCTGTCCAATGGGATTTTTTTTCCCCACAGTTTGAATCTCATACGTAGCTCATGACGAAGCCTTGTCTGACTTCTAACAACAATGGCTCAAAAATAAAGGAACTTTTAAAAAGTTAAAGTAGAACTGCGGACCTCTCTTCAAGCTGTTCAGGCCAGCACCTGCCAAATTGTAGAGAAACTGGAGCGTCTTCAGAAAAAGTTGACGACTGACATCTATGATCGGCTGTTAGTTTTCTATGAACCTCTTGAAACTTTACTGTACCCCATAACTAAAAATAGAGCAACGTAAGGTATGAAAAAGTGCTAGAAACTCGATTGCCTAAACATAGTTAAACTTTTTCCAGACATTTATCACTGTAGGTAAGAAAATGCGTTTTCATTGACAGATCTAAATTTTGTATATATTTTTCTGACTCACGCTGTACATATATATAACATTAAAAATGAAAAGCCCGCTAAAATCACACATTTCTAGAACTACGCAGTTTTAATTCAGTTGGAACAAAGGAATTCGCTTTCAAAAACTGCAATTACTACACGGTCCCTTGCAATTCCTTTGTAATTTTGTACACGGTCCCGCGCGCAGTCATTCTGGCGTCTTAAAACTCATAAAAAAACTTGAAAAACCGCTGCCCAGATTTTGGGATCTGCCAATCATTGCAACGTGCATGGATCATGTGACACGACCTCAAAAGTTAATATAAGGGGCTGATGCAGCCCAGCAGCGACTTTTTCGCGTGACCGCAACTGCTAATGAAAGATGTATCGAATCACCCAATAAAATAATGTAATCGCAGTTCGACTCATTCTTCCACCGGCAGCCAGAACGGCCCAAGGATTATCACAGCTCGCTCCAGCGTTTGCCGGCCAGGATACTACTGTAACATGTCTAATCCAGAGTCCCGAGCCGCCTCGCCAACGCCGAGAATGGGTCTCAAACAGCCTCGCTTCCTCGGGCCCACGACAACAAACTTCCCGTAGCCGCGTAATGCTACACACACACACACACACATATATATATGGATCTATACATAAAGTGGGAGTCAGAATATACACTGGTATCCAGAATTAAAGTTACATACACAAAAGACATTTTCTGATAAAAAAAATGGTTTTAATGCATGGGAATTCTGCATCTAATACCTCATGCTGTAAGGCAGTAAATGATAACAAAAGTATCTGCACAGGAGTTTAGTGTTGACTGATATGCAAATGAGAGCAACACTGGTCTAAACAGGGTATGTCGTAACTCTTTATTGCTTCATAAGAGGTGTGGTCACTTTGTGCAGCTATACAAGCGTCAAATCGAACTGTCATACTGTTAATGAGCTACTGGTCATCGATTGTGGCAGTAATTACCATTCTACCAATACACTGATTTTAACGTCTAAAGAGCCCTTAAAGGGTTTCATTGACATTCAGTGACTCTTCTTTCAGAATTATTTCACAAGTGCTTTATGGGACTGAGGTCTGCAGACCTCGATGCCACGGCAAATACCCTCTTCATCGACTTGCTAACTTTAATTTTGGACATCAGTGTACGTATGTATGTAACACCGCTGAGAAAATGAACAGAGTACAGTGCCGATTTTACTCTAAAAATTCTATATTCTCAGATCATAACAACAGTCTTTACAGTTCAAACATGTAGAAGGAGAGCGAGGAACATAGCTATCAGATTTTTAGAGCAATAACAAAATAGTGATCAAAATAAATATGATAAAGTCTCATGATACGGTAGAAATTCCAAAGAACGTCATTGGTTATGACCGTCTATAAATTAAGTCTACCTAATCCACGTATATGAATATCGTGATTTGAGACCTGGAGCAGTTTGCTTATTTGCTGGTTATTTCTTTGTCTTGGTTATTACTTCTAGAACAATTTAGTTTTCTGACGAAGCGTCACGGGATGTAATTAAGACTGCATTTTAAACAATTTAAGAAATAAAACGAGATCTCTGAAAATGGATAAAGAATTTAAAACACGGTGTATTAGGCCTAATAAAATATTGGTCTCTATACATGGATATTTTTTAGCGAAAATCAGATTCATCTCTATTTTTTTGCAAGCGCACACATGAAGTTCTCTTGAGAAATACTGCACACTATGTATTGGATCTATTATATTTGTATTTGTATTTCTTTTTTACTTAAAGTTTTTGTACTATTCCACATGAAGTGGTAGATTAGAATTATTTACTAGATTATTACTGCTGCTCAACAGTTACTACCTCAATTCATTATTTGTTTAGTTTTTCTATTTCCACTATACAGATTGGAAATACTTAAAAACTTTAAATAACAAGATTTTCTTCTGAAAATTATCCGCTTTTGTTTCCAATAGTTAGAATTTGAATGATGTAATATAATTCAGCTATTTAGAAAGCAAAAAATTTAACCTGTTTGTTAAGATTTTATAAAAGAATAATTATTTTTTATTAATTTTCTGTTGGCAGTATAATTTATTTTCGTAAATCAAGTGAATTGTTAATGTACTACCAAAATCCTCTATTCTTGAAAAGTGGTTTAAACTTACTAATACTTTTTAACGATGCTCTAAATTTATTGAAGAGTTTAAAAACTTTTTTTAAATTCAAAATCATTATTGAGACAAAAAATTCCGATTTCATTTAAAATTAAAATATTGATAATATTTACCTTGCGAAATGTGTCCAAATATCTTGATAGTCACTAAAATTTGCAATCTGCAGAATGTGTTGAGATTTAGAGAAAATAAATTCAGTTTAAGGTAATTTAATTAAAACAATGTCACTTGAATTTTTAAAGGTTAATAATGAATGTGCGATTAAGAAAATAAATTCTGGATAAGGTAATTTAATTAAAACAATGTCACTTGAATTTTTAAAGGTTAGTAACGAATGTGCAATTAAGAAAATTGATTTTTAGCTGAACATATTCAAGGACAGTACTTACAGTTGGGGCGATCGTTTCGACCGAAAAAATCTTCGGTCTTCATCAGCCGTCAACACTTAGTCTCGCAGAACAGACTATTCTGCGAGACTAAGTGTTGCCGATAAGCACCTTTTTGTGTGTGTTTCTTAGACTAAGCCTTTATTTTTTTCATTTTTCGAAAACAGTGTTTTGAGTATTTTTTCTATAGAACGACAGTGTCTAGTTATCGCATTCAAAAGACATTTTCAAACATGTTACATAGTTCCATTGCAATAATTTCCACAGTCAAATATTTAAAATAAAGTTACGCTACTCTATAAATATTTTTAAAAGTGCAGCGCTGGATTATCGTTTGAAAAACTTTTAATAATAAATATCTTCTGTGCGCTTCCCTATTCTGATTTGTAATTTTCTTTCATAAAAAATTGCATAATATTCGGAGAATAAATATTGGAACAATCTGGGAAAAGCAGTTTTAAAGAAATTGACTTTCAGTTAATAGAATTAAGCTGGCACAGTTTCAAATATCATTTTCTAAGAGCAGTGACAAAATGTTTACTATACAAAATGCTTTTATTACTTATCGTATATCATGTTTAATACAGAAAAAAATAAAGTGGACTTTTATTTTCGTTTTCTTAATGCATGCTTATCTAATATAAGGATTTTATTACTTTTGAGATAGTACTGGAACGTCTGGATGTATTTATTAATATTATTCAGCTGCACGTTTTATTTTCTACCTTTAGTGCGTATTTGTTCTTTAGTTCTTTTTTTCACAAAAGTAGAAGCTAGCGCGGCACAACGTCTTTTGCGTAAAATGTAAAATGAAATAGTTCTAGAGATGAAGCTTGCATTGAAAATTGTTTTATTTTGAAATTCTATCTTAATGATATCAAAACTACAGAGTAGTTTGTCAGAAAATAATCATCCGTTTAAAACATTTTATATTTTCCATAATTACAAACAGAAAATTATGACGTCATCCTTGGTTATATATCAAAGATCTTGTATTCATACCACCTTTGGCTACAAGTTTCCCCGAACTTAAACACATTTGTGATGCTTTAAAACAATTAATACTGAAACATTACGATCTGTTTAGCAAGAAATAGCATATTGCAATATTATGCTATTGACTAAAGCAAGTCATATTGAACACTTGCGAAAAAGAATTAAACATTTTTCATTAACAGTGAAGTATACATAATTATGAAATTTATTAAATTTTGCAATCGGATATTTTTTTTCTACTCTCTTAATAATCAAGAGTGAAAAACCAGTGCTGAGGAGTGATATATCACCCTACCTTCGTGACAAAAATCAGCCAACCTCCATAGAGTGAGAAATCACTATTCTGAAGAGTGACATTTCTGACTCTGGACTAGGAGTGAGAATTCAAAAACCCACTCCGGGAAAGAGTGCCTCACTCTAAGGAAAGGGTGACAGCACGCCATCCCTTAAAGAGTGGAGCGCTCTGATCAAGAGTGAGCTATGACCCTTTTTAAGAGTGACCGCCACTTTTTATAGGGTGATTATTCGAGACCGTATCCAGGGGTCCGGACCCTCCCCCCTCCCAAAAAAATTGATTTTTGTTAATAAAATAATAATAATGACGTCTTTTTGTGAAAAATTCTGCCTTTTCCACGGTTTGGACCCTGCCTGAAATTTTTGTCTGGGTACGGCCCTGGATTTATTCCTTGCATATGCCTTGCTTCTGGCTATCACTATTTTGGGAAAATTAAAATAATTCCTTATATATATATATATATATATATATATATATATATGAATGTATCTGGTAACAGCATTGATTATTATTATTTTTTAAATATTTGGCAAACATTAAAAGATATTTTCTATATAGCATCAATATTTATCCAATCTTGTGAATTCATTGAAAATAAAATCCAATATTATAAATTTAATATTTTGCCCATTTGAAGTCAAATTTTAATACTATTGAATCTTAAAGTATTTGAAATTTATCAATAATATTGAGTGTATATTAGAAATATTTCCAATATTATTAAGTACTAATTACTTTTAATTATTAAAATTTACATATATGTGAATACTTTGAGAGTAAAGACCACTTCCAGTATTGGTAAAAACTAGAGTTTAGCCCTGATATATGCTCAAAATGTTATTATTATTTGTAAAATTTTAATTAACATATGAAGTGTGTATTGATATATTAATTATATATTGAGAATATTTCTGAAGCAGTCTCACTACCAATGAACTTTTAAATATTAACTCAATATTGTGAAAACATTGATATCAAAAACCAATAATATTACAAAGTAGTAAGTGAACACATTGAGAATAAACAGTTTCCAATATTGGTAAATAAAATTCCAATATTGGTAAAAATTAGCATTTAGGTCTGATAAATTCTCAAAATAACATTATACTTTCAGTATGACTATACTAATATACCTTTTCCACTGAATTTAACATACAAAAAAATATATTCTTAATATAGGGTTGTATTGGAAATATTTTTGAAGTAGTCCTCAATTGATAAATTTTTTAATGTTAACTCAATATTGTTAAAAAAAATTGAAAACAAAGATCAACTGTAACTTCGTCAAATGTATCAAATGTAACTTCGTACAAAGTAGCAAAGTTAATATTTGCCTCAGATATATTTAAAATGCATTTATAGTATTTGATATACATTGGAAATATATTCAATATGGATAAGTAATTACTTTAACATAACTTTATACCATTTTTAATTTTTTTGGTTAATATTTACTCAATATTACACTGGGAATAAAGCTAGTATTGGTAAAAAGTAGAAAGTTGATATTTAACCTTTATATTGTAAAAATTATAAAACTTTGCTGCTATTGAATTTAAATTAAATATATTTAAAATGTATCTGCAATATCGAGCGCCTTGAAAATATTCTTCATATCGTACAAGTAAATATTTTTGCCGCATTTACCTCCCCCCCCCCCAAGTTTGTCCATAGGCAATCTTTAATACATCATAGCTGGATATTGGGTATATCTATTAGAAGTCCAACATAAAATAGATTTCTCTATTAGAAATTTGAGGTGTGATCTCTCTAATGAGTAAATAACATCTATAATATACAGGTATCTGTATATATGTAGCATAGTTATAATAATTAAACTTCCAGAAGATCTTAAAGATCCAGAATATCCCAAAAATGGCTATCTATTTCATATTCAAAATATCCAAAGATCAGAAATTGATACTTATTTCATATCCAGAACTTCTTAGATATCTATTTCTGGGCTATCTTGGATTATTGTCATGTTCAGAATGATCCATAACAGCTGGAAAATAAATTTTACGTAGCTCAATGGTACAAGTAATATCTGACCCCATGCATTTTTAGATTCTTGCTTTCATTCCAGTGAGTGAAATGTGGACTGTTGACACAAAACATACAGTATTTAAAATAACAGCCTATTCTGAAATTAAACAGATTAAGAAGGAGTACAGAGTTTCATTTTAATAATCAGATGATGGCATCACTAAAAGGTACCCCCAAGAGTTCCACATGGTTACTAAAACAAACCTCCATAACCTCTAGATCTATTTAGTTACAGAATTCGTTAACAGTTTATGTTTTGTTTGGTTAGTCAAAACGTAACAGGAATAGAAGTGAAAGTTTCAAAATGCTTGGAGGTGATCTGTATAGCCATTGAGCTATGTAAAATCCATCAGCAGGAGATTTATAAGAATTTTCTTTGTCTGCAGTACTATAACTTCATTTGAGGTAATCTGTGATCAAACAAGAATAGAAATAAGAGTTTCGGACATCCACATTACTCAACAGTGTGCAGAAATATTTGATATGTTCAATGTTACCTTTTCTCCTGCTGAAATAAAAAATCCCTGAAAGCTTATTTTTTACCTATGGTACATTTCAGAACAACTTTCACTTACAACAGTATTAACAAAACAATAAAAATAGTTCATGATAAGATATTTATATAAAATCAAAAGAATACTAATAATTTTGATTTTTAAATAGGTTTTATTTTAAGCATAATTTATTCAAACTTTCTTTTCAACTTTATTACAATTAACAAGTCTTTTTTTTAAATTTTAAATAAATAAGAAATGAACAGGATTGAATTGTTATCGAAAAGAAATTATTTGAAATTAAATTTCAGTCATTTATACGAACAAATACAAGAATTATGAAACACGAAAATAAGTTAAAAGAGCAATAGCTATCCTTTAATTGAAAACCAAAAAAAAAAAAAAATAAATAAATAAACTAATTGTTGGGTAAATCAAAAATATAAATATATCTGCTGATAACCTCTGTTAATGTACATATCATGTTTGGAAATTTAAGAGAATACCTATTTTTCTATTCTTTCCCCTCCCCCCAGAAAAAGGAATAAAATATTTCTAAAATGGAAACTACTTTATATTGATTGATTTCTTTTTTTGTGAAAAGGGGTAAAGAAATATTTTTGTGCAGGCCAATACATAAATAATATAAATCAAAACCAATTATTTCATAATTCCCCAACAATGCCCATTTTGTTGAATACACCCAACATTTTTGTCTTGTCCAAAAACCATTATTTAAGGTTTAGAGGCATGAGCAAGAATACAGGTTAGAATCCTTAAAAAGTTCACCACCCAAGTCAGCCCCCCCAAGAAGACACCCCTCTTGTAGACTTGCCATAACGCAAAGAAATAATTGAAGTTTAGAGCATGAGGGTGAACCATATTAACCTCCATAGATAATGTCTGGGTGAGGGGGGAGGGTGGTGATTCAAAGAAAAAGATTTTTTTTTTCACCTCTTAAAAAACCAAATTCCTCTTCTGAACATAATTTATACATACTTCAAAATAAAAGCCATTTCTTAATTTTTTAATATATATACACATTCCTTTCTTTATTTATTTTTAAGTGTGATTTTATTTATTTCAATTTCACTTTTACAGCAAAATAGCTACAAATTACTTAATCTTTTAAAAACTTCAAATTGAAAAAAAAATTCTTTTAATATAGATTTTATGCAAGAATTATTATACTATTGAAAACAGATTTAGAACAATAAATGAAAGTAAAGCCAGAAAAACTCATTAGTATGTTAGAACAAAGTTCAATTAATACGAGGGCCAAAAAAAAAGAAAGAAAAAACAGTTAATAAAAATATATAAGCAAAGTCTTAATAAAAACATGAGTAATGGAACTTCCAAGTCCAGAGTAGTCTTCAGCCTAGCAAATTTTAGTTTACGATGCGTTCTAAATTAAAAAAAAAAATTTAAACTATTACAGAACTGCAGAAGTAAAAAATAGCCTACGAATTGAAAAAAAGTGGAAGATATCTCTTATTGAGACTCATGCAGGTTTGAATGAATTATAAAAGCAATGGCAGTGAACACACAACAAATTATTACAAATTTGGTTTAATTGTATTACATTGTTACATTTATATAAAATACAATCACTGGATTCAATATGAGTACTTCAATACTATTTCACATTCAGGGATTCTTCTAACAGCATCTGGAAGATAAAAATTATGACTTCAACAAGTAATTACAGAATTAAAAGTTAAAACATAACTGCTATTCTATCCTAATAAAAAAAGGGTACCCTCCCCCCTCCCCATAATTTGAATAAGACTGAAGAAAGGCTCAAAATCAGAAAGAGTTGGCAGCTAGAATATACTAGAGCATAAACTAGATCTATGTTAAATACATACAAAATAAAATTAGTTAAAATTAGTTTTGTGTGTACATGGATTAGTGTCAAATTTAAATCTCCAACTAAAGCACAGCTTAACACTTTCAACTAGGTGATGAATTTACAGAGGAATAAGTCAGCAGATCTTTTCATTTGATTCAGAAAACATTTTGTTTATAGTTTCACTAAAATCGGAGGATAACTTTATAATAAAAAGTCTGCAAATCTACATACATTTTGGAACACCTTTAGGAGCAGGTTAAATACAATTTTGGAACAGCACAAAAGCATACCGAAAAATGGTAATAATAAATACTTTCTTATTACCATTTTTCATATTACCATATTTATGTATGGTAATAATAAATACTTTCAAGTAACATTTACATATACTGTAACCTTCTGAGTAAGAGAGGGAAGGGAAACAGGGTTCCTACTGTTAAAATTGTACAAATTATGAATAAATGAATAAAATAAAGATGTAGAATTTAAGCTGCCTTTTACATTTTAATTTTGCCACTGAACATAAAAGCAAATGGAAAAAAACTGCAATAAAACCTAAATATAGCAGCTCAAAAAAAAAAAAAAAATCTATTTTTTTACCTGCAAAAAATAAAAGAAAAAAAACTTAATTTTACAGATAAGAAATGCTTGTACTGTTTTATAAAATAATCTGTTCTCTATGTTCTATTAATATTAGAATATACTGATATGCAAAGTGATTGAGAGCACAAAATACTTTATTAAAAGTAAGGAACACATTGTAGGATTTACTTCACAAAATTTTATTTTGTGAGGTAAATCCTCTGAGGTAACACAAAAAAGAATAATTGGGGACAGTATTGAAGCGAAAATCCCATATCAAAGCAATTTGGAATAAAATTATCCCTGAATCACAGTAACCTGTGCGTAATAACAAACATCAAACTAATAGTGACAAAATAAATATTAAACACATTACTTACTATCGGTGAGTTAAATTTGCAAATTATTACAATCAATTAAAAAATAGAAAATATTCAGGACTTGTAATATATTTTAGGTACATCAAAAATTGAGTAAAAAATAAAGTGATAACTTTGCAATAAAAACTTTTCATGCACAGCAAGTAAAATATCATCAAATAACAACATTCTTAGCAAAGATCACATCTATATGTGGAAGATAAACAAAAGAAATAAATAATTAAACGGAAGTTTGAAAATACTTTTCATATCCAGTCTGGTAAATTACAAGGATTCAATGCTCAGAAGTGTAGCTAGAGGGGGACATTTGTCCCAGGGCATAGGATCCAAAAGGCACCAATTTGTATATAAAACTTTTTCCAGCGCATTTTGGTAAACAGGAAGTGATGCAAATTTGTTCTCGGGCACTGAAAATTCTTGCTACACCTCTGAGTACTGACCCCAATTAATAACCTAGATCTTCTTGAAGTCAGTTAAAAACTAGACTAAAGATATTTTTGAGTAATATTCAAATATACATATGACAACATGTGAACACTGACAAGGTTATTGCACTTTGTTAATACTGCAGGCTTAAAAAATCTGAATTTACTAAGGAAGTAAAGTTTACATTTACATATTGTATTAGTAAAATTAAAAAATAATATATTTCATCTGTTTTTACCACTAATGGTGGTACATGTAATATGGTGTCAAAACTGGTAGGCTAGTTTTCGATTTGGTTTGTACCAAAGTACAGATATGAGATTAACAAAAAAGGAAAAAAAGTCTGAAAGAATGTCCAAACAACTTTTGAGCAATTATACTTATGAATTTCAAGAGCAATAAATATTTTAATTTTTATTGATACTAAATCTATCTTACTTATATACAATTTTGCCTTACTGAAAAATCAGAAAATTTTTGAAAAAAATGAAAAAACTGAATTCTTTATAAACATTGAAAAAGGTCTGAATATTAAACTAAATTCTTAAATCTCATCTCTGAAAGTAGCATTTTACAGTTTACATTTTAAACAACAACAGCAGTGACAACATTAATAATAATAATAATAATAATAATAATAATAATAAAAGTTACAGGAGTTTCAAGGTTTTACTTACAACATATTTTTAAGAGGTAGTGAGGGTGCAGAGTAAAAAAATTAATCTGAAGGGACTAAAAATTGATTTTTATACTTTATTTCATTGTTACTTCATAAAATGTTGCAAATAAGACTTGATTTTGCAAGCAATTTATTAACTTGGTGTCAAATATGCAACTTGACATAAAAAATTTACATATAATAGAGATTAAATAAATGACAGAATATAGCATAACATAAAATGATATACTAAAGAGTTGCCTGGGTCAAATGCTTTAATAAAGAATACCACATTGAATTTTACTGTATAAATATTTATTGTTTTACTCATTGATGTAACTTTACCAAAAGTTATACTTTTTTTCTTTTAAGAACAGCCCTAATAACTTTCTCAATTTACATGAAATTTATAAAATTTAATACATAGTCACTAACTGCCCCAAAGTAACATCACTTTAGGGAAAAAAAACTAAAAAAAAAAAAAACATATAAATCAATTTGGAAAATAAGAAAAAAATAAACTAAACAAAAAAGTAAACATCTCAAAAAAAAAAAAAAAAAAAGTTATTGACAATTATGAAATTATGCGATACAAGCTTTGAAAAAATTAGACCGCAGAGATCAAAAGTATGCAGACTTTGAACTAGTAATTAAGAACATTTAAAGAATAAATAAACAAATAAAACAAAAATATGAATACCACTTATAATGCCAATAGTTTCTTCTCTTTTACAGCATGCCACTGACAAAAATTCAATGGTTTTCCACAGGACCAGTTCAGAGTACTAGAAAATAAAAAGATAATAAAGTGATAAACAGCCAAAATCAATCAGTTTTTCTTGTAACATATTTTATTCATCACTTGGCTCTGCAAGCTTTAAAGACAGGCTTCTCAAAAACTCGGTATAATTCAGAATGCTTCTTCATAGACAACATGATGAACTTTTATAGAACAACAAAACTGCAGGTCTTATCCCATTTTTAGGGAGAAATTCACGAAAGTGGAAACTGTATCTGATGGCTAATTCTCCCTCTATTTTGGACAATACAATATGTTATAAATTTTTCTCTGAGTATTTCACTTCTATAAATTAACCATTTGTATTGCCATAAATAGAGCTTGTGAAGAGAAATTCTGAATTTTCAAATTTCTGACATAGTTGAATTCTTTTAAAACCTGTTCAGAAATTGCATTATTTCTTGTAAAAAAAAAATAATAATAACTTGATTGAAACATTTTGTTTCTACTCAGTGAGACACTTAATGAAACACAATTTTTGTGAGAAATCTACTACCCATCTGATTCAGTGCTTAAGATATACATTCTTCTAAAATGGGATGCTTTGCAATGCAAATAATAATAATAATATAAAATTCACACAGACATGTGTATAAGGAACATTTATAACATATGATATGAATATAAAATTAACTCCCAAATTTAAAAATACACTGAAACAGTAAATAATTAAAAATAAATACATACTTATATCTAAAGACATCCAAAGTAGTATTCACCCTTATCAAAGGTTCTTGAAAAATCACCCAGTCATCGCTGTTATTAACTCTCCTATATTTCAAGAAAATGAGTATTCAGTACATAAAAAACATTCTAAAAGTTTCGTTTTCTAAAGCAACCAATTTATATGAATATTCATTTATTATCAATTTATATATATTTAACTAATGACCACCCAAGGTAGGAGTCTTCAGTTAAAATTTACATTTAAACATTATCACAAGAACAAATGATTCGGTGGTAGATCGAGGGGTAATGGGATGAGTGGCTATAGGGCTTCAGTCCCCCCCCCCCCCAATCTCAAATCCAGGCAGCAATTACGACATAAAGTCGCTTGAGTCAGAAGTATGGGTCTAAATGGGGGCCCCCTTACATTTTGTTTCTTCACCGACTCTGACAATTGTCTTTCTGTATTTTCCACAGTATTTACCCGCTTGCCCATGATAATCAGGGAACAATCATATTACATTAAATTTTTCAGTAATATTTGACTTATTTATTAAGATATATTTTTCAGAAATTTGTATATGAATGCATTTAAAATTATTTCAGATTTTAAATGCAAAAATAATGTGTAACAGATAAACAGTGATAATTCGCAAGTAATAATATATTAAGATGCTAACATATCAAAAATATATACTTGTGCAATATATATGAGGAATATTTGAAATATACACCCAATATTGTGGATACATTTTAAATAAATTTAATTTAAATTCATTAAGATTGACAATATAATGGGTAAATATTAATTTGCTACAATTTACATTAGTATTTATTTCCAATTTAATGATAATATTGAATAATTAAGTATATGAACATGAAAAAATAAAAATACTATAAAATTAATTACTTGTCAATATTAGGAATACATTAGAAATATTACCAATGTTTACCTAATATTGTGGATACATTTTAAATACATTTGGGCTAAATATTAACTTGCTGCTATGTAAAAATACTGGTTTGGGTTTTCAATGTTTTACAATCCAGTGAGGTGCTATTTGAAAGTTTATTGGTAATGGAACTACTTCAGAACTACTTCCAAAATATAGGCAATATTGCAGATACATTTCATTTAAATTCAGTAGAAAAAGGATTAAAATTATTTTGAATTTTTAAGTAAATTTTACCAATATCATAAATTTATTTACCCTTAATGATACCCAGTAGAAGACCCAAACTCTGAAATCCATGCTGTCTGCTTTCTCAACAATGTCAATAAATAATGAAATCTGTTCTGCTACCTGCAAGTTCAGAAAACCACAGAATAATATTAAATACTTGAAAAATATAACATTAATGATATGGGCACCCATAAGGGGGGGCTCAAGGTAGGGAACTTGCTCCCCCCCTAGGAGAGGAGAGCAGGGGCAGGGACATACCCCAAAAAAAATTCTGGGAGGGTCCAAAAATTTCGGAGGGGGTCCAAACGATGAAAAAGGCAGAAATTTTCACAAAAAGACTTCACCATTATTGCTTTGTTAATAAAAACTGAAATTTCGAAGGTGTTACAGACCCCCACCCCCCTTCCTGGGTACGTCCTTGGCCAGAGGGTGACTGGTGGGGCTTCAGCCACCCTCGAAATAAGTAAACATAAGAAATGGAGAAAATTACATATTCGTGGGTAATTTTGAAAGTTCAGCTTGAAATTTTTAAGGTTTAGATACGTCCCTAAGCCAAACTCACTCCACCCCCCCCCCCACTTAAGTATGTTTTTTCAATCTGCAAAGATATGTTCTGATTAAATGAATTTAAAATGAAATATGCTAGATAAATTTTAAGTTTATGAACATTTCCTATGCAATATGTGAAATAACCTTTATTAAAAATGAAGTCTTAAAAAAATGCAACTCAAAGCATGGCTTTTTCCATAACATTACAGAAATAATTCAGCAATCAAAATTAATTGAATGTCAACAATATTATTTGAATTGTCTTAGACTGAACAAGTGTAAAGTAAGCTTTATTTAAGGGGAATAGATGAAGTGAATATTATCAAATACAATGAAGAACCGTTCTGATTATACCATCTTTAAAATAAAACAAACTACATTAAAATCGGCTCATCCATTTGGGATCTATTTTGCCACACACACATCCAACTTTTAGAAAAAAAAAACCAGGCATTTAGTATCTTAGAATGAAAATTTAATAAACTAAATTCATATTCTGAAAAAATTTAAGGACCCCTTAAAATGGGGTGTCTGGGAAATGTGCCCTCCTTGCTCCTGTGATAATCATGGTCTTATCATCACAGGATTTTCAGTAGTATTTGACTTAATTATTAAAATATATTTTTCAGCAATTTGTACATAAATGCACCTAAAATTATTTATCAGATTTTAAATTTTGAAATAATGTACAGTAGATAAACAGTCTTAATTCACCATTGCTGTGATATTAAGATGCTGACACATTAAAAATATTTGTTAGTACAATATGAGGGAAATTTATAATATACACACAATACTGTGTGGATACATTTTAAATATATTTAATTTAATTCATTAACATGGACAATATAATGGATAAATGTTGCTAATTTTTACCAATATTAGTTTTTATTTCCAATATAATAACAATGTGAAGGATTGAGAGTATATTAGCATTAGAAAAATAATAAAATGGTATAAAAATATTTTTAAAAATTACTTGTCAATATTAAGAATACATTATAAATATTTCGAATTTTTACTTAATATTGTGAACACATTGTAAAGATATTTGGGCTAACTACTAACTTGCTACTATTAAAAACTTTATCAGTAATGGAATTACTTCAGAAACATTTCCAGTATATAGCCAATATTGTGGATATATTTCATATGTTAATTAAATTCAATAGAAAAAAATTAGCATTATTTTGAATTGGTATCTAGGCTAAAAGGTAAGTTTTACCAATTTGAGAATTTTATTTACCAATATTGATACACAGCAGAAGACATAAAATCTACCATACCAAAATCTGCAAGGCTCTAAAATTAATACTGTATTACTAAATTTAATATTGTAACACTTACCTTTATTACCAGTAATATTAAACTTATCCGTTACTATACTACTGAATTATCCTTAAACAGTATACAAACTTTTCAATTCCAAAAATCTCGCATTTAACACCAAAAACAATAACTTTTTTTCCGCGTTGAATCAGTTTACAAGTATCCCTTGTGTTTTTCGTGCTACTAATGAAAGCTCACACATTCTGAATCACCTGCTACTTTCAGCTGGTTTCCCTGATTTAAAAGTGGACTTTCCTGAGGCCATCTGGGGTGTTCGATCGTAAATTATCCACTTTACCATATGAGAGAGAGGTTTGTGTATGTGTAAAAAGTGGAGAGGGAAATATTACACCACAACAACAGAGCAGTTATTTTGATCTAACAACGTATATATGTATATTCTAAGCGTGAATCTGTGCTAGAATGTGCAATAAGATAAAATGATGCACATAGACATATTGAAATTTAATCACAAAATATTTTTTTCCCACGTTTATAATTTATTTCAATATAAATTGCATACAATATATAATTGATCATTATTTTCTGCTTTTGATTTAAAATTTTGTTTATACTATTTGCAACAGCCGCGTATCCTTCCTAAAAATCTGACCCTTTACTTAGTTTAAAATTTGATACTGAGGCTACAGTTGAAACAGCTTGCTTACAATTTGATACACAGGTTAGAGCCCTCTCCACCCCCGAAATAAAATCCTGACTGCACCACCGATTTACAAACACGCATCAAAACATGCTCAAATATTATATACAGAAACAAAAAACGAATGCAAGATTTCAGCTATATAAGCATAAATAACATACTACGATCAAGTATAGAGACGGATTTAAAGATCAATTTCTCGGAAGGGTATAAAATTAAAAGAAGCAGGCTTGTTTAAGTCTTAAAAACAAAATGTATAGTAAAGCAAAATGTTAACCCTAACCAAAGCAATGTCTGTCGGAAGAGCTGGAGTCCTAATGGATCCGACACTGAATCAATGTATCTTATATGTTGTGAATTATCAAATTTTAAATAACATTTACAATAACTGAAAAGTTATATGGTTTTACTTACTTGTGTTAGCTAAAAGTATTCCATTACTTGTATGCAGTTGGTACTTCGCAACTGCAGTCCAATTCCAATATGGCGTCGTTTGGGTATGGAAGCAACGCACTCACTCCTGCTGAAGTGAGAGCATCATGGGAAAGGTGGTGACTCTCTCGCTAGAGTGAGCAGATAGCGCCTTCACCCTTACTCTAAGAGTGACATTGTCTCACTCTTGCAGTTAGGGTGGCAGAATCCTATCGATGAAGAGTCATAATGCAGTTTTCTCACTCTTATCTCACTCTATCTGGGATCATTTGCCGGTGACTTTTTGTAAGAGTGACAATGTCACTCTAAATTTTTAAGAGAGTAATAACCCTGTATTTTGTTACTATTGTAATCATACATAGCAATAAAGTGCATGAGTAATGTAGCAGTCAACATTATACCTTACTTAGATCGCTGGTGACAGACAGACAAGCAAACTGATTTTTTCAACTTCGTTAAAAAATTCATAGAAATGACAATGCTAAAGATGAAATGACAATGCTATAAATACTTCATATTCTTGTACATCATATCGGAACACTAAATAATGCTTAAAGAGCATCCTGATATATGGGCTATGTACCGGGATATTAAAATTAGAAACAGTCAAAAATTCGGGCAAAAATTTATCAGCCAACTGCATACACATGCTGTGAATTCATGCTTCCTTGCACAAAAAATAATATTGCCATACATTTTTAAAAATAAAATTATTTCCATAATGGTATTCTATTTATTTTAAATGCATATTTTAGACAAAAACTAAAAAATTGTCTTTTATTACGTAAAAATGAGTGCAGCCAATTGACTACAGTGTGCACTGTATTTTTATTTTGGGGTGTGGGTGGTAAATGCTTGTAGCCTCACAGATAAATCCACAGTCAAGGCCGATGGTGATAAGCCACATTTCATATATATATCGATGGGTGATGGGACACTGATGCGGGAAAAAAACTTTCTTTGCTCTCTCCATTGTGATGGGGGCGGGGCTTGCAGTTTAGAGCAGAAATCTTTCGTCGGTGGACCCCGATTGGTCATTATAAAGTCGTAAAATTCGCGAGAAGAATACCTTATTACCCCCTGTAGACGGGGCTTTATAAGCACCGGTCTGCAGGGTTAAAACATCGTTTCTTTGTTTCTTTGTCTAATGGCCGGTCTCTGCCTTAAAGGCTTTGACCACAACAGGCCGGAATTGTTTGTCTCTTTATTATGGGGGCAGCTAGTAGGTGGACCAGCGACGTTCCCTATGAAGGGTCGGACATGACAACCACGCCCAGTCGGGGATCGAACCCCGGCGGGCAGGAGTTGAACCCGAAACCGGAGTACGGTGCTGGGTTAAAACCATGTAAATCACTACATTTTGTCCCACTCAAACGAACGTGTAATGACCGTTACCGGTAGCTGCGAATATTTAACTTTGAGAGGAGTGAACTTCCTTGCTCATGCAACTTTTCATACATAGATTTTTAATACGCTTTTTAAATCGTTGTTAATAAAAATTAAAGTATTAAAAAAAAACATATTTGTACCATTACTTTTATGATAAACCCAAAATCGTTCTTGAAAATACAGAGTTATTTGCGTATTGCCTCAGATTTATTGATTCCTGAAAATTTGAGATCACGTAACTGAAGTAGTTTTCTTTTTATATGACCGATTGAATTAATACTTAATCCCCTTTCGGGAAGCAGAAGAGTATGTAAGTCCCCCCCCCCTAAATAACACATTAACCACAACCTCCGACGTCCGACGTTTTCGCAGCCTCTGCCTTTGTCTAAGGCGCCTTAAAATTCTTGAAATAACCGCAAGAAACATAAAAAGGCACCTACGTATTCCTGACTCCATAACAGAAGATAAAAAGGCCACTGAGGGCAGGGGGGGGGGTGGCTGCGAGAAAACTGTATAAAAGAGCGATAAAATTTAGTGTTTCTTCTGCTATAGATGGTTCCACCTGCCTCACAAAGTAAGGGCAGACGCTAAAAAAAAAAGCGGTGGGGGGTCGGCAATCCACATCTTTTATTCACAGGTGAATTTTTGCGGCTAGGGATGCTGCCGAAATTGCGTTAGGTCTCGGAACCTCTGGGGGATTGTGGGAAAAATGAATGCATACGTGAAAAGAGTGAAAATTTTCGGAATATGAAGGATGAATGTGAAAAGTCCATTCTCGAATAGGAGAAGCTCAGCATAGAATGTTTTAACACAGAGGTTCCCAAACTGTGTGCCTCGGCACCCCTGGGTGCCGCGAGAGTATACCAGGCTTAAGCATAAAGTTTTCAAAATTATTGGGGGGGCCGGGCCCCACAACCACATATATTCCCGTCAGTGGCGTAGCCAATATTTTGGGGTTAGGGGGGGTCATAACCACCCCCATGAGGATTTTTTTGCCATACAAAATGTATATCTTCACTCCCTTATCATCCCATGCAAGAGCTTTGCAATGTATTAGGTGCGTTATTGATTCCAGGGAAATATGTTGACATGCAAAAACTAAAAATAAGAACATTTAAACTTTTATTCACGTGGGGTTCTCAAAAGTAGTTGCAATATATATATATCTGGATACTAGAGGTAAAAGCCCGTTGGAGAGGCAATTACAACGGGTGCTAGAAAAATACACTCGATATCATAGACCAGTATACATATGTGTGAGTTGCAGAAGTCGTAACCCCCCATCCCATGAAAAATTTCTGGCTACGCCAATGATTCAGGTACATATAACTTACTCATAGCTGCCAACTACTATGGAATATAATTAACCACTTTTTCTACATGATTTTTCGGCTTAAAATTTTGCGAAATTTTTGTGCTGCGTGAGCGAGCGGGCTACTATCTTGAAAAAAATAATTAAGAAACTGTTTACAAAAAGTGGTTAATTATATTCCGTAGTAGTTGGTAGCTATGATATGACTTACTATATATAAGTGTAAATTATTGGGGGCGCTCGAGCTCTATGGGTCCATAGAATTCTACACCTATGTAAAGTAAGTATCCATGTTAGCATCTTCCTACCATGTTATAAGTTAAAAATAGAAGCAAAGTAAAAAATCCAAAGGAGGAAAAAAAAAAAAACATTTTCAATGAGATGGTGCATTTTAGACACATCTTAACTTTTCTTCATTTCTTCATTCATTTCATTTCATAATCTGATTTTAATTAACCAGAGCCTGGCAAGGGCAGCTTATAGTAACATTGTGTGTTATAATGGCGTCACAATGAATACTAAATCATGATTGAAATCAAAAGAAGAAAAATTTTAAAAGTAAAAGTTTTTTTTAAACGTTTGTAAATGGCGTGAATACTTTTTTTTTCATGTTAGTATAATTCAGTTTTCTGTATTTAGTGATAAATTATTGGG
The DNA here is from genome assembly GCA_038373885.1 of Cheiracanthium punctorium. Classification (NCBI taxonomy): domain Eukaryota; kingdom Metazoa; phylum Arthropoda; class Arachnida; order Araneae; family Cheiracanthiidae; genus Cheiracanthium; species Cheiracanthium punctorium. Next base: position 390,060 of record JAWZYV010016735.1, on the reverse strand, counting down.
TGGGCTCAGCCCCTATTCAGAATTTATTGGGGGGCTCGAGCCCCACGGGCCCATGTAACTCTACGCCTATGATACCAGGGGTGTCGTCTGGATAATCAAGAAAAGTCTAACTTTTGGGGCAGTATAGTAAAAAAAAAAATCCCTTTGAACATGTATCCCACAAAAAAGGTAGCCGATGACCAAGTGGGGGAAACCGAAATATTTCAGTCAAGTTCGAGAGAGTTCAGTATCCAGTCGCCTCTCTTTTACAGAAACTGCCTGCGATGGGGGGGGAGAAGGGTGCAAAATTCTATATCCCTTTCCTAAGATCTTGATAGTTAGCCCTATAAACATAAAAGAAATAATGAAAAATGCATCCTAACTACTTCATTCTAACCTCCATATTCATACAGCTTTAACCGTTTGAGGCGCAGCCAGCTGTCGTCAAAAAAAGGCTCTCTAGATCTGTGGCACGCGATGAACGTTTCGATCGTCCGCCATCTTGCTGATGGTTGAGCGATGGCAACGGCTGCCCTTTTTTCAGCATTGGGCAGTTTATCCAGCTGTTCTCGCATTCTTCCATTTTTCAGCAGATGTCAGTGCTGTTTAAAAATAATCGTGACAATTTTTTACTGGATATGACGTGCTAAAAAGTAAAGGATTCTCGTGGAGCTATGTCACCCTCAACTATTTTTATAGAAATCCAATCTATTCTTCGTGACTGGCAACTGTCAAAACGTCAGAATTTGGTGTTCCCAGAGCGGGAACACTGAGCGTTAAAGGGTTAATAACTCAGTAGTTGAGAGCGCAGTGCAATCTTGATAACCCGACATACACGGGACCAGACAGTAGCCGGATTATCGGGATTACAGAAAATTTAGGTATAGTGCAAGATTTTTTTTCCTGGAAAAAATAAGCATACGCGCACCCACGGAGGGGGCTCAAGCCCCACCTACAGGTGGAAAGTTAGAAGTGAAAAGCATTAAAAATTGTACATTCTCCCTAATAGATTCAATTTTTTCCTTTTAAAAATTGTCTTTAAATTATTTCTAAAGTACTTTATAAAAAAAAGTTAGTTTTTAAATAAATATTTACAGTTAGCTTATGGAACACATTTAAACTAGGTTTCAACGATAGTGAAAAGATCAGTTAATTATTTGACTATAACGAGTTACATGGCTTGTTCTATGAGCAAGTCGAGTGGCGCAAAATATTTTGACGTTATAAGAGAGTTATAACTATAATCGAGGTCACTATAACCAATTTAGAAAGCAAAAGATATTTTTGTCGTTGTTGTAAAAATATCCCTCCTTTATTAGTGATGCGAATTTCCTTAAGATAATTTTGCTGCAAAATGTTGCATCGTTTTTCTTCTCCAAATATTGAGTAGTTGGGGCAGAAAATCTACAAAGCGGTAAATCTGTTCTCGGATAATCGAAAGTTTACTGCATAATCAGATTTGACAGCAGTATTTATGCTGCAGTCTGAAATCAGCGAAGGATACTTAAAATTTTCAAGGGAAGAGGGATGTATATATACCACGAAATATTTTATCAATAGACCATTCTTTTCTCTTTTTCTTTTCTGTTCACTTTTAATCTTGAACCAGTGTGTTTAACCTGCTCGTTCTCATCACTGAAAAAGACGCAACGAAGTGGATTATCATTCTGTGACTAGTGTTTGTGCTTGTGTTTTTTTAAGACAAATCTGCACGCGGTGTATCTGCCTAAGATGAGGGGTGCCTTGGTAGGAGGACTTTCTAAGGGGTTCTAACGCGTATTCACATTACATCTGGGGAAAACCTAACAAAACTCCAGACCGTTAGATCGACAGCCGCGCGATGGGACCCGAACCCGGGACCTTCACACCTCGGCCGTCTACCATTTTCAGTGGCATAACCACTGTGCCATGATGAGGCTCTGTGACTAGTGTTACTTACCGTCTTAGGTCTTCGTCTTAGGTTAATGCTCCGTCGAAACTCGAAAATTGTGCAAATACAACGCTGAGCCCCAACGGAGCAGAGCTTTTAAAGACTCAAGCTTGGAAGCAACACTCGCCACGGAGGGAGAATCTTCTCCGTTGGGTCTTTTAAATGACAAGTAGGAACAGGTTAAACAGGGTTGCAATAGTGAGTCAAACTTCCCAACAACTCCAGAGATTTTCATTTTAAGCATACTCGGACAGAGGAGAAGAGGGGAGTGTACTCCCCCACTTTGGATTCGTCACCATCTAAAAATCAATCAGCCAATTCTATCTTAATTGATTGGATTGTGTATTAAGGCAAATCTCTAAGAGGACTATCTGTCTAAGGCGGGGGTACCTTGAGCTCAGGACTTTTTAACTATCTTAATTTAAGCGGGGATGTTATAACCTATAATAGAGTACAGTGACATATATTTTTTAGAGGAGTTGTGTTGGTGTTGATGTTATGGCCAATTATCTGCGCGGGGGATTGCCTTCCGTGGGGGACTTTCTAAGGGATCCTAACCCGTATTTAGCCAAAGTTTTGGAGAAAGCCACGGAAAACTCCGTACGGTTAGGTCGGTGGACGCGACCTGATTTTGAGCCATGCACCTTCCGTCTTCCAGTTTATAGTTCAGCCACTGGTTATGCTTTTTGTAGAGGAATTTGAAAGACAAAACTTCTGAGATTTCGCCTAAGTTAACCAATAGTCATCTTGACGTTTCATTTCCAAAAACATACTGCGCATGCGTAATGAAATTTTTACTCGATTTAAATTCAGTCTAATAATAAAACACACAACATTTGAAATACTAAAATTTATTTTTCTACAAAAGATGTGTAAAAATATAACCAAGCAAATTAAGAACTGTTAATAAAACAATTACTCATGCCTACGAATCCGACTGTACATTAAGACTATGTTTACAGTCAAACTCAAACAGAAAGTAACAATTACTCCAAAGCATTTTGAACCATTAAAAGACGCTGAACCGAACATTTTGTTAGATTCCCATAAACTGCTGGTAGTTTTACATAAAACTTTCATTTAAAATAAGACTTAGAAATGACTATTTGTATCCAAAGATGATATCCTTGTTTCAAAGGACATTTATCAAAAGGGGCAGTTTTAAATTGTTCCGAAAGTCATATCTAGTCACGGACCTTTATTCGCTTATTTCTTTAATCGAATTTAAATCGTGCTCTTTAAACTTTATTGAAGTGAATATATATCTCTCTCCGAGACGTTTTCAAGCAAAGCTTCATCCTCAGAAATCATTTTGGCTCAGTGCCATTTCGAATGCACTCTCATCTTTTCGTAATCAATTTATAAAGCTCTTTGTAATTTAATTGTACGTCATAGGTTTATTTTTCGTAGTGCTGTATTTATCATGAATTCTCTTTCTTTTTTTTCTTCTTTTTTTTAACATTAAATAATAATGTATTGAAATTATTAAGTTATATGTTGATAGACTTTACATTTTTATTCAATGAAAGCTACATCTTAACCCTTTAGCGTACGGTGTCATCGCCATGAGGGCACACAACTCTGCCGTTTTGACTGTTGCCAGAGACGAAGAATAAATTTGATTTCTATAAAAAATACTTGAGGGTGGCATAGTTGCAATAGAATCCTTTACTTTTTCACACATCATTTCGCGTAAAAAATGCTCGATTATTTGTATGATTGTCAGGATTATTTTTAACAGCACTGGCCTCTGCTGAAAGCTGGAGAATACCATGGAAATACATTGATATAGAAGAGCAACTGGATAGACTGCCCGATACTAAAAAAAGGGCAGCCGTTGCCCTCGCTCGTTTTAACTACCAACAACCTACCAGATTCGGTCGGTCGAATCGTTCATCGCGTGCACAGCCAGCTGTGTCCAAAATGGTCTCTAAATCTCTGGCTTGCGTTGAACGATTCGATTGACCGCCACGTTTCTGTTAGTTAAATCGAGCGATGGCGAATAAGGGTGCAGAAATATGTTAGAGTGTATTACACGAAGACCAGTCAGGGTTTAATTTCATGAGAGCTCAGCTGCTGTACTCTTCTTTTTCTGAGAATTTTAGATTAAATTAAAAATTTTAACAGCCTACATAATTGCTTCTATTGATATTTTGACGCAACTGGCTGTGCCGCACAGCCAGCTGCGTCAAAAAAGGGTCTCTAGATCTGTGGCACGCGATGAACATTTATATCGTCCGCCATTTTGCTGGTAGTAAAATCGAGCGATGGCAACGGCTGCCCTTTTTTTCAGCATTGGGAAAGGGTTGCGCCTCAAAGGGTTAAACGGACTCATTAGTTAGCGGAAACATCTTCAAGTTAAATATTTCTTAAGTTTTCCAATCCACGATTAGTTGGGAAAAGAAAAGAAAAGAAAAACTTTATTCAACAGACACATACCTGAATTAAACAGTAAAATGTTTTAATCCGTATACGATGTCGTTTTAGACAGGTTATATCGCACGCTATGTTTAAAAATACCTACGTAAAAATACCTATGTGTTAAAGACACATACCCTTGAAATAAAATATCCGTTTACGACAGGCTTTACTTTCCATAATTATGGAATTTCTGATGTATTACATTTGCCTGCATTTGGCTGGGAAAATGCTTCAGTTTCTTGCAATTTCGTTTGGTTTTATTGTACTAGATACTAAAAAATCTTTGTATTTCAAATATATTTCCTAGTATTAAAAGATCTGTACAGACGATAATGGTAAAAAAATGACAGGTTTTCTCCATATTTGTACCTGACCCAAGGCCGTAGCCAGGGGGGGGGGGTGCATCATAGAGGTTTAATCCGCCCTCCGAAATTTTATTCAGTGCATTAGTAGTTTTTTTATTTGTGTCGATTGTGGAGATCAATTGAGAAATTGAAAAAAATGTAGCACTACATATACCACCCCGAAATTTAGTCTTAGTGTCACGTATCCCCTCCCGAATTTTTTTTTAGCTACGGCCTTGACATCACCGAATTATTTTCTGAAAATAATAAGCCATGAATGCATATCTCCATCATCAGACAGGTAAAAACGTACCAAAGCTAATCTGTATAGGCTCTATTTCTCCAATTTATAAAGAGCGATCTCCATAACAAGGAATCGAACTCCTGGACAAAGGTCACAATTTGGGTGCGTCTTGATCAATTTGAAGTCTTCAGCTACTAATTTTCCCAACTAAACCTCCGTTCGTATGCAGAAAGCCATCGTACTGTACACTGAATCCGTGAAGTCTGGTGTTTTCTAGGTTTTACTTATTAGTTACCTCAAGGGAATTTTTTTTTTTTTTATTAGAACGATTTTATAGATTTAAAAAAATCTGATGTTCGACATTTTAACCGAATAATTTTTTTGGATTAACAAAATATTTCGTTGATTCAATAAAACAAACATCAATTGAGTGTGAATAGTAAGGGATATTCAAGCGATGATGATGTCATGTAGATTTATTCTCTATTGATACGGAAAATTTGTAACAAAAATACTCCAAAATATGGATTATTTTTTCTCTACTTACAATAATAACAAATTTTCTTTAACTAAAAATTATTATTAAAAACATTCCGCTTTGCCCATTGCGAACGGTGTTAACATTTTTTTTTTTTTAATTATAAACACATAACAAGTTTCGTTTCAAAAATGATTTGGCTTCTTGCCACAGTAAATATATACCCCCTTTTCCAACCTTAAAGTAGGTTTTTAATGCTCTTCGTAGTTTACTTTTATTAACTCTGAACTATTTTTAGAAGCGTTTCATTGATCACTATACATGCAGCTCATTTATGAAACAAACATTTCAAAAGAGTTATATTTATAGCCTGTGCTTTAAAATTTTTTAACTTTAGTAGGAGAGTCAAGATATCATCAAGTAAACTGTACACAAGTAAACTACTATGTTCCATAGCCCGTATTTTTATTGTAAAATAGGGTGCAATGGAAGTCTTTAATTTGGAAGATAAAATGAAAATTTAGCTTTCAGGCTGAAATTTGGAGAGAAGCACAGAGTAAAAAATAGCTTCAGTTCATCATAAGTAAATTGTAAAGTTTTCGAGATTTGGTACGTGTGCTATTGATTATGGTTGGACGATTTTATTTGCAAAACATGCATCACAAGCTAACTATTACCAGTTGTTAACTTTTTAATTTTTTGTCGTTTGTGAAACGGAAGTGAAATTAAATTTAACAGTTTTTTTTTAAGTTTACCTTTCAGATTAACAGCTTATCCATGTCGGACTATTTTTTTCATTTCTTTAGAAGGGATAAAGTGCATCTCAGTATGACGCTAATGTTTTTAAAAGAAGTCTGTGTACGTCACTGATTATTTTTATCTGTTAAGTTTAACTGTTCTTCAATTTAAAACATTTTTAAATAGTTTTGTGGAACTATAAAAACTCATTTCTAATTTTGACTCTTCAATTTCTAATGCTTACTTGAAGCAAATGAAAAACTCTTTTCAGTGTTCCTACAGCTTGCTTTTGTTTCAAGGGGGACTCCAAGAGTGGTCGAATATTTTGATGCAAACGTTAAAAATTCTAAATTAGTTCTCTGTGAAATAGAGTAAAAACGTTCACACCAAACTACGAAATTTTTTATTTTTCTTTCTTCGGTTTTGCGCATCACTCAAATCAAAAGTTTATTTTTTTCCCAGCATAAAAGTCCTAAAATAAGACAATGTATGCAGCCACTCGGCATTCAGACAGCTACAATTTCATCATTGTTTTTACAAGACTCCATTTATTCGAATAAATATAATTCCAATGTAAGACATAGGAGAAATTCATATGATAAAATTGCAAGAAAAATGTGACCAGTAATAACTATAGTGTTACAGTCCCAAACTCTCTATTTTCACCAGAAAAACAAACTACGCATAAAAGAGAAATATATATATAGCCGATGATTACTACCCTTGTTTATTCCTTACAATTCCATTTCATTTTCTAATTTACCAACTGTTCGGATATGCTGTTTGATGGTTATATCTGCTTATGCCTTTTGTAAGTCTAAAAAGCACTGACGGTTCCATTGGGGGTGGGTGGGGGGCAGAGGGCTTCACCTTTCCACCCCCTCCCTCTTAAAAAAAGACATTGCTTACGGCTAATATATCGCTTCATTGTACGTACACTTTGTGTAAGTCAAATGACCTTTTATGTATATATATAAATGAGCCCTCCCTATCCAAACAACAACAACAAAACAAACAAAAATCTATCTGCCACTGCTATCAAGTGATTAAAGGTGAAATTGTAAATTTTAAACATTCCAGTCTTTTATGTATATAACTTAAGTACCAACTTATAATTCTTATAGATATACCAACTTATAGATTCGTTGCCCCACAGAGCTTCTTCCACCATCTTGAAATTTTCATTTTCCAATTCAGTAACAGAAGTAAAAATTTAAACACCGTTTCACATGCTGAACTTTGAAATATCTAGGTACTTTTACAGTACCATCATACTGGGGAAAAAAATTATACCCATACTGATGTGTTGCGTGGATGATTTGACTTAATTAAAAATTGAATATCGTATTTTTTTAGGTAAAAAATTACTTATATATAAGGAAAATATTGAAAATATGCTCTTTTTGCCGTTCAAACAGGTATGACAAACCCCGAAGAGCATATTTTTCCCTCTCTATAGCTTCGAAATCATTTCTTTTGTATCGAAAAAGCAGGTTGAACGCTTTAATCGTATTTGTTTCGGGAAATAATTGACTTTGCCTTTCCACACAACGCTCGTAGACGTTTCATGGATGAATCCAACTAAAAGGAAAGGCTTGTCGGGGTTTTTTTAATCAGAACATTTTTTAAAATCCATTCTTTTCATTTGAGAGTGCATATGCTTCAAACAACACACTTTGATAATTTTTAAGTTCTTTTCATCTCTGTTAGTGTTACAATTTATGCATTAATAACTTTTAATGTTGCAAACATTTTGTAAAGAATAGACATTATTTTAACAAATGAACTTTAACATCTTAATCATGCTTAAAAATTAAAAAAAAGGGTATCTTTGAAGTACATTGTCAAAAAAGCCCTGGACACTTGCCAGCTAATTTTCCAAGCGTCGTAAGTATAATTGTTTATTCCCATCACTTAATTGTGAGGAAAAACAACTATGAAGAAGAACAGATATATCTTTGTTAAAAAAAAAAAAAAGAAAGTGCAAAAAGAAATAATCCGAAAGGGAAAAAAAGGTGGCTTCATAGATCGTATTATTATTTTTTTTTTCCCATGGTGTTGGAGATAAAGTGGATTTTAAAGCAATGATGAATACTTAATAGTTCATTTGATCTTGTGCATACACGATATGCGCTCTGAAGTGAAGTAGAGGATGACATTGCTCGTACCATTTTTTTTATACATTTTTTTATGCTTGAATTACAAATTTATTCTCGTGGTAATGAATTTGTCAGAGTAGAAACAGTTAATGATGAAATGCTCTTACCATAAAAATCTATTAAGCATTATAGTTTTCAGCCTTACTCCCTGTCATTACGAAAATATTTTTCAAATTATACTTGAAATTGTGATACACGAGTTTCAATTCATCGTTTTTTAACTGGGGGGAACGTTAGAGAGTGTTTATCATTTCGGTTTAATTTGTTTATGTGTCAGTCTGCTGGTCTCATTAATAATTTTTCCCCGCCCACCAATTGAAGGCACAACAAAGGCCCGAATTTTTTGGCCATTTTGTTAACCCTTTGAGGCGCAACCCTTTCCCAATGTTGAAAAAAGGGGCAGGCGTTGCCATCGCTCGACTTAACTACCAGCAAGATGGCGGACGATCGAAACGTTCATCGCGTGCCACAGATCTAGAGACCCTTTTTTGACGCAGCTGGCTGTGCCGCCACAGCCAGGTGCGCTCTCCGCCATCGTCTTCCATCCAGCTCGATCGCGCCATCTTGCTGGTAGTTAAGTTGAGCGATGGCAACGCCTGCCCCTTTTGTCAGCATTGGGCCATCTGTCCAGCTGTTCTCCCATTCTTCCATTCTTCAGCAGATGTCAGTGCTGTTAAAAATAATCGTGACAATTTTTTGTACGGGAAAGGACGTGCTAAAAAGTAAAGGATTCTCGTGGAGCTATGTCACCCGCAACTATTTTTATAGAAATCAAATCTATTCTTCGTGACTGGTTATACAGTCAAAACGTCAGAGTTTGGTGTTTCCAGAGCGGGAACACTGCGCGTTAAAGGGTTAAGGGGGCACTCTGTAGGTCGCCATTGTTATCCCCTATGAAGGGATGTTCGAAATAACATACCAACTCCAAGTCCGGAGAAATCTCTCCGAAACTTAGTGTAAATACGGGTTAGAACCCCCAGAAAGACCCTCACGGAAGGCATCCTACCCATCGGTCTAGATCCCACGTGTAGATAACTGGCCGTTATCCCAGAACAACCAAATCGGGAGTCGAACTCGCTCCCAAAATCGAAGAGAGTATGGTGCGCTCACCATCGTATGCAACTTAACGAAATTATTTAAACTTGAAACATAATAAAAATAATTTGTATGGTATTACATAAAATTATAAGTTACAACCCCATTCTCTTCATATTTAAATTTTAACCAGTAAAAATAAAAAATTGCACCAGACGGAAAAGTTCGAAGTTTATTTATTAACAGGCTTATTGCTCGTCTTACTAAGATCATAACTAGCAAAAAATTTATCTAAAATTTAAGTATGATGAAATAATAAGTTACGCGATACTTCATAATTAATTTTCTCAAGATTATATTCATCACACTCCAATTTTTACCACAATAAATAATTAAATAAATATGTGAAATCTAGAGATTAGCTAATTAACTCGCCGTCTTCCAAAATTGGTGGCAACGGAAAACTTGGTTGTTATGGAGACGAGGTATGAATAAAAGTTTGTGTGGGAATTAATAAAAAAAGAAAAGAAAAGCGAAAGAGTTCGCTGACTGTATGAAGAATTAACAATATTATTATTTAGCTATTAAAGAAGTTATAGAGGTAAGTTCCCCATTAGAAATCTTGTTTTGTTTATTTCTGTTAAAATTATTGCACATTTTCTGAACGGTGTTCGGAATATGTGCGTTATAACTCACAAAATAAATAAAATCACATCAGGCTGAAACGCTCGAAGGTTGTTTATGAACTACAGAGGGAGCACAACAACGTTCCCTGTACGTTATATTTAAACATCCAGAGAACCTGCTGTGCTGTTTGGGTAACTGGTTAATCATACGTCGTAAAATTACAAGTGGCTTCACGAAATTTAAATGTGACTAGGCAATAAGTTTCATGTTTGTACTCTCCATATTTTAATTTTAACGAAAATATGTAAGCATCAGCTGGTTGTCCGAAGGTTATTTATTAATTATTGGTTGTCCATAAGTCTTAATATTGTAACTAGCAGAATATTATCAAAAAGCTAAAATTGAGTTGCTTAGCAAAACGTATTAGCTTTCTAACTGAATCGACAAAGAACGAAAATGTTAAAGTTATTTTCACTGTCTAATGAGCTTCAGGTAATGCCATATTCAAAGGGGTGACGTTTTGAGGTTAAATTAAGTAGAAAAATGACCCCACATCCATTATAAGCATACCTGTGAAAATTGCATGCTCTATATTAAGAATAGGTAGATGATGTATTACAAAAAGCATATCGATTAATAGCATTATTTTCCCTTTGAAATAAAACAAATGGATTATTTAAACACAAATTTGGGCTAAAAATGACCTTAAGTAGACTTGGCTCATACGGGTTTAACAACATTTTGGCAGAATATGCCCCCCCCACTCCCCCCCCCCCCCAAAAAAAAAAAATTGTTGCAAAAATTCGATTTGACAAGTGAATTGGCCAAAATTGATTACTCGCAAGGAAGCATAATTTTGTTAAATCCATTAAGTATGAAGTTCGATAATTTTGAATCGATTTTTGTTCGATCGAATTTTGTTCGATAAGTTCGAATTTTGACATCTGGCTGTGCCCGACACAGCCAGATGTCAAAAAAGGGGTCTCTAGATCTCTGGCACGCGATGAACGTTTCGATCGTCCGCCAACTTGCTGGTAGTTAAGTCGAGCGATGGCAACGGCTGCCCTTTTTTCAACATTGGGAAAGGATTGCTCCTCAAAGGGTTAAAAACTGTTCCTCTCCTGTCCTGTTAAGCTATCCCGAATATGAAACTGTTCATTATTCCTTTCCATACTGAAAACGGAGTGCTGCTGAAGCTTTAATCAACTTTCTCCCTTGGAATAATACGCTTTGCTTTTTAATTTGTGAAACGATTTCCCGTAGCTACAGCCTCATAAGGCTGGATAGGCGTGCAATGTTCTGAAAGTAAACAGGTAGTCGATCGATATTTTGCAAACGCCTCTCTCTCTCTCTCAACGAGCAATATGTCTGAAAACTTACACCCGCAATTCTAAGATGGCCACGTGTAGGTGCAACTTTTCTGTTCGTGGGGCTGGCTGACATGGCCAGAGAGAATTAATTGAACGTCGTGTTTTTTGGGCGTTCTCAGGCCTCTTTTACAGCATTACGCATCTTTGTGCAAATTTTAACTGTGTTCCTTCGTAAGGGTCGTGCGTTAAACAAAAAAGATAAAAATAAAAAACTCAACGTCATTGCTAAGTTTCAATATTACTCCTTTTGGGAACTAACTGGGTAAATTAATCAGGTGAACTGAATGAAAACTATAATTTCTTTTACTGCAGACAAAAATGCGATGTCACATAAAAAATTGCTTGAGTGCATACAAAGTTTGCGTCCTATTAGCATGTTGTGCGATTCTAAATACAACCTCTAGATTACACAATTTGACATTTTTCACGAGATTAAAATAAATAAAGTAATTTCTTATTTTAAACCATGGAGTATATGAATACTGAAATTGAACATTCCGCATCAGATATCCAATTTTAACATTAGACATGATGCTTTAATTGTTTTAGTTGTGACCGTGTGAATATATACTCTGTTTATGTTAAATTATAATCGACAGATTATAATTTAATATAATTCAACAATTTTCAATCTTCAGTTCTACGTCCGAAGTTCATTCCCACCCATATTCATTATAATCTGCATAAAATAAATCTGACACCCTTTAAAAACAAAAACAAATAACTTAGACAAATGTGGTTTCAAAAGCAGATAACTAAGAAGAATAAACAGATAAAATGCGTCAATTTTCATGGGATATTCTAAAAAATTATGTTACAAAAACCCTGTACAGTGGTTGCTTAACTAATCCTGCTTTTTGATGGGGAATGCTACCTCCACGTAATATTTCCTCTATCTACTCCGTGTTTCTATGTTATTACTATATAGGGATTTTGCGAGACGAGACAGAGATTTGTCGTTACTGCTATACAAATACAAGACGATACAGCCTTATTTCTCATTACTATACAGGGAATTTTCTTGACGAGACAAGACTTCGAGCTTTTTTGCGAGACGCGACTAAAATTTATTTTGCGAGATGAATAAATGCTACCTCCACGTAATATTTCCTCTATTCACTCACTATGTTACTACTGTATAGGGATATTGTGAGACGAGACAGAGATTTGTCTTTACTATACAAATACTATACAATTCGAGACAGCCCTATTTCTCCTTACTACATTTGGAATTTTCGCTACGAGACAAGACAAGCCTACTCCTCATTACTATATAGGGATTTTTTGAGACGGGATAGGCCTACTTCTGGTTAATATACAGGGATTTTGTGAAACGATACAAGCCTATTTCTCATTACTATGCAGAGAATTTTCGTGACGAGACAAGACTTCGAGCTTTTTTGCGAGACGCGACTAAAATTTGCTGCTGTTTTGCGAGATGAATAAATGCTACCTCCACGTAATATTTCCTCTATTCACTCCGTGTTACTATGTTACTACTGTATAGGGATATTGTGAGACGAGACAGAGATTTGTCTTTACTATACAAATACTATACAATTCGAAACAGCCCTACTTCTCCTTACTACATGGGGAATTTTCGCTACGAGACAAGACTTGAGCTTTTTGCGAGACGAGATAAGCCTGCTTCTCATTACTATACAGGGATTTTGTGAGACGAGACAGGCCTACTTCTGATTACTATACAGGGATTTTGTGAGACAAGACAGGCCTACTCCTCATTACTATATAGGGATTTTTTGAGACGGGATAGGCCTACTTCTGGTTAATATACAGGGATTTTGTGAAACGATACAAGCCTATTTCTCATTACTATGCAGAGATTTTGTGAGACGGGACAATTTTTGTACCTGCTTTTGCGACGAGTTAGGTCTATTTTTCTCTCACGTCTATTCCTACTTTGTTTAGTAGGTGCCGTCTCCATGGAAACTGCCGAAACTACAAAAGCCCACGAAAGTTTTTTGCATGCCATTAATATGAGACTATTGAGCCGGAAAAGAAAAGAAAACATTGAGGGGGAAGGAATTCTGATAATTTGTACTTAACATACTCGCTGAAGACTGAAAAGTAGTCAGCAACCATACAACTACGCTATCGAGAAATAAGCTTAAATACATTTTTGTAAACTTGATCCTGAAGATCACTCAAGCGAGAGTCAAACTTTAAACTATAATGCATTTTTCAGTGTTATGCCAAAATTTAAACTGCAGTGAACAACAGAATTATTTATTGGCTTCGCATTTAAACTACACTAACCAGGCTGAACAAGTGAGGCGTGTGCTGTGATGAAATTTAACTTAACAGTAATAACACGACATTTAAATTACTTCAGTAAACAGACCTGAGTCCAGTAGTCGTCGCATATTTCATTTATCATAAATTGACCGGGTCTCTGTAATCATGAAGCAACTTCAATAAACTGGTCTGGACTGTGCATCATACAGCAAACGTAACTGCCAGTAAACCAGTCACAACTCTGTAATATTAAATCGCATTAAGTTATTTAGAACTATGCATTGTCGTGGAATATCCTGTTTCATTAAACTGTTCAAATATTGAATGATTTTCTTTAAAACATGAAACCGATAACATAGCCACGATGGTAAAGATACAAACCTTCTCCAAGGATGTCTACATTAATCGGATCAAAATTTTGTATTGCAAGAACTGATAGTTAAATACAGAATTTTAAAAAAGACAGCTAACGCGCAGTCTTGCCGCTTTCAGAGTATTAGACAGATGCCTAATTTTTTCAGATTTTCTTAAAGATGCAAAATTAAACTAATCAATAACGCGATATATCATGATGTAAAATCTAACATATCTTCAAAGAAAGAAAACGTAAAACACTCCTTTTTATTGAATTCCCCTAAATAGAAATCTGTGATAGTTCTTTTGTATGCCCTAACAAAAGAGCTACAAATGCTCATCTTTTTGTGATTGAATGATCACTATTTTCAACAGAAAATATTCTTTTATAACTCAATAACATGTTCTATTATTTTTTAAACACGTCTCTGAAATACACTTTAAATAACTACATTCTATAAGAGCGTAATAGATTAGAAGTGTTTTGTTTGCTGTTGCTAAAGAACTAATCTGTCTGTATATATACACCATTTCGTTCAGCATATGCAAAATACATATTCATAACTTGCAATTTTAGCTGCAATCGATGTTTATTTATAGTAGTTGTAACCAGCAAACACAGAAATCATAAACACTGGCTGGAAAGAACTCTAGCTTAAATATTAGATTATTTCTGTACTCAACGTCAAATAGTATATTATGACTGTAAAATTCATATTACAAGTCATTGTAATGGCAGCTAATTTTTCGAGCCCCAAAATAAACAAACTGTCAAATAAAAAGCCAAAATAACAGTTATTTAGACTTCTGTGCAACCACAAAACATGTAAATTATTTGTTTTGAAATATAAATACGCTTTATTGCGTTCATTATTCTGCATTATGCATTACAAATATAACAAGTTGCTGTAATGGAAGTTTCTATTTTTTGTAAAACTTATATAATAGTTTGGTGATGAATAAATAGTTTGGTGATATTCAAGCACAAGATAACATGCAATCATTTCACCTTAAACAAGGAAAAAATTCATATATTTTGCAGAAAAACAATTTAGAAAAAATGTTCTATATGAATTGGTATTGTGATCTCCTCAAAGGAATTTAAATAGGAATATTCTTTATGATTGATTATCGCTTTAGTCATTTTATTAGTTCTTTCTTGGTCATCAATATTTAATAAATATAACACTGAACGCTAAAATAGGCTTTTTCTTTATTGTGTTCGATATACTAATGCATCAGGTTCAGTGTTCTGGTACTTAAATAAGGCAAAATATCGGTTTTTCTGCCCCATCTACTTTTTACAAAGTTTCTTCCGATTCATTAACAGCCATAAAGAAAATATGTTCCAAATGTCCAAAAGCAGATCAAATGGTGTGTGAAAAACGGAAAAGCCAGTAAACTGATTTTCTAAGTAAGTAATCACCAACTATTAGTTGTATGATATATATATATAGATATATATCTATACGAATTTTTATAAACGGATTCCTCCACATTACGAGAGTTTCTAAAAAAAATTTCGCATTTAACAAATTCATTAAACAAAAAAACCGATTTTCTACTTAGAGGTTTTTGGTGGCATAAAATTTTTTTCTCTTTTTAACTAAATATTTCTGTGCATTCACTGAATTACTATTGTAATTGCATACTACTAATTGCATTCTAATTGCTAATTGCAAATTACTAACTACAATATTACTAATTGCATTCACTATTGTAACAAATACTTCAAAATCATAGAAAAGTCCATCATTTTTTAAATTTAAAAGTAGCACTCTTTTTACTTTAATAATTAATTATCCATTTCTAAGAGTTGAAATTTTAACACTAATATAACAGAAGCTAACGTTTTAAACGATATGTAATTCAGATGGCTATAATTTTTTAATTTTGGAACGAATTATTTTTATTTTCCTTGATTTATTTTACTATGAATTAAATGTACATAAAGTTCCGTATATTTAAAATAATTAATTTAGCGGCTCTTTTTTTGTTATTTTATTTTTTTAAATTATACCTATATATGAACCGTACCGGTGAACCGTCGAATTTAAATTATACCTATATACCGGTGAACCGTCAATTTGACCGCTCAAAAGAAAAACTGCTTTTATCGATATAGATATTGTTTGTTTTTATTTGTTAGTTTTAAATATTACTCACAGTAGATGCACATGTTTAACTGAAAGTTTTAAGATTAGTAATTGTACTGAGAATTATTTACTATAACACAAGCATTATCGCGTTTCTTTTTACCATCCATTGCGGCGTGCGGTCCAAAAGATCCCTCGTTTTGAAAAGTGTATAATTACCCAATTTTTTCTCAAAATTCTTATCAATGTATACATATCATACAAAAACAAACTCGTTGTACTCATTATGAGTTTTAAATTTTCTTAAGTTCAAAATTTAGTTCATTTACACCAGGGATGGCCAAATCGTGGAGCATGTGCCAAACATGGTGCATTGGATGGTTTCTAGCGCCACGTCGCATCCTTGTGCCTACTTATTGTTTTAAGGTGGATTGAAGACTTTTAACCCTTTGACGCACAGTGTTCCCGCTCTGGGAACACCAAACTCTGACGTTTTGACTACTGCCAGTCACGAAGAATAGATTTGATTTCTATAAAAATAGTTGCGGGTGACATAGCTCTACGAGAATCGTTTACTTTTTAGCACGTCCTTTCCAGTAAAAAAAAAAAAAAAAAAAAAAAATGTCACGATTATTTTTAACAGCACTGACATCTGCTGAAGAATGGAAGAATGCGAGAACAGCTGGATAGATAGCCCAATGCAGAAAAAAGGGCAGTCGTTGCCATCGCTCGACTTAACTACCAGCAAGATGGCGGACGATCGAAACGTTCATCGCGTGCCACAGATCTATAGACACTTTTTTTTACGACAGTCGTCAAAAAAATGGTCTCTAGATCTGTGGCACGCGATGAACGTTTCGATCGTCCTGGTAGTTAAGTCGAGCGATGGCAACGGCTTCCCTTTTTTCGGCATTGGGAAAGGGTTGCACCTCAAAGGGTTAAAACAATTTCGTGCCCAGAAATACTTCATTTCCTATAATTTATGATGCTACGACAAAAGGAAGATTTTGTACACTCCAAAATACATTGTCATCAAAAATCGAACCATCTTTGATCATCTACCAAACATCCGAAAATTTAATTCTAGAATCCTCTTCAGCATAACAACAATTTCGGACTTATGTTCACATGTTTTTACTTTTGCTTCTCTAAACTAAAGCATAATATTTTCCAATTCTACCCATGAACGTAAGGAAGTAAAAAAAGATGCTCGAGTTGTAAGGCGCAGCTGAACTCTCCTGTAAAAAAAATTGGCCCATGATGTGGAAAAGGTTGGCTACCCCTGAGTTGCACCTTTCAAATGCGCGGTCCTTTTGACTCACCATTATTGAAGTTATGAAGAAAATGCCTTGATATTAGTGTCAAAATTTTCTTTTGAAAAGCATGCGTCATTTCAGTTCATATTTAATTAATTTTATATGCTGTATTTTTAAATTTTAAAAGAATTAATGACTCATTTATAAAAGTTTTTAATTTTTAACTTAATTTTTTTTTGTAAAAATTATATGTCGTTTAAAATGTTTTAATCTCTATTTAATCATTTCTGTGAAATACGCATTTTTCAAGTATTTTGCGACTTCATGAAATAGAGTTGCATTCGTTGGAAACTTTGATTTTTTTTTTTAGGTTGGATTAATGAATAACACTCCAAATTTAATATTTAATGTACCCTAACATTATTACAGTTATTGTTCAAAATCAAAACAGAAACTGTCAAAAAAATTATTTTTGTTTATTAATAATAGAGAAACTCTTTAAATAAACTTTATAGATTTTACAAATGTATACAAAAATATGTACAATTAAAATTGGTGTAGGACGTTAAAATTAAAATTCATGCAATTATATGCGTGAAATAAAATCTTAGACCTATACGGTTAAAAAGAATGAACTGTAAACCGATTTGGTCTATTTCTGTGTGAACAGTAAACCGTAACACACACACACAGACTTACTTCACCCACAATAAACATTCTAATTTATTTATTAGAATATAATATTCTGTAAAAAATACCAAGTTTTCCGAAAATAAGCTGATAATATTTTTAGTTATGATTTTGCAATGTGTTAATTATGTGTCGAAGTACTTAAAAAATAAGCAATACACCCTAAAATTGGTAACTTTTATTTTAAAATTATTTATCAACATTATGTCTACTATATTTTTATGATTAAGACCTTCATTATGTCCATATTTTTTTCAAACATTGAGCTACATGTTCATTGATTAGCTGTTTCTACCCTGTGAAAATAATTAGAGTGATTAAAATTAGGGAGACTTAATGCTTAGGATGAATTTATTCTTCAAAACTTTGTTTAAGTGTTTTAAAACAAATATGAATAAATGTGCAGTAAAAAGACAAAATTTAAATGTTTAAAATTCAGTTCTTTTTAAACCTAAGCACTGTTCTAAAATTTAGATCTCGATTCCAAATATCACGACATTCTCCTTTAAACTTCATTATTGCTTACTAATTCAGAAATATGTCTGCAAACTCTGTAGCCATCTTCAAGAATTAGAGGAGAGTATTATGGAATAGTCGGGAAATATGGAATACCGAGTTTCCAGCTCTGTTAGGTGCTCTTGTCAAATGAGAATACCATGAACTACTCAAGAACGATTCCCATGTTACAATGCAGTGAGAGTTGACCGCTCGTTATTGTACCATTAGCTACAGAACAAAGGGTGTTTTGCAATTTTTCAAGAGTTTTTCCGGATAAGTTTTAAATATTTGAACCTACAAGTATACACTTTATGAACACTGATGGGACGCATAATGTACACTAAGAGTAGTGTAGTTTGTTGTACAGTGCACGCTTAAACCCAAAGAGCGAAAAAAACGATACATTGCGAAGCTATCCGTTTCCATGGGAACCTACTGGTATTTCAGCAAAAGTGCTCTTTAAGTAGTCTTTTTTCTGAGAATCCTCCCCCCTCCTCACTTCGTCTTTTTTCTAAGAATTCCCCTACTCGCTTATTGTTATATTTCGCTCCGCTCTTGTGATCGAAAAACACTCCTGAAGGAGAAGCGCACTTTTGAAAACTGGGCCAAAAATCGCTCCGACTGATCGAATTGCGCTCGTTCGGTTTAAGCGTGTGATTGATTTTTAGCTGACAGTGTTTCTTCCATCAGTTTAAAAGTTCACTTCCTTAGATGGCGTGTCGGGTATTATGGAATACTAGGTATACAGTAAGGTATTTCATGCCATTAACTTTATTTCAAAAAAAAAGAAAAAAAAAACAGAAAACAGAAATGCTGAATAAATCTACGGAAAATTCTCCATAGATCAGCGAAGAGAAATTTCAGTTCAATGCTTCAGTTGTTCTCAGTAGTCTGATCTTGACTGCACACCGGAGCAGAGAAAGAAGATTATGCCTGAGACTTTTGTAAATAGACTGGAAGCAGAAATGGCTTGAACATAATCTTAAAAATATGGTTCTATAGTTCAAAATAACTGTGTTTTATGATTTTTGATTAGTTTTTGAACGGTTTAAACCACCTATTCCATATTACCCGACTATTTCGTATAAGCCTCCATTTGTAACTTTTTAAATAAATTTTTCTATAACAACAAAATAAATAGTGTTTCTATTTACAAGTGACATTTCATTACAATTAGTTATAGTATGTACGCATGATAATTTTGGGGGTTTTACTTAAAAACCTGTAAAATTATATTACATTTTTATTATAAATAAATGTAAATATTCCATAGTACCCCTTCTTCTCAATGTATAATGCCTTTATCAAATATGCTCATGTGAATATCATGCTCATGTGCGTTGCTCATGTGCGTTATGCTCATGTGCCATTGGCTTTGTAAGTCGAATTAAGCAGAAGTACTTCCCGATTTCTATGCACCGGTGAAAAAATATAAAATCTCTACCTTCTCGCTAAATCCCAAACATGGCATAACCAGCTTTCAAGTTATTTTTTAAAAATTTTGTATTGAAGGTGACTTATATTCACGCAGTTAAATTATTTTAAAGTATTCACGTAAAAAGTAATATAACCAATTGTGCATTATTTATTTGTTTATTTATTTTGTGTGCATGTGCGGGGGGAGACATCTAGTATTCTGATTTCTGCATTCCATTCAAGACCCTGACAAGAGGATGATGTTATACATTGTGTAAATATTTCAAAATATTTTTCGTATTTTTCTTTCTGTGAAAGGTCCGTTCCACTTGATAACTTCAAAGCGTGTTTAAATATGAAGAGCATTTTCAAAAAGTTGACTCTTGTTTCATTTTGTTGAAACTTATTTCTGTATGTAAAACAGTGACTCGTGTTTTCTTCAGTTTTCAGCATTTATTTTCTTTTCCTATTGAGAATAATAAAATGGTAAGTTTAGTCTAGCAATTTAATTATTATACATAATATATATATACGTAGACGGAGAGAGAGAAAGAGAGGTAGTCCTACAAATCCCATAAAATTGGTCTGTAAATTGCAAATTTTATTGCTTTACTGTTTTATAAATTTTTAACCTGTGTTAATTTCATCACAACAGTTTATGATTAACACACAAATATGTAGGCAGTCATTATTTACGCCATATCCGAAATCTCGCCAACTGTCGCCAATCTTTAGAGAGTGTTATCGAAATGTCGCTTAAGTTGGCACCAAAGTCAGTTTTTAAAGTTGAATCCAACTTCTCGATAGATCTTACATTTGCTGAGAAATCTCCAAACCTTAATGCTGTTGAAGTTTCGTATCTTAGCTTCAAATAATATAGGTTTGAATGGACTGCGTCAAAAATTTATTTATTAGACTTTCTATTCATTAAGGGCTATGGCCAAGTCTGTAGACAATCATTGGGCCATGCCGAAAATTTTGCGATTTGTCACTAAGCTTAAAGGGTTTGGGTAAAATATCGCCAAATTTAGCGCCAAAAATAAGTTTCTAGAACTGAACCAACTTGGTAGTATCTCTTTCATTTGGACGGAAATCGCTAAACCTTAATATTATTGAATTACCGTATCTCAATTTAAAATTAAATAAATTTGAATGAAGTGCATAAAAAATGCACAAGGTGCCCTCATCAAATTATTTTTTAGGTATTAAATTATAATAATAAACTATTTAATTACTATTTCCTTTCTAAACTCTAAAAAATAGTTGGCCTAGACTGGCTATGCATAAATTTTCATCCAATGACTGAACATAAGATATTGAGAAAAAAAGTATTCGTGGATAAATTTGAAGTTCCCCTTGAAAAATCTGACCTTCATCTACAGATATAGTCAAACTTTTTTTTCTGAATTTCGCATTTCTTTGAAATCAACTTTCTTTTTAAGGGAGAGAGCCCCTTGTCTCTCTCCTCCTCAAAGCTACTCCCCGTTACTTAAAAAAAAAAAAAAAAAAAAAGTATATAGAGAGAAAGTTGTGAAAACTGTAAATTACAAGTTTTGTCTCAAACTCTTCTTAAATAATAATTTAAACTTTCAAGAAACGGGGAAATGTGGATTTTTCCTCTTTTAAATTGTGCACCAATTGGTGATTGCACAAATATAATATTCATTTAGTAAACGTAGCATTGGCACACAGATGTTCTTTTTATCTTAGAAATAAATAAATACACATATATTCAGTCTATTTTTACTTGTGAAACACATTTCTTTGAAATAAAATAAATGAAGATGTTACTGATTGCGAAAATGCTTTGCAAAACTTGCTACTCAGGTCCCTTTCATTGCTAGCTCCAGAACTCCTATCTCATAATATTTATATTACAAACCAACATATAGTATACCCCCAACCTCCCACGAGAAATTAACTAAACGTGGAACTACATTATAATCCGCTGAAGGGCTTTTCAGAGCAGACAGATAAATGCGATGCTATCTCTTTCAGGTTACTAAGTGAATATGATAAATTTAGGAGACTTCCCTATATTTTGTCCAAAATATCAATTGTACTTATGCATCGCACATTATGCAAGTTATATTTTACAACCTGTCCAGCAATGCCTATTACTGCCTTTGTATGTACTGTGGTGGTGATTTTTTTCAAACAAAACTAATAATTGCTGTTACAACTCTTAAAATTGTTGTTTTCAATACCAGATGGCTTAAATAAAAGTTGGAACATCTTTATAAGATCTGAAATCTCCAGAATATCAAGAAACAAGGAGTGGTTCCCCAAGAAGACATTTTCCGTGAAATATAAGCAGTTAAGAATATCAGAGAAAGGGGTGGGGGAGGTATAGGAGGCACAGCAGCAATCCGAATAGATCTGGAAGGTGAGTGCCCTGATGTGGCCACTAACAAAGCAAGAGAAAGCTGTCATGTTTTCTTTTACTTCTGAACTGAAGAATCTCACCAGGACCACTACCAAAGAATTATGAGTATTTGGGAGAATTTTTCCAAAGTTTATTAATTTCCACTTTTTTTGACTGAATTGATTTTCTTATAAGTAAGAGTTTTGTCACCATGCACTTTCTGCGTAGACGCTGAATTGGCCAAGCCATCAACCAGGGTTCATTGCCATATCCAACTCGATTTGGGATGGAACCCACTGAAAGTGGACGGTATGCCTTGGCGAAAGAGGAAGATTTATCAAATAATACTCCCTGTCCAAAGCAGTATACATAGCATATACAGTTCTTTTACAAGAACATGCTAAATAATAATTTACGGTCTTAACAGTTTATCCAATTCAGGCACAACGAAACACGCATATTTAATAATCTTTTATGGCAGCTGACTCTGAATTGGAAAGGTTGCTGCTCATAATACTTGTAACTCTTTCACCGGGTCTCACAAAATTACATGAATACTGCTTTCGGAAATTGTATTCAAAGTCTTACCAAAGATTTGCTATGTTGTATGGCTCGTAATGATGTATCGAAAAATTTAGTGCTAGAAAATTTCCATAACTCAGATTTACGTGCAAGAAGATGCAAATGTCGGCCATTTTTCACATAGACTGTTGATTTAAGCTTAAACTAAAATTATGAATAACAGATCTACCTACCAGTGAATACAAAACAGATTAAACTCTATATATAGGGACTGAAAGAAATATCTTAGTGAGATTGTTTTTGAATTTTCGTGATGCAGGAAAATGAAGACATTTATGATGGAAAGTGTTTTATAATCGATACTTTGGCATCCTTTATTCTTCTTGCCTTTTTATAGCCCCGAAACAAATAAAAACGCCCAACTGTCGAAATTTCGTCAGAAGAGAGCCATTGACCTTAGACTGAACGTGGAAACAGCGCAAGACAGATAATTCGCACTTGCCTTTGATAAAAACAAGAAAGAAAAAAATGCATTGTGAATCTGTTTTTAACTTGGCATCCCTGCCTGACGCCAAGATAGAAAAAAAGTAAGATATCAAGGAAGGCTAAAACGTGATAAAGTCATTGTATCATTCTCCTAGAAACTAAAAATCAGATTAAGATTTGTTTATAGGTTGTTGTTTTTTTTTTCCCTTTGAGAAAGTAGCAACAAAATTTCTGTAAATAACGCTTTTGTTAACAAGTCTATAGTGAAATTTGGAACAGTTTTCAACAATAAGATTGATGGGACCGGTTAAAAGTATTGTTTTTACAATGGGTGGAAGTGATTAAAGTTTTAACGTGTTCTTCTTCTCAAATTTTTGATAGAATAATCGAATTTTTTATTGGTTGTAGCAAAAGTTTGACTAAACAATTCGTCATGTTCGTGACTTTCCTTAAAATGCTAAAATTTAACTATAATTTGAAATAAAGAAACAGAATACTTATCGGTAATTCGAAAATACTTAAAACTGATTTAAACTTACAATATGTGGAATCCACTCAATAACCAATTATCAATCGTATCTTCAAAACATTTTTTTTTTCAAAAAATTGCAAGAAATTTATATAAATAGATAGGTAGATAATTATACACAGAGAGGAATATATATGTATATGTATGCACATTTATATGAGTATTGAATTACAAAATAGTAGTACACCTACAATAGATTAGACTGACGGATATAAATCGAAAAAAAGAAAATATTCCTCAGACTTTAATATCCTATGCAGTATCAAGCAAACTGACAGAAGGGAGCAGGTGATTTCGCCCGAACCTGAGGAAGAAAATCAATAAATAAACAAACAAGCATCACTCCTTGTATACAGTTTTTTGTTCGCGTGTCTATGAATGGTTCCTCCTTCTCGCTTTCTTTTCTTTTTCTTTTTTTCCCTTCTTGTACACTCACATACACACGCGCACCTACTGGTTTAGAGCGAGGCCAAGTCGATACCACCCTGCCTTAATGTGTGTTTTTGTGTTCGACTTCCGGTGACTTTTCCTTCTAAATTTGACTCCCCTTTGCGTTACCTGTTCTTTATATGTATATTATAAAATTCGATCTCTTTTTGGTTTTTTTTCCTCCACCCACATCTGCGAATGTGCCTTTTCCTCCCCCCCTCCCCCCGAAATCTTCCCTCGGGGAGTTTAACTTTTTGAGGCGCAACCCTTTCCCAATGCTGGAAAAAGGGCAGACGTGACGTTTTTTGACGCAGCTGGCTGTGCCCGCGCACAGCCAGCTGCGTCAAAAAAGGGTCTCTAGATCTGTGGCACGCGATGAAGGTTTCGATCGTCTGCCATCTTGCTGGTAGTTAAGTCGAGCGATGGCAACGGCTGCCCTTTTTTCAGCATTGGGCAATCTATCCAGCTTTTCTCGCATTCTTCCATTTTTCAACAGATGTCAGTGCTGTTAAAAAGAATCGTGACAATTTTTTTTTTTTTTTTTAACGGGAAATGACGTGCTAAAAAGTAAAGGAATTTCGTGGAGCTATGTCACCCGCAACTATATTTATAGAAATCGAATCTATTCTTCGTGATTGGCAACAGTCAAAACGTCAGAGTTTGGTGTTCCCAGATCGGGAACACTGCGCGTTAAAGGGTTATTGAGTGTAGCTGATTGTTATTCTTTTTTTTTTCCCCAACAGATTCCAACAACATGAAAACATTAAAACAAAATTGCAAATTTTCATGAATAAGACTTACCTCAGAAACTTTCGACTAAATCAGTAATCCTCCAATGGATTAGTAAGTGCTTTATTTGATATCACCCATAGTTCAAGTTATTAATAAAATGGACTCATTCTTTTAGTAGAATCTGACTTTCGTTAGCCTCGCACCGCCCATTGACGCATGCCTAAATTGATTGTCGAAAGATTCTGATTCATTTAAATTCAACAAAACGTTTTGTTAGTTCAAAAAAAAAACATTTTGTGACATTGATTTTGTTGAATCTGTTTTTCTCGAATCAACAAAAATGAACTACCAAGTTGTTTAACCAAACAGATTTTATTAAATTCAACAAGACACTTTTGAAAGCGTGCACTCACGTCTTAAAAATGCCTTCTATTTTATTACAGACTTGGATTTTTATTAATAAAGTCAAGGGTTGTGTTTGTTAAAATTCCGAAAAATGCACGAGGAAACGAAACGTTTCATTCGAAGCATCAACGAGAGTACTCAAAGGCAAACGAAATTTAATTGAATTCAACATTCATTAGGACATCCCAAAATTCATATTTAAAACAACGCGATTTCGGCTAATTTACTCAAACGCGGCCTGAAGGACACCCTCCAACTTTTTCCTTTCCACGAACTGGAACACTTAAAGGATTTTAGTATCTTTAATACACCAGTGTAAGTCATACACGATCATTAGCAATGGGGGGAGGGGGGCAGAGAGAGCCTTGCAACTCCCTTCTGCAAATCATTATTTAGATTATCCGGAGAGGGAGTACTGTTTATTTCATTAGCGACATGGCAGCAATTAATTGTAGCCATCACCTTGGCAAACTTCCATGCGCCACTGCTGGAAAGGGAAAGGGCAGGGGCATTATACACCAAATCTTGTTTCCATTCCCAGTAAATCGCGGCAGAAGTAGGGGGGAGGGGGGGGGCATGTAGTGTACAGTGTTTGTAGCGATGGTGAAAATTATCACAAATCGATGGAAGGCGAAATATTCTGATAGAAAGTTAGTAAAGAGTCGAGTTTTAAATAGTCAAGGCCAGGGAGAGAGAGCCAGCCTCGGAATTATATTTAGCGGCGCAGTTTATAGAAATTTCTGACAGACGGCCATCAGAAATTTCATTGACCTAAGGTATTTCTGAATATATTATGAAGGCGATGGTGCGCGATTTAATGCCAGAGCGTTGCCAATGTTTCTCTTTTGTTTTCTGTTTAGCCTCTGAGCTGCAATTTGCAACTATGCGAAGGGACGCACAACAAATTTTGTTGGATGAGGTTTTTTGTTTTTTTTTTTTTTTTTTTTTTTTTTTCTTTTTTTCAATGTTTGGCAGCATTTCAAATGGTGTCTGCTAATTAAGGCATGAAGAAATTTTTAGTAATTGCGGGATTTTATAAAGCGCATGAAAGACGAAACAATTTACCTAATACTATAATTGACAATAAAAAGGTGAAAGGTATATAAAAGAGGAACTTGATACTACATTTTTAAATATTTTTACGAGTCTCTTCTGTAAAGACAATATTATTATTACTATTCTTAAATATGTTTACAAGTATTTTGAACATACAAACCTAACTTTTTTTTTCTAATGGCCGGCCTATGCCATGAAGGTGTTGGCCACAACAGGCCGGAATTGTTGGTCTCTTTATTATGGGGGCACCTAGTAGGTGGACCAACGTCGCCTCCTATCAAGGGACCAGTCGGGATCGAACCCCGGCCGCCTGAAGTTGAACCCGAAACCGGAGTACGGTGCTTTATCCATCATACAAATCGGTCAGCTACAAACCTAACATAAATGCAATGATTTGTGAGAAAACATTTCATGCTGCACAGTTATTCACGTTTCATTCGAAATTAATTATTATCAAATGCGTGAAGTACAAAATAACCCTTTACATAACAGTTTTAGCTTTTATTTTAAATTAAATATAATGCGTTTCGAAAGCAGTTAATATCTCCTTTCGATGTACAAGTTTCGCTGCTGAAAGTTTTCATTATTTTAACTCGCACTTTGACATGTAACCTCTGAGCAAGCTGATATATTTGCGTGTTTGCGAAACCAGTTCTTATAAAATTACCAGCCTGAAATTCTGTATTTCATGTATTTCAATCATCCCAATATGAGAGAATATAAGATCGGTAAAGATAAATTCCATTCCGTTTTGATGGGTTCCGTTTCGTCACTGGACTGAGGTAAGCCAACTTTAACCAGCATACACTAGTGGTATTTACTAGTAATTAAAGAAGAATGTAAGTGTAAAATGTAGTACATTGTGCTTTAATTAGTAGTAACCACAACACAATTTGTGTGGGTAAGAGAAACGGTATATTTTACAGTGTATCAAAGATAAGATAAACTGGTAAATACTGTAGGTATTCATACAAAGCGAATATCAAATTTTTAACTGCGCTCAATTTATCTGCTAACATCGAAAATGCATTGTGTAAAATCCGTGTTTTCTAGTGTTTAAACGTATTTCCTTAATATGGAACATATGTCTGGTACATTTACCACTGAAAAAAATGTTCTGTTGATTCAACAAAAGTTCGGTTGCCTCGATATCAAAGAAATATTTGTATTGAATTAACAAAATTTTCGTTAATTTAACGAAATTATAAATTTATTCAAAATTGAAAAACACGTTCATATTTAAGTTTCAATAAGTTATTCTTTTAACACTTAGGGAAATCATTGGCAACCACCAAATTTTTGGCTAAAGTTTATATATATATAATTTTTTATCTACAAATAAAAGAAGAAAACAGAAATATATATGTATATATAAAATGGACTATACAATTTTAGATAGTTATGTGTCATCATTTCCCATTTAACACCTTATGATTTGCAAATATACTTAATTATTCAAATAACTTCGATCAAAATTAATCTGGGAAAAAACGTGCAACATTTTTTAAGTAAAAATTAACAGAAATATTTTAAGTATGTTGAAAGGTAGGACTGTAAACATAAGTTTTTCAAAAAAGTAAGAATTATTTTGGTTTAGAAAAAAATTAATCAATAAAGTTTAACAAAAATTTTTTTTTCCTCGTTGCTACTTTTTTATTTCATAGATTCTGCCAGTAACACACTTTCACTTAAAAAATACTTTTCTATATCCATTTAAACATCCTGCTAAGATTAGATTATTAACTGTCATTTTCAGATGCGATAAATTCTACACATTTTTAAATCTGCGGTTTATAATTGCTGCTTTCATTTGCTATTCTTGTTTTATTCATGGTTATTGTATTTATTTAACAAAATAAGAATGATAACAGAAGTTCTCAAAGATACTAGCTGAAGGAAGGCGCCACTGATAGAATTATCTGCTCCTTTTTTTTTCTCTCTCTCTCTCCAATTTTTATAATCGTCAAAGGTCATTGATATGAATGAAATCTTTGTTTATCTTCTGGTGATATACAATTATTGGGAGGACGTTTGTGTTAGATGGCATCTCTGCAACACTAGACAATGATTTTTAAGATCAATGATGAGAAATGGAGCATTTTGCTGTCAAAATCTGATTTGATGCCTTAATAAGTGCGCAAGCCTGAATTACTCCTTATTTGGCTGATTGGTTTTATAAAATGTGCAGATATTTGTCAAAATTTAATTAATTAAATTAATTTCTATAGTATTTTTACTTTTAAAACTCAAGTAATCATCTTTAGTTAAAGACATGCTTAGCTTAAATACAATATTCATTATTACAGTGAACGATATTTTGGGAATCAAAATAATATGTCTTTCTAAAGAGAATTATCGGAATAGAGAGAATCAATCAGTAGTACAAGAACGAAAGAAAATGTGTTCTTCATATAGTACAAAGATGGCATCATTAAGAGACACTCTGCTCAGATGCACCAATCCCCCCCTCGAGCCCAAACAAACAATAAACATGTTCTTATTCCATTTCATATATATTATAGTGTTGAGTAATTTCTACATCACGCCCGAATTTTAATTAAATACCCTTAAAGTAATTAAAAAACTTTGTAAAAAACACACATAAGAAGTAATAGGTAAGAGGATACGCACGTTTCGTTCAAAAATTGTTTTGAACTTCATCAGTCCAAGCCCTTCGTCGTAAGATGCCATATAGCGATGCCATAGCCAATAAATGTTTATTGCATATTTAAATAATAAATTTTTAATGTCTAAATGAATAAAATCCCCAAAAAACTTTCTATAACATGTATTACGAGAAATGTACTTTCTCGTAATAAATTTACTAATTTCGTTACCGTAATTACACCAGTATTACAAAACCATAATTTCGAAAAAGGTTTTCAACAGAAGGTGTTGCCCAGAGACGGATTAACCCTTTAAGCGCAGGGATCCCGCTCTGGGAACACCAAACTCAGACGTTTTAACTGCTGCCAGTCAAGAAGAATAGATTTGATTTCTATAAAAACAGTTGCGGGTGACATAGCTCCACGAGAATACTTTACTTTTTAGCACGTCATTTCCCGTAAAAAAATGGTCACGATTCTTTTTAACAGCACGGGCATCTGCTGAAAAATGGAAGAATGCGAAGAACAGCTGGATAGATTGCCCAATGCCGAAAAAAGGGCAGCCGTTGCCATCGTTTGACTTAACTACCAGCAAGATGGCGGACGATCGAAACGTTCATCGCGTGCCACAGATCTAGAGACCGTTGCACAGCCAGCTGTCGTCAAAAAACGGTCTCTAGATCTGTGGCACGCGATGAACGTTTCGATCGTCCGCCATCTTGCTGGTAGTTAAGTCGAGCGATGGCAACGGCTGCCCTTTTTTCAGCATTGGGAAAGGGTTGCGCCTCAAAGGGTTAATGCAATTTTGTGGGTTGGGGTGGCTAGTGGCCGATTTTATGAAGTAAAATAAGATCTCTTACATTTTTGATGCAATTTCTTTTTACTATAGGTATTGCGGTCGCCCCCTCGCTTTCCCCCCCTCCCTCCCGACCCTTTAATCCGTCAAGACTTTGAAAAACTATCGTCATTGAGATGATTATCTGTTATAAAGGATATCGTTGTAGCAAGATATTGTTGTATTACTATATTTATTTACTTATTTATGATTTAATTCTGTATTGAATTAATTATTCATTTTGTATCATTTTTTATGCATAAAAATATATGTAAAATGGATTTTTTTTCATAAATATGGGATCTTTTTTTCTTTTGTGTGTAGCCTCAGAATATGTGGATCGGCACCGTTCAATCATTGTATACTTTTTTAAAATGCTGGAGCCCGATGCTAAAAAAAAATCATTTTTCATTATAGCGCTATATTAGACATGTGTTAGCATATTATATGAATGTATCTTTTACTTTTTTTATGAAAGAACATACAGGGTTCCCATCAATTAACCAAAAACTTGACTTGTTTAGTAAAAAAATTTGAGAAGAGATAAAAGAAAAATATTTACTTCACGTATAAGTACACTCATTCTGATTTAATGCACAAGAGTTTCGAAGTGCTTCCTATTACTTGCAACAATATGGCGAAGCCTGCAAGATCAAAGATGTCCAAAACTGAATGAATAGTTCGCAGTGTGATGGCTGAAATTCCAGTAAAAAATTAAAATCCTCAGTTAGATGGTCATGGGGTGTCTGTCTAGTGGGTATGGGGTGTCTGTCTAGTGCTGCGTCACCGTACAAAATGAAAACTCGTATTAATTCACACTCGTTTCGTAAATTGTAAACCGCGTAGTGTTGCGTTACCAAATGTTACATCGGTATGACGTCCCAATGAATAGTTATTGCAGTTTCAAATTTTCGGTTAATTACTGGGCTCCCTGTATTTTAAAGGGTTTTCGACTACAAAAAGAAATTATTGTTTGGTTACATCATTTTAAATACTTCTTTCTGCTTAGCTCTTCATCGATTAAAGATTTTATCACTGTAGTGTAATAGAAATGAATTCACACAGAAAATTTTGTAAAATTCGTCCTAAAATTTATTGTTTGTGGCCTACTTTACAGAATTGTTTATTTATTCAGTTAAAACTCTTAAGGCTCG
This sequence comes from Cheiracanthium punctorium, assembly GCA_038373885.1. Classification (NCBI taxonomy): domain Eukaryota; kingdom Metazoa; phylum Arthropoda; class Arachnida; order Araneae; family Cheiracanthiidae; genus Cheiracanthium; species Cheiracanthium punctorium. The sequence goes on along the minus strand of JAWZYV010016735.1, from coordinate 359,050 downwards.
GGTGTACTGACTTCAGAAGTCGATCGCCGCAATGTTATTCTATGGAGAAAACGGCCTTCACTGCTACCGCAATTCGAAACAAACTATTGCATATTTTTCCTTCATTCTTTTCCCCCTTAATCTGAAAACAATGATTTACATTTATCTTTAAGCAGAATTTATTTAAAGCAATTAGAAGTACATTAATTACACCTTGTAAGAAAGTTTACTTTCTGGACAAATTTCATGTTATTTTCAGATGTAATTATTGTACTTCTAGTTGCTTTAGATAAATTATGTTTAACAGTGTTTTCATTATGGGGGGAAAATGGGGGAGAATTTCTGACCCTTTCCCCAAAACTGAGTGAGATTTTTTAAAAAATAGGTGAGAATTTTTTACTATAGATGTGAGTTGGGTGAATACCCAGTGGGCAAGGTATATATAAATGGGTACTTATTCTTGTCTCGGGTAAAGATTCAAAATCAGGGTATTTATGAATTTTAGTTATTTTTATTAGCATTTAACTGGTCCTCCAAGTCTGGCCTAGTTTCAAAGAAAACTGCGAGAATTTTGTGTATATAACCTCTTCATGAAAAATGCAAGCATGCCCAACTTTTTTTTAAGTGCCCAAATCTTCGGAAATTGCGAGAATTTTGCGCAGAATGAAATCGATTTGTAGGGTGCACGAATTTCTCGCAGTAATAATTTTTTAATGCGAGAAAAAGAAAAGAATTGCGAGATTCTCGCGCTGTAGTGAAAACACTGTTTAAAAAATAAATGTAGATTAGTACTTTAAGATTAAGGGGGGAAAAGAAGGGATGAAAACTATGCAATAGTTCGTTTCGAAATGTGGTAGTAGTGAAGTCCGTTTTCTCCATAGAATAGCATTGCGGCGATCGATTTCCGAAGTTAGTACACAAGAGCCTTAAGTTAGTCAGAGAACTAAAATGTAAATACAAATGTTTATTTAAATAGATGATTTAGAAACATTTAGTGTTTTTTTAATTCCTACAACGTTTATTAAATTAAAACTTAAAAGAGTTTTTACGGTTCACATGTCAGATAACAAATATAAACGGAAAAGTTCTGATTTATAGAAGGGTCATATTGACTTAGTAGTTGCTCCCTTGCTTGAAGTGCAAGTTAAGCTCTCGGTAAAACAATGGAATTCGATCAGTCAGTGTTACAGCTATAATGAAAATATTTTGGAACTTTTGAATGGCAACATCATTTTTCCCTTTTTCCATTGCATAACGATATGGCGCATTAGAAAACCACGAATGGTGTTGAAACGGGGCATAGAACACACAAGAAAAACTACAACACAAAAAACAGAATTGCAGAATAAAAGCATTGTAAACAGCCAATGATAACAAAGGAAAAGGAAAAGAAATAATACTAAGATAAGTTCCTCTACCCCCCCCCCCCAAATCCTCCTTTGCAGACGATAATGTGCATTGCATGCTGGAGATCGTTGAAAACAATGATGAACGTAGCTTGGCATGCGAAATCTGCATAACTTCGCGCTGAATGAGGTCTTCCGAATCAGGCAAGGTCTATGGTAGTGATGTGCCATTCGAATGATTTCCATAATCGATTGACAGTAGTCGATTAATCGAGTAATGATATTTGTGATTTCACTATTCGAGTTGTATTCACGATTAATCGCGATTAATCGTTTCACCGATGCTATTCAAATACTATGTGCTGGGCGTTCGAATGAATTTCTTGAAATCGATTGTGATGCGAATGGATTTAATAATCGATTAATCGATTAATTTCATTCCTTCATGCCCATCACTAGTCTATGGGGTTCAGTGTGTGCAACCCAGTCTAGAAGAGTTTTAACCGTCTCCATTCATTGCTGTTTCCTCGGCAATACACCTATACATTTTCGTAACAAAATACCTGTGTCACAGTTGTTCATCGGCTTTCACTAATCAGCAAAACATTTATACGTGAGCGTGTGTTTCGAAATTTGTAGGCAGCATTTAGAACTGATTTCTCTTAGAGTCGCTTTGAATCAAATTTATTAATTATGTAATTAAAATAACGGAAACTCCGTTGTGAGCACAGAATATTCATCAGCTGATCAGCTCTTCCCATTTTAATATTGGCATCAGGTTTCACCTGTTCGCTCCCATTGTTGAAAAGACGCATATGGGAAGATATCCTTTCTGAGCATTCAACGTCTTAAAAACGGGGCAACGTGAGCACTCACCGTGAGTCTTTGAAAGGTTGTGTGTAAAATGAGTTTGAAAATGAGAAGGTTTACGTTGAATTCTTTATTTGGAGTCGCAACCAATAGGCGATAACAGATTTCGGCTTTTAAATGCGACAAACAAGAATGCATTGTTTAAGCGAAGCTACGGTTAATTATTCTAAAAGTATTTTTTGTCACAAGCATGAATATCGGCGAAATTGTTCGACACGGCAAATTCAAAAATTTCCATCATTCTAGCGAAATGGTGGAAAAATCTAGCAATCCCTGTAGCAGTAGTGTTCGGGTCCCTGCCAAAAGGCGATAACAGTTCGCCAAAAACGAAAAGAGCAGGTAAATTTTGTGCACAACTCTTTATGTAACAGTACTTTTTAAAACGTTAATTTTTGCAATGAAACTTATTATGAGGTCACTGCTAATTCGTAATGAGCGAGTTGAGGGGAATTTTTGATTAGGCTGTTAATCGACAGAAGCACTTTTGCTAGTTAAAATGCAAGGCCCATGAAACTTTTGCCCATCAGGTGCCAGGAACATCTGCTGATAATTGTGTAAACATAGATATAATTGTTATGTCACCCTACTCTTTACGTGTACTTTTGAAATATTCATGACTGGTGTTACTGCGGTTAATTTAAACAAGTGTTCTCGTGAGTGGACTTCTAACAAATCCGTTTACATTTGCTTTATGTTTTTACTGCACTCTGTTGTGTATTTTTTTTTTTTTTCATATGCAAGCTTTAGTGCATATCTATTTATTTAGATGTCTCACTTATTGCTAAAAGTAAGTTCATACATTTCTAAATTAACTATTTTCATTATTGATTGTAGTTACATAAATATTTTACCGCCGTTACTCCAATGAAGATAAAAAGTTCATAAAGATTAAAAAGCAGAAAAGCGTAATAACACCTACACCGTTTATACGATCCGCTTGAATTTTTCTTAATCATGTATAAAAATATTTTTGAAAAAACAATCTGCGTTTCTTTAAAGATCTGAAAATCCACCGATTTCCTAATTTTTAAGCGATATTTTTGCTATTTTTAGCTTCATTTTATTTCCGAGAGACAAAAAAGTGAATCATCTACATGTTGCAATCGATATGATATCATATTCATCACGGTCATCAGGCTTTGAAAGGAAAGTGTGATTCCAATTCCTTTAAAATAGTTTTTCCAGATTACATAGTTTAATTTTTTTACACAAATAAATCGTCTGCATGGATGTTAGAATGGCTGTGCACACAAAACGAAATCTTTGGAATGCCAAAAGTTTCCGCGTGTTTCCAGAAGAGCATGAAATTCGATTTGGGTGTATAATAAAAATTGAACACGAACTGATTTATTTTAGGTGGACGAAGATTAAATATATTGAGTGTAGACATATTTTCGTCCAATGTTTTTTCTACCGCCCATTGTAATATTGTCTCCACAATACAACTGGCTTTGACTTCTAGTATATATATAACTTTTAAAATAATATATATAACTATGTTTTGGAAGTTCCGAGTCACTCACCCACTTAGTTTAATTATGTTTAAGGGCTGTGAAGATTTTATTGCTTTACATCATTATCTCGAATTCATACAAATGCACTGGTATTCAAAATTAGCTTTACAAATTCAAAATCTTCAGTAATTGAAGAAATCCTGGGTTAATATTAACAAATATGCACTGAAATATTCGTTCGTTTTATGACAGAAAGCACATATTAGAGCATACCAATAAAAAAGGTGAATTGTTTGTTAACATGGTGGTTATGTAAAAAACGGACTAATTAAGATGACACCCTCTAAATCAGCGGTTCCCAACAAGTCAGGTGCGCCCCCTTTCGGGGATGCAGAGCTTTTCCAGGGGGTGGAGCGGGTGCGAGAAAAACAAGCAAAGAGCAAGTGATAATGCATGTTTTGAAAAATCATCCTGTTTTATATATTTAGTCCAAAGCTTATCTATTTTCCCTTAAAATGTTTATTCAAACTTTACTGATAACATTATCATGTAGAAAAGGCGACTGAATGTTTATTGTTAAAGAATAAAAAACTGTATTTATGAAGAAGGTGAGGGGGAGGAGACCGTAAGTTATCCTTTATTGGGGAGGCACTATGCCAAAAGCCTGGGAAAAGCTGCTCTATTTAATATAGACCCTTTTTCACAGTATGAAAACTTGTTTTTTGTTTACTTGTATTTGAAAAATTTGTTTCCTTGGTTTCAAGAACTGCTTATAAGTCCTTGTCTAATAAAGTGGAAAACACCTCGACAGTTTTTACTAGAAGAAAGAAACTAAATTTAAACAACCAGGGGATGAGTGGGAATCGAACCCACGACCTTACACTTAAGCCATTAGCGTAGAGGAGGACAGACTTCTAACCTCTAAGCCACCGGCTCCCTTAAAAACCTGTTATAAAGCTTGCATAGCAGTGAACGGTAGAGATAAGTTTGGGCTCTTTTTTGAAGACCGAGCCCGAGGACTTTAAATTCGAGCCCGAGTGACATTATTTAAGCCGGAGGCCGAGCCGAAAATTTCAGCTAATAGATAAATAAAAGTCAATTACTTTGTAGACAGAATATTATAAATTTTGCCATTTGCGCAAATATAATAGCACAGACTCTTAACCCTTTAACGCGCAGTGTTCCCGCTCTGGGAACACCAAACTCTGATGTTTTGACTGTTGCCAGTCACGAAGAATAGAATTGATTTTTATAAAAATAGTTGCGGGTGACATAGCTCCACGAGAATCCTTTACTTTTTAGCACCTCATTTCCCGTAAAAGAATTATCACGATTATTTTTAACAGCACTGGCATCTGGTGAAAAATGGAAGAATGCGAGAACAGCTGGATCGATTGCCCAATGCTGAAAAAAGGGCAGCCGTTGCTATCGCTCGACTAGCCAGCTGTCGTCAAAAAAGGGTCTCTAGATCTGTGGCACGCGATGAACGTTCCGATCGTCCGCCATCTTGCTGGTCGTTAAGTCGAGCGATGGCAACGGCTGCCTTTTTTTCAGCATTGGGAAAGGGTTGCGCCTCAAAGGGTTAATGCACTTTCTAATTCTTTATATTGAAATTTATAAAATAAAAAATAATTGATTTATTTCTCCCATGGATCATTTTTAAAAATCTGTTTACGAGGAGTATGTTCAATAAAGGAGAAATTTCTCACGAGCCCGTTCACAATCGTGAATTTCAGAGCCTGAGCCCGTCTCTTGTCTAGCGCACGGCTGCCGCACATTATATTAGGTGGCCCTTTCACGGGGTATAAAAATCTTGATTTTATAGTTTTTTATATAACCTGTGTATATTAACTTATGTCATCTTTTCTTCTCTGTTACGTTGCTACATGCTTTCTTCCATAATAATACACTTTGCCAAATTTTGTTACAACAAGCTGAGTATTTTTTCAGTTATTATAGATTTTTTTGTTTGCAACCTTAATTTTGAATACTGTATTAATAAAATTCGCAAATACAAAAAAATAAAAAATAAATAAAAAATAAAGTTTTAACTGTATATAATACAGAAATGTTGGCAATAACGTATTTAACTGTAATTTTAAGAATATAAAACACGTAAGTAATTACTTTTTTTTCAATTAAAAAAATTATGATCGAAATCACATTTTCGAGAAAAAAAAAGTGCAATAAAAGTTTTTATTCTCAATACAGAAAATATTTCCTTATATTCACATTAAATTTCAAATATAACTATTTCTTTCCATGGATTTATAAGGAAAAGGATAAGAAAAATTGCACTTAACATGCTATAAAGTTCCGCGTCACATTAATGCAGAACCCAAGAACTTTGATCAAGAGCTAATCTTATGGTCCCCTGACCCCCCCCCTTTCTCCCCCTTTTCTACGTAAGGAGTGTTGTACTGAAAGCATTAGACGATTTCCCTCTTTTCCCTCTACTGGGAAATTCATGGGGAAAAACGCTTGGAAGATTGTTTCCCAATCTCCTCTATTGGATCAGACAGATCGTAGCAGTGGCTGTCGTAGAATGTGAGATCGTGGGTTGTAGAAAAATTGATCTTTTGTTTGCATCAAAACTGCGCAATTTTTTTGAAATGAAAAATTTTCAATATTAAATAGTGCTCTGTATTCTCTTTTGATGGCCAGTGAATTTTACAAAAACCGTTCGGTTGCCAAAATCAATATTTATTTCCTACCGATAAATTCGTCGGCTTTTGTTTTAATGGCAATTAACTGTGCGATCGAGAACTACGATCTGAAATATATTGCATTACATACAAACAAGTGAGACGAATAATAGCCATCGGAAATTAACTGCAACTGATTAATACTATTCAGAAATCACCTACAAAATCTGCTTCAGTTTTAATTGACAGGTGACTACGTAATCTGTGTCTTGCAAAATGTGATGAAGTGCACAAATATTCAAATGGTTTGCTTAAAAATCTGGAATTTATAAACATGAAATATTTACTTAACTTTTAACTTGCATTTTCACTGGAAAATCAAGGAGAATCTTCGAATTTTCTTAACTGCGTAATCAAACTCCGCGATCGATGAAGCTGGAATTTTGATTAAAATATTTACTCTACCTTGTGAATGAATATTCATAAATCTTTTGTTTCGGCAAGATTCCATCCTATATTAAATTTATAAACTCGAATTGTATTAAAAAGGAAGAAGAGACAAAGCCTTTACTATGAAAAAAGTTCTTTAGAGCAGGCATTCTACGCAATTCAGAAATCGGAATTTCATTTTACTGTTATTTTTGCAAAAGAATGACGCATCAGATTTTAAAGTTACTTTAATCAGAAAAGACGCAATTTTTCACTACGCACAGCTGATCGACTGCATATTTACAAACAGTTTTGAGTGGATTTTCTAGAAAATGCGTCATTTGTTGTCTTGAGAAATTTATCTGGAGAAATGTTAAGTACTAGAAAAACAATCAACTTTCTTTTTTCTCCTAGGACTGAACACTTCTGAATACTAAACTGAAAAGTTTTTAAGAACTCATTTTGTGAAATTCAAGAAAGATTTGATTGGTGAGTAAATTTTTCTAACTTTCATGCTAACTTCTCTCCTTTGTTTACATATGACGCAGTTGATACAGTGATGTCGTCATCGTTATGGTTAGCGTCTAAATTTAAAATTCAATTTACTTTTGATATTATTAATCAAGTATCAAAATTCTCCTACACATTTTGTCAGTTTTTAATTGATTTAATTTTAATAATTCATCAATGAAAGGCAAAATAATCTTTGTTATAAATTTCTAATTAGGTTAGATGAACTTACATTTTTTAAATTTATATTTTAATTTTAAAGTCCAATGTGGATACTGATATAAGAATTATTTTTTTGAGTATTTGATGGTTTTAAAAACAAAATAGAAATTTGGGAAATGTGACAACGTGCATTCTTTTATTTCATTCATATTGGCATTTAGGCAATAGAAAATATATATTTATTTCTAAGTTTTATTTATTTATTTAGAGTACTCATTTATATGATATGAACTGTGGTGAAAAATATTTTGGGTCTTTATCATCAATTAAAAACGACTAATAAATAGTTATAGGAAGCTGTATCCATGATAAAATTCTCCAATCTTGAACTAGTCTCCAAGATTCTTTTCACTTGATATTATAATTTAAATAGTTCAAAATTAAAAGAATTTTCATGTAGATATTGAAAAATCAATTTAAAATTTATCTTATCGCAGGAAATGCAACGTAATTACGATTTAATAATAACTATATAATTTATTAATTATCAAAATCAGTACTGTATTGCTATCTAAATCATTTTTCAGATTTTTTTTTTGTACTTTTAAATATCAGTATTATTACTATTATTATAACTATTATTCATATATTAATTTCATATTCATCTTTCTTGAAGTTAAGTACAGAAGTAGCTAGGAGATATTTTTTAAATTTATGCTTATATCGAACTATGCACCTTAAATAAAAATATTAAAGTCGCATCTATGACTTAATGTTTTACTAATTTAACTATTTAGTATTCACTAATAGTTGCTTAATATTTTTAATATGCACTTAAATTCTAAAGATTACATTTATCGGATAGTGTTAAAAGGTAAAGAAATCATGTGTATATTAAAGAAAGTTAAGTGGTGGTTATTTAAAAACATTTACTTTCTGTCGTGCTGCAAAAGCAATAACGCAAGTCTAAACTAAGTATGCAGCACAAAGTTAGTGAAGGGTCATTTCACATATGCAAATATTTATATATGTATGTATAAAATAATGTAAAACATGGTTATATATTTTTAGTAAATTGTATTTTCACGTACCTTATGCCAATAAAGTGCATATGAAGTGGATAGATCCAAGACTTCACCGATCAACTCTCCTAAGAGGTCCTTTGTTACTTACATTAAAATTGCTCATTTGTTCCCATTATCATGATAGGTATTTCTGCACTATGTTAATGGCAAGGGCGGCTCCAGCGAGGGGGCCATAGGGGCCATAGCCCCCCCCCGAACTTTTTGTTTTTGAACTTTAGATTCGTATGTTTTACGATTCCTCACGTTAAATTGGCATTTTAAACAATTTATAGACTATCTAAAAAGTTCAATGGCCCCCTCCGAAAATTCAGCCTGGAGCCGCCCTTGGTTAATGGACGGCGTATGTGCACGTAAAGTATATGGGGCAAGTACGATCTCTTACAGCCGATAGGTGTACTAAAATGTTTGCGTTACTTTAAAAGAAGCGCAATTTTTTTTTTCTGAGTAAGTGAGAAATGAGTATAGAACCCTAAATTACTTTTTCCGTTGATGTTGTTCAATATTTATGGGGTGCTGTGTTTAAATGGATTCTTTGATATAGTGCATTAGGATCAACTCTAGACTTAGTAAAGTAATTAAAAAACTTTGTAAAAAACACACATAAGAAGTAAAAGGAAAGAGGATACGCGTTTCGTTCAAAAATTGTTTTGAACTTCTTCAGTCCAAGCCCTTCGACGTAAAGAACACAGGGAACTGTGTTCTTTACGTCGAAGGGCTTGCACTGAAGAAGTTCAAAACAATTTTTGAACGAAACGCGTATCCTCTTTCCTTTTACTTCTTATGTGTGCTTTTTACAAAGTTTTTTAATTACTTTATCGTTTACCACCAGTATTTTGAGTGTTTTTTCACTCTAGACTTAGTGTTATAAGAGAATATTAAAAAATTCAGGATTCATTGGTAATAGAGAAGGCTATTAGATGCCACTGGCTAACAGTGCTTTTCCATATGAGCTATTATGCAACAAAATTTTGAACAAAAAACTTTCTTTTTTCTTTTTCTTTCTTTTCTTTTTTCTTTTCATTTTTTTTTTTCAAACCTTAATTGGAGATTACTACTGATACACTTTCACTCCTTCATTAAGCATTATTATCCTTGTTTTCCCTCTTTATTTTCATTTGAAAAATAACTGTCATTCAACTCATAAAGATGTTCCTTAGTTTAGTTAAAAAGCATTAAAATTATAAATCAGAATCTTTTTTCTATTGACTTTCTCCCGTTCACTCATTCAACAAGAATATTAATCAGGAAATCAAATATTTTCTCCATACATCTCATATTAATGTTTACCTACTTTCTCTCTTTGTTAATAATATTTTAAACTTTGTAATGTGGATTCAACTATTTATTATGCGAGAAAAACTGCCTACAACTGGAAAATTACAAAGAGGAAACTTAAACGAAAATATTTTCGGTTAATCGATAGTCCATTGACATTATTCTACTTTTACTATATAATCGAATTATGCGTATATTTTTATAAAGTTCTCTGAAGTAAAAGGTAATCTGCATTTTAAAATTTGCTAAATTCGTTTGCTTGTCGTAAAAATAGTCGAGGACTATCTTCCAAAGGAGTATGCCTTGGGCGTAAGACTTTTTAAGGAGCTCCAACGCATATTCGCAATGCGTCTGGAGAAAACCGTCCAAAATTCCAAACCGTTAGATAAACAAGTGCACGGTAGGCCACAGCACTTCGCACTTCGGATGAACTATGGCCACCACACGACACTTTTCCACCCTGCTGCTTAAGTTTAATTCAAGTCAATAAAATCTAAATATTACCCTCTGGGCACGAGTCTGTTTAGAAATATTCCTTTATTTGTACAATACCAGCTCTGAACATTTTAAATGCAAAAGAAAAAATGAATATGTCTTTTTTGATGTGTATAATAATTATATATATATATTTGTTTAACATTATTGGACAATTCATAAATATTGTAAGTATAATTTCATTAAAATATTGAATGTATACCGCAATGTGATCTTGTGAAATTAGTAACTTTAAATAAATTTTTTGCTCAACAATAGTGGACAAAAAAAAGTGTCGACGTCTTTCAGAAGAATCAAATTTGGCCTCAGTTTCTGTCTTATAAAGAATTTTTGTGTTTAAAAAATTCTTTATGACTTATAAGGGACCTATGTATTCCATTTTCATACGCAAACCGCTTTCAGGTTTTTCTACTTTTGTGAGTGAATGATTCTACTGTAGGAAACTTAAAAAGTGACTTTTTTTTTCACAAAAATTACAGATAAAACATCACATACATAGCAACATTTTAAAATTTTTTAATTGGAGAAACAGATTGTATATTAAAAAAAATAATAATTACACTTTTCAAAAATAAGCAATCTTGAGATGGAGCCATTTTAAAGCATTTGTAATGCTCAGGCTACTACTCTATCCTAATCTTTGCGGTAATCATTCCCTGCAACGACGAAATTCGCTACCCCTCGGTTGAAAAGTACTCAAAATTCATTAGTGACTTGCCCCTTTCCTGAGTATCGAACTGGGCAAAATTGGACCAAACGATTAATTCGCTTCCCTCATTTTTATCCCGAGAAAAAAAAAAAAAAAAAAAAAAAAAAAAAGTAGAGAAAGAAAGAAAGAAATATCCCCCACCCCCCCAAATCTCTTCTTTCTCATCTTCCACAGGGATGAGCCTGGAAGTAAACAGAGCCTCTTGCGCCTCCAGAACTGCGCATCTCTCATCCCTCCCTCCCCTTCCCCCTACTAGTGACCTTTCCGGTAGCCCTGAGAACACCACCCCCGCCCTAGGCGCTCGCACACACGCACGCACACACACACACAAAGAAGAAGAGAACGCTTCTCTCTCTCTCTCCATCTTCTTTTAATGTTCTTCTTTTCTCCTCTACACTCATTCCTTTTTCTTCTACCTCCCCCCCCGATCGATCCCGTTTCATGCTGGTGTCCTGGAGTTGTCTGGGAGAAAGGGTTCTGTGTTTGAGGTTTTTTTTTTTTTTTTTTTGGGGGGGGGGGGATGGTATATATACAGCGGAGAGAGAGGAGGATGGGAAGAGGGGAAAGTTGGAAAATGTAAATGGGAGTTACAGAAATCCAACATGCATGTCTCTTAATATCGGTAATTGAAAAACATAATAATAATGATGATGATAAATCATGTAGGCTGTATTGATTGTAAAACACTTTTAACCCTTTAACGCTCAGTGTTCCCGCTCTGGGAACACCAAACTCTGCCCGCGCACAGCCAGCTGCCGTCAAAAAAGGGTCTCTACATCTGTGGCACGCGATGAACGTTTCGATCGTCCGCCATCTTGCTGGTAGTTAAGACGAGCGACGGCAACGGCTGCCCTTTTTTCAGCATTGGGAAAAGGTTGCGCCTCAAAGGGTTAATGCTATCATACACTACTACACTGCGTGAGAGATATCCTTCTGCCTTCATGGAAATTCAACAATATCGTACGGAAAGTAAGTTTCCCACGACCAATAAAAAGCAGCTGTAAGGTTAGAAATGTTATGCTCCATGACTCAAGCAAAATTTATGAACCTCACAAGTGAGCTAGCTCCTTAAGTGTTACATTTCGACTCGAGATTCAAAGTCAAATAATCCTAACTAATATTATAAATGCGAAAGTGAGTTTGTTTGTTTGTTTGTTTATGACGCTTTACGCCTAAACCACTGAATCGATTAGGATGAATTTTGGTTTAGATGTACCGTAGGGATAGATGGGACCCTGGAGAAGGTTATAGGCTACTTAGAATTTTAGATTTTTAATTACTTTTTTAATTATTAATTAAAAACCGTTTTTACGTTGCCATGCTTGGCGAGTTTCGCCCGTATCAAATGATTCATGTTTTGAGCTAACAAGAATGCTATTACTTCAATGAAGAAGCGCGTGCATCTGAAAAGCATTAAATACCACGGAAATTATGTTGCCATTTTATGCCAAATCTATCTATCTATAATAATAAAAACGAATGCTCTCCAGAAAAATCTACAGAAAGCAGAGCTTTGAAAATTTGAGCATATAAGCCCATGACTTCGGTAAAGTGCATCTGAGTCTCAGAATTTTGAAATTTTAATTACTTTTCTAATTATTAATTAAAAACCGTTTTATCGCCCGCACAAAATGATTTATGCTTTTGAAATAAAGCAGAAATTATATTTGCAGATTCACATGCATTTGAAAAACATGAAATGGTATGGAAATTATGTTGACTTTACACCAACTTAAAAAGCGTTAGAAAGAAAAGTCCAAATGTGTTTCTTAAAGTTCATAAATTTCGAAATCCTACCAATAATATAAATGTGTACGTTTGTGTGTTTAGATATTTTTGACTGAATCACACAAAACTGGTTGAACGGATTTAGAAAAATTTTTAATGAAGATAGCTTATGCCCTGGATTAACATACAGGCAACCTTTCATACATATAGCATAAATATAAATAATTCTTTTACAAAAACACTCAAAATAATTCTAATGCATTGCGCTCTATGGAAATTTCATAGCTACTAAACCGATTCTAAAACTTTTTTCACTGATTGAGAGTTACACTGTTCCTGAGTATTATTGTTTGTTTGTTTGTGGATTAAGACCGATACACTCCACTAGGGTCCTGGGCCTATATGGGGAACTTTCTAAAGAATCCTAGCCCGTATTTACACGAGGTTTTGGAGAAAACCACGGAAAACTGCGAGCGGCTAGGTCGACAAGCGCGACCGGCGTTTGAACCTGGCACCTCCAGCCTTCCAGTTTTCAGAGCAGAACCTCTCAGACACTGGTGGGACCCTGAGTGTTATAGGCTACCTTTTATACATATATCACAAATAGTTCTTTTACAAGGGTACTCATAAGAATTACATTACGCTCTATGTGTATCTCTAAGTACTGAACAGATTCCAAAACTTTTTCACTGATATTAAGCTACACTATTCTTGAGTATTATAGGCTAAAATTCATGCACGTAGTGCAAATAGTTCCTTTACAGGAACACTCAAAATAATTTTAATACATTACGCTCTCTGGGTATCTCTGTAACTATATAACCAATTCAAAACTTTTTCGCTAATAGAAAGCTGCACTATTCCTGGGTAACATACGCTAAAATTCTTGCATATAGCATAAGTATTTCTTTTACAAAACAGTTCGCAAATACTGTCGTAACTGTCTCTATTTGCCAAATGCCGTTAAAAATCTAAATTTAATAACTCTGCATACTCTCTTACTTTAAATGAAGTATACTACCGTGCATTATACTTCATTTAAAATAAGTAAAAAGCAAATGATATTTAAATGCAGTTTCTTTTGTCGCAAACAGATGTGTTATTCACACATGCTTCATTTCTCTCGAAACCTTACTCTAAAGCCGACGCGGACGAAGTCGCGGGTAGCAGCTAGTATGATATAAAAATCACGAGATGTGGAAGGGAATAATAACTTTTTTTTTTATATCTGGTATGTTTAAAAAGCTTTGAAAGTTGTTTTGAAAGCCGTAATCTTAAACGCCATTTTATTAATGAATTTTTAAAAGGAATAAATTATGTTTCTTTTATTATATAAACTGCCAGTTTGTCTTCATTTAAGCGAAAGAAACATTACTGGAGCAAAATAGTATTACCTGGAAAAATATATTGCTAAAGATACTGCAATATTTCATCTACTTCTCAACGAAAGACTAGCCTTAGCTGTAACACTTGTCATACCGTGGGATAAGTTTTTGTAGTCTAATGTCATAGAAGTCTGCCGCCTGAGAAAGGAGCCAGAGTGTCGCAGTTGTTTGCAGTCTTTGTCAGTGGAAAAGTGATTCTACGACCCTATGCTGTTTTAAATATGAACCGTTTTATAAACAATTACATTGAAGAATAAAGGGTTTTAATTTAGTGATAGTGTACCAAAATTAAGAATAAGGCATTCTATATTTCTTCCATCATTTAAAAAAATGTGCTACTTCCTCCAAATTTGCATTCGCAACCGACCTCCTCTCCAAGAAAAGAGAAATTAATGTAAAATATCCTATTTTGCTTCCATAAAATGGATGTATATGTTAATCTTCTAACTAACCGCCCCCACCGTCAGACTAGCCGCCCCCCCCCCTACACACTTGCATTAATCCGCCACTGAGGTATAAATTTATCATGAAAAGACAGTTTTAATAAGTTATCAAATCAACGAATTTTTTCTTCCATTAAATTTTGCCTCAAAAGTATCGCCAAACACAAAATGATTGCAGAGCGTTAATACTTTTTTGCTTTGCAAATAACCGGCGATTGAAGTACATCATATTTTCACAATATTTTCGTAATTTGAAAAAAAAAAAAGAAGTAGGGTTTTAGCGCATATCTGGGTCAATGTACCTTGCATACGGCCAAAATATCGATTTTCTTATTTGTTCGAATTAGAATTCAAACTTTTACATATGTAGGCAATTTTTGGAAACTACAGCTAAAATATTTTAGTTGTTATTTAAGGTATTTATAACGAAATAACAAATGAAATGAGAGATATTTACGTGACATATTCTCTTTTTCCAGATAGTAAAAGTTTGGAAATATTTTGGACATCAGATTCGAGTTTTTTAATGTTTTTACTATTTTGTATTTTTGTTTATAGACTATGTTACCGAGACTGAATTTAGATAGAATTATAAGTGGTATTTTTAGTTCTTTTTTATTTAAAAGCCGTAGTAGATTAAGTATAGTAGAGTGCACAGTTCATAATAGAAAAGAAAACTTGAATTTTAACGTTTTTCAACTTAAGTGTCATTAAAACCTTGCATACAGCTTAATATCATAATTATATTGATCTCTATAATTTTAAAGAATATATTTTGTTGCCGTTCTTTCTAATGCCCTCTGGCTGGCAGCGAATGTAGGAAAAAACGCGAACGGAAAAAACGCGAACGGTAAAAACGCGAACGGTAAAAACGCGAACGGAAAAAACGCCAAACGGAAAAAACGCGAACGGTAAAAACGCGAACGGAAAAAACGCCAAACGGAAAAACGCGAACGGTAAAAACGCGAACCCGAAAAAACGCGAACCAGAAAAAAAGAATATCCCCCCCCCCTCAGAATAATAATTTTTATTTAAATATTGACATGAACTTATTTTGTTTTGTAGTAAATACGATAATGGTATTTAATCAAATATTGGACTGCCTCAAAATTCTTTTGTTTTTGAAGTAAAGGAGCCACTTTTTATATTTTGAGAAATCCGTAGTAGCTAGTTCCAATGTTCTCCATGCTCAAACGATACCTCGGTGCTAATCTGGGTGCTGGTCTGTTATCTGGAGTTGTTTGAATATAGGAGAACCCAAGCTAAGTCGGTCTTCTTCCCATTCAATTGAATAGAAACCGCTGCAATTGCCACTGCGTACTTAGCCAGACAGCATTATAAACAACAACAATATATGAATTTTGAGTATCCATTAGATCAGAGATTCAGTTTTAACCTTGCGCCCACCAGCTAGGGATAACTTACGATCTCGACCCCTTCCCTCCATCAATTTTCTTAGCATATAAATATAGTATTTTATTCTTCTACCATAATAATGTAGCCACCTTTCCTACAAAGAATATTATCAGCATAGTTTGAATAAAATTTTAAGCGAAAATAGATACGTTTTGCCTTATTTTGGATCAAAAATAAGAATAAATGAAGCGTTTTTTTTTTTTAAACATTCTCTATCACTTGCTCTTTGCCTGCTTTTCTCACGCCCCCCTGCAAACTCTCTGCGCCCCCAAGGGAAGGATGCACCCTACCGGTCGGAAACTGCTGTATTAGATGGATAGAAATTAAAAGGTAAATCGTATACATATTACATGCATATATACTGAAGGGTGTCCTTTTCAATTCCAAATTATAAGGCTTACTTGGATATGAATTTAATTACAATTGCGTTCTCCTTTAATTTTTCGCTCTGTGTACTTCCCCAATTAGAATATCCATAGCAACCTTTCACTTTCGAAACACTCCGTTTAAGTACTGTTTTATAAAACCATCGACAGCACATCAATTGAAATCTATCTTTGCAGATGCATTTTCTCCGGTAATTCGAGTCGAGATTTCCTCCCACAGGAAGCCAGACCACCCATTGGGACTCCTTTTTCCCCTTTGTTTTTCTAGCAGAGTAAATCGGAAGTACAGATTTTGTTGTTTCCCACACGCTATTTGGGATTTTTTCCTTTTCCGCTGTTAATTCCCACGTTTTACTTTCCACTCCGGGAAATATAGGTTTGTGGAGTAAAACGCTTTCGAAAGAACGGCGGTTAAATTGTGTATTTTAACTCGTTTCGCTGGGAGAGAGCGTGGGTGATACAGAGTATATATATATGTATGTATGTATATATATATATATATATATATATATATATATAGGGGCGTAGCCAGAAATTTTTCATGGGGGGGGGTTACGACTACTACAACTCATAATATATGTATACGTGTGTGTGAAAAGTGAAGAATATACATTTTGTATGGCAAAAAATTTCTCATGAGGGGGGGGGGGTTATGACCCCCCTAACCCCCCCCCTTGGCTACGCCCCTGTATATATATATATATATATATATATATATATAATCCATAGTTCCTGATATAAGCCACGCACTTTGCTTCTATATATGTATCTTAGACTGTACCTGCCTAGTGTATATAAAGATTAACTTTAGAAATATTATTATAAAATTTATAAGAATTAAACATTTAATTTTACTATTATTATTGTTAGTTTTTTATTTCATAATTTTTTCATGTTTAATACGATATATAATTTTTTATTTTAACTTCTTAGTTCTTGATGCAGTTTCACTATACTTTTATAAAAATTTATTTGAATATCATTATATTTATTTATATATCATTATATATAATATTATAAATCATTTTTTGATTTCTCATATTGGCATCTTCCCTGGACTTTCCACATTGTTTTGGGTCATCTCCCCTTTTTCTAAAGCAGTGACCGTACCCCTGTTGGATTTCTAGGCTCTTTTTGCTAAACAAACAACCGAAACCATGCTACTTTTTGTTTCTTTTTTATTTACATGCATCTAGTAGTGGCCCCTGAAGAGAAAAACTGCTATATGCAAATTTCATTTTCCATTTCAAAGTTATTTATGATTTTGTTTTGTCGGTATGTTACGACTTGCGATTCTATTTTTCCTCGTAAGTTTCTGATTTTACTTGCTATTTTTGGGTAAAATTATTTTACATAAGATGTGATTGATCATTGGATATTGACTAGATTCCATGTATTGTAAGCTTAGCTATTTTGTAATATACATATGGAGGTGGCCCAAAATGTTTTCCTTAAGTGGAAAACTTACATAAAATAACATAAATGTTAAATAGAAGTTTGGCCCTTTGCCACAATATTTTACAATATACTTTGCATAATAAACATATTTAAATAATATTTTAAACCCAAATTGAGTAACGATAAAGAAATAGAATTTTGAAAAAAAAATGTCCACAGGATCATTTTATCTTCACCCAAGGGCAAAATGATCCTTCATTTGAAAATAATTGTAAATTGTTTTTTATCGGCAAAATAAAAAATATAAAAGTAATTATGACTGTACATAATGAAATAAAATAAGTTTTGCACTCATATAGTATGCATAATTTGCTTTATGAAATTTTCAAAATAAAAAACTGTCACAAGCAATAATATGGAGTATTTCCAAATTATAAATCAAAAATTATGGCCCACAATAAACGCCGAAATAAATTAAATGATGCAATGGGGTATCACGTGTTTTGAAAATGTTTGAAGGGCTGTCATGATGACTGGGACTCGGTACTGGAGTTTCTTCAGTCGATGGATCATTTTACCTTGCAGTATGGTTTGCTCACTTTAGGTCATATTACTGTAAGACGCCAACAAGAAACATAACAAACTAAAGAAGTGTAATTCACATCTAAAAACATAGTCTATTCAGCTAACCAAGTCATATTTCTGTACATTAAAGACTGTCTTTCTATATATATATTTATAGGAAAGTTACTGCTTACCTTATAAGAGATATGATAAAACCCATTTTTTGAAGAATTCTTCTAAGAAACGTAATACACCGATCGCGAAGATCGTCAAAAAGAAGCAATGGTGATAGGTAATATCATATCGCCATTGCTTCTTCTTGACTTGGCCTGCTTTTTATGCTTTTTATGTTACCTAGTAGATAAAACTGCCTGTTTGGAAAAAGACATGTGGATCGTTTGGCCCTCTAGGATCATTTTGGGCTACTTTCCTCTCTATATATATTCAATTTAAATAGTTTTAAATCTGAATTTATTTGTAATTTCGAGTATGAAATGTTTTTCATTCGTGTAATTAAGTTTAAAAAAGTGAGTAATGTTCCTTATATGTGTAATAGTATTAATTCAAATTATGTGCTCAACATATGAGCGAAAAAGTGATGCGACAAAATATTCTGAACGAATGCTAAATGCAACGGTAATGAAATATTAGTTGAAGAGAAAAAACTGATACTTTTTAAAAATATGTTTGCTTCAAAATTGAATATGGCATAATTACATAAAAGTATTCAGAAATCGGACATGTAAGTCTAAATATTTTAACATAATTAACTATCTGATTATCTCGAGTAAAAATTATTGCCATATTAGCCAGGACAATCTTTATTTATGTTACATTTTACGATATTCAGTCGAAGTCATTGGTGATTATAAACATTCGTTGAAAGCATCAACAGGAAAAGAAAATAATAACGTCATATTACATATTTTTATTTTTATTTTTATCTTTTTATTTTTCTAAAATGTCTGTAAATCTGCATTTAAATATGATCATTACACGTAAATACTATTCTTTCAACGAATTTTTATTTTACTAATGTCTGCAATATAATATACATAATAAGGCTGATACATTTTAAGTTTTAAAAAAAAAAACTAGACAGCACTTTTAATAGTTATATCACGCTAAAGTTATTTGCTTTATAACTTTCTAAGTTAACGTTGAAGACTTTTGAGATAGAAAAATGGGAATTGGAAAAATTCTACCCATTTCCCACATTATCATCGATGCGATTTTTTATTTCAACACATTTGAAAGCTTTTATTTTCAAAATGAATTCTGCATTTTGAAGGTCCATTGTTGTCTTAAATTCATTCTAAAACAATTCAGTACTTCATATTAATATTTTGTTTTCGCAAATGGATCATAAAAATATGTTTGTTCAAGCAGTAGAGAATTTACACAATTAAATTAGCATACCTTTAACTAAAACAATTTATAATTTAGTACAGATTATAATAGCTCCGCTGTGCATGCTTTGAAATTAAAGTCTGTAACTTTTTCTTAAGTTATGTATTTTTCAGAAATTATTGCATTATAATGTACCTTTTACACATTATACTTACAAAATAAACTAATCATATCGCTACTGGAAAATACAGCTTTGCCTTATCTAATAAGAACATTTTAGGTTTTAAGTATTTTAACTAAAATGGATTGTACATGTTTCGTTATCAGGCAAAGTGAATACACAATTTTTAATCAATTTTAATTATTTTACTCATTTCTACCAACAAGAGTGCTACTAATTTACCATTTTTAAAATGTCGAAATTTTAGCATACTACCATCTTAGGGAATTCAAATCCTCGGTATCACAGCATCAATAATCTGTAACTGAAAATTGTTTCTCTTGTTCACGCACCATTTCTAAGATATGTTATTTTTTCCAAGATGAATTCAAAACCTAAAAATATCATCTACTCTTAGATGATAGAGTACGTCAATAAGTTCTACAAAGGTTTTCGACATCTTTATGGTAAGCCATTAAGATTTATTCTAAATAAGTACAAAAACTTGAAAATGAAATAAAATGTGCATTAAAACACGTCTAAGAAATTCTTGCTTCTCTAAGAAAGACGTTTTCCCTTTTAAAAGGTTTATATTTACTGTCCCCGTTTTTTTCTATTCTTACTATTTTAAAATAACCACTTTAAAAGGTCTTGTACCATCTTTCCCTCTATTAATTTTTTTTAATTTACTTTTAGAACGCATCAGCATACAGTAACTTTATGTTATTGTTTTTTCCTCCCATTTTTGTTTGTAATAGTCAAAGTATGGTGTAACAGGGCAAAAGACTAAGAGACACTTAGTCGTTTTATTGAAAGTGTTGAAAATATGCCTTAAGAAAATTTTTAAAAGCTTAAAATAACTGGATTGTTGTCAATTAAAGAATGATTATAAAGGACAAAACGTTATAACATATATTTCTGTATAATCAATTCCATTGATGCTTAGAGCAATTGATGCATTTTTTAGATTTAATAAAGATAATCTAGTAATTATTCTGTTTTACTTTATTTAGTCTTTTTAGTAAACACGCAAAAGAGTTTACATTTTTGAAATAAAGCTAAATTTTATGTTATTTATTTATTATACGTCGATTATTTTAATAATGTCAAAAAATCTCATCCGAATATCTATAATAGTGAAATTTTTTTATTTGTAAAAAAAAATGATTTCTCGTTTAAGAAGTTTTCCTACCTAACTAGAAATCTTTTGCCTTTTATTCCATTGAAAAACTAATTAAGCGGGTTTTACGGTACATTGAAATAAAATTAGTTTGCTATTGAACCAAACTCCTGGGTTAAAATTCATAAACTATTTCCAAAATTCAAAAGAAGGTGTGTCTTTCTATAGATTTGAAAGGATTTCAGGCATCTTGAAAACTAACTCCAAATCATAGTCTCTCTGATCGCTACCACAAATTGGAATAAATGAAACTTTAAGAAGTGTTGCTTTGAAGAATGATTGTTGATAAGAAATTTGGAGACGTAGATTTCAGTTTTTCCGACACTTCCTAGAGAACTGTTTTGATAATTCAGTGAAAGGGGTATTACAGGATCGTATCATACTATTTTTGAATTTTAAGTGTAGTTCGAAAAAATCATGCGATTTTGGTACATAAGTACAAATAAACTAATTATGTCAGGCACTTCAAAAATTTGAGACTGTCTCTTTACAAGCTGTACTACATACTGAAATAAACGATAAACAACTTTTAGGAAAAATTCTTAGAAAACCAAAATTTTGCAAAACGTGTAACTCTTAGAAAAATTTTGGGGGTGCAGTTCCATGTTTAAGAATTTCTTTCCGAAAGTTTCACAAAAGGCACAGTTTTTTCGCTTATTATAGTGCCTAATGCAATTTATAGAGAACCATCTCGAATTTTTTCAAGACCTGGTGCTGTTAGTTTATTTCAGTTTGTGTACCAAGACCAAAAACAGGTTTTTTTTTCCCTTCGAACTACAGCCTTAAGAAAAAGGCAGTTTTCCTATATCAGTTTAATGAATAATTCTGCCGTTTTTTTCAAAAACACAACTCCATGTTGGGTCATTCACTGACTAAGTTTTATAGATTCTTAAAATATTCTTTTTTTATGTGTTCTGTTTTAAAAATAAAATCTGGAAAAAAAAAAATTTTTCTGAATTTCTAATTGGATTTAGTAAATCCAAATCCTAATAAAACAGTGGCAGCCTTTCAACTATTCAGTTGTGAAATGTAAAAGTAAAATGAGGTCGTCACAGATGTATTGCATTCTAACAAAACAACTAACCGAGTTTTAATTTATCTTCATAGACTTATTTTTAAAAACGGCAAGAAGATTTGGCGAAGTTTCTCAGGGCTGCTGTATTTGAGCTAAAAAATGTTTTTCAGTCAATGCGTTTGTTATGATCTTTCTGTCTCCGTTGCCCTTTCGTAACATCTTCCTGGAAAACAGCAAACAGCATATTCATTTGATAGTAAAAATATTCATTTTAACTACGCTTCAAAAGAGGAGACTGTATATTTATGGACTTCCGAAAAAAGTAGTCTGCACACGTGCCATGTTTTTTTCCACCTTGTTTTTCAATTAAAACGACCAACATATCGCAGACGCAACAACATTGCCCTATATTTGTCATCAGATTTCAGACGACAAAGGTATCTAGGTCGACGTGTACTCTCTCTTTGCCCCAGACAACAGGCTCATCAAATTCTGCTATCTGCCATATACGTTTTTTTGCCTTCAGGAACTGTCACAATCCAGACGCCGAATGCATAATACGGTCAGAGACCTCTGCGTCACGTTCACTAAATCGGGGAATTTTTTGAAATATTCACATATAATTTACCAACACACTTCATTTATTCATTTACTTTACTTTAACAGTTGTAAGCTTTGTCTCGCCCTGCAAAATCCCTGTGCATAAAGATGAAAATGTCTGCCTCGTCTCGCCTAACAACTGTAAATCTCTCTTTGGTCTTATCTCACATCCATCCCTACTTTTAGACATGGATCCCAATATGTCCTTTTGTCCTACCCTCGTAAATTAGCTTTTCCCTGAATTTTTTCAAGTGAAATCTACTTTTTAGTCAGAATGTTCTTAGAATCAAACATTATTCTTGTGCGATTTGTAAGCAACTACATATTTTTTTAGTTTTTCTACTTTCGAAAATGGAAAACTCCCACGAAAAAGTGCAACCAAAGGAGTTGTTCGGCATATGGTGGTATCCATGGTTACCTTAAAATGTTTAAAGTATTCATAAAAATAAAACTAATAAATGACTATATAAATAATAAGTGGACATTTGTATACTTTTTTTCCGCTTTTACTGCTTGGTTTTAAACATATAAACATTATATATTTCTGTTCATAAACGAATCTTTCGAACTACAACAAAAAAAGAAGAAAACCGCCAAGTTCGAAGTAATAGTAAGGGGAATAAACCTTTATGAATAAAATAAAATTTTACTTGCGTGAAAAATATCACAAATGCCTTTTTGTTTTGATATCTTCCTTTTATTTTTCATTTTACTGTTATTCTTTAATTTTTCAATGCAATTCATAATATTCTCATTCTTCCTAGGAGCACACTTTTTAAGGTAGTAAAGATTACATAAAGTATCTTTCAATTATTCGCATTCTTTTCAAATTTATTTTTTCGATTCTTATGCCCTAATCTCAGAGTGGTACTGTGGCATATTCTTGTGGTTTGGGACATAATATTTCTTCAAGAACGGTTGTTTGCCGTGTAAATGGAATTAACATCTACTATTAAGGCTTGGGTTCTTTAAAAGTATTACACTAATCAGTAGAATTACATGTATTGGTTAGAGGAATCTGAAAACTTAGAATTTTCCTGGTATATTTTACTGTGAGTTGCAATTACTCCTGATAGAACATAAAAATATAAAGAATTTTGTTGCTACTAATTAAAAGGAAAATCCTTCTCACTTTCAATTTTGTTTCGGTACCTACAAATATTTTTAATTATTTATTATCGCGGCCAGCGTCTCTCTTGGTACAATTACTAATTTCCAGTGAAGCCTCCAAAGAAACATTTGGAAATGGGAAACAACATCGGCCAAACAAGGAAAGTCTTCTCCGTTGCATTTTTTTAACCCTTTGAAGAGCACGTATTTTCGCATCAGTATAGAAGGCCAACTGGATAGACTGCCCAAAGCTGTAAAAGGGCAGCCGTTGCCATAGATCCACTTAACTACCAACAACATGTGCTGGGCGACAGCGCAGCCAGCAGTGTCAGAAAACTTCTTTGTCGCTGTGGCGTCAGATGGTCTATTCGATCGATCGCCATGTTGTCGGTAGTTAAATGGATCGATCAGAACGCCTGCACTTTTTTCAGCTTTGGGACCATTTAAGATTTTTTTTTTTTTTTTTTTTTGCGATTAGCTGTGTAAACGCTGAAGTATGGTGGTTACACGGCGCAATCTCCGCCCGTCAAAGGGTTAACCCTTTAACGCGCAGTGTTCCCGCTCTGGGAACACCAAACTCTGACGTTTTGACTTTTGCCAGTCACGAAGAACATATTTGATTCCTATAAAAATAGTTGCGGGTGACATAGCTCCACGAGAATCCTTTACTTTTTAGCACGTCATTTCCCGTAAAAAAATTGTCACAATTATTTTTAACAGCACTGACATCTGCTGAAAAATGGAAGCATGCGAGAACAGCTGGATAAATTGCCCAATGCTGAAAAAAGGGCAGTCTTAACTACCAGCAAGATGGCGGACAATCGAAATGTTCATCGCGTGCCACAGATCTAGAGACCCTTTTTTGATGCAGCTGGTTGTGCCCGCGCACAGCCAGCTGTCGTCTAAACAGGGTCTCTAGATCTGTGGCACGCGATGAACGTTTCGATCTTCCGCCATCTTGCTGGTAGTTAAGTCGAGCGATGGCAACGACTGCCCTTTTTTCAGCATTGGGAAAGGTTTGCGCCTCAAAGGGTTAAACAAGAGTTCAAAAACAGGATTAAGTGCACACTCAGGAGAGGGGGCAATCGCCCCATCGCCCTCCCCTTGAATCTACCACTGACTGCACTTGCCTTGTTACTCCGTTTTCCTTCCTCCAATTTGTCGTCAGCAAAACAACTTGCCCATATCTTATTTTTCGCTCTACGCCCTTCATCCCCGCCGCCTGAACATATTACGCCTCAGAAAAAAAAAAAAAAAAAAAATCACAGGGAAACTAATATTTTTCTTCTTACCTGCGAAAGAATGAAATAAAATAAAGCATAAACTGAAAAAATTGCGTTCACAAGAGAATCATTTGTAGGACGATTGTATAATGGCACATTAATGGTTCTATTTTTCTCTTCTGTGTGCGTAGCGTACATGCATTTGCGTCTTGTTGGCGGAGTCTGTTATTACCGTGTTCCTGCGAATAAATGCCGGGGGTTTGTTGGTTGTTGTGAGGATAGCTAATGCTTGGGTTTCGGGTCGAAAACATTGTTATTGGCGGGGAGTTAACAGATTTGAAGCGTATACTTCTCTGGGTTCTTATTTCCTGTCTTGTTAGTCACATAGTTAACACTCACTGTCTGCGGCCGAGACGTTGGGAGTTCCGTTCGCTGACCTCCAGTTTTCACTGCAATGCATCTGCATTTTTTTCACTGGCTAAATTGCGTTTATCACAAATTACTCTTCAACTTTACAGTTTGGGAAGTGATATTTAAAATGGATGCTCGCTTAACAATGTGACCAGATTGAGTAGATTTCTACTTTTTGATTAGATTGTAAGTCAAATTTACTCAAAAATGCCATCTGCTACATTTTCTACTGGACCTCAAAATTTGACTTACAATGTAATCAAAAAGTAGAAATCTACTCAATCTGGTCACACTGTCGCTTAACCCTTTCAGAGATTGCGTCCTCAATTGAGGACACAGAAATTACTTGTACTATCCTACAGAATGGATGTTCTAATTTGTACTCATAAAGAAGCTGTGATTTTCCTTGAAGTTTATCACATTTTTAAGTTACAAATTTAATATCCTTTGTTATTAAAAAATATTATTTATTCAAAAGGAAAATTATTTACTATCATGTGTCTGGAAAGTGCAATTAAACATATATAGTGTTAAGTCGTGACCTGTCATACTTACACCCTTTTTATTTTTATTCAATTAAAATTGCCTTAACTAAGGCAAGCAGAACTTTGGAAGGGGCAAGTCAACCTGTTTCATTTTATTTTGAGCAACCCGGGTTTAACTTGATTTCTTTACATTGGAAAGAAAAAACGGTGAATATTCTCCTTCTGTATCCAAAGTTATAGGGGATTACTCCAAGATATGTGGAGAACAGGTTAAGACTGGGCTCAGTAAGTGTTTTATATAAAGTATCCGACCGACCCCTCCGGCCTTTTGAATCAGCAAATGCCTGAGCGTGATGCTGAGTGGAACTTGCATTACACATTTGCCCTTCTCAAAGTTCTAGCTGCGATAGCACCGTCTGCTTCTGACTGAAGTTTGCAGAGCGGTCAGAGAACATTGTGGTTTCAAACAGCAGAACATTTTTTTTTCCCTCACATTTATTTTCAATAATTCTATATATCTTTATTTCTTGTAGAAATGTACTGATTAATCAATGAATTTTCAATTCGAATTGATATTTTTTGTCGAATAATCGACAAGATCAATTCGGTTAAAACTTTTGACTGGCTATTCAAGTTTTTCTGCTTGTAGAATGTGATGAAAACCTGTAATTAAGAAAAAGCCATATTCTTAGTGACTCCAGATGAGAAATGTCTCTCTTTTTTGCACGAATGCATGTTAAAGTCAGAGTTATTACACTTTTAATTCATACGCAAAAATGAATTGATGAACTATCATGTTTTTTATGGCCTGCCATGTTTGCGTTCTAGATTGACTGAAAGCGTCCAAGCCAAATGGACAATCGAAGAATTCCGAGTTTCTGGAATAATGCTGTTTGCTCATCCGTACTCAACTTTCGGGAGGCACAGCACGCATAACTGTAAATAAATAATGCACACTTTTTATTTTTCTAAAGTTTTAAAATATTGGCATCATAATTTTCAAGTTTAGGGCGAAAAATAGCAGATCCCAAAACACTAAACACACTCGTGAAATTGAAAGAAGTTGTCACGCATATGTTTACCATAATTCGAGGGAACAAAGGAAAATTCCGGGTGCTTTGCCAGGAGATTTGGCATTCCTTCCAGACGGACTTTGTACGATGGCAAACAGCGTTTCATTCTTAGAAATTGCATGGGATATTAAAAGAAAAATTACACTGCATAAATCCTCCTTTTTTATAGGCAAATTCGTAAAGAAGAAATAAAGAAAAAATGGCACAACAATTTCGCGTAATATGGCTCCATTCAAAAAAGTCTTGCAAATAAAAATGATGTGCAAAAGAACACTGAATAGAAAAGAAAAAAAAAAAGTAATAAAAAAAACAGGAAAAAATCCTAAGCCGTGTTGAAAAATCGAAAAAATGGCTGGGATCGGAAAAGGGGAAAATGGTAATAATAATATATCTATATATAAAAGAAAAAAAAAATTCATTTCCATACTGGCAGAGTCCCTTGTGGAGTGTCAAGTAGGGTTGTTTATGACTGTGCCTTGATCAGCCATGCATCGCCAATATGCCCAGAATCCGCTTAGGAATGATAAGGTAAATGATGTTCCCGGCCCTTCAAGAATGTTTCGGGCAGGGAGGGTGGAACTGGGTGTTGCCCTACTGCGTTTGAACGCCCGTTGTTGCCAGGCGGCCCGGAAAGAAATAATAAAAACACCAGTCTGGGAACTCGGAGCATAATAAACCAGAGAAAAGAGAAATGTAATGAGGATCATTTTCATTCCAGATAGACAGATTTTCTGTGTGGGTGACTGAGGAGAGAGAAGTGCAACACAGCCAGCGATATACATACTGCACGGAGTCAGGTGTCGCCTACTGGAAACCCACCAGGAAGAGAACATTTTAATAGAGATGTTTCATTACTGGGAAAAGGGGGGGGAAACAATCCACTCCGTGAAACTAGATTTACTGGCGTCACCGACTTCTGATTATTGGTTATAGGGTAGGTGTTGGTGGTGGAGAGGAGAGAGATCTGTATGGATGGGCGTCACCGCCTGTAGAGATTCGAGGACTTCCCCACCCCCCACACACACAGTTCCTAAATTTTTCACAAACGAGGAAACTGGCGTACAGCTAGCTCATAATCACTTAGAAACAATCATCATAATGTTTGTGAGCTTTACATTAGCAAGGCAACACTTGCAATGGGTGGATTATAAGATTTTCTCCCAAGTAAGCTCTGCATCTGGAATATAGATTTTGCTTATTGGTTTTGGAAAAAAAAACATTAATGCTATGAAAATTAATTTTTCTTCGAAAACAAGGTTCCCTTGAAGATCCAAGACGAGATGGCCTGAGACCATTTTATAACAGCGCTGTCACATTTTTTTTACAAGAACTATGTTCAGTAGCCTATCCAAGAGGAGGGGGGGGGGGTTAAACCCACCCCCTCCTGACAGTAAGTGTGATGAAGAAAATTAGACTGTTCATTACACTTTTTTTTCACATGCTAGGAAAAAATGTGTGCATAACAAACAGAACTCTTTGAAAAGTGGTGAAAGTGGTCCTCTTTGCGAGTCCACAAAGACACGTGCCCCCGTGCCCCCTTTGGATCCGCCAATGCACCAATTGAAAATAATTTTGTTTAGAAAAAAATTTGTTATGGAAAGCGTGAACTTGCGTGATTGAACCACGGTCACTTACGTGTGTGTGTGTGTGTGTGTGTGTGTGTGTTTATATTATTATAAATATATGTGTGTATGTTTATGTATAAGTAGTCGGAAAAACGACCCCCCCCCCTTTGAAAAAATTCTGGTTACGCCACTGACTATGTTAGATGATAGAGTTGCGAATTACCGAAGGAACGAACTTGAATGGCATTCGATTTACATATAATAATTTAACCGGATTTAATTAAGCTGGTCAGTGGACTGACGATAGAAAAAAACAGTTAAATTTTTCTCTATCATTAATAAAACCAGCTGGAGACCTTGTTGCAGAGGAGCACTATAATGAGGGGAGTTTAAAACTATTTACAATGCTTCTTCTGAGATTTATGCTATACTTTTCGGGAAAACGTTTTTAATTAATTGTCTTGTTTCAAAGTAGCATAAACTAAATTTTTTGGACAATGGTCTCTATTTCGCATTTTTCAAATACTTTGGAAGTTCCCATTTTATTATTAGAATCCGTGAAAGATGCACAATGTGAGTAGAAAGCAGACACTTTCAATATCAGCTATTCTTATTTCTTCCGTAAAGTTAGCTTAAGGTAATATCGTTCTACAAAAATGAACCAGCGAAGTCCTTTGCTATCCCATGGGGAAAAAAATACTTCTCTCCTAGCATTCAAAGTTACGAATATTTCGTCTTGGTTTTTGATTCGCTATCTAGCTACTGACACGGTGCTTAATTCGCCTTTTCTGAAGTGTTTATATCTTTTCTGCAAATATTTTTAAATATACAATCATTGTTTCTTAAACAGGTATTACAATTTCCAACTGACTGTTTGAAATATAGAGGAGCAGGGGAAATCAAAGTTTCAAAAAAAGAGGTGAATTATGTATCGTATCAGTTGATAGATTAGATGGTAATAAAATTGAGACAAAATATTAGTAACTGTGGATGTATAAAATGAATGAAATAGTTTCTTGCATAAGATGGCATAAGATTCGCACCTTCAACTTAGAACTGCCTTAAGATAAAAACGTATTCCATTAACACTGTTAGGTATCAAATGCTAAAACCCTAATCGCAATAGGAACACGTTTTTTTTTTTTTTTTTTTTTTTTTTTTTTTTTTTTTTAATTTACCTTTAACCTCATCTTATACACAAATGAATCGTCTTGTCTACGCAGTATCTGTATCATAATCTCAAGCCCTACGTAATTGCTTTTCTTTTATTGTTTACGTGTCAAATTACGCTTAATTTTCTTGTCGGCCAGGGGGTAAAGGGATGAAGTATACGTGACACAAATTTAGCAACAAATGCTGCAGCCAGCTGTTTTCTTTCTTTGTCTGACGTAATAATTTCAGCAATTTCATTTTGTACCCACCGAATTTGTTTCTAATAAGAAAGGTACTCAAGGGCAGATATGAATCAGAAATTTCAAACAAAAGTTGTGATCATTACTGTAATCATACAAGTTATAGCGGTCCACAGATTTGTCATTTTTATCGAGGTCTCTTTTCTAAATTAAACACAAACTTCTTAAAATAGACTGAAGTGACTTTTAATTTATTTTCTCTTAGGTATTTATTTTTTACGTCGCATAAATGTATTATTGAAGTAAGTGTTGTGTTTCCTTTCAGCTTTCTTATGAGTATAAAAAAATGAAATTTCATTAACTCGTATTTTCTATTATGTAATATAAAATAACACTCAATTGCTTTTCACAACATTATGTTGTCTTTTTTCATTTTTTTTTCTTTGAAAGCCTATGAAACATAGGGCAATTTAGCCGCTACCGTTTCTTAACAACTTAAAACAAGGCTGAAATGTGTTTATGATTTCGGCATGTCTGTCCGTCCGTCCGTTTTCTAACTGACGTATGTATTACTACTCAACTTATACTATATGTTATTCCTGTGCACTGTAACATGTACAGCTTTTTTGGTGTTATCTCCAAAATCTTGCTGAATTGAACGACAATACATCGCCGAGTTAGACGCAAAAGAATTTTTCCGTTCGGAGGTGTTTAGTAATCGATTCCTTTTGCATAATTTATCTTTCTTTCTTTATGCTTCTTTCTTTACCCCTTTGAAAAATTGTAAGTTAATTCATTTCCTTTCATCTTTAAAATATCGGCTAAGCGTGTTTGTGTATATGAATGTATACGCACACAAAGGTATTTTAGTCTTCAAAGTTAATTCATTGAGACAAAATGATTTTTGTGTGTCTTGACAAATTCAATTTAGTGAATCACTGCTATTTCGACGTCAATGTTTTATTGATTTGAATTAGAGAATGAAATTATTTTAGGTATAAAAATTTGTTAACTATATAGGAATTTCCGAATCAAATATTGTTACATTTAATATAATAAACTGGAAAGGCTTACTATTTTTTTTTTCACATGACTAATAAATAGTATTAATGTTTTTCTTAGCTAGCGTTTACTACTGCAGTGTATGATTCACTCCATACATCAAGTACCTGGACTAATATATATATATATATATATATATATATATATATATATATATTGTATGTGTGTGTGTGTGTGTGTTTCGAATGTCGAAATCAAGAATAAAAGGGTGTGTGTGATGAAATGATTTTAATTAATTTGCCCCCTGCTTTTTTTACCACCTTGTGGTGCCATATAAATTTGTGTACAGTGAAAGAATACTCGCATATTTTAGAAGCTAAACAATTAAAAAGATCTATTTTTGTTTCTTAACTTGTAGTTTAAAAAAATATAATTTTTCATTAAAGAAATTTAATACATAACCCTAAAAATTCTCTTCCATACCTGTATAAAATTACAAAAGACAGAATTATAATTTCATGATTAATATTTAAAAGGGATTTTTTTAATTAATCAATCTCTAGAGGTAATTTAACTTAAAATAAAATTAAAAATGACTTAAAGTAAATTAAGTCATTATATCAGTCATTATATTAGTCATTATATTAATATCAAATGATTAAAACAGAAAAAAAAGGCATTAAGCCTATGTTTAGAAAAAATAACATATCTATCATAGGTATCTTATCAAAATAGATATCTTATTATTAAATAAATAAAAAAGTATGCATTTCTTTTTGAAAATAATATACAATTATAGTATATTAATAAATGTGTCATGGTTAAAAATATAGGGTATATTAATAAATGTGTCATGGTTAAAAATTATTTGCTTCTGCCAGTAGTGTACACATAAAAAGAATATTTTAGTTTACATTTTAAGTAACATTTTTTAATGTAAATATATGTAAAGTTATTTAGTTTTCGTAAATTTTACGACAATTATTAAAAAAATAGTTTAATGATGTGTGAAACATGTTTGCAATTTATTGTTCTGATGTCATTATTATTAAAAATATGAAAAAAAACTAAGTACATGTTTACTGCCGGATATCCGATTGGATATATGTATAACCAAAAGATCTTCCGATATCCTGCATCCGGCAAAATCAATATCCGTTACATCCCTAATTAAGAAGCATCATTAAATATTTGAAATATAACTATTTCTCATTGCTTCCTCATTTACAAAATTCATTTATTGCATCTTGAGTATATGATAAATAAAAAATATTAATATCGTTAAAATTGCTTAATCGTATTATAAATATTCGATATGTTTAAATTCACAAGAAGAAATGACATTATCGTAATCTAAATTTTCATTTATTGGTAAGCAATTATTAATAAAGTTTTATGTCGCAAAAGCCTTTAGTGAGGAAATGTTTTACTGACAACCGGCACACACAACAACAACTGTTTAAGTATACAAGTATAAAATAGTTGTATCACAGGTTATCAACTTTGCACGATACATTTTTTTAAACTTTCAAACAAAATGAAGGTGGGCAGTCCTGAAAGCTAGTTTATGGTCCTAAAATTAGCATAATTTTTGTTATATTTACTAGTAATTAGATTTGATTCAAAACCATATGATTAATATAAATTCATAAATTTTATTATAAATTCTTATGATCTGCCGTTCAATTAACCTCAAAAAAGTAATAATAAACTTATATCAGATGTCTTACTGACATTTCGTGCACATTATCAAAAAGATTATGATCTACAACCCGAACATATCAAAGATGCACCTTTGCACGATTCACAAATTCACAAAATTGTCTTCTTTATATTCGTAACTTTCAGAAAAATTAAAGTTCTTGTAAGCTGATCCATGTTCAGCTGCAATTTCCATACATTTTTCTGCCAATGTCGTTTGCTTGTTGATCTTTTTATAGTTAATCACATTTAACACTTGATAGTCTCTATAACTAAAATAACACTAAAAGTTACTGAGTTATAACCAAACATCTTACTGACATGTCACGCACGTTACCTCAAGTACAATGATAAATCACCTGAACATATCAAAGGTTATGAACTTTGCACGATTCACAAATATTGGTGTTTTGTTTTGTTTATTCCTTTATATTGTAAACTGCAACAAAAATTAACTCCTGGAAGCTGTTTCATATTTAGCAAATTGCATAGATATATTTGCATGTTTTATTTACTTGATGGCATTACTACAAATCGTCGCATATATACAAATTTATATAATTGACAAAAGATCATTTTCGTTAGTTTGGAAGCATGTACTTTTCATAAATATTATTTATGAGGAAGCTGCATGTGCATATTTTTGGTATTCACCGGAAGGCTGTATGAGTAATGATTGTTTCCATAGGTGATCGTGTTTCATATCAGAACTATCGACTATCTGTCAACTTCTTATGTCATATTGTCATAGACAACCAATATTTGCCATGTTCCGCATGCGATGGGGAAAAAACATAGCTTATATTTATTTACGCAAACATTAATAATTCTGCTAATTATGGTTCAATATGTACTTTTTGAGACACTTTTCAGTAATTTGTTGCAAGTAATTTTTTAGGTATTGCATAAGCTTAAAGTTCTATTTATGAAGAATTATTTTATTTATAGCTTTTGCATTTGCAGTCTTTTTTTTATGTCTTTTATTTGATGGTAAATAATGAGCGATGTTTTGCTCAGTAAAAATTGTATTAATCTTACAATTCTATTTAAATAATATAAAGTTGCTTTAGATTCACTCTTTTGAAATTTCAACTTTTATTAAAATCATAAATAAAAGATTTGACTATTATATTATCGTATTTTTCGTTAAGAGTTAAAATGTATAGTAACAATTTCATTTAAACTAAGAAGTCTGTTTCAGTCATTTAGATTTACATAATCTTAAGAATAAATTTTAATTATAACATTTGAATGATCTGCATAATCTTCAGAATCTAACATTTGCATAGTCTTGAAAATGAATGTAATTTTAATTTTAACATTTGAAAAAAGTACTTGTATAATATTTTTCAATTGATAATCAAATAGTATAATAGCAATTACATTTAAACTAAAAAGACTGTTTTAATCAATTAGATTTAAGTTAGCATAATCTAAAGAATGATTAAGAAAAAAATCGTATTGTAATTTTGAAAAAGATGCGATGTACTGTTGTGTCGAACTAATAAAAGTATTTTTTGTTTTTTAGTTTAAATGGGAGAGTAAATTTGGGAGAAAGGATGAGTTTTCAAATTTTTAAAAGTACCCGATTCTCCCCCCCCCCTTTGTTTGTCCTCATATCTACACTAAATGACAAATTGATCAGTACAGTAGTTTAAGAATCACTATTTGTGTTACTGAAATTAATTTCTTGTCAAACCAATATTAGTAAATAGTTCCTAATTTTTATAACTTTCGGGACTTAATGTTACTTAAATGTTAACAACAGTTTGATAAAAATATCGAATCATTTATTGTTTACTTTAAAAAAAATTAAGCGAACTGTAAAATTTAACTGTGGATTTTCAAAAAAATTGCGTCTTGATTCATTTCTTACAATTGAACTCTGAAATGTGCATTTTTAAAGTAGCTCGATACTTTATTATGTTAAGAAAGATCTGTTAAGAAAACTGATTATGAAAAATCTGCATAATTCGACTACATAGGATTATCAATTTTTAAAAATTACCCCTTTTCTAAATGCAAATTATACTGAATTTACTCTTGTGTACTACTTTAACGAAATATCGCAGAATACTTTTACAAGTGGCGTATTTGATCATCTTATATTTTATGGAATGCGTCTTTCAGGGGTGCAGCCAGAAATTTTTCATGGGGGGGTTACGACTACTAAAACTCACATATATGCATACATATGTGTGATAAAGGAGTCAAGAATATACATTTTGTATGGCAAAAAATTCCTCATGGGGGGGTTATGACCCCCTAACCCCCCCGTGGCTACGCCCCTGGCGTCTTTAATTGATAACTAAAAACAGTGCCATCACTTTGCACATAATGAGGACCTTTTCCGAACAACAGTTGTGCTGTGGGATTAAGGCCAATTATCTACACAAGGGATCTAGGCCTGTGGGTGAGGTGCCCTCCGTGGGGGTCTTTGTAAGGGGACCTAATCCATATTTAAGCTAAGTTTCGGAGAAAACCACGGAAAACTCCGAACGATCAGGTCTACGGACGTGATTTGGTTTCGAACCAGGCACCTTCGTCTCCCAGTTCAATGCGCAATGCTCTATGCCACTATTGAGGCTCCGGATAACAGACACTTGTTTGTTTGGTTCAAACCATGACAATTTGTATCTTCCATTTCCCACTGTAATGCATCTAAATTCCAAATTTATAAAAATGCCTTTTTGCAGTAATCCCTGCTCCCTTTTTTTATTGAAACACTCTTGGTATTTTACAACTCTGTTTTTTTTCAAAAACAAGCATTCCAGGCTTCTTTTTTTAAAAGATTTAAATAGGTTCATCCTTCAAAGTTCTATCAAAAATAATGCTTTTTTAAGTTTTAAAACTTTGCACAGGAAATTAACTTAATTTTACAGCTCAGTAGGAAGATTAAAACGTATTTTTTCTCTAATTTTTTTCTAATGGCCGGTCTCTGCCTTGAAGACTTTGGCCACAACAGACCGAAATTTTTGGTCTCTTTATTATGGAGCACCTAGTTGGTGGACCAACTTCGACCCCTATGAAGGGACGGATATGACAACCACGCCCAGTCGAGGATTGAACCCAGGCCGCTGGAAGTTGAACCCAAAACCAGAGGACGGTGCTTTACACACCGTACAACTCGGTCGGCTTTCTTTAAATGTTTAGCATCTGATTTCACGTTGTGGATTTATCATGATTCCGCATACGTATACGTTACGCTGCAATAGCCTTATGTGAATACAGTTTCATTCAATTTCTAGAGTATTATAACTATTATTATTGTTGTTTCAATTATCCTTATAAGAAATTTAGCCTCAGCCCCCAATATTTCATTTTAACGTTTTCACCTCTTTCTGCTGGGTATCACAAGTTTAAAGGAAGCATGCTCATAAAAGCAAGAAAATTAAAAGCAAATATTGAAAAAAGTTGCATCTTCAGGATCAGGAACTGGTTCATGAAGAATGTACCTCGGGGCAAGCTGCTGATATCTGTTTTTGCAATCTGTTAGCGTGAATCTGAATTCCTGGAATCTTCGAGCTTCCATCTAGTATTTTCTGATAACAGTACGCCCGAACATTCAATGTCGTCGAGATCATTTTCCCAAACCTCTGGTCCGCGAAACTTTTGTGACTGTCCACGTACATCAAATTGAAAAGAAAAAAAAAAAATCCGGAGCAAAAGTCGTTTTAAATAAAATTATTTTTGAATAACACTTGATTCAATAAATAAAATACATCTTTATATAATATTTATTATTTTTGGCTGACGCCGGTCTGCGAAATATTTCTTTCAATTTTTGCCGGTCCGCAGTTATAAAAAGGTTGCGAAACATTGGTCTTGATTTTGCTGGTTTGAAGACTTCTCTCGATGTTGACTCTCAGTAGGTATTTGTTCACAGATTTTTGTAACGATTTTAGTATTCGTTATGAACTAAATTTTAAATAGAAAAGAGAAAGAAAAAGGCCGATATGCACATCAGTTAGGATAAGTATTCAGTTACCGTCTGCATCATTAAAAATATTCATTGCTTTGCAGGGGCGTAGCCAGAAATTTTTCATGGGGGGGGATTACGACTACTACAACTCATATATATGTATACGTGTGTGTGATAATGTAGTGAAGAATATACATTTTGTATGGCAAAAAACTTCTCATGGGGGGGGGGTTATGACCCCCCTAACCCCCCCCCTTCGCTACGCCCCTGTTGCTTTGAAATGTAGCTAGGAAATATAATATGTAATCTAAACATATGTTCTATCTTTTTAGAATTTGCATTTTAATTTTTCTTTAATTTTACAATACACTTAATGATCATTCCATTCAAATAAATGAAGAAACAGTTTTACTAAACGCACTTTTTGTTTTACAAAATTAATTTAATCCACAGTAAGACTTAGAAGGTGCTTTCTTTTTCAAATGTTCCAAACCAAATGTTAATCTCTTAAGAAATGCGCAGCATTATTCTAAAATAACTCCAGAACAATATATAATGCATATTTGTTCAAGCGTACTGAAGAATGAAAGAGGGTGCAATTTCTTGTAACCTCCTTTGACAAAGAATATTTTCCTTTTTATTTGGACGGTATCTAACGTCTGGAACTCATTTGTTAAATTATGTCTCGCTGCATTCAGTAATATCCTAAAAATTAATAGATAGCGTGCCCCAGGAAAAAAAAAAAAAAATCGAAAAACAACTCTGAAGCTGGCTCGTTCACATAATGGACAAAAATCAATATGCATTGATTAGAACACCACGTGGGAATCTGTCAACTTAAGGACCTAAAACATATCTCATGGAACACCTGGGGTTTTAAAGGCCGCCACATGAGATGTGTTCGATTGGAGCTGAAGGTAAACAAGAAGAAAACTCGTAGCTTATAATATTCCGCGTTAACGTCTGCTTAATGTCTGAAACTCTCAAATTAACTCGAGGACCCCTGCAGACTTGAGATTCTTGCAGCAGAATTTGTGGTTGTAGCCATGGGTTGCTATTTATGGCAGAATTCGTTATATAAAATGTTAATTGGATTGGTATTCTTGTTAGTCAGTATGGTTGCTTTTTTTAAAGTGAAATTGAAGTCTGTATTTTCATCCATTTGCAAATATTAAAGCAGAAATTCATAGATAGGAAGAGTAGTTCATTGTCAAAGTAACAACACCGTGAAGTTGCAATTTGCTGTTGTGCAACTACACTGACGAGCAATTCACTACTGCGTAACTATGTCTTCACCAAATATTTGTTGTCAGAATTTAAGGTTTACGCGAGTTTGGTGTATTATCGAGTTAAAATTGCGAACAAGTCGTTTAACAAGCATTGTCTACCTTTAAAAAATGCAAAACGCATTACAATGATTTTTTTTTTTTAATTTTTGGAGCATCTACTTTTATAAAGAGAACACACTTCTTAAATATTATTTAAACTTGAAATAAATTCGTCACTGTATTGTTCTTGAAATCGCGCTTTTTATAACTTGTGTTCCATTACCAGTCGTGATGCTTTTTGGTTTGATCTTCCGATTTCTACATGGATATCAACATTAAATTGCTCAATAACCTAGGTATTGTTACTACATACACTCTCTTTTATATACTGTCCACACAGTGAGTTTAATTTAACTTATTAGATGATTATTTTCATTAGTGTGAGTTGTGGCTATGCCCATGATAGAAGGCTTCTAGGTCCCCCTCTAGAAAAATCATATTTTGTAGGAGGCCAACTCCTGTATTCAGAAATGATAGACAGTACTTAACAAATATCTCTTGGTGAAATAAATTGCTGATTTTGTAGATTAAAAAAAATTATTATTATTACGTATTCATACAGAATTTCTCTGCCTTTAATTTATAAAATTTACGCCTTTATCTCTGTAATGAAAAATAATTGGGAAATAATATCATAGGATTATTGGAATTTTAAATGGCTCTTATTCCATTTTTAGATGCTATGTAAACAACTTACGATTTAAACACGTAGATGATTTATGTTTATAGTTTCGGTATTAAAACATCCAGCAACATATTACACATTAAATGAACATATCTCAAGTAAACTATGTTGAAAATGGTCAAAATGTCGAATATTTTTTTTAAGTACAAATTCTGTTTTGAACTCGGCAACAACAGCCACTGAAAAAAAAGTTCCCCCAGCTCTATTCTTCTTATCAGTTTGCATACCGCACAGTTGCATAATAATTTTGAACTGGGATCTAAGTCCGCTGTTGAACAACCTGCAATCATTTATGGAGACGTTAAGAACGGCCGTGAATATCTAAACAAGGTTCGTGCCTGTTTGTGGTCTTGCGTGCGTGATACAGAAACAAAGTATGAAGAGAAAAGGAGCCAATCCTAAACCATTAGTACTTTAAACACAGAAACCGCTTGTGTGTGGGAATAAACTGCACATGCTTCATCTCCCAAAAGCACCATTTTAAAACCATTTTATCTT
Organism: Cheiracanthium punctorium; assembly: GCA_038373885.1. NCBI lineage: Eukaryota > Metazoa > Arthropoda > Arachnida > Araneae > Cheiracanthiidae > Cheiracanthium > Cheiracanthium punctorium. Next base: position 320,111 of record JAWZYV010016735.1, on the reverse strand, counting down.
CCGAATGTCATTAACTTTCGGCGATTTGAATTAATCCCACAGTAATATAGTACTTACGTCCCAGAGGAAAACAAACACACTCGATGGAAATCTCGGCGCGGATAATAGTAAGTATTGAAGCGTCGTTAAAGCAGGTGATTGGTGCATATTAGAAGAATCACCTGCATGTCAAACATACTTGTACGAGTGCATCAAACACTCGAGAACGCTTGATGAATTATTAGGTAATGATGCTTTCGAAAATTATAAAAAATGAGAACACCTGCGCTCTGAGTCAGATTTTTGCCTGCTTTTAGATACCCAGGAAGTTTTCGTGGAAGGGGGGGGGGGTTGCCTGGTTTCCTTTTTTTATTGAACTGGCATAGTAATTACGGTCGTCAAGTTGTATTATTGGAGAGAGAAACTGATCAGATATCAAGACATAAGTGGTAACATGTAATATTCGGACAAAATATCCCACCGCTGCTGAAATCATGTCGTACATTAAGTATTGAATATTTCTGATGTTGTAGAATTTTTTTCATTGCTATCGTTGACTTAGTCTTAAGACTCAATAGCTTTTTTTTTTTTTTTTTTGTAAGCCAGGATTCAATAAGAGGAATGGGCACAAGATCGTTTCGAATCTATCCCCATTTTTTAATTAACTGGAAAACTGAGTTATTAAAATATCTGGCTAGCTCACTTTTGCCTTAAATTAAATATTTTCAAGCATTTTTTCTCTTTGCCTATTTTCCAGTCATAGTTGAAAGTTGCATGAACCGAGTTTAAAGTCTTCATTTGGCTGCGAGTTGGACACCTCTGATTTGATGAATTTGCTTATTAATCACTATTCCACCTAAGCAGATTCATTTTATTTTAATTTAGCCTGATATTACTTAAAATATTTTTACTATGGTTCTTTTCTTTAACCACCTTCGTAACTTTATGCAATTCAGGAAACCGCAGTCAAAGTTATTCAGCGGTAACTCCGCAATAAGCCGATTTAAACAGGATTACACTTAATCCGGTGAAGCCCAAACAACGCATGGAAACTTTCCAGCATGCTTCCTTAACTTTAAAGTTCTTATTGGAGTAAGTCACTATCTTGTTTATTGAAGGCAATATGATCTGAGAGGAAATGGGGGTACAGTTAAAATCGAAACGTTTAAAGGAAAAATCTTCTGAATGTAATTCGATCTTCTCTTGTACTTATTGTCCAATATGCTTTCATCGGCTGAATTGTATACCGAAATAATGAGAGCTCACAAATGAACGTGCTTAATTAATTTATTTACTTATTTACTTTTGTCATCATTGGTGGATGTGGAAGAATGTGTATCTTCCCAGAGATCTTTTGTGATAAACTGTTCTACATATACCCATTGAGTGAGAAAAAGAAATTCTTCAAAACGTTTACTAGGCATTCTGAAAGGCAACACGAGACGAATTTTCATAACTGTCACCATACCTACATCTGGGGTACTTCGTAACTACAATGATGTCCTACTTTTAGTTGCAGACAAAATGGTCGCGACCACAGGGGATGGATAAATTAATTGAACTGTGCTGGAGTATCTCTATGACTAGATATAATTTCAAGTCTGAGAAAATGTTTTAAAAGCGACGAACTATCTTTTTTTTTTTTGTTGTTCCTAACCAAACACAAAAACTGGTACATTTTCTCTCAGTAACATCAACTGCCGAATATGTGCCGAAACTGCCGAAGTAGCTTATCGAATTACTATTCAAAATTGCAGAAGCCACAATGGGAACTATATATACCCATCCCAATAGTAATACATGTACTGTTTTCTCATACCTCTAACTTTAAAATAAGACGATTCATTTCAAATAACAATAAATATTTTATATATTCAACAGTGACTAAGCAACTAATTTGCGATGTCATAACCCTGTGAACATCTACTCGTACTGATTTCTATTAAAATCCCATATTTCTTTTTATCACTGGCACACTACGAAAATAAGAAAAAAGAAAAGAAACTTCGACTAGCATTAATAGCAATAACTTCACTGGTAACTGAATTGCGGACTTGCTGAAGCAACCTCTAGTACCTTGTCAAACTCAAGAGTCTGAGAAATCCCAGAAACATCGCCGAACACAATTTACGTTCGTTCTTCAAAAACCGATACATGTATCAATTTTTGTACACCATTTTTACAAATATGTAACCTTGAAATCAATGATTCAATTTTAAGTAGCTCAGTACAGTATATCGACCCGTCAGTATGCAGTAATCTCCAGTATCCATCGATATTAATTGCTATTAAAATCACGTAGTTCCTCTTTTCATCATCGACAGACCAAGAACGTGAAAAAGAAAAGAGAAGAAAAGAAATCCCGCCGCAAGTGGCATCACAGAAGCAACAACTTAGCATTGAAAACTTAATTCCGGACATGTGCCCAAGCCGTGAAAGCACCCCATCAAACCCCGAGTCGAAATCCCAGAAACAGCGCCGGACACGATTTGCGCCCGTCTCCCATACCGATACATGTACCATTTCTTGTATCTCTTTCATTTGTTTCTTTCTTTTCCTTTAAACAGGATATTTGTGTTCTGGCTCACGTTGTACATTTCTGAAGATGCGCAAAGTGGATAAGGTCTGATCGGGAGAGTAGCAGAAGCAGCTGCGTGTGGACTCATGTCGAAGTTCAGACGTTCTCGCATGGATGGATTTAGAGGCTATATAGACGTGCGTGCGTGTGTGTGTGTGTGGCGAGAAATAAGAGAATCAGAAAGGGAAGACGATGAAATCGTGAGAAGTTTTGATAAAAGATGTTTAAAGGACAATAAAGAAGTGACGGAAAAGTACTTCAACCGTTTTTGAGATCTGAGAAGGATGGGGGCGGACTTTGGTCGAGCTGTGTATCTTCTTGCACGTGTTGCTGAACAGGAATTTTCTTCATCATATAGTAAATGCCGATAAAATTGCTGATTTCGAGAGGTTCTTTCGAATGTTTGTACCAGTAGAAATTATTATCGGAATAACACTAAAATAAATTAATAACGGTACTTATTTTTGGCGTCCAAGCCTGACGACTTGTAATGTGAATCAATCGCAAGACCGAATGTCTTGCCTAAGCCGAAGCCGAAGCCTCAAGTAACGAAAATGATAGATGATCCGTATTCTATTAATATTATATTAACAGCCAATAATCGGACACTATGTTAAGACTGTCGCTTCCCTTACCAGCAACTTTGCAATTCAGAACAAATTTCATTTTTGACTGTACCCATCTGTTGATATGAACAGAAGCACATGAGATGGATATTTCCACAGAGGCATACATCTTCTCAATATTGCTTTAAACATTTTAATTTTGATACATTTGGTTCACAACCCTCTGAAAAACTGCGTTGTTCCGCTACCCAAAGTTTTTGGTTACGCTCTGACAATGTCTGTTTCTATCATTGTCAAGTAAAAAGACAAAAGACCTTGTTTTTTAAACTTGGTTTCAATTTGGTTTTTGGTTTTGTGAAGTTCCAGTTTATTTTTTTATTTTTCTACTGAAAATTTTATTCATTCTCTTATTTTTAAACGTGGACATTGAGGTAATAAATATATTACTCATTTTACAACTGAAACATAGTTTTGGAGTTCACAAACTTCATATCTGTTTAACAATAATAAATGATTTAAGACTAAAAGTTATAAATACAAATTACTGCAACTTGGTGGACATAAATTTCTCAAATTGAAGAGGTTTTTCCCTCCGTTCAGTAGAAACTAAAACGGGAAAGCAAGACACACGAGAAAATATTATAAGTACCGCCAATACATTCGTAGAAGAATAAAGAATATCTAATATAAAGTATTGGTAATATGATCTTGTTATATTACACTGCTCAAAACAATTAAAGGATACTGTAAGTTTTATATAAAACAACGGTAGAAGAGAAATTTTTTTGCAGAAAACGGAAAAAGCAAAAAATGCAAATTTTTCACATTTTCATACTGGAGTATGCAAATTTTTAGTTTGATGTCAAATGCAACGCTTTAGTGGCAGAAAATTAAATGTAGCCTTCAACTTAATAAAAGATAAAGTGGAAAGGACATTCCGTAAGTATTTTGTTTTGATGAGTGCAATGAGTCAACGGAGGATTTTAACTGAATTAGAAGCTTGGACAGTTGTTGGTCGGTTAGAAGGGTGCCAAGCACAAGTCGAAGTAGCAGAAGCCATTGGAGTCGCTCAAAGTGTGCTATCAAGGATCTGGAACCGTTTCATAGAGACTGTAAATGCAAGACCAGGTCAAGGTCATAGATTTGCATCAACGCCCAACGGATATCGATATTTAACACTAACGGCTCGGAGACACCGAAATATGAATGCCACTCTTCTTCAACAACAACTTCATTCGGCAACTGGCACAAGAGTTTCAACTCAAACTTTCCGAATCGGCTCCACGCTGATCGACCCATAACTTCAATATCCTTTAACTGTTTTGTTCAGTGTATAGGGACCTTTTTTTTAATCAGAATGATTTCCATTAAATAGCATTGCTAAAACTCTTGATGGATTATAGCACAGTTTATGAAATGATTAGTTAAAAATTTAGTCATTCTATTGAACATCTGAGCCTAATGTTCAGGTTTAAAGCGTCGAGAGAAATTCTGGTTTAGATTATTCAACAATTACCTATAGTCTTCAAGAGAAATCCTGTAAAGATAACAGCACATAGCATTTAGAAATAAAGAGCTTTTAAAGCCACTATATCCTTGGCCTGATGTAACATAAAATAACGTAAACATTTCTCTGGTAGTATAACCCATTATACCCTTAATATATTTCATCCAATTTGCTCCATTTACAACGGAAGCATGCCACCTTATGCTCTGTAAAACCACCGCTGCATTCACGGACAATTGGAGGGGACTTCAAGGAGAAAATTTCCTGGCTTATGGGTGGATGGTGTAAGGCTATCAACAAAAACTTAAGAGGTTATATTGCATGGTATTTATATATGTTATTGGGCGTGTGTCTTAAAATTTACATTTCGATTGTCCCTGACAGTTCTGCGGTTAATAGTCACAGCGAGTTATTAGTTTAGAAATGCATAGTGGATTAATGTTAAATCGAAAGATCACTAATGCATAGTAACCAAATTAAATGATGAAACACTTACGCATTTGAAATTTTCTCTGGCGTCTTTCAGTTTGTAAGAAAATGTTTAAAGTTTGTAGAAGATGCTGACTGCAGATTAAATTTCAGCGCTGTTTATTATTCTTATTATTTACTTTTTGGATCTTATATAACTTGGTATATAACAACAAACAACAAAACGAAGCTGCAAATTTCGGGGTAACCAAAATACAGATTTTATTTTACCTTATTTTATTTTATTTTTAATTCCATCAATTTGGAAACATTTTAAAGAAAGAAATTCGTTTGTTAACACCAATGAATTATTTGTTTTCTATTTTACAAAAAGGCACTAAGTATTATAGATAAAACGAGTTAGTCTGCTAAATAGCATGTTTTAGTAGATTTAAAAATCAATAAAAATTCAATTTTTCATAATAACTTCCTAAAAACTTTTGTAAATTACTCGTTTAATGGATTTATAACTTATATAACATTAACTAAGTGATAAAGTTGTTATAAGTTCTAACTAGTGTTGTTATGTGATTATTAATTACAATCATAAGCTGAATAAATTAAGAAATAAAGTAATTTTGATTATAATCTCTATGGGCTACCTAGACACTACTTATGGTGCTAGGCAAGCTTAGTGTGCTTAGTGTGGTAGGAAAATTGTCATTAATTGAATATACAATAGACCGGGTTTTTCAAACTGTGTTCGGTTGTTGTTATCGTTTGTATTAAGGCAATCTGTACGAGGGGTGTCTGCCTTGTATGGGGGTGCCTTGATTGGAGAACTTTCTATGAAGTTCTAACGCGTATTCACGTTACATCTGGAGAAAACCGACCAAAACTCCAGACCGTTAGATCGACAGCCGTGCGACAGGCCCTAAACGAGAACTGTGTTCGGAGGAGCACTGCCCCTCCTAAAGGCAGCAAGTACTCCCCGAAAAAATATTTTGTTTTCTTAGCCCTCAAATCACTTGAAAATTTGTGGAAATTGATGTTAAGAAGATTTGAACTAAAGAATATCTCTCTCCCCCACCCCACCTCTCCAAAACTATATTTCACTGGAAACATAGTAGTTATTGTATATTATATTTTTGCTCGTGAAAATTATTTATTATTACTTTATTATTTTATTTTATTTTATTACTTGTTGTTGTTGTTGTGAATTATGATCCCTAACAACCTCGGCAGAGAGTGAATCTGCTGTAAATTTTTCGATTACGAATTAAATAAACGAAATTTACGAAATAAATAAAGAACTTTGTAAATAACACACATAAATAATTTGTTTATGTGTGTTACTTAAAAATTTTTTTGTAAGCTTTAACCTCTAAACCAGGTATGGCAAACTTTGGAAAGGGGCAAACTTTGGAAAGCTGCGGGCCAAATTTTAGAATGTTAAAGAAGTCGCGGGCAAAACTTTAGAATGTTAGCAAAGTCGCCCGCGGTATAATCGGGATTTGTATGGGATATTGAATGGTTTATTTGAGTTTTGACACGTCCCGCGGGCTGGATCAAAAGCATCCTCCCGCGGGCCGGAGGTTGCCCATATGTGCTCTAAACACTAGTTTTTTTTTTTTCTTTTTTTTCAAGTTTTAATATTGTAAGCCTGTATTGTCCTCTCCGTTCACTGTAAAGTTATTTCTTGCATCGAACTACTGGATAGTTCGAACTCTTTTTCCACGGGAACTTTCGAATTTGAGTTAACGAGTACTGGAAGGATGTCAGTGCCGCTAAAGTGATACCGCCCAGTTGGTTCATTTCATTATCCGAGAGCAATTTCAAGTTCGCAGTGAATGTGGTCATCACTCATTGGAATGCATTGCACGGCGTTTTGTGGCGTGCTTCAATGACTTTACATATTTGACGCTAGATCTCGTTTCATAGCAAAACGATTTAATTAACTTGAGAGTGCCGAAAACCTTATTAGTTTTGCCAATAAAACTTCCCCTCTGCATTCGTATTCACGTCGTTTCGATGTTTGATTGGGATTATCCCGCATACGTGTGCAGAATGGGACATGACGCGTCCCTGCCTCAACACACGAATCCGAAGTCAATTAAGTCTATTACGTGCAGGATGAGGATTTTTCCAGACACGTGATCTTGTCGTGCTGCGAAAAAGTGGTATTAAAGGAAGAGAACAGGGTGATCAGTTTTCCAGCCTGAAATGCGTCCTTAAATACAGTGAATTTCCGATTTTTATGTTCCGTTCTTTCTTTTTGTTTAAGGAATTACGAAAGCTCTCATTATTCAAAAAATTCCTTTTTTTCCCCTATTTTGACTTAGTTGTCTCTCAAAAATCACAACAATAATGCTAAATAATTTCCCGTTTTCGGCAACTTAAATTATTGTTCAAATTATTTTTTAGTACTAACTTATTCTAACTAACTTAACTACTAAATAAAGAATGGAATAACAAATTGCTTGTTATTCCATTCTTTATTTAGAGGTGTGTGACAAAAAGTATTCTTAAGAAAAATTTATAATTCTCTAAGGTATGTCTCATCACCCAATATTTATATTTTTCATACATTGACGGTCTGAAAACTATTTTATGGTTCAAAATTTTCATTCGTATGTCGTAATAAGAATAACACTTATAGCTAATATAAAATTTATTATTACATAAAATAATAACTAATATTATTTTATTCTTATTGATGGGCACAATTTCGTAAGCATGTAAAATTAGAAATATATTTATCGGAATTTTCTCTCAATTTTTATAACAAAAAAAACCAGTTGTGATCGAAATTTAAAAAGCACTAAAGAATACCGATATTATATATAAATAAATATATTTTTTCGAAAACACACACAAGAATAACAAACAGAATTCCTTTTCACTGCGTTACCAGACTAGTTCTTTTCCCCATTCTGTCGGTGTAAATTAATTAGTATGCTGCCAATACTTATAACTATATAAAATTTTGCGCCAAGCCATGACACTACTGATTAGGAGTGGATAAGTTCAGGTCCTGATTTTCCGTTTGGCTCCATCTAGGGCCGCCAGAATTTTTATCTTAAAAGAAAATAAATCCAAATTATTATTTTTATTTTTATTTTTCACCTTTTAGTAGCAATAAATAATATACCATATTATGGTCTTTTGTTTTTTGATAATGTCTAGACTGGTGCGCTTCAAATAGAAAATTCTTGGTAAAATGCTACTTTCACATCGATTCGGGATTTTGCACATGTGTGTATGTTAATTTCGGAAAATTCATGCTGTCAATCAAGCTGATCCCAAGTTGTTCTTTTAACCAAAATTTTTCTAGATATGACCCTGGTTTGATTTAGTTTGAAGATCAGCTGTGAAATTTGCATGACAAAACAACTTATTCCTATATTTCTAATTAATTGCCTTAAAAAAATTGATAAAAAATTTAAACTCGCCTACGTAATACAATACGAAATGAAAATGCATAGCCTGCTAGAATAAACATTTCTTCCGGAATAATTTCTCTTCCGAATCTCTCCGCCTGCGAGCTGCAGAAATTTTCGTTCTTCTCGCGACTTTTAAAGTTGTTTACAGTGCGTGACTTCATCCTCGCCTTGTGTAAAAGTTTCTGACTTGCAAGCTTTTCGCCGCATGCATGTTTCTTGCACCCAATATTATGCAACGAGCGAATGCTTGCACACAGTGCAACTTATTCAAAAGTAAAATTTCAAAAACTAAAGCAGTTGTTAACCGAGATTGTCTCCACTTTCTCGCTCCTGTTAGACGAAATGGGAGTTTTTTTCTTTTCCATATTCAGTTGAAATCTCGCCATTGAATTGGCGAAGTTGAGCCGAGTTATAATGTCAACTTAACCCTTTGAGGCCCAACCCTTTCCCAATGCTGAAAAAAGGGCAACGGCTGCCCTTTTTTCAGCATTGGGCCATCTGTCCTGCTGTTCTCGCATTCTTCCATTTTTCAGCAGATGTCAGTGCTGTTAAAAATAATCGTGACAATTTTTTTACGGGAAATGACGTGCTAAAAAGTAAAGGATTCTCATGGAGCTATGTCACCCGACACTATTTTTATAGAAATCAAATCTATTCTTCGTGACTGATCAGCCGACTGACTCAACAGTCAAAACGTCAGAGTTTGGTGTTATAAGAGCGGGAACACTGCGCGTTAAAAGGTTAACCCTTTGACGCCCGGAGATTTCACCGTAAAAACAAGCTTGTTCCAGCGCTTTCACTGCTAGTTGCCAAAGAATATGGTTAAATGGTCCCAACTCTGAAAAAGTGCAACCATTGCGATCCATCCGTTTAACTACCTGCAGCGTGGCAGTTGATCGAATTCTGACACAGCTGGCTGTGCTAGAGAACTTCTTTAGCTCTGTGGCACCAGTTGGACGATTCAATCGACCACCATGTTGTTGGTACTTAAATGGATCAATGGCAATGTCTACACTCTTTCAGCGTTTGACAGTCTACCCAGTTGGTCTTCTATACTGATGTGAAAATGCTTTTTTCTAGGGGTTAAGTTATGTCCACGTGTCAACTAAGAATTCCCCTACGCAATCTAATGTTATATTCTTCGGATTTACTCATTTTGAAGTTCATTTAAGAGGCAAAAAGAGGGAAGCTCATGCGTAATATGGAGATTTCCTTGAAATTCCCACCGCAGTTTGTTACCTCTTCCATTCGTCTTGTCACAGAGATGAGGTGGCAGAAATTCTCTTTGTGTGCCTCCCGGCATTACCTAGATGACATTAAAAGGCAATCGTAACGGTCAATAGCGGGCACAGGACGACTAAATGAACACAATGAAGTAAAAAATCATGTACCGTTTTGAGATTTGCTAAAAATGTCCGAAAGTGTATACATTAAGTTACAAAGCAAGTTTTATTGGTTTATTTTCTAAGCACAAGTACGACAGATATTCATCCATGATGTTGCGTGGTAAAACATCGACCGTTTTTTCCAGATTTTTTTCTTTCTTTCTTTCGGGGAAAGCTCGACAAAATATTTTTCTTCCATCTTTTTCTATGCCTCTTGAGAACGTACATTTTCCTTTTGTGATTCCTTTATTGAAACCTTCAATTCTGCATTACTAAAAATCCACTCTTTATTTTTTACTCATACGTATTTTTTTTTCCATGCATAAATTATATATTGATTCTGGCCTCCGTTAAATTCATTCATGACTTGGTATAATTTATAAAATGATTTTGAAATTTATAAAGTTTTTCTGCTAGCACGTTTAACTAAAAAAAAAAAATAGTGGCTACCAAAATTTTTAAAAAGGGGAACAAAGCTTAGTAGTAAGAAAATTTTTCGTGACCCAACTTCCGCCCTCGCTTTGAGTTACGGTTGCAGAAAGAGAACAGCGGTCCCTGGAAGGAAGCAACGGCAGCATACACACAGAAGGGGATTCTCTGCTGCCATCGTTGGGATTGGTTGAACAGGTTTAAAAAAAACAAAAAACACCAAAATATTCTTAACCCTTTGACGCGCAACCCTTTCCCAATGCTGTAAAAAGGGCAGCCGTTACCATCGCTCGACTCAACTACCAGCAAGATGGCGGACGATCGAAACGTTCATCGCGTGCCACAGATCTAGAGCACAGCCAGCTGTGTCAAAAAAGGGTCTCTAGATCTGTGGCACGCGATGAACGTTTCGATCGTCCGCCATCTTGCTGGTAGTTGAGTCGAGCGATGGCAACGTCTGCCCTTTTTTCAGCATTGGGCAATCTATCCTGCTGTCCTCGCATTCTTCCATTTTTCAGCAGATGTCGGTGCTGTTAAAAATAATCGTGATTTTTTTTTTTTACGGGAAATGACGTGCTAAAAAGTAAAGGATTCTCGTGGAGCTCTGTCACCCGCAACTATTTTTATAGAAATCAAATCTATTCTTCGTGCCTGTCAACAGTCAAAACGTCAGAGTTTGGTGTTGCCAGAGAGGGAACACTGCGCGCTAAAGGGTTAATTACTGCCAGCGAAAGTGGAATGACTAATCGCTGTGAAGAGAGAAACGGCACCAAAGAAAAACTTGCGCAAAGACGCCAGGTGCTTCGTTTAAATAAATTTTTAATTTCTCTTCATGCCCAAAATTCAGGAACTCCGTCCCTGGACTTTCCCTGTGCACTGTTCCCGAAAAAAAAAAAAAGACGGAACTTAAGTGAGGAAGAGAGGGGAGAAAAAACCCAAAGAAACTGCGTTTCGTGATTGAAAATAAAACTTCCTCCCCCCCCTCCCCCCGGGGACGTGCTAAGACTTTCGAAAAAGCCCATTCCCCAAATGGATGCCCCGGCGAAAAAATTGCAGATGCCTGAACGTATCAGCAATGCCTTGATAAGGAAAAAGAAGCCTGATAACACTTGGGCCGGGACTTCTGTGGTTTTATGTGTGTGCGCACTCCCCCGTAAGGTATTTCTTTTTCCTTTGGCTTTTTTTTTTTTTTTCCGCTTTACTTTTCCTTTTTTTCTGCTGGTAGCAGGCTCTCAGACTAAATAAAGGACGCGAGGAAATGTTAGGAAATATTCCGGGACTGGTAGTAAGGTAGTCTTTTTTAGTGCATGTTGTGTCTCGAAAACGGCTGCTGCGAGTTGGATGACGGATGAGCCGGATGTGTGGTCAAGCACCCCTTCATGCGTCCATATTTGACCGTACGTGCAAGTGTCCTCTATTTATAGATCAGACTGAATGAATGTGATTTTGTTTTGTTGATGCGAAACTCAGATCGACAGCTCAGTGTTAAACGTATCACTGTTATTTCAGTGAATTATTTGAGCACATGCAGGGTGTACCGCAAATGACACCCTGATTTAAAAGTTTACAAAAAGAAAATTCAAAAACAAAGATCAATAGATTGCTGCAACAAACGGTATGTTTAGCTGTAAAAATTTTATAAAGAAATTTAGTCGCAAGATCCGCTAGCATACGCAGCTGCAATCGCAGGTCTCCACCATAACGGATTGGCCTCCCTCCCTATTTTTCTGATCTGACTCGTTGTGTGCCAACCTTCTAAGGGATACATTGAAAGACGCTGTCTACTGGAACCATCCTAACACGATGGACGAGCATGAATCGTCGATGCTGTTGTTGTGAACAAGTGTATCGGATTTGTGTGCTTGGCTCGAAGCCGCTTATACAGGGTGTCTACCAAATTTCTGAAAGTCCATTTCCTGACTTTTTCCCGACTTTTTCCTGACTTTTGGGAGGTAGAAGGACACAAGCGTATATAAGTTTCCATTTCCGGGGGGGGGGGGTTATTTTAAATGTTATTGTTATTAGACTTAATATTAATGTTTTAAAATATCTGCTGGGAGGCCCGGTCGACAGACTTTCAGCAACCATTCTAATGAAGAGATAAGTCCTCCAAATTGAACACTATCCAATACTTTAAATTCAAAAAATAAAACGAAACTCAAAGAGCGCACACTTTCTAAGAAAAAAAAAGGGGCCAATTGCTTGTGTTATATGCGAGCATGCATACATAAATATTGAGAAATATTAAGCAATAAAAATAAATACCTACGTGGAAAATAAAATGATTGAATAAATCATGTATGATCATCTACTAATCCCGTCCACGATACTTCTAGCACAAATTTTAGCCACTTTCGTCTTCCTACACTTCAAATCCAGAATTAAAATAAATAAACAATGATTGAAATTCTATTGCAAACCAGACGGGTGATCACGCGCTGACGACAGCTTTTTTACCCTCCCGTCACGATGGATGAGCCCCCATTTTTCCCTCCTTATGCAAACACATGGCTTGATGCTTTCGCGGTCTGAAAAATGCGTTGCAGTTGCTTTCGGTTCCCAGTCTGACAAATAGGAAGGGTTAAAAAAAAGGGATACCGAAAAAAAAATTATTCTTTTGGTGAATTTTCCGGACCCATTATCCAATTTCCCGGTTTTTTCCAGACTTTCTGGACCCATTTTCCAATTTCCCGGCTTTTTCCAGACTTTCCGGATTTTCCGGAGCGGTAGACACCCTGTTATAAGTCCTCGTCAGAAGGACAACACAAAGGGAATCTTTTTAAGGGGTGTCCTACCTAACCCATATTTACACTAAGTTACGGAGAAAAACACAGAAAACTTCGAACGGTTGGGTCGACGGACGCGCGATGGGTTCCTATTCACTTCGCCTGTCTACTAGTATTACCAGTGACATAACCACTGGTGAGGCTGAATCGTAGGGTTTGGGTGGCATGTGAATCCATTTCCGTTGAGACATTGCCGGCTGTGATGACAAATTTCACTATTCGCTTGTGCTAACTCTTTATATCGTAAGGGCAGACATTTTGGAAAGATTGTGATTAACTACTTGCAAATATTGAGTGTATGCTTAAACATGATGATAGTCAGTCGACTTTGATTTGCAACGCCATCTGTTGTTACGAGTGGTGTACGCATGGTGGGGTTTGGGGTTTCTCCCCTCCAGTGGCGCACCCAGGATTTTAGGGGGGGGGGCTGGGCTATATACAAATACTGCTGAACTCGGTTATAGTGACCTCGATTAGTTACAACTCTCTTATAACGTCAAAATATTCGGTACCACTTGACTGTCCCATAGAACACAAGCCCACAAGCAATGTAACTCATTTTAGAGTTATAAATAATTATCTAGTCTTTTCAGTGACATTGCAGCCGAGTTTAGGAGTGTTTCATAAACTAACTGTAAGCATTTATTCAAAAACTTTTTAAATAAATGTCTTTTTTGGTCAGAAATAATTTGAAGACAATTAAAAAAAGAAAGAAAGAAATTAGCGTCAATTTTTCATTTTTTTGAAGCTTTTCACTTCTAACTTTCTACCTTCAGAGGGGCTTCAGCCCCCATAGTCCTCTCTGTGGGTGCGCCTATGCTCCCCTCCATCCTTTGTCGAAGATTTTTTAACATAAAATCCATTAATTTTTAATTTTCAACAAAAAGATTACGCCTTTCAACATTAAAATTGCATCCCATAAACCTTCTCTCCTTAAAAAAAGTCAGTGTATGCCTCTGTATGTTTAGTTATTGTAACTACTATTTCGAAACTTCTGTGTAATATTTTTACGTGTTACATGATTAATACGCAGTTTGCTGCATTCTGTTAGTGATTTTTGTATTTGAAAATTTTAATTTTAAAACCAGAGTCTTATTTGCTGGACACCCTGTATATCAATAATATCGTCCAGATTTGTTGTGTCATTTCATTAATTCCTTTACATTCATTATGCATTAAAGGACAGTTATGGACATAGTATTTAAAGGCCAGTTTTGTAATAAGTATAAATATTTGAACACATAAACCAGGTTCTACCTTACAGCTACACACAAAAGGGAAGAGTCCTTGTAATCCTCACAGAAGGGTTGTCCTCCCCCCCCTCCTCCCGCAAATTAATGTTGAATATTCAACTATCTTCGAAACATTTAAAAAAAATCGTGGAACCATGTTTAATCCTGCGCTATTATCGTTGGAAATTGAGAAAGATTCTCTTTTCGTATTTGGCAAGGCACAATGCTCAGAACAACGTTTGGCGCACAAGAAGAGAATCTGTGCTTTTGCGTCTTTGTAAAGACGGATCCGAACATGCTAAATATCTGTTCATCATGAAAGAGGTAGAGATTAAACCTTGAACACTCTTTGGGTACTTGAAATTTTCAAAATCTCCGTAGAAGAAAGAAAGAAAGAAAAAAGACCTTCACAAACTACTTAAAAAAAAAAAAAAAATCTCTTGTCAAATTTTGACGTTAATGAAAATAGGAAAGAGAGCAGGGGGATCGCAATTTACTTATTTATTTTCAGTTCCGCCCTATCTTGTTTTCTCTTGTACATACTATAGAAGTGCTCCCCTGCCAAGTTTTCAATTTCCTTAAATTAATTAACTTTTCCACTGAAGCCGCGCAACTAAAGCCAGTCTAATAATGATTTGTGTTAGTAACGGAAACAAAAGTCTGGCAAAAAGTCTGCAGAAAAAAAAACAATCCCCCGAATATTCCCAGACTGTGTATCGTCACGCTGAGGTACGAAAGAGTCCTGCAAGTTTTGGCGCCACAAAAAAGAAGAAGAGAGAAAGAAAAGGATTACAAATGAAATCCAAAAAACTACCGACTTGAAGTTGCTCAAAAAAAAAAAAAAAAAAAAAAAAAAAATCATTCGAGAACAATTTAGTTCATAGAGTGAAATTTAATTAAGCTTCCACCCAAAATAGCTCTGATATCCCAAGAAACTGAAAGATTGTTTTTTTTTTCTTTTTTTTTTTAACAGAATAATATCCTTTTGGTACAAGAAATTTGAATTTTTATTACTGACGGTCATATTTTTCCAGTCGGTTCCATCCTTTACTTGAGTGACATTTTTTTTTTCTGATTTCTAGAATAAGACCGCAGCACAGATATGTGAAGACGCAAGATAGCAGGGGGCAAGGGGATATTTTTCACATTATTTTTACACCTGTTTTGTGTTTTGAGTTTCCATTAACAAGATGCAATGATAAATTATTTATCATTTTTGCGAGACAAAAGTCGGGCCAGACTATGTTTAGACTATGTAGTCAGAAATAGTCATTTCATAAATTGATGTAGATGTCTTTATTTTTTTTTTTCCTGCGAAAGTCGGGGGGTGGGGGGTGGGAGGAGGTCAGGAGTACATCTTACTTTTATTCGAAAGAGCGGAGAGCCTCTCAAATAACTATCGTGTCCATCTTATAAATATTTCTGGCAACTGTCATTGTGCTGTATTAAAAATACATCCACAGCTCACCCCCCATTTGAGCCGACAAACAAGACAAAATGCTTTAATATTTCCCCAGAAAAGAAAAGAAAGGAAACCAAAGAAAAATAAAAAATATATATAATCGTACATACTTAAAAACAACATTCCTGGGGACGTTTTTATGCTGTAAGTTAACTACATTTCGTTTTGTTTTAAAAATAGTGTAAAAGTTGCGAGAGTACTGCAAACTGAACGCTTTTCTTATTATGCACGTATCTCCCAGGGAGGAATGGGAAAGGCCTGTGAAGTGTAAGGTGAAATGAAGAATGAGAAAAATGCAGCATTTTTACGGAATGTTACTCCGAAGGGAAAGTTCACGGAGTAAATTTATGGAAGATTATTCGTGCGTCGTGCTGGGTTCAGAATTAGACTGACTGAAAGAAGTTTTTTTTCTTCTCCTCGTGCCAAATATCTCTGACAAATTCGTGCGCATATTTGTCCTTAAACCTAGCGTGGAAATTCGTCCGAACGAATATATTCGTTTCGTTGCTTGTAAAGCGTCAGTTTGCGTTTATTAGAAAGTTATATTGTGTTTTGTATTGGCATTGTAATTCTGTCAATGTTTTTGTAAAGTATATCCAGTAACTATAACAAAAACAAAAGTTATCTTTACAACTATTTATGAATTCGAAGAGAACTTACATACCCTATTTATAACATTTATTAAGCAAAAAATGAATATTTTGGTTCTATTTTGAATAACCTTTATTTTTAATTAAATTTAGTGTAATTTGCTAAATCATGTAAGTCAATTTTTAGGATACGTTGTGTATATTTTGAATAGAGTATACAGTTTGTAAACAGGTGTGTGAAAGCTCGGGGTGAATTTACCAACGAAAACTGTCAGTTTTAATGGAACCATAAAAACAATTTTGGCAAAATTTACTTAGATAAAGAATTGGCTTGGCATTTTCACCGCATCGGAATCCGGAAAAGTCCCGCAAACGCTATGGCAGGAGGAATTTTCTCACATTGTATTTTGCACTCCTTGCGAGTACTTTCCCCACCCCACCCCTAATCTAGTTGCAATATCCGCAGAATTCCCCAAATTCTCAGTTTCTGGAGTGCTGAGAATGCCCCTCTCCCCATCTTGAAGTACCAATTACTACGCATAAAATAAATTTAAATGTGTGCATTCAAATAAGATTCTCTCTCTCTTTTTTTTTTAATTATTCGAAAAAGAGAAAGAAAGAGCAGCTACCAAACTCATAAGTAATGAAGACAGCAATTCACAAGCAGTTCGAAAAAATTACACGCAAAATACATTGGTAAACAGCTTTGAATTTGTCAGCAGCGTTTAAGAGATATTTGGCTCAGAGGAAAAGAAGAAATAAAGAACTTCTTCCAGTCAGGCTACTTCTCAACCCAGTGCGAAACGCGAATAATCTTCCATAAATTTACTCCGCGACTTTTTCCTTCGGAGTAACATTCCGCAGAAATGCAGCATTTTTCTCATTCTTCATGCCACCTTACCCGCCCCGCACCTTTCCCATTCTCCCCTGGGAGATTCTTGCATAATAAGAAACGTGTTTCGATTGCAGTCTCTCTCGTAATTTTTTTCGTTATTTTGTTTTTCTAAACGTAACGCACTTACAGAGTCAAGAACGTACGGGGGGAATGTGGTTTTTAAATATGTACGTTTATGTGCTCTCTTTCTAGGTTTTCTCTATTTCCGTTTTTGAGGCAATATTTAAATGTTGCTGCGAGTCTCTGCTAAGTGGGGGTAAAAGCAAAATGTACTGGTCAGGGCCTTATTATCGCGTGAACAAATCGGGACTTTGCCCAGGACCCCCAATTTAAATGTTGTTCTAGAATATTCTTTTTTATGTAAAAATTTTATGAAAAATAAAACATAATTCATAGGTGGGGGCCCCCTAAATTCATCAATGCCCGGGGGCCCTGTTGGTCATAATCGGACCCTGGTACTCGTGATGAGGCAGCAACGATTCAACCCTTTTGAAGCGCAAGGCGTTGCCATCGCTCGACTTAACTACCAGCAAGATGGCGGACAATCGAAACGGATCGGATGGCGGCACAGCCAGCTGAGTCAAAAATGGGTCTCTAGATCTGTGGAACGCGATGAACATTCCGATCATCCGCCATCTTGCTGGTAGTTAAGTCGAGCGATGGCAACGGCTGCCCTTTTTTCAGCATTGGGAAAGTGTTGCGCCTCAAAGCGTTAAAGAAATGTTTTAGGATGACCACCCCCTAATACCATAGGATGTCACAGAAGTGTCACAAACTAGTTATTTGTTACCAGTCACCAAGTGACTTCGGTGTCAAGTCACAATGTTAATGCAACTGCTGATTCTTTAGACTCTAAACTAAAGGGACATATGGCAGTTTTCTCGAATTTTAAATCTGAGTCTGTTATTGCAGATTTTAACCAGTGATTTCGATGAGAATTCCGAGAAAATACGAAAATATCTCGTTGTAGGAAAATGTTTAGATTAATTTTTAAAAACTTATTATCCTTTATCGTAAAATTTATGAATTTGAAAAATATACGAGTACCTCTCTTACCTTTTGTAAAGTGATGGTATCGAATCTCGTAAAAATCTCTTATAATATGTCTGTTAACAGCAGAAAAAATTGTTCAAGAAATTATTAGTTTTAAAGAAAAATAAATAAATATAAACACTTAATTTATTAATTAGTGTATCTTTCCTCCCTTTATAAAAAGTAAAAATTTCAATTTTTAAAACTCATTTTAATTCACTCAATTATTTTAGTCTCGTTTGTAAATCGATGTAGGTATCTAAATGCAACCTAAATTTTAATTTAGACTAAGCGAAACTTTCGAATGTTCTGTGTATCTTTTGAATTGAGTCATTTAAAAATGATATGTAAATCTCTGAAGGGCACTATTGGTTCGTCATTAGGGGTCAGAGGGACCTGCCCAACCACGTAACAAGCATCAATCAAAATCTCTTCCTATTATGTAGCACAGTTCTTTTAATAATTTACTTTTATTGGAAAAATGCACGCATTTGATTCTATTTAATACTATCCCTTTAAAAAAGCCAGTTATGATTTTTTATGTTTTATTTTTATTTATTTATTTATTTTTTTTTTTTCATGCATGGGACATGATCTTGTTTGCTCTGAACTTGCCGTCTTTCTCCCTTTACCGGGTCGTCATGTTTGGCATAAAGCACGAAAACCACATTGACACGGCAGTAACTAGGTTACTAAATGGCTTATTTGGCGCTATCTTCGGAGCACAGATCGACATATATTCGGTTCCTGACATGGTGTTCTTCACGACTGAAATTTCACCAATCGGTCGTTGCTGGAGAAATTTTTCGATCAGTAGGAAATCATTTTTTATTGGCTCGATTTTTGCAGTTATATATATTTTTTCTGTTTTCTTTTCTTTACGAAATACGATGTGTAGAAGTATTTTATTTCTTAATATTGATTATTAAATAAAGATATTAATTTAATTTTTATACACATTTGCCGTTTGAAAATTTTTAATACTTACACTGTGTGCACAGGAGTTATGTTGATCTATACGTATATATTTCTACGATTTGAGTTGGTACTACTTTTTCGGTCCCCCCCACTGAAACAGGTCACGAGCCGCCACTGCTGAAGTCACTGAGTCGCCACTGCTTGCTGCTTTACAAACTGGACTATATGACATAGGTAGCACAGTGTTAAGTATTAATATATCATGAACTAACTGAAATAGCAGTAATTACACAACGAATATATTCAGATGCGTTTAGATAGCTTTTATCCCTCTATTGAATATACAAAAGTTATATTATTCGTTATAAAAAATTTATTGTTTTGTCTTTTATTTTTTTAAATTATCAAGATTGTTTTTTGTGTGTATTAGAAAAAGAAAGACAGCAGTCAAGTCGCTGTGTAATTTGAGTGGCCATCGAAAAAATGTTATAAAATCCGCGACTACTTCTGCATTGCAAATATGAAGAAGGAATTCAAGCTTAAATACTTTTGCAAATACTTTTGCAAAAAAAAAAAAAAAAAAAAAAAAAAAAGGAACAGACAAAACATGTAATAGTACATATTTAAAACAACATTCCCGGGGGTGTTCTTCCTTTAAGTGTGTTACGTTTAAAAACAAAATAGTGAAAAAGTTAAGAGAGTACTGCAGTCGAAACACGTTTCTTATTATGCAAAACTCTCCCAGGGGAGAATGAGAAAGGCGAGTTGCGGGCAAGGTGGAATGAAGAATGAGAAAAATGCTGCATTTGTAAGGAATGTTACTCCAAAGGAAAAGTTTGCCGGAGTAAATTTATGGAAGAATATTCGAACGCAGTGCTGGGTTGAAAATATAGTCTGACTGGAAAGAGCTCTTTTTTTTTTTTAATTTATCGCACCAAACAGTATCTGTTATATTCCGCTGACAAATTTAAAGCTGCTATATTTGTGTATTCTTTTAGAGTATTTTTGAAGTCCTATTCCGAGTTTTTTATGAAGCTGTGTAATATTTTTGTACCATTTTTATATAGCAATCGACGTTTTAAAAATTGTGTATTTAGAATAACTTTTATACATTTATACATACATGTATGTTTATTTTGGTGCCGTTTATAAAGATGATGCCGATGTGAGAATCCTAAGGGAGAGATTTTCAAACGCAAACTATACTTTTTATTTAAAACTACATACGGAAATTTTTAGAATATTTTCATGTATATTTTGAATAATTTATTAAACAGGCAATTTTTTCTGTACCACTGTAATTCTGTTAATTACAGAGGTATAGAAAAACTCCGTAGAATATATGCTAGATGCATAACTTTTTAATTCTAATATGTACAAAAATAATGTATATTTGAAAAAGAGGAAAAGAAAGACAGAAAAAAAGAAAATTTCGGATACAACTTGTGCCGCAAAAGAAGGTCATGCAGCCATTGCATATTTTCAGGAATTTTAACGGAAGTTCAGTATTCCGTCTCGTATTTGATGTTTTATCTTACTGGGAAATCACATTTAACATTCTTTTGACAAAAAATAAGAGCAAAAGTAAATATTTTTTTCTTTTCAAATTTCTACTCAAGTACACAGGCAAAAAAAGTATTCGATAACTCAGCCTTCCACGAATTTAATTTTTTGTAAACAAAAACTAAGAACAATCTTTGAGTTTATATATTATATGCTGTAAAAGCTGTCTGCTTTATTGCTTTGCTAAAAAAGCAAAATTTTTCATTTCTTGATAGTTAAAATTTTGTTTACAAAAATTTAAATTAAAGGGAAGGCCAGACTTCAAATATATTTGCCTACGTGTTCAAGTAGAGGCAATCTGCTTTCTAATTTGTTTTCCATACTTTTAAATATTTAGTAACTGGAAAACAGTTTTGTTTTTTAATTTACATATTTATTTATTTCATGAGTGTGTGTGTTTTTAAAAAGCAACTACTTTTAAACATGCCTTTTATTCAAACACAATACGCAAATCATCGACACTCACTTTTAATAATGAAAATTAGAAAAACAGAAAAGTTGATGGATGATATTAGACTTACCATGATATAATTAGCAAGACCGTGCTTATAAATTACCCTTCTGCTAGCGAAAATCATAGTAGTAATAATTCTGTTAGTGTTCGAGATTTAAATATATGTATTTCTCATAATAACAGTTTGAAGATTACCTTATATGATAAAATAAAGCATTTTAATTTTAAAGTCAGTAGCTACATTCATTTTAAATGTTTTTTAGATAAATTTGTAAATCGTTATATCACCAATAACCACTGTCGTAGAGTCAAATACCTTCGTTCAGTCCTTTAATTTATAAATTAATTGTTTCTGTCGGCTAAAAAATTTAGTTATCTTATTAGGATTCTAAAATCCATTTATCATAACAAGTAGTGCGACTAATGGCATTTCTGAGATATTTCTGTATTTTTTCCAAGTACATCAGATTTTAGTGCTGCATAAATAAATAATATTATTTATTTATTTTGTAGGTTTCTTAAAGTGAACTACATCTGAATTGTTTTCATAAAATGTCCCATTCTACGTTTCCTGTTTCCATAAATGAACACATGTAAGTAAATATTTAAAATATATATAGTTTTTTTTTTTTTTTTTTTTTTTTTAAGAATAAGTTTTCGTTGAATACGAATTTGTGTTGTATTTGTAATGTTTTTTAAATTGAATAGATTTCTGTTATAGGTAAAAGTTATATGGAATAAAAACAGTCTGTACCAAATGTCTAAGATATGCGCTAAATATCTATAAATGCATTTTTAAAATTTAAATTTCACTGCATTTTCATTTTAGCTAATGATTGGTTTGAGGAAATAATTTTTAAAAATATTTCATTCCTTTTAATATAATAAATCAGATGCAGTTTTGGTGGATTTCAACAAAAATCAGATAACTTCTTTAGTAATAATCGCAAGTATTAATGTAAAATAAACATTATTCATTGCTACACTATTGAGTCAGGATATTATTTTGTGTTACTAATTGTTGCTTCCATATATATATATATATATATATATATATATATATATATATATATATATTAACGCTATGGATCAAAAGACTTTTTGTATGAGAAATTTTTGTTTAACATGACTAGAATTCTAAAATTCATGTACAAGGTGAGAAGTTTTGGTAATGAACATGCTATAGGAAATTAACAAATTGATTAATAAAAACATTAACGGTTTCCTTATCAATCTTTTAATTTAAAAAGACCTCAAAAAATAAAAATAAATACATAAGATTTTAAACATCCCACAATCTGCTCATTTTCACGTGAAGAAAGAAGAAACTGACTGGGAAATTTGTTGATTTTTACCTTTAAATTTTCGACTTGAAAGTATCGTATTTCACACTTCTCTTCGTCCACTTGTGATGTAAAACAAAACTGTTGCCCTGGAAAGAAACAACGAAGTGCTTTTGCTAATTTTATATGCATTTACGAAAGAGGCAATGTATATGTTAAGAATAAAAATAAACTATATAGAGTGTCCAAGAAGGTGGTGACGGGCATTAATTCTTTATCTTTTAGAGATAAGAGTGCAATGTAAATTTAAAAATATGTTAAAATAAGATCGGAAAAAAATTACGCTATCAAAAATTTCCTCTCGTTAATTTTCAAAAAGTTGCATTTATTAAATTTGTATACGACCCCCGTACAAAATAAAATCTCAATTTGTAAAATATGCCCCCATACACTAATGAGGAGACATACAAAATTTCAGGATTGTATCTTTAAAAGTGTCAGAGGTATCAATATAAATATAACTTTAACCACTTTTCGATGGATCTCGAAGGGAAAAAAAAAATAATCACGTCGAATGATCGCATTTATGGTCTCGTACAGAAATTGCGAAAGAAAATCTTTTTCCCATTCTAGCAATAAACGTTTACATTCAAAATCACGAATAGCCCCCGATCATCTTTCTTTAAAGATACCTCTGAGACGTTGTATGATGAAAGGATGAAATTTGGTACATCACCTCATTAGTGTACGGGGCACATTTTGCTGATTGGGAAAATTTTTTTTCACGGGGTCGTACACAAATTTAAAAAATTTAACTTTTTTAAATGAACGAGAGGATTTTTTTCTTAACGGAGTCTTACTTCCGACCTTATTTTAAACATGTTTTCAATTTACATTGCCCACTTACCTCTAATATAGATAAATTAAAGCCCGTTAGCACCTTTTTGGGGCACCTCTTATGATCTACCTATACATAGTGTCCCAAAAGCACAAACCTAGGCTTTTATTTCTTAAATATTGATCATGGATAAAATAATTAATTAAGAAGTTTTACGTAGTAAAGGGTAAAAATTTTAATGGTATCGATTAAAATTTTGAGGAGATTAAACAAATACAAAATTTTAATTTTTATATCTGTTCTGAACAAAAGTATTCCTAATTAGTAAAATGAGCCCCGTACAATTAATTATTAGGTGATGCACACAATTTCAGCCTTTCATCATAAAAAGGCTAATAGATGTGTTTAAACAAAGCTGGTATTATATAGCTTTCTTTCGTAATTTGTCTACAGCCCTGGAAACGCAATCTTATGGAGTGATTTTTTTTCTTCGAGAGCCATTTAGAAGGGATTTAAATCAACATGTACCTATTTTCCTATTTCTTTCTATGATGATAAGGTTGAAAATTTGTACATTACACAATTAATTTATGGGGCATATTTTACTAAATTGGAATTTTTTTCATACGGGACCGTGTAAAAAAGAAAAAAAAATTATTATTATTATTGATTTAATCTCCATAAAATTTTAATCGATGCCATAAAATTTTGTACTTTTTTTTCGTAACTTTGCAATTTTTTCTGTACGTCTACGATTAATATTTATAGAATAAGAGCTTAGGTCTAAGTTTTTTAGACACCATGTATGTGTAGGTAGATAGATATAGGTAGATTAGCAAGCATTTTCAACTTTAAAAAATAATAATCTGTTGTGAATTTCAAAATCAATTTTATATATCCACTGCTTAATACAATATTGCTCTATATAAATCAAGTGTAAAAATAAAAATGTAAAGAAATTATAAAACATATTGGCACACTTTTATTATGCAATTAAGTTTTTATCTTCAATAATATTTGTAGAAATAAATAAGTACAATATATTAAGAAGCATTTTATAATTTAATGCTATATTTTCATTGGCAAAGTCGAACAAAAATTTAAATGAGTTAGACGCTCATTAAAATTTTTATATAATAAGGATTTTACTAAATGAATCGTAAAATAATTAAGGTAAATTATTCAGAAATTAATCAAGATTATTACAATTTTATCAGACTATACTAACTTCGAATTTAGCTATCTTATTTATTTTCATTAAAAGATAAGGTTTTAAGTTAAAGGATGCTTCAAGTTTAAAAAAAATAATAAGGAACTAAAATATTTTTAAACATTTTACTGATTATAACTCCAAACCTTTATAATTAATATTTTTTAACTATTTCAAAAGAAATAATTTCATCAGAGCTTTGAAGTAAACACAAATTATAACTTTTTAATCTTAAAAATGACGAAGCTAAAATCAATTAATAAAATTTCTAATTAATATTTGATAAATCCACCAATCTATAGTTATTTTTTAAATTTTATACGATGGAAGCTCCCGATATTTTTTATATCAAGTAATTTTCGGGCTTTTCATTATGAAAAAAAGTATTCGTATCCATTATGGCATGATGCATCTTTTATGTGGTTTAATTAGAAAGATATAAGCAAAATATAAAAATATTTTTAGCAAAATTAAATTTTAATTCTTTTATTGCCCACGTATGGAAATTTTTTGTTGATATAGCTTCAGTTAAAACATTTTTTTGTAAAATAAAGAAATAAAATGTGATTTTACTTCAATATTTTTTATTATTATTATCAAAAATGTTTTCTTAATCCTTTGGCCTTATTTAGCAAAAGATAAGCAATATTTTATCGCTAGCTTCTCTGAATAATAATTTGAAACGCTATAAAAAGCTTTATATTTTAAGAAGTTACACAAAAATAAATGTTCTGATAATTATTGTCAAGATAGCTAATAACTTAAATTAAAAAATATTTTAACTGTGTTATTTCTAATTTTTAATTTGTATTTAATAAAAATTTATGATAGTGGGATTATAATTGATGCTTTAATGATCTTATAAGAAATACAACTGAACTGAAGTGTTGTGCTATCTAACATTATTAATTAAAATTAAACAGAAGTGCCAGCACTAAGTTTAAACAGTTTGGATAACTTTGTTGTAATGAAACGGGCATGTTATTTGATTAAGAAACTAATTTTATAGCTTAAAATTGAAGTGTTTCACTAAAGTCATTGACCCTAAAAGTAGTTATGAAAAAAAGCATTTTAAAAATAGAACTTAACAAAGCAAAATTTATAAAACTAAATAAAACTTTTTTAAAAATCAGATTTGATTTGATTTTCAAGACACCCATACTTTAAAAGAAGTTTTTATATAAAAAAAAAAATTAGTTTAAAATAAAATAAATAAAATGTGAACTTCATCTTTTCTCCAAAAAACTGGGCTTCTACACTCACATTTTATGTAGAATCTGGGGGAGGATGTGCATTTCGTTTAATATTTTTGAGTGAGTACATATTGAACTGCTAGTTCAACGTATTGAAGTGATTAAACGATTGTTTTATATCAAAAAATAAGAAATATTTTCCTTTAAAATAAGTAAGCAGAATATCATCTATAAGTAAGATTCTTCAAATAGGATAATACCCAACGTGAAACCTGGTAGATAATTATAGCTGCACCGTAAAAGCCCTTACTGTGACATTATGTGAATATTTCTACAAATTATCAGAGATAACAAAGGCTTATAAAAAAAAAGGGGGAACAAAACACATCCTGCATTAGCTATAGAAACAAACAATATTATTTCATTTTTATATTCTAAATAGTAGTTATTAGCGTGCAAGGATATAATTTTTTTCCCACTAACGATTATACTTAGTATACTATTACTTATGAACATTTAACACTTTGGGTTCAACTCACTCTGCAAATGAAAAAAAAAAAAAAAAAAAAAAAGACGTCATTCATACTTGAGCGAGATAAATGAATGGTAGCATTTATTTCAAGGTTCCCGTTAATTTGTCCTGTTCTTCCGCTCGGGGAAGAAAAAAAAAACAATAGCTACTTCCACCAAAATGTTCACAGAAATGCATTGTTCCTTTGTGGACGAAGAAAATGCCCTTGAAAATGCTTTATTCCCGTGCTGCTCAGTTGTTGATAATTGCCAAGTTTTCTGCACATTCACGATGTTCAGGGGAGTTTGTATTTATCATTTTATTTATTTATTTATTTATTTGAACAAAAGTTGTTTGTTGTAAACTCTTGACATTTACTATGCTGCAGTAGGTTCTGAAAACCTCAAACTCATTGGGACATATGAAAATGATTGGGTTATGCGAATTCTAGCTGCCGAAAATGCCTGATACGAAAATAGACTCCACCACTAAGATTACTTGATTTTTTTACAAACTATAGAAAGTATTTTCAACGAAAAAAGAGAAAAAAACATCCATTTATTTATTTATTTACTAGCTGACCGGCGACCAGTTGGTTCGCCATCTTAATAAATCTTGTGTTTCTCACCGGCTTCCTTGGTACTGAAATATTTCAGATTCTGAATGAAATTTAAAATTAAGATGGTTACAAGCAGGAGCGGCCCTAGTGTAAGTGGCGTCCCCTGCTAACGTAAAAAAGACGCTCCCCTTTTATGCTCTACTTAGTTTTTGAGTTCGAAATGACGCCCCTTTGAAGCCGCCGCCCCGATGCGATGATTTCCTTGCTTACCGTGTCGGGCCGCCCCTGTTTACGAAAATAAGATGGTTTAATCGAAAAAACCTACAAAAGATACAAATTATTTTAGTCCCATGTTAATTCTGAAGAGCTTCTAGATATATTGGCCATTATCAAAAAAACGGAAAGGAAAAAAAAAAAAAAAAAAGAAAAAAGAAAACGGAATAAGAAAATCTGAAACACTTTCAGATTTTAAATACGCACTAAAGTGCTACATATTAAAACCGTATCATAATCCATGAGTCCACCCTATTTTCTTTCCTCATTCCATTAAGTTGGAAAGTGTATCATTATTCATGAGTGTGATTAAACAAATTTAAAATTGATATTTCCAACATCCTTTTTCTGGATGTGATATATTAGAAATAGAAGGGAAAAAAGACGCGTAGAAAAATGCACAATTCGAACTGAATGAAAATTTCAAAAACTTATTCTTTGTTTGTTTGTGTAACATGTATGTCGGATGTGTGTGCTTGGCCGGAAGCCCACTTATAAATCCACTTCAGAGAGAAAAACTTATTCAGGTGTATTCTTTATCCAGGCGTAGGAGATGACAAAATGATTTTTTTTTAATTAAAAACTGCATATTCTATAAGTTTGCGTCATCTGTCGGCGTCTTTGTTAAATTAAAACTCAATTGTATTCACTTTTTTGGGGGGAGGGGGATAAATGATTGGTTGTTTTTTTTTTTTTTTCGCGCGATAAAAAGTAGCCTGTTTGTTAATCCACGACTTTAAATGTCTTTATTCCATATTTCACCCAAATTCGTCAAACCGTTTCAGCGAGAAAGAGTAATAAACATGCATACAAACATTGGCGTTTATAATATTAGTAAAATTTAATTTTTTACCCGTCGCTTATTCAAGACTTTTTTGCCCAGCTCTCTGTGCAGTTGTTTGATGAAATTTGACAAAAAAAAAGTGCGAATCACTTTTTGTTTATTTATTTTATTATTGAAATTTATTCGTCTTTTTAATTCATATTATACTAGCTGCGCAACCGTTCTTCGCGCGGAATGAAAGAAATGTCTTTCTTACTCATGGTGTTGAAATTGATTTCATTGTTGCTGAAACTAAAATGCCAAATTCTTTGACTCGTGGCATTAATTTTCCATTGCAGATACAAACTTGAGATCATATATAATGCAGCAGCAAAATAATTATACTAAATCTATGTCAGCATTATTTACGATGAGAAATAATAAACGTAAAATGTTACGGAAATTTACAGCAAAAAAAATGTGTGTACTGCATCTATTTTGTTAGTGTGTCACATTAAATGGTATGTTGTATGAACTTAACTATTAAAAGTAGTTAAAATGAACGTATATTTGATAGTATTTAATATACTTCAATAGTATTTAATATATCATTAACAGTGTAAATAGGGTTTATTTCTGCTTTCTGTAAACTAAACGAATTATGGGAATTTTCAATGAAATGAAAATTATCCGATTCTTGTTACAGCAATCTATTTTAGTCTCTTTCCTGAATGCTTTTAAAAAATCTTGTCAGTTGATCTCACTTTTTTAATAAATCGTTAAGTTTGTGTAACGCGCATTTGAATTTAAGACATTGTTATTACTAGTTTCGTTTGATTTTTGCTTGTTTGCGATTTTTCAGATATTGCTTAACTGTTTCTAAAAAAAAAAAAAAAATCACGCTGTATCTTATAATTGGAAAAAATGAATTAGTTATGCTTTTATTGCGTGAATTTTCTCATCTTTGTTGATTTTGGAGGGGAACAGACTGTATGGATGAATGGGTTAGGAATACTTATTATTATTTAGTATCAGCATAATGTCGCGAGGAAATTAGACGAAATAAGCTCATAAAATGAAGTTTTAAAAATCTGTAACGCTATATGTATTTTTATAGTAGTGTTATACTTAAGTTTTCTCTATAAAAAACAATTTCCACTTTTTACATAGTGAGACATGTAAATCTCGGAGCTTTTAAAATGTGAATTTTTATTTCGTCAAATGCACTAAAAAGTAATTTTTTACTTGCAAAATAAGCCAAAAAGGGTAACCCCAAATTGTAAACATTTGCTCATTGAGTAGTCCAAGAATCTTATCCGAGAAATGAAGTTATTAGAGTAATCGTCGAGCTAGCATGTACTTTCGTAAGTTTCTAAATTGTAAGATCTTGCAGCAAATTAGAAAATTATTTTTGTGTGTCTTATGCGAAAATTATTTTTATGTGACTGAAACCAGCATAAACTCTGTAAATTTGATGCTTTTGTACGTACGTGAGATAAATGCATGTGTACAAAGTGTCAGTGAGGGAAAAAGAAATGGCTTCAGTTTTAACGAAACGATGGCAAAAATTAACGAAATACTGCTACTGTATGGCACCCTAGTCAAACCTTTTCTAGCGAAATAAGCTCAGTTTTCTCCTACATCTAACATGTGACACTGTTTGCTTGCGCTAAGAGGCTTTATTTGAAGTTTAATCTAACTCCGTGGGCTGAAGTAGTGTAAGTAGAGACTGACAAACGAGCTCTCTTTTGATACATTTTAAGAGGGTAATTAGAACATTCTAAGTACAATCGGAGTATCTCACTTCTATTTTGATTTCGGATTATCAAGGTTCAACTACCTTTTATGCAAGCTGCCAAATTCTAAAATATCTGTGATGACTCACCTACGACAACTGGGTTACTTGTATTTAGTAATTATAACACAAGGTCGGGAATCAAGGGTGACATAGTTTCTGAAAATTCCATCGTAGATATCAACCGTGTGTCTGCGATGTTCCCCCACAAATCTAAACATCTCCCACCATTTCCTGTAGCACAGAGTTTTACCTCTTTGAAGCCCACTTAACCCGTTACGCATTTCGGACCGAAAAATAATGCCAAAATCTTCGCCAACATGCCACCCAGTGTATCCAACCCTCAAGGCCGGATTCCAAATATCTGCGTAAAACGGCAAGAACTCTTTTTTTCCGCACCCACCATTTCTTTCTTAGTCCTTTTTTTTTAAACCTCTCGCCCACTTACTTATGAACTAGATGACTCATTAGGTCTGAAAAAGGGTGCTTATCCGCGCCCTTTACGTCACTTTTTTGGACTCCGTCGGATATTCTTTCTTTTTTTATTTATTAAAATTGGTTCCTTTTCTTTTCTTTTTTTTCCATTTTGCGGAAGCTGAGGAGCTTCTTTATATCGCTTGGAGTTTGGTAGACTCCCAATTATTATGGAGGAGGATAGGAAGAGGTGTGCTGAGCATGCAATTTTTTCGATAGTTGTTTACTTCGCCCTCCCAACTCACTTTTCTTTTCTTTTTTTTCTTCCTTTTCTTCTTTTCTTTTCCTCTGTCTTATTTCAGACTTATTTATAAAATTTTGAGATCGTATAGAGATTGACTGAATGGGATGCTGATTCTAATTTTAAATATTTTCGAAATAAAACTGTGTAAGGTTTATGTTTTTGTTATTACTTATGCACTCTCTGACAATTGCATGCCGTGCCAGATCCCCCAGGGAGGGAGGCGATGGGCGAAGGGGCTGGCCGCCTTCCATTTTTAGGGCCCCAGTTGGAGTAAGTCCGACTTTAGCCCGTGGTCCCCTAATTTTAACCAATTCCAGAGGAGGGTCCAACCTCCTGAAATCGGCACCTCCAGAGATATTGTTTAACAACTTGGAGGACATTAGAGGCACGACAGATTTTACATGCACCATCTCGCATTAGCGCACACGGTCCCACAGCAGTCGAGCATAGAGGGAGTACTGGGCCCTCTCAAGCACTGGCCAAGCCGGATGCTGCTTCATTTGCCAAGTTCTTAAGGGAACGGAGTTTAGCTCCCAGACCACTGTGGAACGTAAAGTTTATCCTTTGACTCAGTCGTGTAGTCGAGGGTGGACAGGACATGGTGTAAAAGGGAAAACATGAGGCAACGCTCTACATTTTTATTTCACATAATGGGTCCTCAACTTGTTATTTTCAAGGAGAAAGCTCAAATCTCTTTTGAATGTATTCAAATGTTCTGCATCAGAAAGACAACCACAAGAAACTTTTTGACTACCTAAGTAAATTTTTAAGATTTTCTTGCCATCTCTTTGTAGATGATAAATAATGTAAACATATCATTATATATAAACACATTTGAAGTATACTACAGATCTTGTCAAATGCATTTTTGCTGTGGTTGAAAAAGGAAAAAAAAAACACGATTAGTAAGGGGTGTGTGTCCAGTACCAAAAATAAATAAACAAATAGATAACTAAACCAGAAGATCTGTTATAAGCAGATGTGCTGATTGACAAATAGGAATACATCATTCTTTAACATGATTTGATTTTTAAAGCGGCCGAAACTTGGAACATTCTCTTTTAAGTATAACCGCCAACGTGTAAAAACTCGTGCGCCATGCTTTCTTGCGAATAGAAAATTTCTAATTGATATAAAACCAAAGCAGATATTAAGAAATTTCTATTTTATTTAAAATCAATATACCGTGTTTACTCGCGTTAGTCGCCCTCGCATAATAGTCACACCTAGACTTTCACCATGAAAAATTGGCAAAAAGTGCGAATATTAAGCGAGTAAACACAGTATAAAATGTATTTAATTGTTTAAAAATGCATAATATAGCAAATGGTTCCTTGGACCTAATTATTAAAAAAAAATTGTTAGATACAGAAAATCAGACCTCTAAGTATCCCCGAAATTTATACAGTGAAACCTGTTTTTAAAGACCACCACTGGGACCAAGAAAATGTGGTCTTTAAGGAGGGTCGGTCTTTGAATTCAGGTAATACGATACATTTTGACAAAATTTTAAGCGTACTTAATTTTATCAATAGAATTGGAATTTATTTGATAATTACCTGATTATCACTGAAATGGCTTTTATATAGATATAATTAATAAAAAGCATCTATGTATTTACTTTTTATAAAATTTAGAGAAAGACAGTGAGATTTTTATACATTTTAATAAATGAAATTAGAATATGTTTAAATTTTTAAAAAATTGAAAAATATAATAAAATTTTGCTTTACATGGTAGGTACTTTATTATTTTTTAAAATAAGATGTAATAACAGATTGTTTAATCGCTTCTGTACACATGTCAGATGCTTAAATAGTTCATCATCCCCCACCTGCATGGAATAATTAAGCAAGGTGTTAAAGCCTTCTTTTGCTTCATTGAAAGTGATTGCAGTTTTTTGTGATGTGTCTTCATCAGAAGATGATATATTTTCACTGCAAACAGTTTGTTCATTCTTATTTTCAGATTCCGTCACTGATGTACTAAATTGTTCATGAATAGCGTATTCTTTAGTGACACTACACAAAAAGTTCTAATCACAACCATATAATTCATGGGCTAAATTATCATAATTATGGACATTATTTTATACGATGGAATTATTGAAATCATTATCCCTCTCATCTTATGGCATACAGTGAACGATTCAATGTAATGTCTAAATGCATAAAATTCTATTTTCAATAAATATCCTCCAAGAAGCAGTAGCACAAGTATTGCGTACAGTGACTCCATGGATTATTTAGTGACTGGAAGCTGTGTTACAACTCAACTAAACCAGGCCCGGACTGGCAGGGTAGGAGCCCGCCCGTCTCAAGAGAAGGGGGGGTGTTATTGTGTAACCGATAAATAATAAACTTTTGGGGTATGGGGGAGGTACGGTGTTATTATTCATTAATTATGGTGATATTCATTAATTATGACATTTAATGCATTAATAAAATATTGATATATTAATTAATATGCATCATTCACTAATTAATCCCTTGTTCATTCGGGAACCCTCTCTCAAAAAAGTTTGTGAACTACTTTTAAAATGAAGTGTTTTGAAACCTTCTGGGGCGCAATTGCAGCTGCAAAAAATTTTGTGTGTCAAACTTCATTCAAGTGCTACCAGTATAGCAGTTTTTTTATTTTCTTTCTTTTTTCTGTCAGGGAGGGCCCGCCGAGGGTGAGGGCCCACCCGTCTGCAGACAGTCGGACACCCTGGCCAGACCAGGCCTGAACTAAACAAGTGTCAACTTCCGTTTTTATCATACCGTGTGCAAGGGCGTAGCCAGGATTTTCATTGGGGGGGGGGGCAGGACATTGTGTCTAACCGGAGAATGCCCGGTTTGTCATAATCAGACCCTATGACTAGCTCATTTTAGGGGGGCAGCTGCCCCACCCTGCCCTTCGGTGGCTACGCCCATGACCGTGTGATTGCTGATCATCCGAACAACAAACTTGCTCAAATAGAGGAAAATAAGGATTTTTTTAAGAATTTGCGGTCGTTAAAATAGGATTTTATATAAATTTGTTTCTTATACATAGCGGTCGTTGGTCGCGTCAGGCAGGTGGTCGTTCAATAAGGAAAATAAACCATTATTTATAATTATATGGTACTCGGGACCGCTAAGACTTGGTCGCTAAGACCAGGTGGTCGTTAAATACGGGGGTCGTTCAACACAGGTTTCACTGTACAATTATATACTTTTTAAGCATAAATATTTGCTGCATTACATATTTTTTTGCTCGTGTTTATTTTAAACAGATTGTCAAAGGGTATGTAAAAAATCAAACATTCTGCCCTAAAAACAAAGAAAGTGTAAAAAAAAGGAAGAAATTTGAGTTATTTCTTACTTCGTCAATCAGTAATATTTAATTTCTGTAAAGTTCTGACTATTCCGCCGAATCTCGTTAAGAGGAACACGCGAAAACCGTACTTCTTTTAATACGAATTTCTTCACGTAATAGGCTATAAATTATTATGATTTTAATTATTTTTTTAACCTCTATTGAAATTTTTCATTAGGTAAACTCATTGGGAATGTTTCTCTGAAAATTTTCTATTACATTTTTAAGAAAAATAACTTGCCAACTTTTTTTTGTCAAGCGCCTTTTGCAATAGCTGTAGTACAGAGTCTCTCTTTTGGGGAGTGCCTTTAATTTGGATGGCAGTTCCTATTTGCGCGGTTGAATGTCGTTCGTCGAGATTAATGACGTAATTTTCAAGCCTTCTATTTGTTCTCGGGATCTAAAAAAGAACACGTGTTCTTCCTTCTTAAATAAAATAACTGGAAACGCTGATTGGATTTTATTCCCCCCGCTCAGATGACCGGAAATGTAAACGATCATACAAATAAAAGATACCGTAAATTACAAAGAATTGTTCATATTCGAAATTTCGGGTTTAGGCTAGCAAATACATCCTCCTTAAGTCAAGAAGAACACCAACAAAATGTTTTAAAAATACATAAATATTTATTTTGAATATATAAACATGTGCATGAATGTAAAATGTTTAGAAACATTTGCTTACTGGAATTGCCAGGTCATTACCAAATTCAGTCTTTCTGCTCGATAATAATAATAATAATAATAATAATAATAATAATATTAATGAAAAGAAAATACAGGTTCTCAGACAGGAAAGTTCATTTTGATTGGGTTTTTCTGATTCTAAAATTTTAATTTGAGAGAATCATTAACTATGATAAAGAATAATCACGCTATTTATTTTATTACGGTTTTTAATCAGAAATATTACTTGCAGAAAAAGAAAATTACAAACGTCGGTTGAATTGATTTTTGAAATGCATAACTTATATTTTTCTATTGCTTTCACTTTTTTTTCCAAATATTATTAATAAAACAATTATTTATATTAAAATTATTAGTAATTCATAGATAAAATTAATAAAATTGACTTTATGAATACGAGATGAAATTTGATCTCAATGTTTTAAATTTAACCCTCTGATAATTCTAAATAATTCTAATAATTCTAAATATTATTAATAAAACAATTATTTAAATTATTAATAATTTATTGATATAATTCTATAAAATTGACTGTAGGAATATGAGATGAACTTGGATCTCAATCTTTTGAAATTAACCCTCTACGAGTCTGAGACATGAAATTCAGTTGATTGACTTCCATTTTTTGCATCCAAATAATGGGGATACTTTATTGTTGTCCCTTACCATCTCGAGTTCATTACTCAGCTTGTAAAATCAAGCTTCTTATACCAGAAAACACTCAAAATAACTGGTGTTTAAATCATAACATAATTAAAGAAAACTTTGTAAAATAACACTATAAAGGTTACTAGAACGGCCACACAGCTGTTTCGATCAAAAAAAGAAGAAAAAATTTATTTTGGAAGATCAACAATTTTCTATCTAAACAGCTGTATGGCGTTATTTTACCGTTATTACGTTATACGTATACCGTTATTTACCGTTTTACGTTAGTTTTTCATTATTCAATGTGCTGATGTTCAGAAGATGACAAACTTGTGATTGTTTCACTCGAATTTGGACATTTTAAAAAGATTCCTTATGTATTAAGTACAGTCTATCTTAACAAATAATCTGTTACAAATAACTTTGTATATATGTATAATTTTCCTGAGTTTTTACTTTTGAATAAAATAGGTCCCAATTTTTTATAATGCACGGTACACAAAATTCTTACAAATAACTTTGTATATGTATAATTTTCCTGAGTTTTTACTTTGAATAAAATAGGTCCCAATTTTTTATAATGCACGATACACTAACAAAATTCTAAAGAAAGCCGAATTTAGCAAAGCAATAGTTAACGTGAAATGTACTTAATTTTTAAAAAAATGATTTGAAAATGTTTAAATGCTTAGGAAGTATTCAAACTTTTGTTAACATGAATGCACTGGTTCTTTGTACTTAGTAATACACTCTCTTTACGCATCAGGTGTCTTTTAACAAAAATATCCATTATTAGAAAGGAACAATATCGTTTAAAATTATGTAACCCATTGGATTTTGTTAGTTATTTGGATTTTAATCATGCAAAAGCATTTATTTGTGGCAGATTTCACTCGGGAAAAAAAAAGCTACGCGTGTAATTAATTGAACATGGCACAACAAAATTACGCATTTATTAATGTATTTATTTTTCAGTTCTATGGTTTCACTAGATTTAGTGTCTGGTATGTTTCCAAACTTATAAATCAGATTTTTAATTACTGTAAAATCACTTATTTTCACGATCCGTAATTTTCCCGAAAATGAAGATATCGGTCATTTCGCGAACTGGAAATTTCACGAATTTTATATGAATTATATAGAGCCGAAAGTTGAAAAGTACTTAAAGTCCTGAAAGTACCTAAATGTATTAGGTTGTAACGAAAGTTTTCCGCCACTGAAAGGATTGTCTGCACAAACAGTTCGCGTTGGTGTCTATGCCATATTTTGTCAAAGATTTTGTTATTTGAAAGAAAAAGACTTGTTTTAGAGCACTATGTTGTGAAATCTGTAAAACAATATCTTTATGATTAAGTATAAGGTGTCTGAAATGGAACTATCACGCTACCAGATTGAACCATCATTTACTCTCAGTTCTGTTGCAAAAAGTCAGCTACAGAATGACACCGAATCATGTGTACAGCTTAAGGTACTACTGTTGTATCATACGACATTGTGAAGATTTGGTACAGAAAGTTCAAAAACGAGGACTAGGACATTTAAGAAGCAGAGCGCTATGGCCGGCCTACTGATGCTGATGAAGCCCCCCTACGAGAATTTGTGGAAGAAGATAAAATATTCATCCACTCGAGAGCTAGCTAAAAGAGTTAGACTTTAGTACCATGTCCATTAGTCGCGCAAGGCATCGTATAAACTTGACATATAAGATCAATCGCTGGTCGAGGCTGCTAGCAATGCGCAAACTTCGTTACACCGATGAACCTCTTTACATAAGGCGTTTTAAAAAAACTTCTTTTTGTCCGAAAAGTTCGTGTCCACCCCCCCCTCCCAATCCCCCCATTTTGAATGGCTTCAAAGAAGCTGGTATAAATATTGTAAGAGAATGAGCTGCATTCTATTAGTTGTATTATTGTTTTATACTAAAGAAATACATTTATAATATTAAAGAAATAGTTGTAAGAAAGATCTTGTAACTGTACACTAAATCATTAAATTTAAGTGAAAATTTTCTGATTGTTTATTATTATTTGAAACGAGGGGGTAAAAAAAAAAAGTATATCGCGAGGATTTAATTTTCGCAATTACGACGGGTTCGCTGAAATACGTGCTTCCATACAGTATTTAATTATACCGCGCGTACAAATTCCGAATAGTTTTAAAGCCTCAGCATCATTGTATTTCAAAAATATTTACTTTTTACGTCGTTGCTCTTAACTTTTACCGAATTCCGCGAGAGAGTATCTCATTCAATTCACATATGAGGCAAGTGAAGACTCGGGAGCAAAGGTTAAAGTCTTCTTAACCTAGTAACCGTGACTGATCTACTGAATGGGCGGGAAAGCTCCCGATTCTTCTACAAGATTACACCATAATTGCTTTCATTTTTTTTTTCTCTTAAATTGTTTCATAATAGATGTTTCATAAGAAGAAGTTACGTTAACGGTGTCAGATGGAGAAATGAACTGTGTGTTTCTGAGGCTGTTATAGAAGGTTTCTTGCGCTTCGGTGCTTGAAGAATACCCTTTTTATCTTGCAATCAATCTTGTTTTAGACTGCAAATAAACCGCTGTTAAAATTGACTTAACTGCCCATGAAAGATGTACAAATAAACTGCGATTTGAGGAAATCAGTTCAATTTTTTTAAAAGTGCAAATGAATAGAGAAATTACATTCCAGAGTACAGTAATCTATTACCTGAGATGTTTGTAAAAGGAAAGCACTTCACCGTTATTTTATTTTGTTAACTCAATCATAATATACAAATTATGTTTTCAGATTTTTATCCTGTTAAATGTTTTAAGGCTGTTGTTCGAAGAAGAAAAAATTCTGTTTTTGGACTTGGTACACAAATTGAAATAAACTAATAGCACCATGATCCCCCAAAAATTCCAGATGGTTCTTCATAAGCTGCTTTACACACTGTAATAAGCGAAAAACCTGGCCCTTTTGTGACAATTTCAGAAAAAATTCTTAAACATGGATCTGAGCTGCAAGATTTTTCGAAGAGTGACACGTTTTGAGAAAATTTCCAATTTTTAAAAGGTTTTTCTAGAAGTTTTGAAACTCATACAGGTTTATCGTTTATTTCAGTATGTAGTACAGCTTGTAAAGAGATAATTTCAAAACTTTGAAGTGCCTGACATAATTATTTTATTTCTACTTATTAACCAAAATCACACGACTTTTTCGAACTACGCCGTTAATAGTTTCTTTCTTATATTGTCATGCAGTAAATGAAAACTTAAATGCGGTACAAACTTGAAGAATGTGAGATTATGCAAAATTTGGCTCAACATAAATTTTTAACGTTTTTTTTTAAATTGATAATAAACTAACATCTAAATAATATTGACGTGTTTGAGTGTGTGTGTGTATGTATGTTAATATACATATGTTTAATCAGTTATTCTTTGCTATACTTTACCTCATAAGTTATGTAGTTTATCAGTTTCACTATTTGCACCTACAGGAAGGAAAAATTAGAATATCAAATATTCCAACGTATAAAATAGATCTGTCTAATATCTTAAAAAATGACAAATTTCAAGAGTTAATTAAAACTTGCACTTTGGCAAAATAGAAATTTCTTAGAATTTCCTATAGAGGCTCATATGTTGCTGCGCCTGTAAAAAAATTCTATATATCTGCTTGTTTCGTTCAGTCTTACTATTACTTGTGTTTTAAAATAGCATTTTGAATAATCTTTTGCTCTGTAATGAGTGTAATTTAAAAAGCCATGCCTATTAATTGGTCAGCAGATTAACTAATGCAATTTACTGTTAAGAATATTTTTTTTATTTTTTGTAATCCAAAGTGTCTTCTTTTGTATAAACGAATAGCTCCGAACATTCCGAAGCTTTAAAATACGGCTTATAAACGTTGCAGATTGTGCTTGTCCAATCTCCAGTGAGATCCTCAAATACCAAATACCCCTGGAGAAATTGAGACTGACTGGAGGGTAAAGAAATTACCTTTACAATAGATCTCCGAAAATTGTGACCTTATGGAAATGGTCAGTACAACAAACTTGTAAAAAAAGTTCAGAAATAGTTAGGTTATCTACAAACTGCTCCTTCAATTCTGCAAAACTATTGGTAGATCTTTGAAACGGGAGAGAAAATCTTACGATGAATAACTCAAATAAGATCTTGGGGACATCTTAGAGAAGAATATGCCATATAAACCACATGATAAAGCAGTGGCCAATTTTAGGCCCGAAATTGGTCATGACTGCTTGGCGAGCTGTCTCTATTCATTTTGGAGTTCTTTCAAGTCCAAATTGCCTACTTTGGATAATTGAAGAAATAACAGTACCCAGATCGGAAGGTGCCCGGCGTTGTCGGGAGCTACTGAGGTGGAGAAGTATTGAAGCTCTCGAAGCCAAATGATGAGATACTGACTTTTCATGTCATTGATTCACATTAGTATTATTCTGTTTGTAAAAAGTCCATCTTATTATTAGGAATTTTCTCAATGATTCCTTCCAGCCAAAATATCCTTCAGTTTTTGTTGCCATCCCGATCCTGAGCATCTGCCTCGTCTATTCCATTCTTCCATCATGTTCCTTATGAGCTTGCCTTTCTACATCTTCCTCGCTCTTCCCCTCCTGTATTTTCCCTTCAGCTTTCGAGTTCAGTACAAGTTGTGGTGTCTGTGGTATTCATACCAGTTCATCAGCCTGACTTGACCGTACCACTGCAGTCTCTTGTCAATTTTTGTTATGATGTTTGTCTTAACCCTTTAACGCGCAGTGATCCCGCTCTGGGAACACCCAACTCTGACGTTTTGACTGTTGCCAGTCACGAAGAATAGATTGGATTTCTTTAAAAATAGTGGCGGGTGACATAGCTCCCCGAGAATACTTTACTTTTTAGCACGTCCTTTCCCGTAAAAAAATGGTCACGATTATTTTTAACAGCACTGGCATCTGCTGGAAAATGGAAGAACGCGAGAAAAGCTAGATAGATGTGCGTGGGCACAGCCAGCTGTCGTCGAAAAAAGGGTGTCTAGATCTGTGGCACGCGATGAACGTTTCGATCGTCCGCCATCTTGCTGGTAGTTAAGTCGACCGATGGCAACGGCTGACCTTTTTTTAGCATTGGGAAAGGGTTGCGCCTCAAAGGGTTAACATCATTGCATCTCTTATTCTCTGCCAGTAGGAAAGAAAAAAATATAGATTGTTCAACACGTTTGCATCTGCGCGCATCAGAAAGCACGGTACCTTATTTCTAATTGAAATAATTTACACAGCTCCCATAAAAACAAAAAAACACACTCACTGTTCCCATTCGTCACCCTGGGAGACATGGGAAATTTGGTTCCTTAATAAAAGAGACAGGTTTTTCACCTCATTTACTTTATACAAAATAATCTCTCCACTTTTCTACTGCACTCCCTGCATTCTTTTTTATTTTATTTATTTTCACCCTCCATTATGAAGAACATGAAAAGCGCGGTATTACTAATTTGTCGCTTCGGGAAAATGCAACCGTTTCGCGCCATTTCCAATGCCTCTAGTGAAAGATATAAGGTGCAAAGGGAGTCAGACGGTAGAAAAATAAGGAGGCACACAAAAATAAAGCGCCAAGGCATGAATCTATTTTTATGTCCCAGAAGAGAGCAGTTAAATGGCTCTTAGAGAAACCGCACGTATCGCTTTGGTTGTTGTAGAATGTTGCGCACAGAGAGATTTAATTACTACTCTAAAACATGCTCCAGTGGATTTAGTACTTTGGAATTTCTCAGAAAAATGTAAAGCTGCTTAAACACATTGTGAAGTAAATGCGTTGTTTGTTAATGTTATATATCTAATGATTCTTAAGATTTTTTTTCCCCAACACTTACCAATGGAGTTAAAAAGTGTTCATTTCAGTTTGTCTGTTCGTTCTTTAACTGCCTGAAATATGTATGGATCACTATGATATTTATATGTACGTGACTGCCATGTACTATGTCAAGAACCATATTTAAAATGGTTTGTGTAGCGTAAATTTTTTTATTTATTTATTACTTTCCGAACATGTGCCATGTAAGCAAAGTATTTTAATCATGAAAAAATTCGACTTCGAGATTTTGGTGTATTTACACGTTTTTAGGCCTTCTGAATTCATTTATTCTATTTTTATGAGATGTATGTACGTGTGTGTGTTTGTGTGTATGCGTGCATGTGAGTGAACGCGATAGCTCCTAAACGGGGCATTCGATTGAGCTCAAACTGGATATAAATGTTATAAACCACCGTCGATAGACCGGTATTGATTTTGGTGTGTATAGGGCTTAGGTTTTCCTACAGCGCTACGACAAAGATTTCTTTTACATTATGGCCTGTGGGGGGCGGGGGGGGGGGTGGAATTCTATTGAAAGTGCTCTAGCGTTTAAACGGTACATTCGATTGAGCTCAAATTGGATATATATGTTATAAACCACCATCGTAAGACCGGTATTGATTTTGATGTGTATAGGACTTACAGTTTTTCCACAGGGCTACGACAAAGATTTCTTTTACATTATGGCATATGGGGAGAAATTCTTGAAAGTGCGCAAGAGTTTAAGCGGCGCATTCGATTGAGCTTCAATTTGGTATGTATGTTTGAATTATTCATCGATTAAAATTTATTTAAATGCTTGGTAATGATCTTAATCGTAAGTTTTCGGAAAGTCGAGTGGAGTCACTCTAGATTTTTTATTTTATTAAAAGGGAAACCCGAAATAGTTAGTATATCTTATGCTCTATGAACGGCCACCATTACAAATGTATATTTTAGAAATATTCATCTGGTTCAAATAAAACATAGATTATTATATATTTTGGAAGAATGATGTCCGTAGAAAATACAGTACACCTTTGATAGTACGGCGGTTGGTTATTCTGGCCCGTTCAATAATCCGGCACTCTTAGGAAACACCTAGCATGTTATATCCGAATCCGCCAACCACCTCTGACGTAAACAAGCATGACTGCTCTTATGCTTTCCTCCCTTTCTCGTCATTCATTTCTAAGTTAACTAGTGTATTATTTCGTAGTGTGTTTATCTTGTGAATGCACCAATATCACAAACGGAAGCAGGCGACTTTAACCCTTTGAGACGCAACC
This sequence comes from Cheiracanthium punctorium, assembly GCA_038373885.1. Lineage (NCBI taxonomy): Eukaryota > Metazoa > Arthropoda > Arachnida > Araneae > Cheiracanthiidae > Cheiracanthium > Cheiracanthium punctorium. The sequence continues at coordinate 277,974 of JAWZYV010016735.1, read as the reverse complement.
CTTTCCCAATGCTGAAAAAAGGGCAGCCGTTGCCATCGCTCGACTTAACTACCAGCAAGATGGCGTACGATCGAAATGTTCATCGCGTGCCACATATCTAGAGACCCGACAGCTGGCTGTGCGCGGGCACAGCCAGCTGTCGTCAAAAAAGGGTCTCTAGATCTGTGGCACGCGATGAACGTTTCGATCGTCCGCCATCTTGCTGGTAGTTAAGTCGAGCGATGGCAACGGCTACCTTTTTTACAGCATTGGGCAATCTATCCATCTGTTCTCGCATTCTTCCATTTTCCAGCAGATGTCAGAGCTGTTAGAAATAATCGTGACAATTTCTTTTCGGGAAAGGACGTGCTAAAAAGTAAAGGATTCTCGTGGAGCTATGTCACCCGCAACTATTTTTTATAGAAATCAAATCTATTCTTCGTGACTGGCAGCAGTCAAAACGTCAGAGTTGGGTGTTCCCAGAGCGGGAACTCTGCGCTTTAAAGGGTTAAGTTTGTGTCAAAATCTAGAGATCTGGATAATCCGGAATAATTCGATAATCCGGCAGTTGTCCGGTTCCATATGTCTCAGATTATCCAGATTGCACTGTAATCGAAAGTTTATGTTTATTAAAAACAGCACAAAAGAAGGAGGAAGCGAGAGAAAAAGAAAAACGAAAGAGAGCGCACTTACGTATGACGCTACAACAAGTGTACCGCTGTGAAACGGATTTACAGTTGAACTTCATTTCGTTATTCAAGTATTTGTCTTTTTGTCTTTTTACATAGGGAATGTTTTAATTTATGATAGATAAAAACTACGGAATTAAATATAATTTTTTCGGTAAATGCTTGCTGCAACTGTAGAATTTTTGACCTCTTGCACTAATTTAGAAAGCAATTTTTGAAGTGTCTTCTTCCTCGCGTGGCCAAAATTACTTATTAAAGTATTTATCATGCATTAAAGTAGTGTCTGATTTTGAATAACGTATATGTACAGGTTTGTGATAATTAATATGATTGTTTTGTCATTGTCTGAAAATTTATATGTATATTTATTCCAGAAAACGTAATTTTAATTACTTTTATTATTTTTCGTTTACTTTGCTTTGTTACATCTCTTGTTCCATAAATTTCAAATTGATTATTTTTTATTTCATCATCATAATTTTATTTTACTATTATTATTAATATTAATTTTAATATTGTATGTTTCATGCCACACAGTCTATTATAAATTTATTCCATATCTAACACGTATAAATATTAAACATAACATAGAAATTATTTTTTTTATTAATAATGAAAATATGCTTCTCAGATGTCTTGAAAATAAAGGATAGTATTCTTTAAAAATTCTTATCTTTAGGCACTCTTCTTGGCAAGTCTTTGCTCAAGATACCATACAGCTGCGTTGATATTTTTATAAAGGATCAAAGATTAAGTTTTTATACATAAAATAAAAACAATGTTTCAAAATTAGTTTTTTCAACATAGTTAAAATGAATGTATTAATATAAAAGCAGTATGGTTGTTTAGTTTTTAACATCTTATAAAATACACAGTGAAATTTATGTAGTATACTTGCGAATTTAAGATATAGTTCTATTTTTCCTCATTTTCAGCAAAATAAATTGATTCTGAAAAAGATAAATAAATAAACAAAATAAAAAATTCTACATTAAAATTATTTTTTGGGCGGTAGTTTATTCAAAAATAATTCATATTCTACTTAAAGAGCATTTTTTAAAAGTTGTTTTGAAAACTAAAAAATACAAAAATTCTTTATCATAAAGCAATTGAATTATTACTACCTCTATGGTGTGATATTTTTTACGACATCCTTCCTTATCACTTGATAAAACAAATGAATACTTAAAGAAGTAATCCGCAACTTAAATTTGAATGCATCTTTCTATTCAATCAATTTATAAAGCAAAACATGAAAGAAGCCCAATTTCTAAGCTCATCTTTAACTTTATTGAAGCTTATTTTCTTATGTAAAAATGGTATCTTATATTCAACTTTTTTCATATTAATACTCTGAAATAAAAGACTCAAAAGAACCCTCCATTTCACATCGCTTTCCCAAAAGCCATTATCACTCCAAAAACCGCTATCTCAAAAATCATTCACAAGTATCAGTTAATGCATACAGTTTTTAGAAGCTGTTAAAATGCAGTTCCCCTGAGCAATGGGGAAAATTCTTTTTTTCTTATTCTCTCCAATGATTGTGCATGTGTTTTAAGTATTCCCTTGAGAATTGAAAAAAAAAATAAATATTAAAAATTTGTTATGAAATGTATAATTTTTCAATAAATACAGAGAAACTGGAAATGGAATTTTTGCTGTTTTATTTATGTAAGTTGTGAAATTTTTTTTGAAGATAGTTAAAAATATTGCGTTTCAAAGAATGGAAAAATGAACAGTAGTTTCTTGATAGGTACGCACACTTATATGTATATTCCTGATGTTCTCTAAAACTGTTTTAACTAGTCAAGCATCCATACAAAATTTTCCAAAGAAATTTTGGGATGTTTGTGTGCGTGTGTGTGTACGTGTGTATGTGAGGGGGGGAGGCTGAGAAGGATTGGACAAAATTCAACGTTGTATGTCAGAAATATTGGATTTACTCGTATGTATCATTCGATATAAATGTCAATTACAGTGGGAAAGCTGCTTTAATTTAATATGTATTTAAAGTTAATGAAAAATTAATTTTAAAAAATCTTTTCAATTTTTTAAAGTGCTTTTAACATTCATTTTTATATTTATCTGACTTTTCTGTTGCTGAGTGCTATAGAATTTTAAAGATATCACTTCAGAATCCGCGAGCTATCATTTGAATACTGTTGTTTGGCTTTTTAAACATCATCTTTCATTGGTAAAAACAGGCTCCCTTCATTACTTTAAAATAAGTATTTTTTACTCACTTTTTGGTGACATTAACTTGAAGTAAATACAGATGATAAGAAGGGAACTAAATATTCATTCTTTAAAAACCAAAAAACAATTGAAGTCGTGACTCTTTGGCTTGATTTTTATGCTATAGAGTTAGGTGTTGCTTTTCGTTAGCTGTCTTTCAAAGATTCTTTGTTTTTGACGAACAAGTAGGCACAGTGGTTGCTCGCTCGCATCCAACTGCAACCTGAAATTTTCCCTTTTTTCCCTCGATGAAATACACAAATTCGGGGAGAAATCCTCTCGTAAGGCATTTAACACCCCAATGTCTTCCGGTGGTAGCACAAAGCAGGCACTAACGAAAAGAAAGAAAAAAAAACAGTTAATGGACACATAAATGGGCAGTTTTTACTGATATTCCAAAGACGTAATTTGTGAAAAATATGTTTTAATATGTATTCTCTCATATATCTACAGAAAAGAGCCTACCTGTCTACAGTGGCACGACCTACGTCCTTTTGCTAACTTGCTGAAGACTTTATGTCTCCATTTATAGGCCCGCCTTACCAGCTCGGGGGGGAATTCTAAATATCACTATTCCATCTGAAAATGCTATCGACCCCCCGAGAGGATTTTCGAAACCACGGATTTAGCGTACACGTACACTGCATATACATAGCAGCCTTTAGCTGTAAGTTCGGCAACTCATCGGTTTTCTGTCTGAAGCATCAATCGCTGGGTTACCGCTCTCATTAATTTACAATTTTTTATTAACCCTTTAACGCGCAGTGTTCCCGCTCTGGGAACACCAAACTCTGACGTTTTGACTGTTGCCGGTCACGAAGAGTAGATTTGATTTCTATAAAAATAATTGCGGGTGACATATCTCCACGAGAATCCTCTACTTTTTACCTCGTCATTTCCCGTAAAAAATTGTCACGACTATTTTTAAAAGCACTGACATCTGCTGAAAAATCGAAGAATGCGAGAACAGCTGGATAGATTGTCCAATGCTGAAAAAAGGGCATTCGTTGCCATCGCTCGACTTAACTACCACCAAGATGGCGGACGATCGAAATGTTCCTCTCGCGCCACAGATCTAGAGACCCTTTTTTGACGACTGGCTATGTGGCACAGCCAGCTGTCGCCAAAAAAGGGTCGAGCGATGGCAACGGCTGCCCTTTTTTCAGCATTGGGAAAGGGTTGCGCCTCAAAGGGTTAAATAAACTTTTTAAAAATGTAATTTGGAAAATTTTTAAACTTTTTTTAAATCAAAGTAACTATTTAAAATAATAATTATTAAAAGAAATTCGTGTTTCCCATGGCTTCCGAGTAGGTCTTTTTCCCCCCTAATTTTCAGTCTCATTCGAATGTTTAATTACACATGCAGTAACATTGACATACATTTTAGTTTCGAAAGGTTGAGAAACTTATTCTTGTTTCCACCTGAACACATTAAAATGGGGAGAAAAAAGAAATACATTGAACTTTCCCACATTCACTTTTCTCACCTTTTTTTCTAGCATTATTATTTTCCGCGATAAAGAAACGAACGTGAAAGAATTTTTCTCCGTAGTAGCGCATCAAATTAGTACTGTCATTTTTCTTTAGTTTCATAACACGGAGAAAGGGGGAAAAAATAAAAAAGGATACAAGCTACGTATTAAATAAATGAGATGAGAATCCCGTCTTTTATTAAATCGGTACTCTTCTCTCCCCTTCCTCTTCTTTTTTTCTCCGTCATTTATTTTCAGTACATTACAGGGAAACACGAAGAAAAATATTCCTCTTAAAAGAGTTGTTTCAATTTTTGCGTGAAATTAAACAAATTAGTGTGGTATTGTGTCATCTTCTGAAGCCTCCTCGTACTGCTTTTTTTTTTTTTTTTTTATTACTGCAACTGATTTTTAGTCGGCGGTATAATTGCGTCGTTAAACATAAAAACATTAAATTTGTTTCGATTTTTTTTTTATATAGAACTGTTGATCACCGATGTTTGAAGCTTAAAATACACTATCGCAATTTTTTCTGCTTTTCAGAAATTGCTTTCTCGTGCCACTTTTTTTTACGAATTTCAATAGAGCATTTTAAATTTGGTAGTAGGTTAAAATGTGTCGTTTTAAATAATCGACATATTTCAGCCTAATTGAGCGTATTTTTGTTTGTCAATTATAAATAATGTTTATAACAAACAGTCAAAAGAAATGCAGTTAATTTCTAATTATGTCAATAATATAAAATAGAATCTGAAATCCGAGAATTGACTATGTTGTTGTTGGAACATGTATTCGGATTTGTGTGCTTGTTCACGTCAAAGAAAGGTCAAAGACAAGCGGGGGCGGCAAATGCCTTGTGGGAAGACTTTTCTGGGCATTTAGCGCGTATTCACGTTACATCTGGAGAAAACCGCCCAAAACTCCAGACCGACGGCCACGCGAGAGGACAGAGTCCTGTTCCTCCACTGGAGCCATCTCCCAATGTCAGTGGCTTTAACCACTATGCTACACATTGGTAATTGACTATGTTTATTGTAACCTTCAGTGATGATCAAAATAGTAACGGTAAACTAATTAATAACTTTGTAGATAATATCCATATATGTAAAATGAAACAGTGGGAATCTCTTGGAATGCCGCTAAGGTCCACACTACTACCGTAAAAATTTCTCCTTTTGGGCAGACAGAAAGTGAGGGATAACTATAATAACAAGTATTATTATTATTAATTATAAATCTTGAAAGTTACACCTAGATAAAAATCCAAAATACTTTGTTAAAATACCTAGTAAAAGCAACGACAGTTGTCGGCTTAAAAGCCGGGAGGATTTTAGGCATCAAATACAGGCTAATCAAAACACAACTGAATATACGCGACAACCGCCTACCTGACACCTGTATGCTGTATTTTCGCTTCCTGTGTTGGCTAGTAAGTGGAAGGGGTTGCAGTGCCAAGAATTAACCGCTATCAAGTGATGCTCGTTGGGTATTCGTCTTTTCAAAAATCACTTTGACTTTTGGTTCATAAACTAACTAATTATGATCCTTATTCCAAAATAAATAACAAAGTGGAAACCTAAGGTAATGATCTACATTCCGAAACATATCAGTTTTTAAATAGAACACACAAAACATATTATAGATAAATGAGAATTAAAATATTATTTAAGAAGAAAAAAAGTTCCTCTAACTTCCAGCTACTTTTACACCACTAACCACTAACTTTTATAAAACCAGAATAATCTTGCCCAGTTTTAGTAGAAATAACTTTAAATATTTTAATTGCTGCGATTAAATGAGCGAAACGTAAAGTTTCACATCTTAAAAAATGCACCAGCATTTCAAAAAATGCATTTTCATATTAGCATTAAAGCTTGTTCTTGAAAAATATTTATCTGTGAAATAATGTAAAAAACTTGCGTTGCTTACTTGTATTTTTGAGATAAATTAACTACTTCATATGACGGAAGTTACCTAGATTATTTATCTTCGCGCAACACTATACGAACTCCTGCGAGTTTAACAATTAACTGGTAGAAAAATAAATGGAGGTAAAAATTTATTTTGCTTTTAGCTTTCGCTAAAGGGAAAATGAATAACCAACAAGTGGTAAATAATTTTACGCCACAAAATGGATTTCAGCTTTCAAGCGTAAAAGTATAATACCCCGAGAGCGAAGATAAGGTTATTAAAATAAAGCTGAAATTCCTTATCTGAAAGATTTAATTGTTGCACGAGTAAGTGATTTTTTTTAACAAAAACAATGTGTCATTTTCTAAAGCTAAATGTCTGAGTATAATTAAATACTATAACTTAATATTTCGGTGAGGGCATATAAATGAAATATGGATAAAATAATTTTACTGTATAAAGCAAATATAGTTAAATAATGAAATACGTGCACATGAATGTAACCATTTTCAGTGCAAGAATGCAGCGACGGCATCAGTAAATAACTAAACATTTTTTTGTGTAGTAAGAATCAATAGTTTTCAACATCTCACATGTATAAAATTTTTATTGCGATAACTACGGGATGAATAAATCTGATCCTGGATCACTTGCCCTGGACCTCATGATTTTTAAACTTGAGTTATTGCCACTGTAAGCATTCGTTACAGTAGAAATAGTGCAAAAAAGGAAACATGAACTATCCCTTCAGATGATTTTCAAATACCAGGATTCACTTTGGTCGAAAGGATAGACAGTGGTTTCCAAAACAGAAAGCCATCTGGAGTTATGACTTTTATAGAGGAAAACTTTATAAAAAGTATATGAAACACTTTAGCCGTGCCTACTAGAGATGAGTTCGGGCTCATTTTTTGAAGCCCGAGCCCGAGGACTTTTAATCCGAGCCCGCCCGAGCCCGAGCAATATTATTTAAGTCGGAGCCCGAGCCCGAAATTTCAGTTAAAGGTGAAAAAAAATCCAATTATTTCATTGATAGAATACAATGAATTTTGCCGTTTGTGCAAATTAAAGACAAATATAGTTGGAAACTCTCAATGCACTTTATAATTCTTTATTTATCCATATGTTTATCAAATAATGTCGGATCTCATGACTAACTAATGAATATAAGCTGCTGTTCTGAAATATCCAAAGAGCTTAACGCTCTTTCTAGGCGCCAGTGTCGCTACTTTTTTTATAAGTACAGCCAACTCCGGTTATAGTGAACCCGGATATAGAGAATCATCGGATATAGTGAACGCAAACCATTAGTCCCGATTCACACACAGTATCTCTATCCATCATGAAGACACTTGGGTTTTAGGGAACTTCGGATATAGTGGACGAAATTGGATGGTCCCCAGAGATTCACTATAACCGGAGTTGACTGTACTTTTATTTTCCTCATAAATCACTTTTTAAAATCTGTTTAAAGGAGTATGTTCAATAAAGGAGAAATTTTTCACGAGCCCGAGCCCGCCCGAGCCCGAACGCAATTGTGAATTACAGAGCCCGAGCCCGGGCTCGGGCTCGGGCTCGGGCTTTCGGGCTCGGGCTGAGCCCGTCTCATCTCTAGTGCCTACACGAGCCAGATCAATGGTGTTCAAATGGTCAATGCGTATAATCAAGATAAAGTGAGATTTGCAGTTACACACGCTAGTCTTCGAATTTCTTATGAAGATAAATTAGACGCTATATTCGAGACGTTACTGAAGGAGGGGGATTGTAAGACGGTTTTAGTAGGAGATTTTAACATAGAATAAAATTCCGATAAAGAATCCGATTTCATAACTGAAATGGATACTTTAGATTTTCCAATACGCACTCATCTAAAACATTTCACTACTAGGGACGAAACAACAATGGATGCAATTTTCAGCAACAAAATTATGCGGAGTCTATATGAGTACTTGCAGTTATCATTTTACTCTATATAGCAGAATTGATTGAATAGATTAAAAAAAAAAAAACTGAAATTCTTCCACCCGAGTGCGTAAATAAAATCTGGAACAATTTCAGATTATTTATTTATTTATTTATTTTTATAAGTGGCTCATCACAGCAGCTTGAATTTGTAAAATGCTGGTAAATATTGAGTCGATCGTAAACGTCTAATCCAAACCTATTTTAGCTTGCTGTGAAAAAAATGTTGAGTACCTTCAACTTAAAAAAAATCAAGAATTTTAAAAGACCGATTTCAATTTTCGCTAGAGAAAAGGGGTTAAGTGTATTGTTTTAACTTTTTTTAGAACAACTTGGACAATGCTCAGACACATACAGACCCACAAATAATAAATAAATGAAATAAAGCTTTTCAAAATATTTTTATGCAATTCTTTATCATTTTCCACTTTTGTTTACACCACTCGAAATAACCCTGGAACACCACCTTCGACAGATAAAAAGAAAAAAAAATGATGTTTCTGAAAAATATTCTATTACATTTTAAAGAGAAATTCATGGTAACTTTTAAAAAAAATTACGAATGATACAGCTGAGATTTTTTTACCCTCTTCTCGTACGTTCCAAGCAATGCATCGGCTGACACCTGCTCCGCTATGTTCCGAATTGAAAGTATTTCAAGTAGATCAAACTTTCTTTTGCCTTCTCTCTCTCTTTATTCTCCAGTTGTGCCTCTTTTCTTTTGTACTAGAACATTTCACATGCCAGGGCTCGATCATATAAACTACCGTTAAAAGATTTGCATATATTTTCATGAGAATTATCTTAGAAATTCTCATAAATATCGGTTTTCAATCAGTCAATCTCCCCGCCCCCCGCCGCCGCTTCCCTCCAAGTTTTTTTAGCTATGTAGCAGCAGACATGTTACTATTACTGAATATATTTTTGTACTAACCATCCAAACTTATCATTTGTTTTAGATGTAGCATTTCTATCGACAGTACTTAAAAATACCGTAAAAATAAAACTACTTGATTAATTCATTACGAAATAATTGCCAAGTACTTCATTTAATTCTACGTCATCGTACAACTACTTGTTTGTCAAATACCAGTTATTGCGTTGATCGCTTGGACATTAAAATTCCTGCCTGCCAATATTTTTTTAATGTCTACAATACTGTACCTCCTTCAGACCCAACATAAATCTCACATCACAAATTAAAAAAAAAAAAGACAGCTCTCATTGTTGTTCTTAAAAAACAATTACTCTTAAAAATGACAAATAGAAAGCTTGTTTTCAAAAAATTTTTGGATAAAAGCCTAATTCCTAATGTCTATTTCAGTACTAAAGAATTATTACGTATACTAATATTACGAAGTATATATAACTATAAACGAAGTCTGTCAAGAAATATTTAAACAAAAATAATGTCCTACATGTTATTTTAAAGCTACGTGAATTTTGAAATAAAAATTGTCCACAAACTCAACTTAGGGAATTTCAATAACATTCAATTTCCTCGCAAACAAAACAAAACAAAATATGTGTGTCAGCGTGCAGAATTTACACATTCACCTACGTTAAAATCATTTAATTAAAAAATCATTTAATTAAAATAGGCTAATTCTGCGTTTAGTTGGAGAGTAAACATCATGTACCCCAACTTCCTGTCTACTTCCGCATTTGTCTGAAATTACTGTTACATAGCTGCCAACTCTTCCGATTTTATCGGGATGTTTCCCACCACAATTTTTAAGCAGTTTTATTTTAGATTAAAAGTTTGGACTTATTTTGAGCTTAAATTGCCAAGTAAAAATTAGTGGTGGGAAATCTTCAAAAAAATCGGAAGAGTTGGCTGCTATGCTGTTAAATGAAAACAACCTTCTATTTTGTTCTTTTCCAAGGCAATGATTGGATTAAATTCGTAATCGACTCGTTCAGCCGTGTTTTTTCGATAGGAATACTCGGAAATACTCTGTTCTAATATATCGATAGGAATACTCTGTTCAAAAGGAATACTCGGATCCTTTCTCTTCTGTTTTTATTTTAAAAATTTATTTATTAACGGTTGTTTTTTGTTTGTTTTGTTTTTTCCAATTTAATCCTCGCGTTATATTATCAAGCAATAATGATCGTCTAGTCTAGTCTATCGGTTCCAACCTGTGGTTCACTATAAAATTGTGAATATCAGGCCGGGGGAAAATTGCATATTCAAGGTGATTCTAAACTACATATCAAAAATGTAAAGGTTGGTAGAGGGGACCAAGACGGTTCAGAATCACACAGCAATCGGGGATCGGAAATGTAGTCCTCATGTACCTGTTAATAATCACTTTGGAAGAAATGTTGAAGTAAGTGAACTTTCCGACCATCGTTTGTCAAAAAAAAAAAAAAAAAACGCATTTTTTATAGAAAGCACTTAACTAAATCTGGTGGTTCGCAAATTCTGTTTCGTTTCATTGACGAAAGTCTCGGAGAAATGCTCATTGTTAAGAATTTAAACCAACGGTTCTTCCAACGTGATTATTGACAGGTACATGAAGACTACATTTCCAACCCCACATTGCAGTGTGATTCTGTACCGTCTTGGTCCTCTCTACCACCCTTTACATTTTCGGCATACAGTTTAAGACAATCCTGTATTTTGAGACGCAGTCTTACAAAGTTTCAGTCACTACCAATACGCGCCACTGTTTTTTATTATTATCTTTATTTGTATAAAGTAGAGTTAACACTAGAACCCCTCGAATTCGTTACCTTCGAGACTAGGAGGGGGGGGGGATTATGGTTGGAACGCGAAAAAGATCAGATTGTAAGAAAATACAGAGAAATACGTATTTACAGTAAACTGAGCAATATGGCCGTATGCGTTGTTCTGTACAGTACAAATATTGCAATGAACTGCGCGAAAATTGTTATTATTATTGAAAAAGAGCAATGCTGTATGTATTTACTGTACATATGTATGCAAAAATAAAATGTAGTGAATAATTTTTTTTAAAAATTAGAAAAACGGCTTACGCCTGGTCGGACCAACACCTCTTAGATATACAATGCCTGAGAACAGAAGCTTTTACGTCATCACTAGGTCCACTAAAGTGACGTCATCACACATTTATTTTCACAAAGTAATACTATTCAAAGTTTGTGGTGAATTTACTGCCCCATAAAACATTTTAATGATTTAAGGTAGAAAATTTAATTTTACGGCATATACGAAATTTTAACTATCACAAATTATATAATATGACATAGAAATAGATCATAACATATATTATTTTTTATCAGAAATGTATTTTAATTTTTATCTTAATATATTTTCTAAAATTTGTATCATTCACTAGAAATTTTAAGTAGTTTTACTTTGTGAAAGTAAAACTGTGATTACGTCATCTTAGAAGACCTAGTGATGACATAAAAGCTTCTGTTCTCAGGCCTTCTATATCTAGGAGGTATTAGTCGGACCAACCGGAGAGGCGCGGCGAACGAGGGGGATTTATTCTATTTCTTTTCAGAACGAAAACTCCCATTTAGAATATAATCCCTTTTGCTCTTAGAGAGTCAAGTATTGGTAGTCAGGGCCTGATTTCGGTCAGGGCATTCGCCCCCCCCCCCCCGACAAAAAGGGGGCAACAAATTCTTCTTTAAGTTTAAAAATTTATAAATTTTGATTTTAGTTTAAGATAAGAGGTAGAGAAACTAATTTTATGAAGAAAATAGTAATGATAATGACTCTGTTACTTTTTCATAGCGCTGGCACTATATTCACCCTTTTTTTTAGCTAAACGGTATAGTCTGTGCAATTATTCAGAGCAAACTTATCATTTAGGTGTGACCTATGTCGCGATGTATGCAAATCGCGACGAAACCATATCGTATCCGGGAAACCAACCATGCTGATCTCGAGGAAGATCATTTTCAATCGGAACTCCTAAAAGAAAATGCTTTCTCTAGTGGAGGGTCTGTCCCACTATAAATAAATGCTCTGATAGATGCAGTATGCAAGACTTCCCTTAATATTTAAGCTAAAAATTCAAATTTTATGCACATTTTGTTTAAAAAAATTGACAAGGGGGAGGGGGGGGTTGAACCCCTAACCCCCTCTCCCCACTTGTATACGCTACTGTAAGCATTAGGAAAATAAATGCAATAATATTGTAGAACAGGTTACTTAGAAAATGCGAAATGAAATAAACAATTGAATATCTATCTATCTATATAAATAAAATTAGACTTTTGTCTGTACATTTCTTGGAATTCAAAAATTTTGCGATTTCTATCCGTTTCAAGCACCCGGTAATCCGATGCGACCCTCAAAAAAAAGTTTGTCTGTCTGTCATTCTGTCGTTCTGTCGTTCTGTCATTCTGTCCGTGACGCTTTTTCTGTTTAAGCATCACGTAAAAACGGCTGAAGCGAATGATATGAAATTGGGTGTCATGATAGGTGGTCACTCAACTTAAAACATAGGCGTCGAATTTTTAAAAATTTTCCTTAGATTTTCAGATTTTGCGAAAATCGTTTCAAACTGCGTAAATTTGTGTTCAAGCATCACGTAAAAACGACTGAAGCGAATGATATGAAATTGGGTGTCATGATAGGTGGTCACTCAACTTAAAACATAGGCGTCGAATTTTTAAAAATTTTCCTTAGATTTTCAGATTTTGCGAAAATCGTTTCAAACTGCGTAAATTTGTGTTCGCACATCACGTAATAACTGCAAAGGTGAAAAAATGATATTTTTTGAAATGATAGGTGGTCACTCACCTTAAACTATAAGCATCTAATTTTAAAAAATCGATCCGATTTCGAGATTTTGGCGAAAATCGTTTAAAACTGAGTGAATCTTTGTTCCCGCATTACGTAATAACGACTCAAGCGAATGATATGAAATTTGGTCACATGATAGATGGTTGCTCAACATAAACTATAGGTATCCAATTTTTTAAACATTTTCATTAGATTTTGAGATTTTATGAAAATTCTCCCAAAATACGTTTATATTTCTTCAAACATCACGTAATAACAACTAATACGAATGATACGATATTTAGTGATATGATAAGTAGTTGCTAATCTTAATTTATAGGCGTTGAATTTTAAAAATATTTTGATTACATTTGGAGATTTTGCGAAAATCGTTTTAAAATGCTGAAATTTTGTTCCAGCATCACGAAATAAAGACTGCAGGGAATGAAACGAAATTGGGTGACATGATAGGTTGTCACTAGACTTAAATTCTAGGCTTCCAATTTTTCAAAGATGTTGATTAGATTTTGAGATTTTGCGAAAATTATTTCTATATTCGTTCGCGCATCACATAATTACGACTAAAGCGAATGAAATGATATTACTTAGTGACTCTCTTAACCTGTAATATTTTAACAATACATAAAAATTATAACTTCGCTTTCTTTACTTTGGCAACATACTCCATCCATTCTGTGTACTCCTACAATGCTGACGAAAGTTCTTGCTTTTTGGAAATTTGCATTCACTAACCCGTCAAGGACGGGTACTTCAGCTAGTTAAATAATATAATTGAAACATTACTATTCTTCGTAATATTATTATTATCAAACTATTGCATTTCTTTTTGCATCTTGATACAATAATTATTTTTATACTGTTATAACACCCTTCTTTGTAGGGTGTGATATGAAAATTGCTTTAAACGGTTTAAAAAAAAAAAAAAAAAAAGTTTTCGAAACAGGGGGGTTAACATTTAAGCTTTTGCTCCGGGGCCCCAACTTGGCAAATCGGTCCATTTGTAGTTCTTTCACGGCGGCACACACGATTTTTTTTCCTCAGTGGATTACGCTCCGGGAGCCATTTTCGAATGAAATGCTTAAATGGCATTGGTTGATATGTTTGTAATTATGAGATAAGAATTGGGTGGAAAGATTTTATATATCCCATACTTTGGCGTTATCTATATCTCTTGTTTAACCCTTAAACGCGCAGTGTTCCCGCTCTGGAAACACCAAACTCTGGCGTTTTGACTGTTGCCAGTCACAAAGAATATATGATTTCTATAAAAAATAGTTGCGGGTGACATAGCTCCACGAGAATCCTTTACTTTTTAGCACGTCATTTCCCGTAAAGAAATTGTCACGATCTTTTTTAACAGCACTGACATCTGCTGAAAAATGAAAGAATGTGAGAACACCTGGATAGATTGCCCAATGCTGAAAACAGGGCAGCCGTTGCCATTGCTCGACTTAACTACCAGCAAGATGGCGGACGATCGAAACGTTTTCGATCGTCCGCCATCTTGCTGGTAGTTAAGTCGAGCGATGGCAACGGCTGCCTTTTTTCAGCGTTGGTAAAGGGTTGCACCTCAAAGGGTTAATAATATGGATTCTGCGCAGTCTCAATCGGCCATGAAGAGTCGATTTATGACCCACTGCCCTGGAAATAAACCATGAGGCACAAATTCACTTCGAAACCGGTATTTGTCGTCAGAGCGAAATTGGGGGGAAAACCCAAAAGTTAGGATTAAAAAAAAGAAAAAAAATACCCGGCTGGCTACCACTGCACCTGACTACAACTTTCACTAGCGTCGGTAAAAAAAACGGAAACGCCTTAACTTCGTGTGTGTGTGTGACGTTTAGTACAGCGCCACCGCTAGAAAATGAATATAATAATGAAAAAGAAATTGTGTGTGTGTGGGGGGGGGATCCTCTAGCATTTTTTCCCCTAATAATAATATTAATAATAAAAAAAATAAAGGGATAAAACCGATGGCTACGTATGTGTGTGTGTGCCAGTGTGGAATGCTGAAAGTCGTCGACCCCTCCTATCCAAACGCGACTGGCAGCGCCGCACCGTGGAAGTCTGATGAATGTGAGAGACTGTCTGAGCTTGTGCTGGGTTGCAGTCGGTTGGCAAATTTTCGCGTATTTGGCTGAAAAAATAGAATAGGTAATTTACCAAAGAAGCTTCCCCTTTATAGAGGAATTTAGATATAATTTTCAGATAGACAAACGAAAGCTATCGTGCTTAAATTAACGATATTTTAGATGTATTTAAATAATTGAAAATTATTTAATAAATTCATGTATTTGTTTCATTTGATGAAATACAGAATTTTCCTTCGTGGATTAAGTTGAGTTAACCATATTTGAAAAAACTATAAAATGAAAACCTTATTAATTATTATAATTATTATGTACCAAGTAAGATATAGTTTCGTAACTCGTAACAACATTTCTTTTAAAACCGTACCCCTCGCCCCCCTTTCAGCTAATTATTAATTAAAGGGTTTCACTTTCAGAGGGGGATACATATCTTTGAAGGCTGGTTTATAATGCAGATCTTCTAAACATTAAGATTTGGCTATTTTTGCATTCTTAAAACATTTTTGTTCGTCTAACTACAAATGAAGTAAATTAATAAATCAATGCTTACAAATTTATTAATATTGTAAAAGCTGTTATGTTCAATTTCTATCAACTCTAAGCGCGTACAATTTTTCGTCCGAACTTGTTTCTTCATAGTAATTCAGCACAAACTAATCAATTGAAAATGTAATTTAAAGTTCTTTGACGTACTACATGCACCCATTCAAAGCAGTATTCAAGTAATAGCGAGTTTTCCTATTTTAGTTTTATGAGTAAATAATTAGTTTTTGAAAAAATATAAAATTATATAGTAAGAAATACGAGAATTTATTATTGTATGAGGCATAATTCATCTTTACAAAGAATAGTTTAAGTATGAAATAGACAGTAAATTTGACTTACGCTCGAATACCAGGGTGTACTTTGAAGCCTAACCACTATAATAAACATGGAAGGGCCTTGAAATTTCACATATTTGTGTGAGGTACAGATTTCATTGATTCCTGACTACTGATGACGCACACACATGATGACACACATACATTTGAAAAATTAAAAAATTACAATCACTAAGTTTGAGACATGGGCATCGCACTGTCAACCACGACTGCATCCTATGCCCTAGCCTCCGACTTTGAAATCCATTTGTAGAATAAATCCTAAAAAATAAATTTGCTTTATTTGTGACTTATTTTTATTCTCTAATGCACACTAAAAATTATTTTTTAAAGTGTAGTCAAAGGGCTAAGTGGCATTTGAAGCGATGGATTCAAATAATTGTTTTACCAAAAACTACACAAACGACAATGCAAATAATTGATACATGCCATCTACAAAACCAGTTACTTTTCATTTTCTTCCTTAAATATTACTGTGAAATAGATTAATCCATTACTGAAAAGAATACACTTCATAAAAAATTTTGTCACAAAAAGTTGTTTCTTTCACAAACTAGGAAGAAAGACTCGACGCATTAATGTATTGTACGCAAATCACTGTTTGAGAACTAACTGCAGAATATTTTTACGTAGACCTTCTGTTAAAACAACCTCTACTAAAAGACCAAACTACTCTGCTTATTGGATAATCTGTTCTAACCCTTTCTTTTTAACGACCATCTGTAATTTTTACCCTGGAAAATTCTTGCTTAGAGAATCCATAGCACGGGCGTATATAATTGGAAGGAGGGGAGGGGGGCGGTCTGGACACACCCTTAGTCTGCTACTTTTGGCAAAATATCCACCTTTTCTATCGGTACCTCGAAATAGTATACGGTAAATTATTTTTAATTTCAAATAGGTTTGAAAATTTTATATTAATTTTGTAAATTCTATGATTTAATGGGTAATAAAGAAAAGTCTCTGTAAAGAAGATTAAAAATTTGCAGTGTAATTGCAATTTTTTCCAAAATATTTATAGTAAAATTTACTGTCAATCAAATTTTATAAGAATAAACCCCCTTCCTTGGATACACACCTGCCTTGTGAAAGCTTTAGCTACGTCCATGATTCACAGTGGATGTTATTTACTCTAAAAACAAATAGAAACAATTATTCCATCACCCGTGTTGGCAAAAACAACTAATTTAAGCGATTTTCTCTTCTTTCCATACTCAAGCAGTGAAAAAAAAAAAAAAAAAAAAAAAAAAAAAAAAAAAGGTCCTTTATGGGCTAAAAAGAAGTTTTATAAGAACTTGTTTTGTACATTTGTTTTTCTTTATTTCTTTTCAGCACCATTTTTTTAAAATCACATTTATAGGATTTTGTGATGCGGTTGTTAACCCATTACCGCCCTGATATTTTCATTAAATTCACTAATTTAGGTTTATTCCCGAAGTGAAGAATAAATTTTCGACATATGTAGGATATGCAGAATGTATTCCTTTTTCTAAAATAATACAGTTAAAGATTCACATTTCACTTTTTTATTTCTATGTATTTTGTAGAAATCAAAGTTATTATTCGTGAGATAAAAATAGGAATCGATCAACTTTTATTAGCTACAGGCGTTTTTTAAAAACTTGATTCGAGTTTACTTCTCAAGTTAAAATATATTTGTGTTTGTAAAAGTGCGCTGTATGTTGCTCTTGTTGTGTGATGCTGCTTTGTGTAAGACCAGCTATCTTCACCATAGTCTATACCCGATATTATGGTAGATTAGGGATGGATGCGGGACTAGGCAGAGATTTATAGCGTTTTTCGAGACGAGACAAACATTTTTAACATTAATGATATAGCGATTTTGCGAGACGAGACAAACATTTTTAATATTAATGATATAGCGATTTTGCGAGACGATACAAAGCTTTTAGGCTATTTTGCGAGACGCGACACGCCTGTTTTTCGTCTCGCCTACATCCCTATTAGGTAGTTATTGATTTTTTTCTGTCATATTAATTTTGGGCAAAGTTGAGCAGAGAAAATAAATTTAATTTTTTCGAATTCGGTTGTGAGTGAGTGAGTGGCCTTCTGGGAGGGGAAAAAAAAAATCTTAAGAATATTTTATCTAAACATTGGGAAGTATATATGTATATTGCAAATTTATAATAATTATTGTTGTTTATAAAATAGAGAATAATGAAATTTTTTAAAGATTGTATTTTAATAATTATTGTTTTTCAACTCATTAAGATGAAATTATTTTTGTTCCAGGTAAACCATTGGATTTTTCACGTCAGACATAATTTGAAATAAACGCGGATAGCGACCTATTAAGGTTGTATTCAAGAACTCGCCTACTTTCATTAGGTATGTTTATTTTTTGAAAACAACTTTCATAATATAATAACTTATAAATATTACTAGTCATAGTTACTAATTTATCAGGAACATCAATTTTAAACTGCAGACAAAGTTGAGCTATATTGTTGGGATGAATGATCAGCCATAATTTAAAAACTAAAATAATCAAATATTGTACCGATTTTTTTAGAAACAGAATTTGTATTTGATTACAGTTAGACTATTTATTTATTTACTGTGTACTAGATTGCTATTAAAAATGTAAATGATAGAGAAAAATATGTTTCCCGTTTTATAAGATGCTAAGACATTTTTCATTAAATAAATGTGAAAGCAATATCTTATTTAAAGTATCCCCTCACAAATAGTCTCCGCACTTTTAAAAAGGGAGTTTGTTCACACTATAAAAAATTCTCTTTAAAAAATCTAAAAATAATAATGAGAAAAATAACGCAAATGAAAATGTCGGGTTTTTACAGTTGAATTTTTGAAAACAAAATATTTTTAAATTAATCGGATTAATTTTATATTATAGCATAAAAAGTATGACATATACACATAACTTTCTGTGACATATAATATTATATATCGTCATTACTATTGCAAGTAATTTTTAAAACGATTAACGAGATTTGTTAAGCTTTATTATTAGCTATTTTTTAATTTCTCAAATGATGTTTTTAGGGAATAGCTCTGATGTCAAGTGCTGTACGATAAGCATTGAGATCTGAAAATTTGTTTTAATTCATTACATGTTTGAGTTATTTGACAGGAAAATTGAAATATATGTTTACAAAAGTTATAACGTAAACTGTATTCTACAAAACAACTTCTAGTGCTAAAATAGAATCTGCAGTTATTTTCCTTTAAAGCAATATGATAAAAATTGTAAATTACAATGATAAGGAATTACTTTATTTTAATATAATATTTTAATGGCCAAGAACTGAAATATACCTAAAACTATAAACTTTATTTTTAAAATTTTGTAAGCTAGCACTTTAAGCTCTTTCTAAATCTGTGGGCAGAATACTTATAGAAAATTTCACAATTTTTAAAAGCGCACAATAATATAGCTGCAATATTTTTTTTTTTTTAATTAAGAGGTTAAATTATAAATCTTCTAATCTCTTTTCGCTTTACTGAAAAATATTGTACATAACTGGAGAAAATGTTTTGAAATTTAATACAGGAAAACCTGAAAAATATTGAGTAGCAAGGATTCGAAACATTTTTCAGTTCAAGTCAGGGCCACATTTTCGCTTAATAAAAGAGTCCACTTAGAATGGGTTTTACTATTTAAAAGAATGGAGAAATAAAATACGTATAAATTTAAAAGTTTTGTGAGAAATATCATTTTTTTTAATTACTGTTGAGTGTGTTATTAAGTTTTTAATTTATTTTTATGCATTTTTTATTCAATTTAATAAACATGTTGAAGCTGCACGAAGGTAACACAAGCAAAAGAAGAAGATGAAAATCGAATTTACTTGTTAATTATAAAAATCATGAATTTAACAACAGTGAAAACTACTGAAATAAACGTGATTCGGCGTCTTTCCCATCCTGTCGCCTTCCATAAAGTGTCTAAATCGATATTTTAAAGTGTGCTTTATTATATAAAATAACGGGAGTCAAGAAATATGACACAGAGAAAATAACTTTCAAGATTTTTGCCCTTTTCCCTGTCATGTCAGACGGGGAGGAGCATGACATACAGGAAAGCAGATGTTGCAGGGAAGCTGCAAAGCAGGACATATGAAACGCCTAAACCTATCTTTTAAAATATTTTATCTGGGGATAAGGGACTTAAAAAATTATTTATATCCTCGACTGTCTGATCATTATTTTTAAAAATAACTTTATAATGAATCGGTCACTAAAAGCTACAAGTCATGTTTTTTTCTAAAAACAGTCAATCACAGTTTTTAAATATATTTTATGTATTAATTTCAATATAGCAAAAGTATTGTATACTTTGAAGAATAATCATTATAATAAATCCGAACATGCCACTTAAAATTCATACACATGTATGGTGTATAATTTTTATTGATTCCTGAAAATTTGTGACTTAAATGTAATTATTAAAATGTTCGATTCAAATGAACCTTTTTTAATGGTTAATGGTTAATGAATGCTGGGCTAAAAAATATACAACCTACGAACATAAAATAAAACAATAAAAAAAGTCGGTGTTAAAGACAAAAATAAATGAACGAACTTTTATAAAAGACTCATACCTGCAGTAAAAGTTATCTTCATATTTTCCTCTCCTACGTGTGGTTTTGTGATTACTTCTCTGCTAATGAAAGGTGAACCTTTTGTACCACTCGAAACATACATGCAGTTTTTATTGGTTATGTAAATACGAGAGAAGAACACGAATATCCCTACTTGTAAATGTGATCCAGTTAAAGTTATTGAATTTTTCAAATATTGGTGTTTTACGTCAAATTTCAACATGCAGAAAGAATAGAATTATTCCTGATTATTTTTGTTTTCTCTGAGGTGATTAATTTATTCTTCTGAATAGGAAATTTAAACTGTGTCTTTAGTGGCTGTATAAAATTCGCCAAATAATATCCGAGAAACTGACGGCTAAGACTTACAGTCAACTTTAAAACATTAGTCGTGTTTCATATCTAAGTTTAAGGAAAACACCATTCGAAAAAATTTAGAATGTCTCTCTTAAACCAGTTGTATTGTAAACTATTACAAACAATCCCAGCATCTCTGAACGTCAATTAACGTTCAGAAAACGTCTTCTGAACGTTAATAGACGTTAAGAGAACCTGTGTGTGTTTGCTGGGATGAACTTTTAGAAGTATTTTTATAGACGTTATACGAACACTCAGGGGAAAATCTCAAACATGAATTTCGCAATATTTCTTTAAGCAGGTAATTTTACCCTAAACATGTTTGAAGGCAATTTTTGTGCTTATGATTTTTTTCTGAAAGTTGCATGAGACATATACATCTTTACTGTCAGTATTAGTCCATATCAATGATGCTAAATTGGGAGATTTCCTCCAGATTTAGGGGGAGAAATTTTTAAAGGGGGATATTTTAGGGAGAGAGTATAATTGGGGGTTTCTAGGAAAAATTTTTAAGCTTTATGTGCCGACGGAACGTCAATGACCAGTGTAATAATAATGGAATTTATAAAAGTATTAATGAAATGTAATGTATTATCCTAGTGTTACATAAAATTACTAGTACACTACAACTCATGAATTTCGAATCCCCCTCCCCCCCCTCAGAATAAATTCATTCTCCAGGACCGACTGTGACCTACAGATTTATCGATATATTGTTCTCCCTATTTCCCTTTCCTACCAGTCCAACTGTCTATGGAAATCGGTCATTAATCAATGAAAATGGATATTCATTTTAGTATATCAAATATATATAACATTTTTCTTACGTTTGGGGGAAAATTCGATCTCATTTAGGAGGAAATGTCTCAGAAAGTCTGGCAACACTGGTCCATAGTCCATTGGGTGAAGAAGTGTTATTTTTTTCGAGTGTTTTAACAACATGGATTTTTTTTAAAGCTGTTCAAAAGTCCTGGGATGGCGATCGCTCTTCAGGTAGAACACCCTTAAGAAAGCCCTGAAATTTCTATAAGGCAGCATTAATTCATCTAGGCCTTCCTGTTTCGCTTCACCAAAATATGGCTGCGATGGCCTCCCATACAGACATCCATTCCAGACAGACGTATGGCCAATAAAAAAAATCCAATGCACTTATAGCCCCCAACATTTTTAATGTCTAGAGCAGAGCTTTCCGAACTTTTTCTCCGATGGAGCAGTTTGAAATTATTGGTGAAGCACCTTGTGTAAATTTGAGACGAGTGAATTGTAGGCTGAAGCACAGGGTCGGATTCACACATTTTTTCGCCCTAGGACAAAGGCCATAATTTCGCCCCCCCCCTTCGAAAAATTGATCAATAGTTCCAATTTAATATTCATAATAATTCGTTTTTTCTCATCAGCACTATATGTCACGTAAAAAAGTGTTTTATACAGTTTCTTTTTAATATTGTCAGATAATTTACTTTTTCTGGCAATCTTTTAGATGGAACTAAGAAACCAGAAATGCTCGTTTCATTAATTGCGCGATGTTTCACCGATATATTTTGGATGAAAAGTTGATAATGCGTTTTCAAATTTTTTAAAATTATAGACGCATTACACTCAAAGCAACAGACTATGCTCGAGCAGACATATTTACCGTTCTGTGCGTGTGTGTCGTGTGGTTCTTTTTTCGGGAACGTTGGGACATCGGTATCGGAAGAGCACAGACAGTCAGATGCCTTTTCAATGATAACTTACTTTGAATAATTGTTCTTTCCGGTACCCCTCCTCTCCTCAATGTGATTGTTCTGCAGCGGATCTCTTACTTCTGCGACACATGTCGTCGACTTGGACATGGTCTGTGCTGGGGTGCTCTGCGAGCAATTCTGCGTCTGTGAGGGGGGGGGGGGGGTTAATGGATCTCCACATATGGCTTTTCTATAGATAAGAAATTGTACTAGGGGAAAAAGGAATTTTTTGGAAGCCAAAAACGTGCTTTTCTTGGGCAATAATCACTTAAAGTAAATCGTCTTCGTTTCTCCTTTCCAGTCCTTTTCCTCATCCGTGATTGTTCTGCAGGGGAGTTCTTTGTTCTGCGCCCATTAGACCGCTGCGCCCTAGGCCATGGCCTAGGTTGGCCTTATGGGAAATCCGGCCCTGCTGAAGCAACAAGATACCTTTTCGCGGAGCGCTTGCTACCTTCTTGAGGAGCACAGTTTGAGAAACTCTGTTCGAAGGAATACCTTTCCTATGTTATGAGGCAACCAATGGAATCCACTTGTGACTTTTCGATATAGGTAATGGTTTGCTTAAACAATAGTAAAATAAACTCTTCGGACTTTAATTTGTCTGCCGTACGATCAGAAAAACTTTTTTTTTTTCTGTTGTTAGTGGATGACATTTTAATGTTTGCACAAGAACTGCGCTTGGGGGACTTTAGTAGTTTTGCTGAAAAATATAAAGTTCATTAAATAACGGTAACAATTCGCATTTATAAAGAACATTATTCGGAAAATTAAGGCTTCATATTGATTATTTTACTTAATCCAATTATTCAACTTAAGTCTATTACAGCTCTATTTTCATTCGTGATCCATTGTATTTATTAGGGATGAACTAGCTTTAAATACTACTGCAATTTACTAATTTGTTTCACATAAAGTATAATTCACTTATTTCTGTGACCATATTCTCTTTTATAAACAATCATCTCCAATATCACATCTACAGCATTTTTTTCCCCACATTGTTTGTGCAATCCGTGCAGCACTTTTTTAAACAAACTCATTTACCCCCGCTGCTTCATTAAATTTTCCATATAATATTTTCTCTACGCCGCTATTCCTATCATTAATGCGTGTTCTTTTATCCATTTTCTTATCATTTTTCATCTAAAACTCCCCGGCAAGACTCATTTTTCCCTCTTTAAAAAGACACCAATTGAAGAACCTTGTCTGCAATCGAACCGGAAACGGCAGGTTATGTAAAAGCTGCTTCACTTGGCGACTTTCTCCCCCCCGCCTTTCCTACTTGGCGACGGTTGTTGGTGTTGGAGTGGCAAACCTGTCCTTCGCATTCGGTAGTTGAATCGAAGAGCAGTCCAGTAGCTACACAAGCTCCGTTGCCAACGTGTCATGAAAACTCTTTCTCGCGTGTTATCTATCTATATTATATATAAATATTTTTTTAAATTCTTTCTTCAGTGTTTTTTTGAGATTATGTATTTTTTCATGGATATTTTGAAGATCTAACTTTTCAACTTATGTGGCCGTATTCATCGTTTCTAGAAAGGAAATATTTTTTTTAGTCGCAGTGATCGTTCGAAATTTCGCGCGGCGTTCTTTCCCGGATGTCGCCGGGCGGATTGGATGTGTGACTGTGTGTGGATGTTACTATGTGGTGCACAGTTCCTTGGCATTCCACAGACTCGAAATTCCTGCGAGTTCTTCGACGGTGGGTCGCACACGCTCTTCAGATAAGTGGGGATGTTTTTCCCTTCTCTTACTCCGTTTTTCCCTTTTTTTTTATGAGTGCTTTCCTAATATTTTTGCTTGTTTTTCTCTTTTGTAGTCTTTATTTTTATTTTTGTACATTAATTTATTTATTAGTTTTTTGTAGATTTATTTTTTATCTCTACATTTATATCATGTTATTATTATTTTTATAGTGTACCCGGTAATTAAATGTTTTTTATAAATTGACTTAAAATTATGAAATGCAAAATAAATAGTAGTAGCACACTACAATCTTACCTTTTGGTTGAAAGCATTTTCTATGACTCTTCCTTTTATGAAAATACCATTAAAAGTAAAGTAAATGCATACGAACTGCTTGATTGTAAAAATGCTCAAGACTTAATAAACAATTGTAAAATTTGAGGCTTAATTGTAAATAAATGTACGTAGGCATTTCTTTTATCAAATTATTTTTGTGCGAATGCTCTGTTATATCTATTTTCGCCTTTGTGGAAATTATTTACGTTGACGAGCGTCTATTAGAAACTGTAGAGACCCCTTATTATTTTAGTTAATGAACTATAAAATATTCGCATTTAGTGTTTACATGGTATAATTACTTCAGTATTTCTTAAGTGCTTCTACAAGTCTTATCAACCTATTTAAATTTCCGTAGAAAGAGTTTTGATTGATTACCAAAGTAACGTAACATCCAAGCTGCAAAATTTTCTAATAAAAAATTACTTTTAAGTCATTAATAACATCTTACTTTATTTACAGTTTTCCTTTTTGTTCAGTTTTGAAATGGCAAATACTTTTAAGCTAACAAATATTCCTTATTATTCTAATCATTGCCCATTTAATTGAGGGGGAGGATACAAACGAAGTTTTATCTCAAAATTTCCTTTTTTAAACAAAAGTTATATGTCTTATGGGAGAATTCATTTATGTTTCTGTTTTTTTATTGTAAGGGGTGGAGGTTGCGGAACTATCCATTTTATGAATGGAATGTGCTGTTGATGACGTCAGTTTTGCGAGGCGGAATTTTCGCACGCTTTCACGCTTGCCACTCTTGGTCTCTTAATTGTTCATTGGAATTTTCCCATGATGCATCATAATACGACGGAGAGTTTTAGTTCTCTCTATGGGAAGCCAGTTAATTATGTTGCAAACAGACTTTATGGTTAATAATATATATTTAGATTACTGTCGAGAGTTTGGATGAACGTATATTTCTTGTATCTGTTAGAAAGAAACCATTTTATGAAAAAATAATTTTAACACCCTTCTAACCTTAGTAAGTTTGCAAAACTTATGTGGAATAAAGTTTAGATTTTCTCAGATTTTTTACATACTATTCTGTAAGCAGCAAATCACAAAATTATAAATAGTACTACATAAATGATATTTACTGTTTTATAAATAGCATTTATATGTAATTTTACTTTTGCTGGATTAATAATCAATTATTTAATTGTAATACTTATGTCGGACTTTTAAATGTACCATCCCAGTAAATACTGTGAGATTTAGACTTCAGTTGTCAGAGATGTCGGGGAAAAAAAAAACTTATGTATTAGGGGGGGAAAAAAAACTTTAGCTCGATATTTTAGATTGCGGAATGTTTATTTTTTCCGCATTCATGTATATTTTTCTCTTTTGCGGCTGGTTTTTCTGACAACGACGTCCTATTAAAAGAGTTTTCAGGCTTTGGGGGAAAAAAAGTAAAAGTATAAATAAAGTGGTACTCAGATTTTTCCGTTCAGTATAATTTAAGAAATTGAGAAGTTTATTACTATTATTATTTTCCTTTTCGAAAATTTTTAAACTGTTGGTTTGCTTTTTTAAATAAAAGATTAAATGATATTGCTTACATTATTTGTGTATTTTTTTTCTCCATATAAACAAATGTGATAACATACTTATTCTATCAACACAGAAAGCATATGTATATGTGTGTGCAGGCGCGTAGCCAGGAAAATTTTTCGGGGGGGGGATATGCGCCTGGAAAAAAATTTCGGGGGGGGGGGATATGAACTTATATGTGTATAAATAGACTGAATTTCATCACTAATCCAAACATTTCGGGGGGGGGGATATATCCCGATATCCCCCCCCCTGGCTACGCCCCTGTGTGTGTGTATTATTCTAATTTTTCGCATAAATTTCTTCTTTTAAAATATTTGGATTTATTTATTGACCAGGGTTTACAACCCATCTGTTTTTCAAGTCTGGAATGAAAGGCATTTAACATCTGGGATAAATCAAAGGAACACACGTTAGTTTTGTTGAATTTCCCCCCTGTTATATTGGTTTTCCTTTTCATTTAGTACTCAGCAATCCGGAAAACATATGCTTTAAGTTGTTTTTGCATTTTTGTACATAGTTATTTTTCATAAATACCACTATGTTTTTGTACAGATAGAACTTCTAATAATTGTTTGAACTAATTGTTTAGCATTCAGCTTTGACGCGCTTTATTTTGATCGTGAAGCTAGAAAATAAAATTAATCGAATCTCTGAATAAAATCAAAATAACAATTACCTTCAAAAGCTGTGTTTCGCTTACACCCCATTACAAACTATAAATTCACGAGGAAAGATCAGAAACTATGAATTCATTTGGCTCCACAGGGGTACAGTGGGAGAAAGCTTAAATAACTTTCAAATCGTGAGCGGTTTTTTTTTTTCTCCCAGGAAACAAATAAAATATAATTTATTTTTCTCTGGTATGTGTGTTACCATTCAAATCTAATTCTAATACATTTTCGGGGGATAAATTAAGCATTGTGCTGCACGTATTGAAAGTCAAATGCATAATTGAAGGGAATAACAGGTTAAAATCTTGGTTGGATATTGTTTCCTTAAAAGCATGTTAGTTTAATACCTGCTGGTCGATCCAGGAATTCTTTCCAAGGTCCCATTTTTCTAAAAACTGCATCTTTTTGTGAATTTTTATGATTTTTTTTTTTAATAATGTACAAATCAAATTAAAATATACGGTAAAATCCTAATGAATTGATGTTTTCATTGATAGTATTTTTTGGTGAAGGGGCCGTTTAATCAATTGTAATTTTGTGAAGGGCCGTTTAATCAGTTGTAATTTTGTGAAGGGGGCCGTAAAACGGACCCAAGTTTCGTCTGAATTCGATCTCGCGTTTGTATTCTGCTGACTTATACATTGAGGTGACCAGGGTCTTCTCATTGTACTCCATAAGGGCCATGGTAGCCCAGTGGTTAAGGCATTGGACTTGAAACC
This sequence comes from Cheiracanthium punctorium, assembly GCA_038373885.1. Taxonomy (NCBI): domain Eukaryota; kingdom Metazoa; phylum Arthropoda; class Arachnida; order Araneae; family Cheiracanthiidae; genus Cheiracanthium; species Cheiracanthium punctorium. The sequence continues at coordinate 250,369 of JAWZYV010016735.1, read as the reverse complement.
GGAAGGTTGCGGGTTCGATACCGGCGTACCACTAAAGACCACCGTGTACGTGCACGTTAAATTCCTGGTTCCGAAAGTCCTCTCGGCGGTCTCTAGCAGTTTCCGAGGGGTGCTAATATTCAGAAGTCTCCCACCTTCTGATGAGGTTCCAAATTGTGGCGGGAAGGACGTATATGTAGCTCTAAGCGACACATTCAGTGACGCGAGCTGTCCTCTCCTGGCAAACAAACATTGTACTCCATAGAGAAGGCCCTGAGCTGACTGACCTCTCTGCGTTTGTCAGCTGCTTTGCTTCAGAGATGCACCAGCATTCCTACCCAACTGAATTCTACAGATCCAGGGTCCTTTTACAACTCTCTTTTGTAGGTACTTTTTCGAATGCATGTATGTACGTTAAGGCCTCGGCTTTGCTACGTTTCAGACGCACGTTGGACCTGAAGCAATCATGAATCTGGTTTTGATAAGTGAGAAACATCAGATTGGCGGCCAGACGTTCTTGAGAACGGATTAGAATGAGTCTTTTTTTTTTTTAATATTTTAGACTTGAGAGAAGATGATTCTTCCGCGCGACATACGAATTCAATTAATTACCTCGACTGGCGATTTTGACCTACATACGTCGAAAGGAGGCCTTGCCTAAACCCAATCCCTTGTACGACGTTTATTGCTGTCTGTTGCGTTGCCAGACTAAATCGAAGAGGTCAGGGATATACGTGTATTTCCCCCCCTCCCCCCTTATTCCAGCTCGTATGAGTCATCTTTGTCTGGCAGAAACCGTTTAATAAGAGGTTAAAAAGTGAAAATACCCGTAAGGTGTGTAGCTAGTAAAACATGTGAACAAACTAGTTTTAACAAATAATGATATGACTCATAGCAAAGATGGCGAAAATTACTGAAATACTTCAGCGCAAAAAAGTAAAAGTTTTTCTGTAAGTGGTAAAAAAAGAAAACTTTTAAACATTGTTAATTGAAAATTACAACTTCATGAAAGAGGGCTTCAGCGCTTGATTCAACTCTGTTGAAGACAATTTATCTGCAGAGGATCGTTCTGCTTCTGCGACAATGTCGCCGTGTCACCTTGTTTTTGACGCAGCTGGCTGTGCCCGCGCACAGCCAGCTGTCGTCAAAAAAGGGTCTCTAGATCTGTGGCACGCAATGAACGTTTCGATCGTCCGCCATCTTGCTGCCAGTTAACCCTTTAACGCGCAGTGATCCCGCTCTGGGAATACCAAACTCTGGCGTTTTGGCTGTTGCCAGTCACGAAGAATAGATTTGATTTCTATAAAAATAGTTGCGGCTGACATAGCTCCATGAGAATCTTTTACTTTTTAGCACGTCATTTCCCCGTAAAAAAATGGTGACTATTCTTTTTAACAGCACTGACATTGCTGAAAAATGGAAGAATGAGAGAACAGCTGGATAGATTGCCCAATGCTGAAAAAAGGGCAGCCGTTGCCATCGCTCGACTTAACTACCAGCAAGATGGCGGACGATCGAAACGTTCATCGCGTGCCACAGATCTAGAGACCCATTTTGACGCATGAACGTTTCGATCGTCCGCCATCTTGCTGGTAGTTAAGTTGAGCGATGGCAACGGCTGCCCTTTTTTCAGCATTGGGAAAGGGTTGCGCCTCAAAGGGTTAAGTCGAGCGATGGCAACGGCTGCCCCTTTTTTCAGCATTGGGAAAGGGTTGTGCTTCAAAAGGTTAAAATAGACTCATTTACTACAGGATATTTTACGCGTAGTGCAATGCACTTTTGTGGAAGCGTCCTCCCACTCGAGTGACTTTTCTCTCTATCCCCTCCGGCATTAATATATTTTTCAGATACGAAGTGAAAGGATCAGTTTATGCGCAGAATACGCTGTAAATTATCACATTTAATTCACCCCCCTTGTCGGAGTCCTTTGTTGTCGCCCGCGGGAGAAAAAGGGATGGAGAAGCCAGTAATGATCCGAATCTGCTCACCGGAAGTCTTCCGCAGCTGATCACTGCGCTAATTGGGTGCATCCTTTCAGAGGGTGCCCGGAAGTTATCGATTGAGATTTGTAAATTTAACGAACACGTGGGTTCGGTATTTGGCGCAGGGACATTTTATTATTTTTTTTTTCCTTCTCTTTTCTTTCATTGTGCTATTTATGATTTACCTAATTCAGAAATGTTCTTTCTACAGATGATTTTTTTTTTTCCCGCATGATTGTGTGTGTGTGTGTTAACTAAATAAATAAACTTAGTTAAGACCGATTCGCAGATTCGACGTTTTTCTATTGCTACAGTGGGTAAAGGCTGAGGTCCTGTCCGTCCGTTTCCGGACGCAGCGGTTTTTTTTTTTTTTTTAATGGTCAAGGCATTGTACAAGGGGGGATACAGTGCAGGGGCGAAGAATTTATTGACTTTTAATGTCCCGTCGAGATTCGCCGCCAAAGGATAACGCATGAAACCCCAAAACCACCCCAATCACATAATGGGGCAACTTTTCTCCGCAATCCGTCTTGGAGATACGGAAAAATACATAGACTTCCCATTATAGCGTACTGAAACGCACGTAAATGGACGTCGGCTTTAAGAGAACATTCTTCTCCCGAATTTTAAGACTTTTTAATAATCATTCGGGATCCACCGACAAAAGATTACTGCGCTAAACTACCAACCCTTCCCGTCACGCAGTGGAGAGAGCACGTTTTGGTCAGTTTTTCCGTTGTCCATTGAAATGCATAGAAAAACGTCGGCTGTGTGCATAGGCCTTCAACGTACAAAGCAGTGAAGGATAGAGATGCTGTAGCTGAAGTCTGTTCAATAATTTACCTTTTCCCAAACAACAAAATTTTCCATTTTATGTCTATTTTTAACACCTGTCGACATATAAACATTTATAAAGACATAATATATAAAATATCCAGGAAATAATGTCCATGAATGGACTAAAACTAGATATGGAATTTTCAAAATAACTCGTTTTATAGACAAACTCCAGATGATCCATATTATAGGTCAATTCTATCTTTTTTTGTGGACATTCATGCGTATAAAATGTTTATGTATAGATGTTGAAGCCCAAGACTTCACTCTCGAATGAATGTCCATAAACAGACTTGCTTTTGCCATTGACTGAGCTTTTCAGTAATGAGAAGCTTTTCTTCACTTTTTTTTAAATCAAAATGTAGTTATATGTTTTGACAATTGTATCATGCTTAATCTGTTATATAAAAAAAGGAATAGTCTTTAAAATTTCTGTTGTAACAGGCATTGTGAAAAAACTTATCGCAATTCTAATCATAAAATAGTAAGCTTTTATTAAATGTCTATTTCTAATCTTAAAGTCGTAAGATATTTTCTAAATGTCAAACTCTTATCATGGAATAGTCAACGTTTTCTTAATGTCTTGTTTAAAAGATTTGTAAAAATTATTTTTCCACTAACTAGGTAGGTGCGGTACTAGCTTTAATATAACTGATTCATACTAACACCATTGATATTTGTTAGTACAGGTGCGCTATTTTTCTCCGTTACAAATTTGTCGAATGAGACGGCATACTTGTATTTAAAATATTTGTAGGAATTAACAAGGAGTTGTAAGTGAGAGTATTTCAAGCTCAATGGCTTGCACTATAACGCGATCTATCTTAAGCAAATGGATATTACTCCTACCCACGAGGCGAGATTTTCTGCCAGCAGTAAGAAGCGCCATTCTGCATATATTCATTAATTTATGGGGGAAACTGTAATATATAGTTAAGAGGGGAGAGCCCCCCCTCCTCCTCCTCAAAATGCAAGGCAATTATTAAAAAACAGCTATATTGAAACATTTATATTAACTCTAGTAATAACAATGTTCAAAATACCGGATCGCCCCCCACCCCCCTCCTCCTTTTGAATTAGAGAAATTCTTTAAAACAAGTTATAATGGTGTTTATAAGTGTCTAAAATATATGTGAAAGTGTTTTGGGAAATCGTATACGTGAAATTTTCACTTACGCCATAAAGCGAGGATTTCTTGGAACATAGCCCTAGCGTAAGTCAAGACTCCACGGTACCGATCTCCAAAAATCATTGCCCTTATAGTTTAAAAGGCAAAAGGTAAAAAGCAAGTGTCTACGAACTTTAGAATCTGCTTGCTGTTCTTCGTCTATTTTTTAACTTGCGACTGACATGTGAGGTATAAAATGGAGTCTTGACTGACGCGGGGGATTCATTCTAATGATCCTGGCGTGAGTGAAAATATCGCGCAATGTGCGATGGGGTATGCTTGGTATGCATACTTTTTTTTTTTTTTTTCGGAAAACTTGCACAATTATTTTAGACCCCCTTTAAACTATTCCAAAACTAAATATTACCATTTCCCACACCAGGGGAGGGGCGTGCTATAAGAATCGGGCACCTTCAGAAATTTTGGATTTTTGCTAATTGCGTGCGGACTGTAATATTTTTGTGCTTCTACATATAGCTAACTAAATTTTTGCTCCCTAGGCATAGTTATAAGCTTAATGTTTTGGCTTATTTCTGCTTCTGTGCCCAGGGCATGCGACCCAAATATCTGTGTGACAATCAGGGTCTGATTGCATGCCAATAAATCGAGCACTTTTGTGAGAAATCCTACCTTTTAAACCTTTTGGGCACCTCCCCGAAATTTTTTTCTCTACGTCCCTGCCACATATAAAGCAATGTATATAAATCTGGCATGAAAGTTTTCAGTTTTTTGACTGCATTGAGTCATCTTACACTTTTATAATTTTACAAAAAATTTCAAAAGTTAAATGATTTTTTAATCATAAAGTATGAACAATGAAAATAATTCAAATTTACGTTTGTGTATAAATGAATTTAAACTTATTTTGAATTCTTCGATATGCTCTAGAAATAGAAATGCTTCGAAATAGTTGATATAGCATACCAATATGTAGGAAAATAACTTGCTCACATTTTGTAAAGAGTACTTTTAATGTTAAAAAAATAGCAAAAATTTTGAATTAATTGTTATTTTAAGAAATATTTACAAAAATGACTGTTTACAAAAAGTGGTTGTATTCCGTTCGTGTTAGCAACTGTGATACAGCATTTCGCTGTAATGTTTTACTGTCTGTTTCTTTGACATCATGTATCTGTATTCGTTTATTTCTGAGTACTTAAAATATGTGTTTGGAAGGGGTAAGATATTTCAAACTTTCAGCATAAATCAATCATTATTTTTTTAAGGGGGAGGTTATTGCAAGGGGCCTAATTCTTTTCTTCTGCCCAGGGCCAGATGACTTCGTGTGTAGCGTGAGTCCACTGCACTTTAAAAGAATCTGGAAACTTTTCAGGATTTTGCTTCGAATAGCTAATTTCATCACCGCCGTCGACTTTGGACCCTGACCAAATACACCAACCCTCGATGACGTGGGTCTTCTATTGTAGCTTGTATGATACCGCAGTGGGAGAGGATGATTGCACGTAGATGTTTGTGGAACCGCTTTTTCACACCCACGTGTTTCATTTCCTTATCGTGACAGAGTACTTTCCCCCCCTCCCCCTTTCCGAACTCTTTATCAATGACGTCGTCCTGGCATTCACGGGACCTGTCTTGTGAAATTTCTCCGATATTAAATATCAATAAAACAACCGGAACCCTATATTTTCCCCATCCCCCGAAAAAGATATAATAAAAGCTCATTGCAGTACCAGTCAGAGACGATGACGGTTCTTTTTTCCTTTTTTTTTTTTTAAATCTCCGAATTAACTAGTTCCCCCCGAGACGAGAGTAACCCACCTTATATACTCTCCGCAGCTGTGACGTGTCTGATTGTGGTCTGTCTCCTCTCCCCCCTTCCGTCCCGTCGTTACTGCTTTTACTAAGCACACCCACATCTTCCGAGTGTGACTCTTGCATCACAGGGCGGCAGTCGTCACTCGCTCTCAATGGATACGGACGGAACGGATCGGAGCGCGCGCGGTGTAGTGTGTGTTTGTGTATTGCGCGTCGTGTATGGTGCTAAGTTCCTGTGTGTCGCAGATGTCCCTCTCGTAAAGCTCAAGGTAAGTTCCGATTGATCGTTTCATGTGGTGAGGGCGAACGTGTGGGGGAGGAGGATGGAGGTCGATACTTTAAACGCGTCATATGTGTAATCAAAGTGCATCATCCCCCTACTGTTGTTCAAGTGCTTATCGTACACACGGGGGCGGCTTTACAAATTATAGTTATTTCAATAATTTTAAATAGATTTTTAGTGTTATCGAAAAAAAAAAATCTAATATTACGTAGGTAAAGACCCCTATAAGCTTGCGCATTAACAGCAACAGTGGAACATTTTTTTTTTGGGGGGGGGGGTTGTTTTGAACTCACCCCCTCCTTTTTTAAAAAATGGTTAAAATTTCGAATGGTTTAAATCAAAAATTTAAATTTTATTTTATTTTGTAGCCTTATATTCATTCTAACGGATCGATGAGGACAAAATTTGGGTCCTTTTGCAGCGTGTTCGCAAAATTAGAATCGATTAAAGCGGCTCCTAACACAAAAATACAATCGATTAACAGTGTAGCTCCAAAAAAAAAAAAAAAAAAAAAACTATGTGATTTTGGTACATAAATCCAAGTAAACTAATTATGTCGTGCACTTCGAAATTTTTAGAATGCCTCTTTACAAGCTGTACTATACACTGCAATAAGCCATAAACCCGTATCAGTTGTGAAACTTTCAAAAAAAAAACATTCTTAAAAATCGAAAATTTAGTAGTATGTGTCACTTTTCGAAAATTTTTGCTGCGCGATTCTATGTTAAAGAATTTTTTCTGAAAGTTTTAGAAAAGGCACCGTTGTTTCCTTTATTACGGTGGGTAATACAGCTTATAAAGAATCATCCGGAATTTTTCCGAGTCACTGGAATAATTAGTTTATTTTAATTTGTGTGCCTAGACCTTGATGAAGATTTTGTTTCTTCGAACTACACCCTTAAAACAACCCTTCATTAGCATTTTGCCCTATATTTCAATTTGTTTTGTACATTATTTTAGTCGAAAAAAGCGACGTTTTCAAAAATTGCTATGAAAATTAAAAGAAAATAGATTTTGAAATTCCCAAAAATAAATATTAAAATTCCCAAAAATAAACTGTTTTCACAAAAATGGGACACTGGGAAAAATTCCCACATCGATCCTTGATTCTAAATAATTTCTAATGTAAAACAATTATGTAGTGACGAAATTCTAATGAGATACTTTAAAATGACTATAAACTGTATTACAAGTTATTTCAAAAATTTTAATTTTTTTTAATGTTAATTGAAAATTTTCTTATTTATTGATGCTTAGAATTAAGGAGTTTTGTTAAAAATTAAAACTATTTTTACTTTGTTTGCATTTATTATGAGTAATTACTGTCATAGAATAATTCTGTTGTCGAAAATTTAATCAACTGCTTTTAAATTGCTGTAATTTGTCTTAATTTATTTGAATAATTTTAAGTAGGTTTAAGTATTTTTTGAAATGCAGCATTTTTAGGTTAATGTTAAATAGAATTTTATTTCGCAGAATATTTTTAATAGATTATATTGTTTCTGGTCTAATTCTTTTCAAAAGTTTTCTTTTCTGTTGATGGTTAGAATTTTTATTTTTGCATCGAAAATGGAAACACACGCCTTTATTATTTTAATTTTCAGCTATATTTATTATAATTATTACAAAGGTGATTAACTGTATTCAAGAAAATGTAATCAGATTCCTTTTTATGACTCTAAATTGTCTAGAAATTTATTTCAATAATTTTAAATAGGGATGATTCTTCGAGACGGGAAAAAGAGCTGTCCCTTTTGCCATAGCAACAACGAAGTATTTTCCGTCTCTCAAAATCACTATGCGGTATGAGAAGTAGGCCTGTCTGGTTTCGCATCTATCCTTGCGTTTAAGTAGGTTTGGTTTAAGTAATTTTTTTTCAAACGGAACATCAAATCTTGCGAAATATTTACTTAGTAACTGTTACTGTAAGAATTAGAAATATTTTTATTAATATCGACTAAAATTATTCCACTGGAAGAATTCTTTGTTGGCTGCAGGGCGTAAAAAATTATAAAAATAAAGTACTTGAAAATTTTTTACATAATGTATTATTATCGTTATTAACAGAACTAAATAGTGCTTTCAAAACATCGATTTTTCTATTCTTTTCGCTTAAAATGTAGTTTAATGCATGTAATATAAACTGATCAAAGGTTTGAAAGCATTTGATTTATATAAATGTAGTAAAAAGGCTTTTCAATATTTTAACTAAGTTTTCTCGGGGTATCCCCCCCCCCCAAATAGGTTTTGTAATATTTTGAGAAGATAAAATATTAAAAATGAAAAAGTAACAGAAATCGTTTTTAATAAATATTGTTAACTTTTGAAAGAATATTCTCAGATGCAAAATCATTTATAGGAAATCCCATCCCTCAAGCAGTAAAGAGTACTATAACAAGAAATTTTTGAATCCTTAATTTTTGTTTAAATGACTGTATTTTAAAATGTGCCGAGTTTCTGTCAATGCTTTTCAACAGATTTTTAGTTTCTGTCTGTGATAATTTTCATATATATATAATATACTGTGTGTGTGGAATTACGGCCAACTATCTATGTTTGGGATCTAAGACGAAAAACAGTTCGGAGGTGTTCCCCATGGGGGTCTTTCTAAGGGGGTCCTAACCTGTGTTTAAGTTAATTTCTCATTTTATTGAGTGCAGTCAACTCCCCTATAACGCAAGTTCATATAAGACGGATTCATGCAACACAAGAAAAAGATTTGTAATCTTTTTCCTGTAGCACCTTTTATAGGGCTCGTACAACACAGTAAATGTATGAGACATGTGTTTCTGCATTGCCTGTTAACACTGCTGATGTTAATCATGTGTTTGTATAATCTGAGTGACCATATACCATGGAACTTGTCTACCGTGTTATTTGAGGGGGACAATTTTAGTTTGAAAAAATTTTTCAGCTGTGGCAGTCGATATAATGTTGATATGTGATAAAGATTTCGCCTGAATATTCCGCATTTTTTATGTTTTGCAAGTTTTACGGTATCAGCTGCGATAAATCAAAGTCCATCTTTCCTACTTTGGATATTGGCACATGATTTCTGCCATCATTATTTTGAGATATTCTGAAGTTTCTCAATTGAAAATTTTCTTAAGACCGTAATCTGGAAAAAAAAATGTCATGAGATATTTCTGATCATGGTTTAAGATAAATCCTCGTTATTATTCTGTTACAAAGGGAAAATGTATGCCAGTTATAAAAAAAATTAAAGAAATTTTCTTAATATGCAATATATATATATATATATATTGGTAAATGCATCGTGCTTCTGGAAGTTCTGTTATTGTTACCCTATGTTTAATACTTAGATATCTGAACAAGGAAGACGGGGAAAAACTTATTTTGGTATCTTAACGGTGTAGTTCGAAAAAAACATGTGATTTTGGTACATAAATACAAATAAACTAATTATGTAATGCACTTCAAAATTTTTATAATGTCTCTTTACAAGCTGTATTATACACTGAAATAAACGATAAACCTGTATCAATAGCGAAACTATTAGAAAAAATTCTTAAAATTCGAAAATTTAGTAGGATATGACACTTTTCGAAAGTTTTATAAAAGGCACCGTTATCTCATTTATTGCGGTGTGTAATACAGCTTAGAAAGAATCATCCCGATTTTTTTCGAGCCCTGTGCCAATTAGCTTATTCTGATTTGTGTACTTAGACCGTAAAGGAGATTTTATTTTTTCGAGCTCAACCGTTTGTGTCCTTGCCGCAAAATAGTATACTGTAAAAATATTTTTAAATTTCGTGTAAATTTTTCAATCTTTTTTTAATTGTATTAATTTTGTAAATGCTATTTAATAAGTAATAAAGAAAGTTTACTTTAAAGAAGATTAAAAATTTACTGTGCAACTGAATTATTTTACAAAATATTTATAATAATCACCTTATTGTGTGCATATTTTGTAACTTAAAAATGTTACTTTTATTATCACTTTAGAAATTAGAAGAAAAATAAATTTTTTAACTATTATTCTAAAACTCTACCTTTGAGAAATATTTCAGACTTATTTTTATACATTTGAATATGTCAGTTAAGAGTAATTGCTCTCTGGAAACTGTATATTAGGGGATATGTATCAACCAATTTTATTAACTATGAATTATGCATTATGATCACTCATTTCTTGTCAGTGAGATGGGAAATGAGCGTAGTGCATTATTCATCGTGAAAAGGATTACGAAAATACCTAACACTGATGAAGTTGTAAGCTAAAACTAGCATTGATGTTTATGTTAATGTTAAAAGAAAACTTTGAAAACTAAAAAATAGTTTTATTTCTTTTTTTTTAGCGTACGATATCTCAAATTGTATTTAATAACTTTTAGATTCTTCTTTATTCGGCTAATTTTTAAATGAAGTGAGTTGTTTCAAAATGCAGTGTTCAAATGTGATGTTCCTGTATTTTTCCCAGTCACGATCTTAATGTATAAAGTATTTAGAAAGAAAATTATATATAAAACGTGTTTATTTTCATATAGTTCATGATTTAATGTCTACAGAAATTTAATTTTAACCTTATTTATCTAGGTATTTTAATTTTAAGTGCAGGGAGCCCCTTAATGAAAACCGTGCTAGAGCATCTCCATTAACACTGTCTTGCCGTGATCTATTTAAACTGACTCGTTTTTCTACAACCTTGCTGAGAATAATAGTAAGCAACAAAAAGAAAATTAAAAAATAAATATCTAAGCTCCTTGAAACTTTAAATATATTCTTCTGGATTCTTTCTTTGTTTATTTGTTTACCTAAATATATTTTTTAAGCATCCGACAAGTGAATTTAGAAATGGCTTTGAGCCAAAGTCTATTTAAATCAACTCTTTTTTGGCTTTTAAATAATTTAAGTTTTGTTTATTTTTTGTCTATTCTTCAAACTTTTTTATGCTTTCAGTGCAGCTGCCAGTTTTTCGAAGTAAGAAATTGCATTATTGTATTTCTTTAATGGGTGTGATTGCATTCGCGAAAGTTCCACCAACGGTTTTTCCAAGAAAATGCTGTATGTTAAGCCGTGCCCATTTCTTCAAATTGACTTAATTCTAAGATGAAATAGATTAAAATCCTTACTTGTTAGCATTTAGAAGGACCAACTGATATGGCGCACAAGTAAAACATTTAAAGCAGAGTTGTCCAACTTAACCATCCCTGGTAAGGCTTTAAAAAAACCTATTGTCTTTCCACCGTCTGGACTCTGCCCGACCCTTTTTTTTCCTGAGTACGACCCTGAACCCCATTGCTACCTACTTCTGTTTGCAAATTATTATTTTATGAATTACAAAAATTGTGGGAAACTTCGACTTACCACCAAAAAAAACTTTTCGAGCCACGAATTGCTGACGTTTAAACAATTAAATTTCCTGTATCAGGTGGGATCATCTATTTCCCCTTCATTATTAGAGACAGATTATAACCTACACTGCATGTTTTTACACCAGCTTCTCCGAGTTCTCAAGTTCTACCCCATAACTGAGTCACTCGACACTCTGTCTTGTTATTTGCGGGGGGGGGGGGGGAGAAAAAAAAGATTTAATGCAATTATATACGACGGGATGAAACATTTTCCACATTATTCTAGTCAGCCAGAGAGACGACATCATTTGTGTCAGCTCTTTGTCCCCTGGGGGGGAGGGGAGTTATTAAATGATTATTTATTGAGGCTGCTTTCTATTCTTTAAAAGATTATCGGGGAGGGATATTAGATTTTTTTTTTTTTTTTTCGTCTACGCGTGCATGGCAAGACCCGTTAGTTTCTAATGCCTCTCGTGACGGCTGCGCAAATGACACAATGTGACGTCGTTATTAAACCACGAGACGTTTTCCGACGTGACATTTAAATTTGAAAAGAAATCCGGGCAATTAAGTACTTTTTGGCGAGCCCGTTCTCTAGTACGCGCTTGCTGGCGGATTGTTTTATTGCCCTACGTGAGTTACTGAGCCATTGCGCTGTTTTGGGGACGGGGGGGGGTTGAAGTTCTCACGAATTCATTAACCCTCTAACGCGCAGTGATCCCACTCTGGGAACACCCAATTCTAACGTTTTGACTGTTGCCAGTCACGAAGAATAGATTGGATTTCTATAAAAATAGTTGTGGGTGACATAGCTCCACGAGAATCCTTTACTTTTTAGCACGTCATTTCCCGTCAAAAAATTTTCACGATTATTTTTAACAGCACCGACATCTGCTGAAAAATGGAAGAACGCGAGAACAGCCGGATCGATTGCCCAATGCTGAAAATAGGGCAGCCATTGCCATCGCTCGACTTAACTACCAGCAAGATGGCGAACGATCGAAACGTTCATCGCGTGCCACAGATCTAGAGACCCTTTTTTGAAGCCAGCTGTCGTCAATCTTTCCAGCTGTTCTCGCGTTCTTCCATTTTTCAGCAGATGTCAGTTCTGTTAAAAAGAATCGGGACCAATTTTTTTACGGGAAATGAACGTGCTAAAAAAGTAAAGGATTCTGGTGGAGCTATGTCACCCGCATCTATTTTTATAGAAATCAAATCTATTCTTCGTGACAGGCAGCAGTCAAAACGTCAGAGTTTGGTGATCCCAGAGCGGGATCACTGCGCCTTAAAGGGTTAAGTGTGAACGTCCCGAGTTCGGGCCTACCGCGCGGCTGTCGATCTAACGGTTTGGAGTTTTGGTCGGTTTTTCTTTAGGTGTCACTTGAATAAAAAGCCCACATCCAAGTCATGATCGGCAGATACCCCCTTGTGTATAGGCTTTCCAAAACACAAAACGCCTACCTCCATGTTCAAACGATAGGGAGTGCAAATCTAGGAGTCATAGGGTCCATTCCATATCTGGAATAGGTTCAAAATTAGGAGACTACTCATAGGGGCCAGCGTTGGCCTGCCTACTATCCCCATTGTAAAATTACAAATATATCCGATCCTCTCACCGGTCAAGCCTGTAGTCGACAGTTGACTCGGCCGTTCGAAAGAAAGTATTAAAAAATGGACGGTTTAAAATGCTGAAAATCCCTACCCCCCCCCTTTTTTTTTTTTTAAATGTGTACTCTGAGCTCTGACTTTGGTAAAGTTGTGATAGTTATAAAATGCTACAAAGGGAGGGAAAATATAGATGTATTCTGCTTTTTTGAAAGTTGTGGTACTGTTTTGCAAATTGTTTTAATTTCCACCAAGAGAAATTACTTTGTCAGGGGTCGATCCAGAATTTCAACACCTATTTTTGTAAATTTTCATGAAACTTTTTGTAAAATTCACCGTTTTCTTAAACTAATTTACAACATAAATTAAAATGTATGGTAAAATGCCAAAAAAGGGTTGTTTTGATCGATTATAATTTTGTGAAGGGTCCGTTTTAATCGATTATAATTTTGTGAACGGTCCGTTTTAATCGATTACAATTTTGTGAAGGGACCGTAAAACGGGCCTAAATTTCGCCTTCATCGATCCCTGTTTGTACAATGTTTTTCTTGCATATTTTTTCCTCCCCCCCCCCCTCCCCCATGTTTCAAGGTACAGGGTTTTCTAATTTATGTTTATTTGAAAAGAAAGATTTTCATTGGCTCTCCGTTTAAAAAATATGTCATTTTTAACTTCGGAACAATAGAACAAATTGCTTCCCTTCTCCTATCGCCTAACAAATAATTCATACATTTAAATGATTCTCATTTGGAGAGGGAAAAAGAAGTTCATTAAGGAAATTCGTTCTATATAGCCAAAAATTGTGTTATTTTATTAAAAGTGCAACTATTTAAAACCAGATAACATAATTAAAACTTTGTAGCTAGACAATGTGTTTCGGGGGGAAAACTGTGGATAGCGGTGAGAGTCCACGCAGACTGGTGCAGGGAACTGAAGAGGCTGCTGAAGATCGAAATTGTTTTAGATCGAAATACGTGTCTAGCCTGACGAGTCATTATGTGTATTATTTTACAAAGTTTTAATTATTTTATCTTTTTAAACACCAGTTCTTTTCAGTGTTTTTCGATTTTTAAAACCAAAAATAAAATACGGTGCGCTGTTTAGAACAACGCTCTTCTGATGCAAAGACCGGAGAAATTATCTTCTTCAGGAATTTTGCTAGTAAACAAATTGTACATAAACTTCCTTCCGAGATAAGACTCAAGTTTCTCAATGACTACGGGAGAACCGAATGAAGGGGGGGGGGGACGCTGATTATGAGCTAAGAAATATTTCATTGATGACAGTCATTTAAATTGGATGTTAACTGCGGGATGCAGTTTGGAGGACTTGCGATAACGATTCATTTTCTCCGGATATATCGTCAAGGAAAAAGTTTTGTCACCACCTGTTGATTCATAGTCAGGATTATCTGAAGTTAGTCCTGGTATTGGTATTTGTGAGAAGATTCTCCGTTCAAAAATTCCTGCTAAAATGTTGATTGCTATTACGTCGGAAATCGCGAGTAAATTATCGTACGCTGAGATACCGTGCTTATCGTCGAAAAAGCTGTAAAAGAAAGAACCATTCAATGAATGACTCATAAGGTTACGTTAATCATTCAGCAGATAGTTTAGCAAATATGTTAATTACGCATTTAGACTTGACACTTGAGAACATCAGATAGTGAAGTTTAATCAAAGCGTTTTATAATATTTATTAAGTGGGTTTTTGACCTTTCTGTGCTGTCTTATGTGTGTGGGGGCGGATCTTCTTTTATTTTTCTTCTTATGCGTTTATTAATTATTTCTTCAGTTTTTTATTCTTAAAAAAAAAACAAAAAAAAACGCATCTGATAGTAAATTTCTATAACTTTTATTAGGGCCATTCCGTATGACAGTTGGGAAACATTTTTTTCTAATTAATCAAGGATTTTCCCATACATTTCTTATTTAAAAATCTAAACAAAAGTTCTTTAAAAGAATGTACACTTTTACCTTATTTTTTATTCAGAAACCTATCATTTTGATGTGCTATTCTTAAAATAGCTTTTTAAAAAATAACTATTATTCAAAATGATAGGTTTCTGCATAAAAGAATAAGATAAAGTGTGTATTATTTTTAAAGATTTTTTGTTTGGGATTTTTAAATAAGAAATGTATGGGAAAATCCTTGACCAATTAGAAAAAAATGTTTTTCAAATGTCACACACGTAACACCGAATGGCCCAGTAGCAGATTTATTGGCGCAACGACAAAAATAAATAAATAAATAAATTCGTCTATTGGAAATCATTACCAATTAAATATGTACATTATTTTATAATTTTATTATTTTTAAACAATCTGAAAAGTGAACCTTGCTTCAAAAAGTCACATTCAAATACTTCATCACGAAACATTTTCAGGCGGAAAGCAACACAATGACATCATTTATTGGAATTTTCGGGTGCTGTGAAAGTAAGACCTAAATATTGCGCTAAAAAACTTCGTAATTCCAAATAGACTGCTATTTGTAAAATCTTCCGAAATCTATTGATTTTCACGATGCGAATAAACTAGAACTTTACTGTAAAGGATAGGAATACATATTTCATTTTTTAAAAGAAATGAGAAACTGCAAAATTAAGAAAAAGAAGCACGGGAAAGAATTTAAAAGAAAAAGGAAAAATCCGTTTAATCTTGAAAAAACATGTTAACTCCAGATCTGATTACTTACGAAAAACTGGGATAGGACTTAATTGATCATTTTTTGAAAAAAAGTTAATTTAGGAAGAACATTCGCAAATGGAACATTTTTATACTTTTTTCGTGATTTCTGACTATTTGCCAAATATGCAAGAGGCTTCAAAAAATAAAATAAATTGCTCTCTTTCGTGTTTACTAGCAGTTATAAGATTTTTTTTTCTTTCCTAAAATTCTTGGTGTTCTCTGCAAACGCTTTCTCCGGTGAATATGGAACTCGTGTTGTGTGTATAAAAAGAGAGTGGAATACATATTTTTTTCCTCTAAATGTGAAATCTAAATAAGCAAAAGGGAGCAAGCGGGTCTTGATAAAACAATTCAAAAGATTTACAGGCGGTTGTCACGAATATAGATTAGCTTGAATATTCAGCATCTCATACTGAGGCAGGCCGAAAATTTGCTTAATGCCTTGTATTTTGCATTTAAGTGTATAAAATTCGTGGCGGTCGGCAGCAAATGCATTTAAGGCCTGTAGCTTATTACTAGGGGTTTCGCTCATTTTAAAGCGTAAATGCTCTCGTTACAAAACAGAGCGAGTTGAATAGCAACTAAAATAGCTGTTTTCAAAGCACAAATGTCTTGCGCATCTTAGAAGGAACGCAAAAATATTCTGAACTCTATTTCAGCAGTGTTTCCACAAATACAGATCCTTGCGTTTTCTGCCGATTCATAAAAATCAAACTTACTGGTCTTTTAATTAGTGCTAAAAACTATTGAATAAATGTTGAAATTGTTTTTGCATTTCAAATTAACTATTCCGATTATTAATATTCGGAAAGCCACCTATCTATCCGGAAAGCCACCTAGTGGACATCGTTTGAACTATCCCTTAGAAAATTTTTCTCACACCGATTTTTAGATATAATAGAGATTAAATTTACTATAAGAAATAAAAAGTCCTGATTATTAAATTTTCATGAATATATAGAACCGTTTTCAACTTAAAATTTAGTATTTGTTTACAGTTACGTACAGTATCTTTCCAACTTTGTGTCCTTTATTGTTTGCGCAGGGTCTGGAAAGGTTAAAAATGCACTACAGAAAATGTGGCACTAAAAAATTATATATTTACATGAATTATTTTTATTTACTTATTAATTATTGCTGACGCCCGGTGAAATACCAGGGATCGATGCAGACAAAATTTGAATTATTTTACGGTTCCTTCACAAAATTGCGTTTGATTAAAAAGGACCCTTCACAAAATTGCGTTTGATTAAAAAGGACCCTTCACAAAATTGCAATCGATTAAAATGGCCTCTTCACAAAAATACAATCGATGAAAACAACCCTACATTGGCATTTTACCCTATTTTTTGATTTGTTTAGTAAATTATTGCAAGAAAAGTGACTTTTACAAAAGTTGGTATGGAAATTCACAAAATTAGGTGTCGAGATTCACAAAAATAGATATTGAAATTCCCAAAACTAAACAGTTTTCACAAAAATGGGACCCTGAAAAAATACCTGAATCGACCCCTGAATATATTTTTCTATTTTCGACGGTGCAAAAGATTGGGAAACACTGCTCTTAAGATTTAGGGCAAGAGCTAAAAAGTCATAACCCACCCTCTCAATTCCATTTCTATCGCTTCGCTAACGTGAATGCTAACTACTGGCTAAACATTGGGAAACAGAAAACTCTCTGATTATGCCCCTACACTGTTTAGTGTTATAAATGGCATTTCCTCAATCTTTCACCGCAAATTTTGAAACTAATATCTGAATCACTCATGAACTGCAAAATTACTTAGTTAAAAGGCAAAATAAATGAAAATGCATTTAAAGCGCTTTTCTGGCTTGGTTAATATTTTTTCCAGTGGAGAAAAAATCACTTGCTTATATGTAGTAGTTCCTGAATCGAAAAGAAAAAGTTAAGATTGCCATGTCACACTTTAAAAAGTTTGGAAAAAGTTTTACCAAACAAATAAAAATGATTTTCATTCTTTTTTTTTTTTTCCCTCATTGAACTGTTCAAGTAAATGGATTTTAGCCTTCTCACTACATTTGTACGTACATTTATCAGGTATTTATGCATGTCTTGTCACATACACCACCGTTTAATTGGCCTTTCGGTTATTTTTAATGATGAAAAAGTGAGTAATTTTTGAACGGAATATCATTTTATTAGTGTTAATATTTCGTGTTTGATAGTCCTTCTAAAGTCTGAAAATTTGCTTAAACTTAAGCCTTTTTTCTCTGATATAACGTCAAAAAAAATTTTCTTAAATCATAATTTACATTTGGCTTCCATGCAGTTAAAAACGTTTAAGAGCCTGTAATTTAAAGGAGATACTACATAAAATGTGCAAAACACAGCGATTTGTCGGAGCTAAGAATAAACCTTGAACATTGATCTCAAGATTTCGTTCTACTTGCTCTCTCCGGCTGTAAAAATTCCTTTCCTACTTTCAGGCAAGGTTTGCGGAACGTCGAAATCCTTTTGTGAGAAATATTCTTGCTTTTTGAGAGATAAGACAAAAGACTTTATCTGTAGCTGAAAGGTTGGAGGGAGAACGTGATCCTTGCTATTTTTTTTTTTTTTTTTCCGATCCCCTGAAATCTAGTCCAGATAAAATACTGATAAGATTCATTCATTTTTTCTTCAGACCTCTGGAAGGAATAGAGTTAGCATAACCAGGTTGTGTGACTATGTGTACTACGTCAATCTATTGGAAAACATTATACAGTATAGTTAGCCTTGCTGTGTTCAACGATAAAGTTAATCTCTTGTTTTATTAAACCTTTTCCAGTGTAAACTTTTGAGGGCTCACTTCTACGACTTCTCAAGTGTTGGGTGGGGGGGTGGGGGGTAGGAAAACGGAAGTTTCTAAATCATTTCCTTTTTAAAACCCTTCCCACCAAAGTGAACACGTTTGATTTCGGTTTGTCCAATTTGTCCGTTCATGGTCTTGATGACCTTAAACAAATACTCATCGATTGCCACAAAGTGTATGTATGTTATTGCTTGGGACTTGGCCAAATACCTTACTGATAGTGGCGTGCATAGCCCCTAAAGTTTATTTTACCGAAACGTACAAAACAATTTAAAGGATTAAGTTTTATGATAGGGATGGCAAGTAGTGTTCTATCAAAATACCAAAATTAAATATATTCAAATTTTTGATTTTGCCATGTAATTGCTGTTGGACCCTGGTTATCGCACAGGTACCTGGGGTTGGTGTCTTGGGCATTTCATCCTGATGAGAGGCCAAAGATTTAGGTTAGACTAAGGATGTAGGAACACAAAACTCGATAAGTGCCCTAGGAATAAAAAGGTTATAGTCCTACCAGGGTTCCCGCTAGAGTGCGAGACCGCGAGAATCTCTCATAAATTTCTTAAATCTCGCGCAAAAAATATTACAGCGCGAGGTATTCTCGCACTGCAAAATATTCGCCACCTGCGCGAGATTCTCGCACGCTGTTTGAAAGTTTAAAAACGCCAGTTTACAAATACAAAAATTTGTTTTTACTCTACTACTGTCGGATAACGAGCGTGCCACGGCCGCAATGAAGCGTCCCCCCCCCCTTCCTCTCTTGAGTTTCTGTTCAGAGATAACACGGTTAAATTATCGGAATGCAGAGGGGGAATATTAATTAATGCTATCTTCGCTGAGCTGACGTGTTGATTTTTCTCCTCCTGGTTGCCAGCTGTAAAATGTTTTGTGTTTGTATGTGTGTCCATCGTATATGAGTTTTGAGAGCATTTCATCTTTTTTTTTTTTTTATATATATATATACTACCGCGATCCATGGAATTATAGATAACCTCTGGCAGTTGGAAATTTGGACCCCCCCCCCTTCCGTTCGAAGTTTAGTTGTCGTTCACAGTAAGAGTTAATCTTTTAAGAACACCCCCCCCCCATAAAAAAAAGAAACTGAAATTTTCCAGTTAAATGCCGGATAATCTAGCTTATACTGTAGCAGGGGCGTAGCCAGAAATTTTTCATGGGGGGGGGGGTTACGACTACTACAACTCATATATATGTATACATGTGTGTGATAATGTAGTGAAGAATATACATTTTGTATGGCAAAAAATTCCTCATGGGGGGGTTATGACCCCCCTAACCCCCCCCTTGGCTACGCCCCTGTACTGTAGTAAGAATTTGAACTTAACTATATCTGTTTTAACTTTGTCACACATATTTGTATCTTACCAACTTTGTAGTATAATATAATTTAATAGTTATATAATTTTATTATAGTAGATAAAATATTATAGTTAATAATTCTTTTGCTTAGTTAAACTGGATGTAATTCTTTGAATAAATTTGAATATTTATTAACTTTGAATATCCATTAACAATTCAAGTGCAAATTTCAGTGCACTTTCAAGTGCAAATTTAAGCAATCTTATTAGAATAGCTGATGGAAATATCAATTTAGAAAGTTTTCCATATGATCAAGCTGTAAAAATTTTTAATGAACTGGAAAAATAGGTGTTATTGAAATTGTACTATAAATAAATAAAATGATGTTAAACAATATTTATGTTCTCACTTTACTTTCAGAAATCTCACTCAAAATTTTTGAATGGGTGTAGAAATCTCCCCCAATTTTATTTTCTAATGGGAACCCTGAGTCCTACCCTGATTGCTATCCATGTGCACAGTCATTATTCATTGTATTTTGTTAGTCATTATTATAAAGTGTTGTGAAATTTTTGGTTTTGTATTCAATTAAGTTACCTACTAAGTAAAACTGCTATTTCAATCTAATTGAATTTTTAAATTAAAAAGTACTAGAATAGAAAATCAACGAAAAACGCGCACATTAATTATAGTAGCGTTTCAGAGAACTTTATGAAGGAATTTATAAAGTTACAAACTACCATAAAACTACAACGTTGATTGAGCTTCTTTAAATTGAGGGAGGTTGCTATCCAATAATTTACCACGGGCCTCAGCAACGTTATATTTACGCCACTGTCTGCCTGGTTTATTTTTACTTAATAATTTAAAATCTATACAGAAAGGAGGGAGTTAAATTGTATAATACAATTTGAAATTCGATAAAGAATAAACTAATTCAAAATGCGTGAATTTTTCTAGTAACTTAATTTCACTCCGCAGGTTATCAATATTCCTTTCTTTAAATATCCAGCTCTCTTGAAATATTATGACCGCATCTCACCATTACCAGCACTGGTTGGGTTAGATTGCGCTCTTCGGAATAACTAACCTGTATAAGGATAAAACAAAATCCCCCTTTCGAAAACAACTTTAATGGTTCGCTTACAACATCGTTGCGCACTCGATCGCATGGGTGTTTTGATGAATATTAGCTAATCATATTACGAGAGGTAGCAAAAAAATAAATAAATAAATAAAATAAAATAAATAGAAGATCTTAGGAAGCGCTGTTGCTTCAAAAGTGTGGCGAAATCTCGGAACTCGCTTTCTTGACAGGATGGTTGCATAGTGATAACACATAATAAAGGAGTATTTTTATTTTGTTTGCACTGTGGCGCCGGTATTTTCAGACTCAGATTTTAAACTGCAGTTTAAAATCTGAGAAAATCGCTCTCCTTATTCTGTTTATACATCATTTTTTAGAGATATTCCAATTTTTTGCATTTTCAGATTTTGTACTTATATTTTACGCATAAAAAATACAAGAAACGTATTTAATCTTGTTTTATAGATTTTTTTCAAATTTTTTAACTGTAACTTTGGTATTTTATCGGTTTTTTGCGATTTTTGGATAGTTTGGGGGATTCTAAGCCTAATTCAACAGAACACTCTTCTACGCACGAGAAAAGACCCAATCGTAAAATTACATTCATATGCATTTAAGTTGTAAAGTTTCCATCCAACAATAATTATTTTACCTCAAGTCAATCAATCACAAACGTAACGCTGGGGGTGGTGGGACACAACCCTTCCAACTGTATCGCAAAGTTAACCATGTTAGTTCGCTAGCAGTACTACGTGGTCTTTTCTTTGTTGTTTTCTGGCGTTTCCTATTGAGTATAGTAGTCTTCGGGCTTGTTGGATTTTATAGAATACGTCTATGTATGTTAATGACCGTCGCGTCACTTAGAACGAAGTATCTATTAAGTGTAGATTCTTCGATGAGTAACTTAACTTCTTAATTATGAATTCGATCGACAGGATCAGGACAACGACCGCCATTGAAATTCTTCCGAATTCTTAGGATACACAACAGCCTATAAAGTTAGTTTCATCTCTTCGAGCTATTTCGTGCAGTCTCATTCCTTATTCACCTCTTGCAGGGCGAACGCAAATCGTTTTCTTTATTTCCGCTGTATTTCCAATCATCTCTCCGTATCAAATAACCATTATGCGAGCTTATCCATGCCCGTGGATTTCTTCATTACGCCAATTCCCAGCAGATGACTTTAATCAAAATGGAAGGGCGCTTCTTATTACCACCCCCATTTAGGAGATTATCTTACGTCTTGCCTTGATCGCCACTCGTGGCTCTTATTATAAGATTTTTTTGGGGGTAGTACACATTTTTTTTTCTCTTCTTCCTTTCAACCATTACGCAGGTGGTAAGTATCGTTGTTGGTGCTTTGGTATTGATTTCACTCTGCCTGATGGTTCCGCGCTTTTCGTGTTTTGTTGTTAGGGGCACGCCTGGCTCATATTAGAATTCCTGATCAAATTAGCCGTCAGAAGTTATATTTTCTTTTTTTAATTAGGAATTTTTTTCAGCATGCATTATTCCTTTGAGGCGCAACCCTTTCCCAATGCTGAAAAAGGGCAGCCGTTGCCATCGCTCGACCTAACTACCAGCAAGATGGCGGACGATCGAAACGTTCATCGCGTGCCACAGATTTAGAGACCCTTTTTTGACGCAGCTGGCTGTGCGCAAGCACGTGCGCACAAGCTGTGTGCGCACAGCCAGCTGCGTCAAAAAAGGGTCTCTAAATCTGTGGCACGCGATGAACGTTTCGATCGTCCGCCATCTTGCTGGTAGTTAAGTCGAGCGATGGCAACGTCTGCCTTTTTTCCGCATTGGGCAATCTTTCCAGCTGTTCTCGCGTTCTTCCATTTTTCACAGATCTAGAGACCCTTTTTTTGACGACAGCTGGCTGTGCGCCCTTTACAGCCAACGCATACTATTTTATTTCGCAACGAAATGAACCGTTTCCCCAGTAATCAGGAATCCTAAATTGCATTCACTGCTTGATATTACTTTTGTGTCACCGTATCTTAGTCTAGAATGACATTTAATGCAGCTGTAAAATCGTGACTTTAAAAAGATGAATTTGTGGTTAAACAAACGAACACCTTTTTCTTGGCCATCATTTAAATTTTATAAGACATGTAATCAGGTTTATGAATTAAATTTATTTTTCATTTTAAAATTTCATTGTTATTTTATAATATTTGGGTGAAAATATAATTTTAATAATTTGTGTAATAATTTGTTTTTAAATCTACAGAGTTTTTACTCATGAATCTCTCTCACAATTTCACAAATCGACCATGTCATTTATCGTTGTGAACTTTTAAGAATTGTTTTAACGGCAACAGTTGTTTCAAGAAAACATTCTCATCTGAATTTCTCTCACGCAAAGGAGGGCGTTAATTTGAATAACAGTACTTTTTACGTGACTAATTTGTTCCTTCTGAATAACGTGCGAAAAGGCTGGGTGCGAGACGATATTAGAAGAGCCCCAGAGAGGAAAAAAAAAAAAAAAAAAGAAGACTAAAAAGAGTTCTATTTATTACGTTCCCCAGAAAGATAACTTCTGTCCAGGAATATTTGTTTCATTCAGATAAAAAACTTAAAAGGGAGCAAATAATTGTGCGTGGTTTGCACAGAGGCACTCTAAGCTCGTGGTGCTTGGGAGGGGGGAGGGGATATATGTATTTTTGTCATTGGTATTTACTTTCTGGATTACTGTGTTGCATAAATATATTACTTTAGGCAGTTTTTTACCGCCTCTTGTAGGAATTTATTGCTGAAAATGTTATATTTGTTTGCATTTCTGTTACAAATAAAACTGAGCTGAAGGAATGACCTAGCACCATGTGATGTAGAATGTAGACTATGCACGAAAACGCATACTCAGGATATGCGTTGGTCAAAGTGTTTACCTTTAATTATTAATTAGTATAGTTATATAATAAACCCTCCCGCCCCAACCAAAAAAAAAGTCCTCTCCCCCCCCCCCCCCCATATTACATGTCAATTTACTCCAATGTCTCTAATTTCTGGTAAAGATACTTTTATCTACTCTCGTAAAAAGAATGTTAGTTCCATTTAGACCTCTTGGGGTAAAATGACGGGATGAGCTATATGATTTTTTGCGAAGTACTGTTGCACCTCTTACAAACATAGTCAGAATTTTGTGCCCAAGGAATAAATAAGCTTGAAGTCGCGTTCGTTATTAAGGGAATGGTTATTTGAGCCAACTTCAGGATGCAACCATGCTTTTTAAACACATGAATGATGAGGGATGACTGAATACATGATATGACAGAGCATTTCAGTTGTTTCGAAGAGAGGGTCGCTCGGTTCAGCTTCTCTATCATAATTGTTCATTGGCAGACTAATTTACTGAAAAGCAATTTATTGTGTTTGACATCGCCGGTACAGGAGGTCTCCCTAAAGTATAGTTTGGAAAATAGATATAGATTTTTTTTTTTTCTTTTCCTCTACTAAGGATGAATTCCTCTGACTTGGTCTTTAGTTCCGGCTGGCTTCGGCTCATCCATCACTGAAATGACAAGAAGTGGCTCATCTCTGCAATAGTTCCTGGGTTATGTGAAATTCCTTTCATGTAACTTCAAAGGAAATCATTCATTTTACTGACAGGAGCGGCACTGTTTCTTGTCTTCCGATAATATTTCCTTCATTAAATTTTCTTTTTAGTAATAGAGGAATCTGGAGACGAAGAATTAGGAAAAACATTTTTGTGATTAATTCATGTATTATTAGTGTTTGCGTTTTGTGCATGCGAAATGTAAAGGTAATAATCTTATCTATATAATTACTCTAGGTCTTTTATTTCTTCTTTCTATCTTTTCTTTAGTTTAACATTAAAAAAAAAAAAATGTTGCCCAAGTGTGGTGAAGTGGCTTAAGAGCTATTCTATCACTCCTCGGGTCCCGGGGCATAGATGTTAACTTGTCCGTCCCTCCTCAGGGGATAAATCTGGTAGCCCGCAGAGGGCTCCCATAATAAACTGGCCAGTGGTTGGAGCTGTGGCAAAAAGGCTAATGTCCAAAAATACCCACCCATTTGGGGAGGGGGAATCCCTCCCATTATGCCACAATATATTTTATTGCGCCGATTTTATATTACCGATATATTTAGTTATCGGTAAATTAAAAAAAAAAAAAAAAAAAAAAAAAGGAAGTGTTACAATTGTTAACACTGTAAAACCTCCATAAGTTGGAACATGCGGTTCGCCCCAAAAGTGTCCAACTTATGCAGGTTATATTTCTATATTATGGACACATTCAGTTCCCAGAAAAGGTGAACAATTTAGGGAGGTGTCCAAGTTATGAGATACCCGACTTAACAGGTTCCAGTGTATTATTGAGTATTTTTCTTTTTTTAATATTGTTTTTTAAAAACTTCGTCCTTGTTATGTATAAAAAAAATAGACTAAGCACTCAAATTAGGCTGTAAAAAAAAAAAAAAAATCAAGATGTAGAAACTAGAAACACAAGAACTTAAAAACAAACATATGTACAAGAAAACAACTTAAATAAATACATAAAAGAAAAAATAATTAATTAAATGCGTGATTTTTATTTTAATATTCGAATTTAATAATTTAAGCAGTGTTTCATTTTGTTTATCTGCCAAAAGAGATATGCCGTGGTCGAGGACTTTTTAAGGCTTTCTAAAGCGCAATGTCTAAATGTTAACTGTGTAAATCATGGAGGCCTGGGCCCTTTCTGAAATTTGTGTTTTTGTTAATTGGATGTCAATAATCAGGCTTTTGGGGGGATGCGGGAATTATAAACATTTTCCATCTCCCCGAAATTTTTTTCTATCTACGTGTCTGTTTCCAACATTTTATACCTGCAATAAGATTTAGAAAATCTCAAAATAGGAAAAATATTTCACGGATCTGCATCAATTAAAAATATAAAGCAGTAGCATTTTATTTAATAAATCAAATGTTTTATGTATAAAATTTGTAGTTAGGGCGACGTTTCCCAATGGTTATTTTAAATAAATTTGATTTCTTCACAGACCGGTGCTTGTACTCGAACAAGTGGTTGGGAAACACTGCTTTAATCTATCTAAAATAACGGATACCATTTTATTTATTAATACTTACTGAATATTGCAATGACAAAAAATTTATTCCAAAATTGGTCTTGTTTGTTCTTCTGATCAATTTATCTCGCCTGTTTGTAGCCCTGGTTTAAAAGCGGCAGAATGTAAACAATGAGGATTTTTTTTTGTTTTCTTTGAATGTTTCACAATAAGCAAATGTGAAAAGAAAGGTTCGTTATATTTTAAACATTTATGAAGAGTTCCTCCCTTTCTCTGTTTCATCCTTTGGTCGGTCTACTAAATCAAAATCTCCAAAACAATAAGTCGCCTGTGGCAACCCTCTGTAGGTCTCGTTAGCATCCCATTGACAGCTAGCTAAGCTGATCGCTGAAACCACATGCAGCTTTCTATAACAGCGCTCTCTCTCGAAACGTGTGTTTGTTTATTCACTTTACTTCTTGAGATGCTATCATTTAATGATTCTGGAAAATATTCTTCCGTTCTGAGGTGTAGTTTCGATAAATATGTGCTGCTGTTTTGTTAATTTATTTTGCTTATTTCAAGTTTTGCAGTTCATAGAGGTTTTGAATGCAATACGAAATTTATTGGCAATTCTGTTAAATGTGCTGTGCTTAGCAGAAAGCTCTGGTTTGTATCATTCCCTGACAGAGTGATAGACTTTCGGGTATTAAATTATAAAAGTTGAATTAATTCATTAAGTATGAATTAATTATGCATGTATTTCAAATGTATGTTTACTAATGAATATATTTATAGCGATCGATTATTTATTTATTTATTTCACATTTCAGCTGATAAAATAATAGAATTCGTTGCGTATAATTTAGTCCTTCATTATTTTCTTTCTTTTTTCCATTATTTATTTATTTATTTATTATTATTATTTTTTTTTTTTACAAATAAATACATTTTACCGATTTTTGTTTTCTCTATTGTTATTTTTCAAAGTTTCTAATAATGTTCATAATTTTACCTCCAGTTCATATTTTACTCTTCCCCACCTTAAAGCTATCAACCAGCCTTTGAGGCTACACCATGGCCGAATGGATAAGACTCTGAACGTGGTAGGCGGCAGAAGCGTGAATTTCCAGCATTCTTGCCTACCGCGCGACTATTGATCTTACGGTCTAGAGTTTTGGTCGTTTTATAATGCGATACGCATTAGAACCCCTTAAAAAGTCCTCCGATCAAGTCGTGCCTTTCCATTAGGCATACAGGCCTTACGTAGCTTTGCCACAACTCACCCAGCCTTCGGTTTACTCATTGAAGGTTCGAATCTTCAATCAGGCAGCAGTGTTGGACAAAAAGCGAGTGACAATTAATAAATCGCCTAAAAGTTTGATTAATCGATCTAACTAATGGCCCATCAATTGTTAATTTCGAAAATTGCAATTTAATGATTCATCAGTTGTTTATCTTAAATTTTTAAAAATCAATCCATTGTTGGTTATGATCTTAAAATTAACACCTGATCAATTGTAAATCGTAAATTGGCGATAAAACAACTAATTTTATTACAGAACGAATTCAACTAAATGCACACATCGACTCGAGCTTTTCTTAAGTAGACCTCTTAAAAAATCTTTCAAACAATCGGCTCAATCAAACTAAATTTTTGATTAAGAATTAATTAATCTTTAAATGAGAAAAGGGATTAACAAGTTATTAATCTTTAATCGTAAACTTCGTAATTAACAATCGTTGCAATTAATAAATAAATTAATTGATCAGTCGTGAATTTCATAGTTTTAGATTGATGATTAAATCATCAATCGTTAGTTATTCATATGATTGCATTTTGCACAGCACTCATGGGCATGAGTCTTTCCCAGCCGTAATTTTGTTCTCAACTATAAATGTTTCTCTATGTGACTCTCGTGTTCATAAATTTCACAAAACAAATCGAATTAAACAAACATGGCATTAAACAATATTATTTGCTTACGTTATACGATACTAGTTCTTTTCTTTTTAGACAAAAAGTTTTAATATTTGTAATGAAACAGTACACAACAGACATCGGAAACATTTTATTACTAAATAGTACACATCACGATAAAATCCCTCATTGTGTAAATCTGACAAAAATGTATTTCGACCAGAAAATTACGATGGGAAATACGACGCACTACTAACACGCCATGACCTTTCCCGTTTATTTCAACCTGCAGGCGGAGCTTCGGTTGCCTTGACAACGGTACGTCATATTCTTTCCTGACGTGGCCCCTCTACGTCACCCTGATCACGTGCTTCTCTCTCTCTGAAAGATTATACAATGTTGCAATATAAAGCCTCTTCTTTTATTGTGTCTACATTCCTCGGCAGGTCGGCGGCGCGCCTAGCAACGCAATGATATAGTTTTGTTTTATTTTATAGTTGTTTTAAGATTGTTTTTATTACGTAAAACGTGTGTAATAGTTTTTTCGTTCATTCTTTCGCTTTTATGTAATAATGGAGTTAACCAGTAACCGACTCTTTATGTCTCCATTTCCTAAAATAAAGTTTGAAGAATAAACATTTTATTAACGCTACTTCCGTTTTGTTTTTGTTTTTTCATTTGATGGAGGAAGGCATTTGTTTACAGTACCTAAAATATAGTATTTTGATATGGTCCCTCCCCGTAAATAATGGCAAATATGATTACAAGCGGTGCTGTTCAAATACAAACAGTAATTCTAAGTTTTTTCGAGTCTATCACAATTTGATTCTTTAAAAAGCTGCTCAAAAGTTTCATGATATCTTAAAGAACCATAATCTCATGAACTCCTGATGTAATTTTTTTTCTTGAATTAAAATGTATTGACTAAGTAACTGCAGCGTACTTTTCTTCAGACATAAAATTATTTTGAAGGTAGAAATTAATTTTATAAAAATTTCTTTTTTGAGTTTGAGAGCAAATTTAATGAAGTAATGCATCTCCCACTTATTTTAAATCGTTCTAAAAAATAACGTAGCAATTAGTTAAAGTTCTGATTGCTAATAATATCAGGAAATTAATTGCATTACTTTTATTTCTGCAAATAGAACTGTAGAAAAAAATTCAGAGATTTAACATTTTAATTAAAAAGATATAAATATTTCTTCTTATAATTTTATGATATATATTATATTTTGAAGAAAATTTATAGTACACACATTGTAGTGTTTGAATAGGAAAAAAGAGGGAGAGAAGAATCGGAACGTAAGGCTTTAATTTTGGGTCCCACTTTAGTATTTGATCGATTTTCTTTTTATTTGTGGATATAAAGCTATTACCAGCATTCTACTGCTCTAAAGAGAGGACATAAAGCTCTTGGCAAATTCAGGTAGAATATGCTGTCGAATTAGTCTATGGTCTTAGCTTTAAATCCTAATTTTTCTCTTTTCATGATAAGCTTTTTTTTTTTTTTAAGAAGTAAAATGCGGCAGATATTTGTGTCACAAGATAGTTACATCTAGGAATGGACACGAGACCCCCCCCCCCCCAAAAGGAGCTATTCTCGTGTCGTAAAATCCCCATATAGTATAATAATAAAAACTTCCGAACTTGTCTCGAGAAAAAGCTGAAATTCGTCTACACCCATGACAGAGACTGGATAAAACTTTTATGGGTCTTCGTTTTAATCGTATGGAATAATCACAAACGTGCTCTAAATTTTAACTTGAGGGCAATATTTAGAGGAATTCTTCTAGTCTCCAAAAATTTTGTTGTGTTGGATACCTAATTTTTATCATTCCTATGTTTTGACGCCTGTGATATTTCACAGAATTTTTTTCTTATTTCTTTTCTCTAGCAAAATGTTACAACCCCATTCATAATCCACAGGGATTTTTAAATAAACATTCTTTATAGTAGATAGTCTGTCTCACTGTATTGCATTATAAAGGGGGGGGGGAATTCATACTGGTCGTTTGACGGTGGTCCATAATATGTATAGCAAATTTGAGCTCACTCGAATGAATTATCTAGATGCTAGAGCACTTTAAATAAATTCCATCCATGACCTAATGTAAAAGAAATGTTTTTCATTAAAATTCCCGGTAAAAAAACTGTACACACAAAAATCAATACCAGTTATGGGACAGTAGCTTATATTAGGGAGTTTGCGCATAGCAGTTTCCCTCACGGTAACGGTAACGTTAAATGACATTGTACAGTACAGCGCATGCGGACGTATAAAGTAAGTTTCATTGGCTAGAAACTCCTTAATGGCGGATACTGCTAACGTTAACGTAGGAATAAACGGTATGCACAAACTCCCTAATATATATACCAAATTTCAGATCAATCGAATGCACCATTTAGGAGCTATCTTGATCACTCACACACACACACATACATACATACATCTCGTAAAAATAGCATGAATGAATTAAAACGACCTCACAACGTTTAAATACATCAAAGTCGATTTTTTTTCACGATTACAATGCTTTCCTTCATGTTCGGAAAGTAATAAATCGATCATTTTATAAAATCACTTACAGTACCCCCATTCTTATTTATACCGTTGTACCGATGCACTTGTGAAGCACACCTGTCCAAATTCCTATCCCTCACCGAAATGCTTCTCAACTCTTTCAACCCTATCTGCTATCTTCCAAACCCCGAGAAGAAGACTAAAAAATAAAAATAAATCCTTCCCTTCCTTTTGGAAAGTCTCTCTCGCTTTTGTGCTTGTCGGCGTAAGATCAAAGCAGGCGGCGAAGGGCATTGTCCGGGGGTATTTTGTCGGATCGGCAGCATCAGGGATCGTTGACATATTAACGCCAGTCTCTAAATTGAGCCGCCGACTCAGACGACGTGGATCTTTGCAGCCATTTAAAAAAAAAAAAAAAAAAAAATTTAAACACTTTTCCAACTATGCTGAAAAGCATTTATTATTTCCAGCCGTCTTGTCTTTCCTTGCTCCGACTTCTGTAAGCATGAAAAAGGAAAGTGTTGTTAAAAGATAAAATAATTAAAACTTTGTTAAATAATACACATAAATTATCACTTACTTTTTATAAGTACCTTTTATGTGTGTTATTTTACAAAGTTTTAATTATTTTACTATAAATATGAATCGACTGCCGATAAATTGATAGTATTTATATGTATTATACCACATACTTTATAGAAAAGGTAAAAAATTAGAGTTGTATTTTGAAAAACTCATGTTGGTACATAAATACAGATAAGCTAGTCATGCCAGGGGCTTCAAAAATTTTAGTCTACCTCTTCACAAGCTACACTATACACTGTAATAAACAATAAGTGTGTGTCAATAATGAAACTTTTAGAAATAAATCTTAAAAATCTGAAATTTTGCAAAATGCGTCATCTTTAGCGAAGTTTTTTTTTTTTTTTTTTTTTCGCGCAGAGCGTTCGCAGGTGGAGTGCTAGAAAAACAGGCAAACAGCAAGTGATAATATATGTTTTAAAAAATCATCTCATTTATTCTTATTTTCACAACAAAACATACCTATTTTCGGTTAAAATTCAAACTTTATCGATAACATAATTTTGTAGAAAACGTCGTAAAATGTTCCTTGTTGAAGAATAAAATAAAAAAAAAAAACTGTATGCATGGTGACAGATGTATGTGTGTGTGGGGGGGGGGGGTGTCGTCATCATAAGTTAAACTTTGTTGGGGGTTAGGGCACAGAGGTGAAAGATTGGGAACCGCTGCTCTATGGCTGTTCAAGTGCATTTCAGGAATTTCATCTTTTTCAAACAAAACAATGAAAACTAATGAGTTTTTAAATGAATCCTCTTCTCCGGGAAAAAAAAAACCGATTGCTTGATAATGATATCTCATTTACAGGTGACAAGCCAAAAAACAGGATTCGGTTCAGGCAAAGAATAGCTGCCTTTGCATCTTTGTGATTAGGAAAGCGGGACAGAATCAATATTAGTGTAAGCGCGAAATAAAGTCGATGCGTGCGACATGATTTTTTCCCCGTTCTTCTACTTAACGGATGATGATGTATCTGAGAGATTCATGCTTATTGATTTTTGCCCCCCCCCCTTATTTCTAATGATTTTTTTATAATAAATACCGTACACGTAACGAATTATATTCTTCAATCTATTTATCTTTTAACATTTTTGTGTTTTTTCTCCATGTAATGAGATTTTTTTTGCCTCATGCCTCCTCCAAAATCCTTTTTGGCTAGTATTGCGAATAAGACCTGTTTGTCGAACGACTGGTAATGTATTTACCAATTTCTCTCCCGTCCCCTTTTATTTTTTTATACGATATGTGATTTGCCAAATTACTATATTATTTTATAAATGTACTCATAAATTTTTCTGTAGCTGTTAAACTTTTTTTTAAACTTGCCATTTTATATATAAATAAGTTTTAGATGCCTCATTTATTTAGGGCTCCTTGATACCCCCATGCTCTTAAAGTTTCGATGATTACATAGCAAAAAAAAAGTATCATAATATAAATCTGTTATAGCACAAAACGTTTTTAAAATCACGTATTAACTATCTTAATATCTAATGTAATCAAGCGTGTCTAGCTGTTCAACACGCCTCTTCGTTATGGCCCTAATGCAACATTCACTGAGCTCCGAAACTTGCAGACGAGTTTATTCAGGGGTCGATGCAGACGAAAACTGGGTCCGTTTTGCGACCCCTTCACAAAATTACAATCGATTAAAACGGTCCCTATAAATACAGTCTATTGAAAGGGCCCTTCATGGACATTTTACCCTATATTTTAATCTGTTTTATCAATTATTTTAACCAAGAAAGTCACTTTTAATAAAAGTTGGCATGATAATTCTCGAAAATAAGCAATTTTCACAAAAAACGGGACCCTGGAAAAAATTCCTGGATGGACGCCTGTTATTAATAATTATCAGATACCAATTCCTGTGTAAAAGTTTAGTAGTATTTATTCGGGTGTTTTTGTTCTAAATTATGGAATCTGTTACAAGGAATGTCATGTAACCGAGCCGTATCGTAAATCTTGACGAAAACATCGCATGATTAAAAAAGGCAACAATGTAACTCTTCCATAGAATTTTAGAGTAATCCCCTGCCGAGAACACGCCTTCTACTCGTAAAATACACTAGTGCATCACGGAAAAAAGTAATCAGCTAATTCACTTCTCATAGTCCATTTGAAATTTCAGCAGCATGAAAAAAAAAGAAGGGGGGCGGGTGTCACTTTAGTTTACCAGAAAGGGGGGGGGTGGAGTTAAACATCCGAAACCTAAGACTTCTTTTTACGTATTAAACAATATGCATAAATTATAAACCCAAATTTTCCAAATTAAATGGAACAATTTTTGTACGCAAGGAAATTGCATTCAACACATTCTCCAAATTTCTGTTGATGCCGGAAATGAGAAATCAATTTCCGGCGTTTGTGGAGTTGGAGAATGTATTCCTTTTTCTAAAAATATTTTTTTTTTTAACTGCGAAAGATTTGAAGTTTATTTTGCTATCGCTGAGTATTTTGTGGAAATCAGATTTATTTTTCGAGAAATTAAAATCGGAAAACAAAATAAAGCTTTATATATTTTGCGTCCGTTTAAAGATAGGACGCTTGGCTTTAACCCTTTAACGCGCAGTGTTCCCGCTCTGGAAGCACCAAACTCTGACGTTTTGACTGTCGCCAGTCACGAAGAATACATTTGATTTCTATAAAAATAGTTGCGGGTGACATAGCTCCACGAGAATCCTTTACTTTTTAGCACGTCATTTCCCGTAAAAAAATGGGCACGATTATTTTTAACGGCGCTGACATCTGTTGAAGAACGGAAGAATGAGAGAACATCCGGATAGATTGCCCAATGCCGAAAAAAGGGCAGCCGTTGCCATCGCTCGACTTAACTACCAGCAAGATGGCGGACGATCGAAATGTTCATCGCGTACCACAGATCTAGAGACCCTTTTTTGACGACAGCTGGGTCTCTAGATCTGTGGCACGCGATGAATGTTTCGATCGTCCGCCATCTTGCTGGTAGTTAAATCGAGCGATGGCAATGACTGCCCTTTTTTCAGCATTGGGAAAGGGTTGCGCCTCAAAGGATTAATTGGTTAAGTGATTTAGTTTATAGTAGAGTAAGTGGAAAACAATAACGTGAATGGATTGTTTTTGTTAATTTCTCTCTCTTTTCTGTGCGATGCTTATCAAGCAAAGTTCGGAAATGCGAACTATCTCCTCCCTCCAAAGAGTTCTTAAAAGTTCTTTCAATATCTGAAGCCGAGGTGCTAAAATTCTCTTAGTGTTTACATCTGGCGACTGGGCCAAAATGTATCGCAGTTTATTAACCTTGCCTTGCGTCGTCATTCGTGTCCTAAAATAATCTATTTGTTTCTATTCCTAAAATTTACATTAATGAGGACTTCTACTATAAAAAACACAGAAGAAAAGTTTCATCCGCATCCTCTTCAAAAATAATGGATACCTAAAAAAATGTACAGAAAATGGTAAATTACAAATTATAGAGAATTGGTCAAGATAGGCAAAATGTCTTTCATATATTTAAAACGTCTTGAAACTTTTTATTCCTCTAAGCAAATATACCATTGTCGATGTTTCTGCTGTGATAGTTTTAAACCTTGTTAGTTGAATTATGTTTGAGAAATAGTTTCTTTTTATGTTGAAGTACAGACGCCGAAACTGTCCAAAATCTCTTTCGATTGACGAGTGATACGAAGAGGCTCTACCCTAGCGGGCAAAGCATTTTCATCTGATGACATCTTTCTTTTTGCTTCCTTTGCTTCTTACCAAATAATCTACATGGTCTTTTTCCGCAGTAACAACTAAATTATTTTGCTCACTAATCAAGGCTCCAACCAACAAACCTAAATCTCGGACTAACGTTTCATACGGCACCGTATTCAAACAAGCTATTTCATGGCACCTAAAACAATGCACGTGATGGTAAGTCACAATAAAATAACCGAAGAAGGAAAAAAAAAAACCATGGCAATTTTTGGTGATCTCTTTTGTCTGGCCAAAGACCGTCTCTGGAAACAATATATCCTGCAGAAATGGACGAAACACACGAAAACCGAAACAATATAATTACTGGTCATTTGTGGAACATTTCTTCTTTTAAAAACCAGTCTGTTCTGATTAGTTCCTAGCGTTTTTTAAAATCCATTACCTTAAGCCAAAATGGGCGTTCGTGTATTGTTCTGTGTCACAAATTACTGTGCGGCAATTCTTGGCGGGAATGTAATTCCAACTATTACGTTGCGTAATTACATTAAAATTGTATTTGAGGTTTGGAATGCTTGGGGACGGGGAAATGGTAATAATTTTGTGCTGTTTGGGTGAATTGGTATTGGTGACGTAAGCGGGCTATTGATTGTATAACGCGAAAGGTCAGAAGCATTCAGTTTTTGTAGTTACATAATTTCATCTTTGGCGACCGTGATGTTGAATTTGTGCACCTGAAAATGGATGGAGGCCTTGCAGTGTTCTTCTCATCCATTTTCATGTTTTTATCTTTATAATTGGAATTAAATCGAAGAAAATAAATAATTTTTAGATTTTGTTGCATTTTTTAAAGACGCAATGATATTTTTTTTTTCTCTTTTAACCACGGGATCAGTCGCTTGCAATTTTTTTGTACATCCCAGCTGCATGAAAACACTGTTAATGAAAAACAGGTGCGAACGATCTCGTATTAACTAACAACTGTTATGAGAGATTTCATTCTGTAACATAATTTTGATATCGCTGACTGGAACAGAACTGTGATGCAAGAACGAACTAAACGTGGAGAATATTTTTATTTTTGGCAAAGGGATTGTATTTATTTTTCGAGGCGTTCTCCTAATTGTTTATGATATTTTTTTTTTCTTCTTCTTTACTTATGTGATGCATAAAATCTCCCTTCTACTAATTAATCGTAAGATGGGGTTTGAAGATGAATGTCCAGAAACTGTCGCGAATGGCTGGTGAATTCTGAGTAGTTCTGAACCAGTTTGGAAAGGACCCTATTCACTTTCCGATTTGTCTTATTGACTAGGTCAGTATTATTAGGTGGGTAATGGAAATAGTGCCATAAATAGCTGACCTGCAATCAAAGAAGAGTGATTTTCTCAGTTTTGCGGTTTATCGTTTCGTGCTACGTTTTTATTTCGTTGTTCATCATCAAAATAAAACATGGAAGAGCAATACGTCACTTTCCTACCTCAGATCGGTGATTTATTGCGTCACCCTCTCTTTC
Organism: Cheiracanthium punctorium; assembly: GCA_038373885.1. Classification (NCBI taxonomy): domain Eukaryota; kingdom Metazoa; phylum Arthropoda; class Arachnida; order Araneae; family Cheiracanthiidae; genus Cheiracanthium; species Cheiracanthium punctorium. The sequence continues at coordinate 214,298 of JAWZYV010016735.1, read as the reverse complement.
CTTTGTGTAATATAATCTCCCCTTTACGAATGAGTCGTAAGATCGTCTGAGGTAAATCTCAAAGTGAACGACCGGCCTAATAGTCTCATTATATGCTTAGAATGTCATATTAATCACGGAAACAACTTCACAAATCTGAATTGCTTGATACAAAGGGTAAGTGCACTAAATGCTTTTTCAATCACTCATCTTCCCTATTAAATCAACCCTCTCCAACCACCCCCATTTCTTTCCACTTGCTCTGTTCATTCATATTCAGCAAAACACTCAAGGGAGAGGCTAAGAACGAGAAACCAACTCTTCCGTGATGCTTGCTGCTGCTCCCCCACCTACCTCCGTCGGCAGCAGCAAAAGCATTAAAAAGATGCTTTCGGGGGGAAAAAAAGAACAAAGCACAAAAACAGAGAGAATATATCCTGGAATGCAAATAATTTGAGCCTTCCCCTCACCCCCAACCCAATCCGCAGCAGTGCAATCGCGTACCGCACCGGCGTTGGAGCGCGAACAATGCACCTAGGTTAAAAGGAATTCCTCTGTTGCCATGAGATGTAGAAATTGTGTGGGGATGCATTTCGAAAGTCTCATTTAAAGCGTATGGAGAGAAATATTCTCCCAAATAAAAAATCTGATGTGTCCAACACATGACTTCCTTGCACGTCTATTAAATAAAAATGTTTTCTACGCACTTCCTCTAAACTTATTTGTTTGAAAGAGATAAAATATCAATAATAGTAAGGTTTGGCGATTTCTAGCCAAATATTTCGATATCGCCAAGCTGAGTTCAATTTGAAAGATTTCCTTCTGACACTTTATTTGGCGATATTTCACCAAAAGCCGACAAACTTGAGATAGTTTGCGAGATTTTGGGGATAGCCACAGTAGTCATTGACCACAGACTTTCAATGAATTGAATGCATTCATACACCTCAATGTATTTAAAGTCATTTGGCAAACCCTGTAAATAAATTCTCAGTCGATTGCTGTCAAAAAAGATATTGAAAACAGTTAGATATTACAATAGTTCTAAATACAAAAGTTCAAAATCCTACGGGTTAAAGTTTTAGAGTTATACAAAATACGAAATAATTTTTGGCGCCAAATTTGGCGATATTTCGGCGAAACTCGTCAATGTCGACGACATTTGGCGAGATTTTAAGCATGGACCAACAATGACAGATTATCGCCAAATTTGGCGATATTTCGCCAAAACTCGCCAAGAACGATGACAAATGGCGATACTTTGGGCATGGACCAAATGACTGACTATCGCCAAATTTGGCGACCTTTCGGCAAAACTCGCCAAAGTCGAGGACAGTCGGCGAGATTTTGGGCATGTACCAAACAATCACTGTCTACAATTGTATTATATTGAAGATGTCCATAGACATTAAAGTACTGAAATTCTTTTCGGTGGTCCTGTAAATAAACTCTCCAGTAGATTGGAACCAAAAATCGAGATGCACAACTAGATGTTACAACAATCTTATATATAAAATTTCATAATAGTTTTTGAGGTTTGAGAGTTAAATATACACACACGTACACCAAAAGTCGCCAAGCTTGGCGACTTTTGGCATAGTTCTTGAGGGAGGCACGTGACCGTGGTCGGACCATTACCTAACTTATGTGGTAAGACGGTATTGTGCTTGAAATGGATGAATGCCCCTAAAATTGCCATTGACCGTAATGTATTGGAAATCTTTTGAGTGTTCCTGTAGCAGAACTGTAAATGATAAAGACACTTTTTTAAATGGAGAAATTCATTTTCTAACCCTTTACAGCATATATCCCTTCTGAGTCGTTTGAAATAGCCCAATACCTCTAAAAAACGCTTTGATGAATTCCGGCCCATAGAGCGTAATGTATTCCGAATGTTTTAGGCGGTTCTGTAGATAAACTATCCAGTCGAATGGAACCGAACGGGGAATAGCACAACTAGATGTTACAACAATCCTAAATATAAAGTTTCAACATTCTACGCCTAATAGTTTTTGAGATATGCGAGTTTAATGAATTTCGGACCATTGAGCATAATGTATTTCGAATGTTTTGGGCAGTCCTATAGATAAACTATCCAGTCGAATGGAACCAAAAGGGGAAGTGCACAACTAGATGTTACAACTATCCAAAATATGAAGTTTCGACATTTCACGCCTAATAGTTTTTGAGTTAGGCGAGTTTAATGAATTTCGGCCCATAGAGCGTAATGTATTTCGAATCGTTTGGGCGGTCCTGTACATAAACTATACATTCGGTTGCGACCAAAAGGGGAGGTGCACAACTAGATCATAGAACAATCCTAAATATCAAATCTCAACATTCTACGACCAATAGTTTTTGAGATATGCGAGTTACATACATACGTACGTACGTACAGACGGCATGGAAAAACTGACCACAATAGACTCGCCGCTGGTCAAAATGAGTTGCAGACGCGTTTATATGATCGTGCATGCTAGCCTATGATGAGATGCATCGAAAAAATTCTTAAAATTCAATTTAGAGGTAGTCAAAATCGGTTTTTTTGTCGAAATTTGGCCCCCAAAATTTTTCGGGATCACATTACTTCCTTATACTACGTACAAGGAAGTAAAAAAGCGTTCCTAGTAATTATGATATACGGAATAGATTGTTCATAAATTTTATGCCACGAATCTAGTGCAGTGAAACCTCTTCCAGCTACCGCATATTAGAGATGAGTTCGGGCTCATTTTTTGAAGCCCGAGCCCGAGGACTTTTAATCCGAGCCCGAGGACTTTTAATCTGAGCCCGAGCAATATTATTAAAGTTGGAGCCCGAGCCCGAAATTTCAGCTAAAGACAAATAAATTTAACTACTTCATTAATAAGATACAATAAATTTTGGAGCTTCACACACCTTCTAGTCCCCGGGCCGCTATTTTTTTAAATAAGTACGTCTATTTATCCCATGAATCACTTTTTAAAATCTGTTTCAAGGAGTATGTTCAACAGAGGAGAAATTTTTCACGAGCCCGAGCCCGAACGTAATCGTAAATTACAGAGCCCGAGTCGGGCTCGGGCTCGGGCTGAGCCCGTCTCATCTCTACCGCATATGAACACGACCATGGTGGGAAGGAACGAAATTTTATTTTTTTCTCAAGGGATTCGATAGGACTCTAACCTAAAATAGAGCCACCACATTTACATGTAATCCTGTAGAATAGATCTTATTTTCTGGTGATAATTATTTTGTCTTTATATTAATGCTCTTTCAATTGATGCGATAGAAAATTCGAATTCTTAGAACAATTCATACAATTAAAACAGTGGCGTAGCCACCGGTGTGTGGAGGGGTGTCAGGGGTGTCCCCCCCCCCCATGAGGAATCTTTTTGTCATAACAAAATGCATATTCTTCACTTTCCTTATATATGAGTTGCAGTAGTCGTAGCCCCCCCCCTCCCCATGAAAAATTTCTGGCTACGCCACTGGATTGAAACGGCATACAGTTATTTTTTAATTTAATAAGTTCTCGTTGTGTAGTAGCTAGTTAAATTTTAAGTACATTTTTTAAAATAAATAATTAATGTTTTGACTATTTTTAAAATTTTCATTTTTTTTTTTTTTTTTTTTGACTTAGTCAAGTTAAAAACAAAATTTTAAAAGTATTTTATCTCAGATATTCACTTTATCAAAAAAAGTCGTGACTTCAAATAGATAAATATATGCCTGCTATATACTGCTTTAAACCAATTTTTACCCGTGTTTGGAAAATTCGTAAAACTATCCTTTATCAGCTGTTACAGTGTTGATAAAAATTCCAATAGATCACCAAATTACATATTGTAAATAGTTTTTGTACTAGCACATAAAACAGATTAATGGCACAGGACAAGACTTAATATTTTTTTTTTTACTCAATTTAGCCCGGGACTCGTTCAAAAGCATTCTGCTATATTGACATTAATATGGAATAGGGTATTTTAAAAACCACTTAAGTCACCACTCGTCAGAAATAGATAAAATTCGTACAATTAAAAATTACGTAGATTTTCAAAGAATTGTTTGGGTTTATTCCATGATTACGTTTTAAAGTACGTAATACTTTTAACATTGATACACATATATTACAATATACGTATGAGTATGTATTTGACTGTATGTGGAAAATCAGTTTTTGAGGTGACTCATTTAATTTTAATCCATATTTCACCTGTTCTCCCCCTCCTTCTGTTTCTTAGAATAAACTATTCAAATTCGATTCTATATTTCAGATTTCAATTTAAAAAAAATGTTTTTAAACAGTAATAAAGTAAGTCTAGTATACGTAAATATAAACTTTAAATGCATAAAAAACTTTTCTAATAAATAAAAATTTCGAATTTGTCCAGGAATTCTGCGTGCCCATATACGTTAGCGATATAAATTGGTTGGGGGGGGCTATAATTATTATTTTTTTACAGTTTTCAGAAAGAAACCAGTATAAACATGGGCGCCGGCAGCATAGGGCAAGGGGGGGGCACTTGCCCCTCCCTGGATTTTTGAATGCAGTGTTTTCCCTAGCTTTTTTGTTCTTTTCAACATGGTAACCATACGTTGAAGTGGTCTTTGACCCCCCCCCCCCGGGGAAATATTCTGGCGGCGCCCATGAGTATGAATATTGTAAGTTTTCATTTTACTTATTTATTTTAGAAAACAAACTGAAAAGCTGTCTCGCAAATGCATCATCATTATATATTAGGTTAAAGAGATTCAACTCAATAAATTAAGTTTTGATTGCTGTTAGTGTACGCATCATAAATATTTGCTTCAGCACGGCTTTATTGTCACGAATCTTTCTCACTGTTAGTCTTATTCCGATTTTATATCCCCCGCAACAGTTAAATCTCAGCATCCCATCCAATGCAATACTTAGATTTCTCACAGCCGGAAGGTAAAAACAAAAAAAAAATTGAGGAATTAAAAGAAGGGGGGAAAAAAGCGCGCGCACACACTCACAAGGGGTGAAAACGCTAAACCACTCTACTCTCTTCGGGCGTTCACTGTGTCTCAGCGGCGTCTAGACGGGAGGCGGGGGGAAGGGGAATCTAGAATTCGAGTTGCTCCGTAGCACGCGAGGCCGCGTCGGCAACCCTTGGTGTGTGCAGAGGTAAAGATATTTCGCCAAACGCGAGAATTCCCCGCCAAAAAGAGGACGATCAACTTGCTCCAGAGTTCAATAACTTGGATCGGTGTGCCAGATGCCGCCCCTAGATGGCAGCACGGGACGGAGAGCTATTGGAGAGGCTAAGCTTTTTGTTGTGTAGGTGTTGACGAGCGTGACAGTTTACATGTGTTGTGTGTGTGTGTGTGTGAGGGGGGAGAGGGAGGGATGTGAGATTTAAATGCGATCGATCGTGGGAAATGAGTTAAAAGTTGGCGTCGTGGCGAGGTTTATTAGTAATGGTCGCGATGTGAAAAAGAGTTGTAAGGTATATTTCTTGGCTGTAGGATTAATAAAATTTATGCATTCGGATGAAATTAATTTCGAGTATGTCTAGCGGTGGTTATCCGTCTTAGTTATGGAACTATATTTTTGAAAGTTTTGAATCTTTCTTTTAATTGATGCCGGCTGAGTTTCGTTGGAGAACTCCGGTGGATTTGTTAAAATTGCCGTGGGGTTAATTATGTTAATGAACAGCTTATTATGGAGAAATATAAGTATTCGAGAGCATTATTAAACATGATCATTGGAAGAATCATTAAATAAATGATTTCTGGTCCCATATAATTTTAATACATTTTGAAGAAAATCTTATTTTATTAGTTTCCGTGTCTTGAAAATTTTACTACCTAAATTAATTGGTATAATCGGATTTGTTGTTTTATGTAATGAATTATAAATATTTTAAAAGTTCTAAAAATCTGTATTTTTCCTGTTTAAAATTAATTAGTAGTGGTGGGAGGTATTTTTGAGCATTCCCATACGTTTGAAATTTAATAACGGAAAAATACAACTCAATTTCTAATTGCGTTGTATTTTTCCGTTATTAGCACTAAATCGCACTGTATAGAAAAAAAAAAAAAAAAAAAAATCTGATGTGTCCAACACATGACTTCCTTGCACGTCTATTAGAACAAAAATATTTTCGACGCACTTCCTCTAAACTTATTTGTTTGAAAGAGATAAAATATCAATAATAGTAAGATTTAGCGATTTCTAGCCAAATATTTCGATATCGCCAAGCTGAGTTCAATTTGAAAGATTTCCTTCTGACACTTTATTTGGCGATATTTCACCAAAAGCCGACAAACTTGAGATAGTCTGCGAGATTTTGGGGATAACCAAAGTAGTCATTGACCACAGGCTTTCAATGAATTGAATGCATTCATACACCTCAATGTATTTAAAGTCATTTGGCAAACCCTGTAAATAAATTCTCAGTCGATTGCTGTCAAAAAAGATATTGAAAACAGTTAGATATTACAATAGTTCTAAATACAAAAGTTCAAAATCCTACGGGTTAAAGTTTTAGAGTTATACAAAATACGAAATAATTTTTGGCGCCAAATTTGGCGATATTTCGGCGAAACTCGTCAATTTCTACGACATTTGGCGAGATTTTAAGCATGAACCAAACAATGACAGATTATCGCCAAATATGGCGATATTTCGCCAAAACTCGCCAAGAACGATAACAAATGGCGATACTTTGGGCATGGACCAAATAACTGAATATCGCCAAATTTGGCGGTATTTCGCCAAAACTCGCCAAGGCCGAGGACAGACGGCGAGATTTTGGGCATGTACCAAACAATGACCGTCTAGAGTTCTATTATATTGAAGATGTCCATAGACATTAAAGAACTGAAATTCTTTTCGGTGGTTCAGTAAATAAACTCTCCAGTTGATTGGAACCAAAAATCGAGATGCACAACTAGGGGCGCGTTCGAGAATTCACCGGTTGGTTATGCCCCGGTGCTACCGGTTACGGTCATTCTTTGGTTAAGTGACGTCACGGTTGTCAACCGGTTTCGGTCATCCTCACCACATCCAATTCCAAGCCAAGTAAACAGAAATAAACATTGGCAACACTACGCTAATAACCGTAATAACCCACCTCGCTAGCAGGGTCATTCTGGTTGCGCTCTGGTCACGCTGAGCAGACAACCGCTACATGACCGAAACGTTTTCAAACGGGGTTAATTCCAGAGCTCCGCCCAACGCTCCGCCTTTTCGAACGCTCTGGTCGTGCACCGGTGTTACCGGTGCACAACCGATGAATTCTCGAACGCGCCCTAGATGTTACAACAATCTTATATATGAAATTTCATAATATTTTTTGAGATTTGAGAGTTAAATATGCACACACGTACACCAAAAGTCGTACACGTACACCCAAAGATAGTTCTTGAGGGAGTCACGTGACCGTGGTCGGACCATTACCTAACTTATGTGGTAGGACGACATTGTGCTTGAAATGGATGAATGCCCCTAAAATTGCCATTGACCGTAATGTATTGGAAATCTTTTGAGTGTTCCTGTAGCTGAACTATAAATGATAAAGACACTTTTTTTAATGGAGAAATTCATTTTCTAACTCTTTACAGCATATATCACATCTGTGTTGTTTGAAATAGCCCAATACCTCTAAAAAACGCTTTGATGAATTTCGGCCCATAGAGCGTAATGTATTTCGAATCTTTTGGGCGGTTCTGTAGATAAACTATCCAGTCGAATGGAACCGAAAGGGGAGGTGCACAACTAGATGTTACAACGTTCCTAAATAAAAAGTTTTAACATTCTACGCCTAATAGTTTTTGAGATATGCGAGTTTAATGAATTTCGGCCCATTGAGCGTAATGTATTTCGAATGTTTTGGGCAGTCCTGTAGATAAACTATCCAGTCGAATGGAACCAAAAGGGGAGGTGCACAACTAGATGTTACAACTATCCAAAATATGAAGTTTCGACATTTCACACCTAATAGTTTTTGAGTTAGGCGAGTTAAATGAATTTCGGCCCATAGAGCGTAATGTATTTCGAATCTTTTGGGCGGTCCTGTACATAAACTATCCATTCGATTGTCACCAAAAGGGGAGGTGCACAACTAGATCATAGAACAATCCTAAATATCAAATCTCAACATTCTACGACCAATAGTTTTTGAGATATCCGAGTTACATACATACGTACGTACGTACAGACGGCATGGAAAAACTGGCCACAATAGACTCGCCGCTGGTCAAAATGAGTTGCAGACGCATTAATAGGATCGTGCATGATAGCCTACGATGAGATGCATCGAAAAAAATTTTAAAATTCAATTTAGAGCGAGTCAAAATCGTTTTTTTTTGTCGAAATTTGGCCCCCAAAATTTTTCGGGATCACATTACTTCCTTATACTACGTACAAGGAAGTTAAAAAACATTGCTGATAATGGTAGATGGTCAGTACGACAAAATGCATGAGGTAATAAGAATAGGATCAGCAAAACTAGAGGCTGTGTAACAGATTTCCGTTACTGGTTTGTTTGTGTGATTATGGCAACGCTACATTAGGACGATCTGCCAAGGATTGGGGTGGGGGGCTTGGTAGGAAGACTTTCTAAGGGGTTCTAACTCTTATTCACGTTACATCTGGAGAAAACCTACACAAACTCCAGACTTAGATCGACATCCGCGCAATGGGACCCGAGCCCGGGACCTTCACACTTCGGCTTCCGTTACTGGAGCTAAATCAATCAGCGGGGAGAAAAAAATTTTTCACGAGGATAATATTTACTCACGCCTTGGTACAAACAAACATAAATGTAAATCGGTGTATATATGTGCGGATTTATATTTACTATTCATAACTAATTATTCTAGCACAGGTATGTTCTACGTAGGATAGGCTAGTTTACCTAAATGTGACTGTGAAATATGAAGAGAGGTGAAAAAGTACAAGATTTTAATCCAGATATCATAACTATTGCAAGAAATTGACAAAAATAAAAGTAAATTCACTTTATTGTTGGCAGTTTCTTTCCAAACATTTACCCGATTATTTTATTTTTATTTCAAAATTTTTGGCATGCGAGTGAAATTTTCTGGCTTGCCTGAAACGCATTCGCCACGTTTTTTTCATCCCTGGTTTAAACCATTAAAAAAAAAAAAAAAAAAAAAAAAAAAAATGTATAACTATTTATTTGAAGTAATATTAATAAAATAATAATTTCAAAGCATGAACAAAGAGCTTTGTATTTTTCGTTTTTAATACACTTTCAAATCTCTCATATACATACATATCTCATGAACGTCTAGTTTTTGACCCATTTAACCCTTTGAGTCGCAACCCTTTCCCAATGCTGAAAAAAAGGGCAGCCGTTGCCATCGTCGACTTAACTACCAGCAAGATGCTGTGCGCGAGCACAGCCAGCTGTCGTCAAAAAAGGGTCTCTAAATCTGTGGCACGTGATGAACGTTTTGATCGTCCGTCATCTTGCTGGTAGTTAAGTCGAGCGATGGCAACGGCTGCCCCTTTTTCAGCATTGGGCAATCTATCCGGATGTTCTCGCGTTCTTCCATTTTTCAGCAGATGTCAGTGCTGTTAAAAAGAATCGTGCCCATTTTTTGACGGGAAATGAACGTGCCAAAAGTAAAGGATTCTCGTAGAGCTATGTCACGCGCAACTATTTTTATAGAAATCCAATCTATTCTTCGTGACTGGCAACAGTCAAAACGTCAGAGTTTGGTGTGCCCAGAGCAGGATCACCGCGCCTTAAAGGGTTAACCAGTAGCGGATTCAGAGATTTTTGGGGGGAGACGATAATTTTTAAAAAAAGATTATTTGATCTAAAGCAAAATGTTACTCCAAAGCAATGGATGCAAATGTTTCCTAAAGCCCTGATCCCCTCTCCTGTATTCTCCAATAGTCTTAACCACCACTTTCCACTTTTATAAAACGTTCATCCGGATGTGTATAAATTTATATGCGCCCGTATGTGTGTTTTATAATGCCCGATTACGGACAGATTATACCCGAGCAGGTTCGACGTTTTATGGATTTTTCATAGTTCAGTTCGGAAGACTATCACTTTCATTTCCCAATAAAATTAATATGAACGGCACGATTCAAAATCGAAGTATCTATATCGATTTTATGCTTGTATATATACGAATATATACGAATGGCATTTTTAACCTCTCCTTCTCTTGAAATTCATATAAAATTATCAAAATTTAGATAAAAGTTTGTTTGTGTGACTAATTTGCGTTTATGATTATTCTAACTCTACTTTTAAATAAATTGCAAGATTATTAAATAAATTAATTTTTATTAATGTCAGACCTGTAGAATAGCAGTTGTAACCTGTTTTAAGCTTAACATACGTTTTGTCTTTCCTTACGTGCAAATGTAATATATATATATATATATATATATATATATTTCTTTTAATAAAAATTTCAAATTGTTGAAAAAAATCTTCTATTACTTTTTATCTCTCCTCAAACACTCCAAAAAGGAGGAGGGGTGAAAAAATAAGCATAGAAAAAGGTGTTTCCAGAGCCTTTTATAAAGTTTCATGGTGATAAAAGAACAAATATGTGAAACGTAATATTAATCATCGAGTTTTGGCAACGTTTCCTGTTTTGCTGAAGTATAAAATGTTTGCTTTTGCAAAAGTGGTGTCATATTTCAAAACGCCTCCGTTGTAAATCACCAGTTTCCTTTTGTTTTGTTCTAAATGAAAACGCTGTTCTAAAGTCCTGGGATTTTAAAAAGCTCTCTTCTCGTTTTGCTGTACTATTTCAATGGTTGTTCCCCTTCCGACAATTTGTCTTTCATTTTAAATAAAACTTAAATACGTTTCTGAGTAACAAAAGGTCTCGACTTCGATGGGAGGGGGAAAGAATCTTTGTTTTTGGGAAAAAAAAAAAAAAAAAAAAAGCCAACTCGCAGGCTCTGGACTTGTTCAGTAGAAGCCGTGTTATGGCGTCTCACAATATAGCCTAAAAGCTTTGTCTCATCTAACAAAAATCCCTATATCGTAATGTTAAAAATGTGTGTCTCGTCTCGCAAAAAAGCTGTACATCTGTCTCGTCTCGCGTCCATCCCTAGCTACTGTGTACTCAATAGTTAAACATTTAAACCTTAACATTTTACAATGGCAACAACCTCACTTTTTCGACATTGGGCGTCTATCCTCCTTAAGTATTTAATTGAAATCAAATTTATTCTTCGTGAATCAAAGCGCAGAGCTAAATTTAACTAATGGTAGACTATTTTTCCGCCTTTTAATTGCAACTGTAATCTGTAAGGTAGACTGAACTACTCATTATTTTTTACCTCTATTTAAAACTAATCAAATTTCTTTGCTTAGTCTCTTAACTTGTCAGGACATACTTTAAGAACATATAAGGTAATAATATTTTTTATCTATAAACATGACGAATATTTTAATGAAAGCCCGATGTCTAAAAGGAAGAAATAATAGTTTGAAAAACATTTTAAGATTAACTTAGCTGTGAATAATTTTTTGAAAACTATTGTTAAATTCTTATTTTTCAGTTGTTGCCCAGCGTCATGATAGTTTTCTCTCACTTTCGACCATTCTGCAATTACGTATACTATTTTTAAAATATTTTCTCTCAGAAATCTAATCTCGAAAGATGTGTTATTTAAACCTGTCAGTTTTTATTAGCTCTTCGAATAAATGTAATTTAAATAATAATGATTGCATGACAGTCGATAAACAGTATTTTGTAAAGTAAGAAGGTGAGGATTTTTAAAAGGCACAACTACTCCGATGGATACTTCTTATAAAAAAAACACACACATAAAATGATACTTATGTCAAGAAAAAAGATATATACCTTTTTTGTGTTGTTATGTTATTTTTGGTTTTTGTTCCCTTGTTTGTTCTGTTTTCTAGTTTTTTCTTTTTTTGTGTGCGCTTGTGTTCGTGCGTTCTTCCCCCCCCTTTTTATTAATATTGTTATTATTTTTTATTTAGGTATTTTTATTTGTTCTTTTTTTATTATTTTCTTTTTATCCCAACCCCTTTTCTCCCCTTCCTTTAATCTCCGCAGTTTCTCGTCTTTTCTTTTTTCTAAGTGGCAACATGCTCGTTTGTTTATCTTTTTCAGTTCCGCCTGTTTTGTGAAACGAAGGGCTTTGACTGATGAAGACTGAAAGAATTTTCCGTCGAAACAATCGTATCTTGACATAAGTATAATTTTATGTATTTTTTACACAAAGTTTTTATTTATTTCATCGTTTAACACCAGTATTATGGGTGTTTTTTTTTCCTCGATACTTATAGTTATAGCATTGAGTGACTGTTTCAAAAACTCTACTATATAATTCAAAATTTACCGAGTGTATGAATATCTTTCAAATTAATTTTACGATAGCTTACATTAGATTAAAATTAATCTTGTAACGGAATGGATGCCTCTTTCTCTTACCGTTTTTAAGTAATAAATTGTCTGCAACATTATTTCTAGAAGAACAAGTTGTATTAACAGCATCGGACATAATCATTACTGTTTCCAAATACCCCCCCCCCCTCCCTTTAATTCTAATGGCCTCCAAAGAGTGTTTGTTTTAAGTAAAAATCCATTAAACATCACATTTTGATTAATTGAGTTCTCCAAATTCCGTGATTAACGAGGTTTTAATGAACGTTACACGTGTTTTCGGGGGGGGGGGGACTGGATCGATCTAAATTGGAATTTTACGAACTCTCTTGAATTTATTTGAATCCTCAATGTTGTCACTTTTTCAGGCTTTTCTCCAACTCTGCTCCTGAGGATGTAGGACTCGACTTGGTTTTTCTTTGCAATTGTATTCACAGTAGTTGCTGGACATGGCACAGGACTGTCCATTGTGAGATCTTGTGCGTGTGACAGCGGCTATCGTGAGATACTGAAAGCGGCCAAAGATGAAGACTCAGGGTGCTGTGCTTGTCTCCAGATGGTCCATATTTGCTGTTCCAAAAGTGAATCTTTCTGAATATGCTGTGAAATGCTACAGAGGGTGGTAGTCTGAAGACACTTAAGAATTTGTTTAATATCAACATAAAAGGTAATATTTTATATATATATATATATATGTCAGGTAACTTGCAGAAACCTAGCTATTATTGTTTTTTTGATTAAATTGAAATGTGTGTGCGGTGGCGCCTGATGATAGAGCACACCATTTCAATATTAATTCCATTTTCCGACTATTTCTGATTACATGTGATTAGGCTTTAAAGCACACCAGTTCTAATTTGGCGCTTTATATTCAATTTTCCCACTCTTTCATTGCCTTAAAAGGCTATATTTAAACACTTATCCGGTATAAGCTCGTTAATTGGCACCATGTGCTATCTACTTTTTTATTTTTTTTATATTTTTTTCACTTTATCATTGGATTATCTTGGGATTTCACTTTACGTAAGTAAGCTATTATATATTATATATATATATATATATATATATATATATATAACTAACAAGTAAAACACAAAACATACTACAAATAAGACATATCTCGCAAAAAAAAAAAAAAAAAATAACAGCTATTAGCAAGAATTAGAAACCAGAATTTGAAGCCAAAAAAAGTGCAAGAATTATTGTGATAATATAATGGAACAGAAATTATAACCACTGTCACCATCTTCAGGGGCCACAAACAGTGGATTATAATTTACAGCAAACCAAATAGTAGGGTTTCGGTTGTGTGGCATATCAGAAGAGATATTAACTCCACACATCTGGGCCCTACCCTACTATATAAAGGAAAGAAGAAATCAAAAAGATAACAAAAATTAGAAATAGGAATATAATTTTACATACCAGACCTTGAGCACATGTAAATTTCATTTGAACAAATGATATGTGTTGCCAATGTTAAGAATTGTAAAAAGTGAAAAATGGTGTTGCCAAGTGTAAAAGTGGAAAGAAGAAAGTATAGGAGTTGCCAAATACTAAAAGGTAATATTATTAAATTTTAAGAATATTCAGGTATATTAATATAATAAATATATATTGAATAATAATGAATTAAAATGATTGAATAAAATAAATAGTATAGCAAAATTAAATATAACATATTGTTTAAAAAATATAAGTTATTGTATGATAGAAGATTAATCTAGTAAATAAGAAAAAAATAAAAAATAATGTTTAGGACAGAATAATCACAATATAGGAACCCCGGTTTATTTTTTTATTTTTTTTCCTCCAGATATATATATGCATGCATATACACATCCAAATTGTTTTTAAACATATTACTTTTTTTTTTTTTTTTTTTTTTAATGAGAAAAACTTCCTCCGCCCGACCCAACCATCCAATTACAACCTTAAAACCAAAACCCCACCCAACCTCCAGTAAATTAACAAAGACATTAGACACATCATTATCAAGAATTGTATATAATAGATTTTAGGAACTTAGTGGGATAGTTGTATTGTCTAGCTGACAGAAATAGAGATTTAAAATTGGAGACTTTAAAATCATCAGAACATAGAAACTTGATTCTACAGCAGTGATTATAGATGATATTGCGAAATACAGATTTATGTAAGCAGGAGGAAAAATGAGTAAAGCTATTTACTTTAAAGCTAAAATCTTTACGCTTATCATATATATTGAAACTAAGGCTATTTCTAGGAGTGATGGAGATACTTAGATCTAGAAAACTAACAGAATTGTTAAGCATATCATTTTTAATTAATTCCAGAGCAGATGGATATTTTATGGGGAAGATAATGTTATTATTATTAGTAGTGTTTACATGTAAGATATCATCTATATATCGTTTAAGAATGATGTGAGTATTAGTATATTCTTTTTCATAGTAATATAAGTAAAGATCTGCAAGGTAACTAGATGCTGAACCACCTTGTGGTATACCATGATTTTGTAGATATATTTTATTGTTATGTAGAATAAAATTATTATAGATAATAAATTTAGATAGACAACTGAAATAAGTTACATCAACATGGGAAGGGAGCTGAATATGGTTAACACAAGTTTCAAATAATTCATTAATTACATTGTAAAGGTCGTCAAGAGGAATATTGTTAAATAGATCTTTAAAATCATAGGTATATAAAGAGGTAATATTACTAATAGTACATATTGTATTGCTATATATATAATGATATAACAACTATACCTATGACAACTATAATGATATATATATATATATCATTATAGTTGTAAATACAATATGTTATATTTAGTTACTATACCATCTATTTTATTCAATAATTTTAAATTCATCATTATTCTATATATTTTTTAATTTAATTAATATACTTGATTACTAACTATGTTAAATAATATTACCGTAATGTTTTTGGCAATACCTTTATATTCCTCTTTCCTCTGTTACACTTTTATTTTGTGGCAACACTGGATGCTGGCCTTCCATGTGCTTGCTCCAATCCACAATGGTATGTCGAATTTTCTGTGCATTTTCTTTTTTAATGGTGGTATCGAGCCTAAAACGTGTGAATATCTCTTTTGATATGCCACACAACCGAAATCCTACTATTTTGGTTGTCTTTAATTATAATTTTCTGGATATGTTGGGTATTCTGGGATTTTTTACTTTTTTATTTTATATATATATATATATAGGTACAGGATTTCCCAAAAAAGTGGTAACGGGCATTAAATCTTTATCTATTAGATATAAGTGGGTAATGTCAATTCAAAATATGTTCAAAATAAGGTCGGAAAAAAGATTACCCTACGAAAAAAAAACTCATTTTTATTTTTTAAAAAGTTACACGTTTTAAATTTGTATACGACCCCGTACAAAAAACCTCAATAGTAAAATGTGCCCCCATACACTCATGAGGTGACGTACAAAATTTGAGAATTATAGCTTAAAAAGTGTCAGAGATATGATAAATCTAACGCTGACTTAAACCACTTTTCAATGGCTCACGAATAGAAAAAAAATCACATCTGATCGCATTTTAAGGGTCGTACAGAAATTGCGAAAGAAAATCTTTTTTTTTTTTTTTTCACCCTAGCAATAAATGTTTACATTCAAAATCATGTTTAGTCCCCGATCCTCTTTCTCTAAAGATAAATCCGAGACGTTGTAAGATGAAATGCGGAAATTTGGTATATCCTTTCATTAGTGTATGCAGCACATGTTACTGATGGGAATTTTTTCGTACGGGGTCGTGTACAAATTAAAAAAGTATAATTTTTTGTAAATGAAGTAGAGGATTTTTTTCTTAACGGAGTTTTATTTCCGACCTCACTTTGAACACTTTTCAATTGATATAGCCCACTTATCTCTAATAGATAAAGAATTTAAGTCCGTTACCACCTTTTTGTTAATATACTAAATATTTTTATGAATAGCCCAGGGACAGATTCTAATTCATTTCACTTTATATGAACGAGCATTTTTATTTCGTACTACCCGGGCAGCAAGTCTCACAACCCCTGAAATATATTATTATATATTTAGAAATATAATCTCTAATCATAAAAATAGAATAGAGTCTCTGTGTACCAATAGTAATAAGGCCAATAACTTAACATACCTATATAAAACAGCTCTCAAATACAAATATCCTGGTAGATTTCTAAAATCAATAATATATCCAATTTGTGATAAATAAAACTGTATGTCCAAATTAGATTATTGGATGGTGAGGATGGGGTTGGTTATTTATAAAATATATATATATATATATATTTGTATATTTTATACAAAAAAATTCATTAAAAAAAATACAATGTAGAATTGTTGATCACTGATACATTTTCTTTTTGAGAGAGATATATTTATATATTTTTTCTCTACTGTACCATATATAAGCCTTATTAAGTGCAATTTTACTTATACTGCATACAATACTATCAGAACTAATAACAATTAATACTTGAGTAAATTATTATTATGATAATTAATGTTAATTACAATTTTTTTCCCCAACTCTTTTTTACACTCTTTCCTTAGTACTTCCTAGCTATTAAAGCTTGTATTACGTTGCTCATGCGTTAGCTATACTCAGTTTTTTTATTTATTTATATATTTACTATTATTTATTTTTCTTTAATATTATTCTTATTTCCCCGTCCCCTTCCATTTACTGAATTTCTTAATAAATTTACATAGTTTTGGCAGAATTTTGTCTGTTTTTATTTCTCATACTTTTTCTCCTTGGCTCTAGCTGTTTCTATTTTTATTTTTGTCGATTAGTTTTCTCGGTTGGCAACGATTTCTAGTCTTGTCAGTTCTTCCTCCTCCATGTTTTGTTGGCATTCATGCTGTTTTTTTTTTCCTTATAGCTACGGTCGTACCCCCAGGTCACGTAAAGCGGCTTCTTTTGTCAGGTGACTTGCAGAAACCTAGCTATTTTTGTTTTTCTTTAAATTGAAATGTGAGTACGGTGGTACTTGATAATGGAGTACTCCATTTCAATTTTACTCTCCATCTCCACTTCATTGCATGGGATCGAACAATTAGGCTTACGCCCATGTGATCTTGCTTGGCTTGTCCTCCCACTTCTCTGTGGCTTTAACAGCTCTGTTTTATACAATTTCTTGCCTCTGGATTGTCATTTTTTATTTCATGTTTTCAGTTTTTTCAGTAACTTTTTTTGTCATTATGTGCTACTACTTAATGTTTTACTAGGGATTCCATATTACGTAAGTTTAGCTATTTTATATTATATATATATATATATATATATATATATTTCTGGTACGGTTTGAATTTTCATTTATGGTAGCACTGAAAACGTTACCTTCAAATCCTTGGGTTCCCAGGATAGGCGTTTTAAAGGTTCTCGATAACCAGTATTTTCACTTGAGTGCGAGAATCTCTCATTTTTCTTTTCTTTTGCTCGCATTAAAAAATTATTACTGCGAGAAATTCGCGCACCCTACAAATTGGTTTATCAATAAATAAATAAATAAATAAATAAAAATAGAATTAAAATATTAATAATAATAATGAAAATGTAAGTGTAGCTGCACAGAGTGTAAAAATGTATTCTCAAGAACTCCTAAAATATCTATGAATGAAAAAAGAGAGGGGGGGGGCTTGGGGACATGGTTGTTCCTCAACTGGGTTACTTTCTACTGGGGTTACATGTAACTGCGCCTGAGGTCCAGTTACATGCAATAAAAATAACTAAAAATCACAAACGCCCTGATTTTGGGTGTTTACCCAACACAGGGATAAATACCCATTTATAAATACCTTACCTACGCGGTGTTTACCCAACCCAAATCTATAGTGAAAAATTCTCACACATTTAAAAATGCATTCATTCTCACACATTAAAATCTCACTCAGTTTTAGGGAAAGAGTGCGAAATTCTCAACTTTTTTATGCAACGAAAACCCTGATTACCCACTTTAGCATCCCAGTATTTTAACCATCTAAGCGTCTTGAAATTGGCAAATAATGCAATGATTTTTCACGGTAAAATTTTCATGCAGCTTTAAAATTATAAAAAAGAAAAAAAAAATGATAAGAAGATTTGTAATTTGAAAATAATAATAATAATGATAATCAGTTAAATTACGTACAAGCATTGATATCTGTAGCTTGTGATTTTTCTAATAACATATTGGTTCACAATCTGTAGCTTGTGAACCAATATGTTATTAAAAAAATTATAGGAAGTTTTGTAATTAAAAAAAATAATAAGTTAAATTAGGTACAGGCATTAATATCAAAACATATTTTCTATTATCTGACTGTTACAATTTAAATTATAGGTGGATAGCAGTGAAAACTAGAACGAAGTTGGCGGGATTTTGCGTCACAACCGCTTGGAGGGTTAAAATATAGGTGTTTTCATTGATCCCGTATTTTCAAATGTTATTTAAAAAGATCCCTAAATTCAGCAAGAGACTTCAAATTAATTAATGTTAAAGTCCTTAGAATTCGCTAATTTAAGAAGCCAGCACTATTCCTGCTAGAGAAAATTCTGCAATAAAAGTAAATGAGACATACATAATTATTAAAAAAAAAAAATACCATGGTCATTTTTTTACGTATCAATACGCTACTTTTTGATAGTTAAAATAATTACATAACTTATGTCGCCGGGAAAAATTAGCTGTGCGAGCAGGCTGGACTTAAGACCAACATTTTCCTTTCATGTAATTTTTAACAATACTTCTGTTATTGTTATCAGCATAAAAAAAAGCCTTGTTAGAAAAATCTTTTAAGTTTCTAATGGTGTAGGTGTTAACATTAGGTTTGCACTAGGGTTGTCAGACTTGCTGCAAGGTAGTAGGAAATAAAAATGCTCATTCATATGCAGTGAAATGAATTATAATCTGTCCCTGGGTTATTCATAAAAATATTTAATACATTAACAAAAAGTATTGGTAAGTTATTGCCATTCATTTTTTATATTGCTTCAACAACAAGGAAAATAATGTGGGCAATTCTAAATAATGTCATTATCTAACATTTTCTTTCAAATTTAAACCCCTGGAATTTATTAATTTTTTTTTACTAATGATTGTATAAGTCAATCAACTGTTACATGTTGCATAAAAGTATTTTTACATAAATGTCAAGAATTTGATATTTTGATGTCTAGAATAAACTGTCTTAAATAAAATTTTACACATCTCAGTTTCTGGTATGCAGCACAAGGATCTATAGTATGGGGAAGACAAATTTCAATGCCCTGACAGAAGTTTGGTTTAAAGACAAGAATAAAATCTGTAGCTTGTGTGAACCAATATGATATTAGACATAAGAGAGAGAGAGTATTTTTTTATTGCAAAATAAGAAGATAAGCCTTTGTTGAAAGACAATAAACATATCCATATCATTGGTTTTACTACTTTTCTGTTTGTACATTGGCTTTATTTTTTCTTATCCAGTTTAATATATTTTAATTACAAGTAAAATTACTGCAAACTAGTCGCCTCTGGCGACTAATTGGCTCGCCATCTTAATAAATCTTTTTCGGAGAGAATCCTGTTCCTCACCGGCTTCCTTGGCACTGAAATCTCTCAGATTCTGGATGAAATTTAAAATTAAGATGGTTACAAACAGGAGCGGCCCTAGGGTAAGTGGCGGCCCCTACTAATGTAAAAAGACGCTCCCGTTAATGCTCTTAGTTTTTGAGTTCGAAATGATGCCCCTTCGAAGCCGGCGCCCAGTGTCGGGCCGCCCCTGGTTACAAAAATAAGATGGTTAAATGATAAAAAGGTACAAATTATTTTCGTCCTATATTAATTCTGAAGAGCTTCTGGATATATTGGCCTTTATCAAAAGACGTAAAGGAAAAAAAAAGTAAGTAAATCTGAAACACTTCCAGATTTTAAATACGCACTATTTTATATTAAAAGCGTAATGTAATCCATGGATCTTCCGTATTTTCTTTCCTTGTTCTGTTAACATGTAAAGTATATCATTATTCATGAGTGTGATTAAACAAAATTATAATTGATATTTCTAACATCCTATTTTTCTGGATGTAATACATTAGAAATAGATGGGGCAAATCTGCGCAGAAAAACGCACAATTTGAACTGAATGAAAGTTTCAAAAACTTATTCAGGTGTATTCATAATTCAAGTAGCAGACAATAAACTGCGCCATTTTATTTTTCTCCAAATTAAAAAGTTGCACATTTTCTCGGAAAATTTCCAAATCCTATTTTTGTTTTGAGTATAAAACATTTCATTCTTGTTCTGATTTCACATGCACACTATATTTAATTGAAAAATAACCTTACAAATAATCTAAAAAAAAATCGTTATTCTTTTATTTTTACTTCAAGAGTCTGAATCATTTAATAAACTTGCCACATATGGCAACCTAGATATGCTTAATTCTCACTTTTTACACTGCGGAGTTACAATAGCGAAATGGCGGAGAGCAAAAGTTAGTCTTTTGCCGCACCTTTTTTTTTAATCGATATCTCCTAAAATAATTCGAATTTCGAAAAAAATCGCTTCGAGGTATGTCGGGACCCTTCCTGCAGAATTTCCATGCGAAATTTGGTAGGTCTAGGATCACTCGTGTCGGAGCTACAACTAATTAACCAACCAACCGACATTTACAGTTTGTTATATTTATATACTTACCACCTTTCTTAAATAGGATGAGTTATAAAAAATTACATAGATAATGTACATATTTTATTTTAGAAAATATAGCTCTTTGTGCAAGACAAACTGAATGTGCTTTGCTTTGCTACAGTTCTACTTGTTCAACTTTGTAATATATACATATTCGTAGAATATATACAACATTAAAACATATCAGCATTTGATATGTTTTAATGTTGTGTCACATGAAGTTTCTATTATTTATAATTTGCTAATCTTAACAATTATTTATTCAAACGAATACACTGAGAAAGCTTTTAAAATCAAATTTATTTATTTTTTAAAATGAGTGCAGAGTCCCCTTATGAGTTAATCCCTAGTTTTATGTTTGTGTTTTTGTATGTTCAAAGTTTATGTACTAAATATTTTAAAGTTGTAATGCGTTACTGTCAAGAAAACAAAGTGGTCTTAATTTCCTCTATAAGGGTCATAATTACCCCAGATTTTTGCAGCGTTTGTTTTTGTTGGGGGTTTTGTGACCACCGCCTTAAAAGTTATACACGAAGAAATCTAAGGAAAATTTTTTTTAAGTGTTCTTGAAAGTTCAAAGCCCATAGTAATTAAAACGGCATTTTTTAAATTATTATTCAAAAAGCGTTGAAAATTCACAAAATTGAAAAACAAAGTTGTACGAAAATGCCTCCTGAACCTATAAAGTTACTCACACCGTTTTAAGATCATATTATAGCTATTTTAAAAAAATCCATTTACAGACTTTCATATTCACGGGAACTAAAGCAGGTAAACTGATGATTAGTGTGCCGAAATTCGAGCCAAAAGTTTGTTGTTGTTGCTAATGCCCTCTGGCAACCGCGTTGCGGTGACAGATCCCCCTTATATAGGCAGGCGAAGGGCCGAAGGAGCGGCTTCCATTTCAATGAGCCCCAGTGGGAGGAAGTCCGTCTTAGCTCGGCGTCCCGTAATTTTGAACCAATTCCAGAGGAGGGACCAACCCCCTGAAATCGGCACCCCCAGAGGTATCGTTTAACAACTTGGAGGACTTTAAGCCACGACGGATTTTACGTGCACCAGCTCCCATTAGCGTACACGGTTCCACAGCGGACGCGCCAAAAGTTGTTCACTTGTGCATTATAATTTACAATTCATCGTGTCTTACTTATTTTAGTGCATTTCTAACATTGGATAACGTTCCTCCATAACTGTCCTATGTTTAAAAAAAAAAAAAGAAAGAAAGAAAAGAAAATCTGAAATTCTTCCAGATTTTATTTACGCAGTCGGCTGGAAGAATTTCAGTTTTTTTTTTTTAAATATATATATGTATTCAATCAATTCTGCCATGTACAGGAAAATGATAACTGTAAGTGCTCATATAGACTCCTGTTCGCATAATTTTGTTGCTGAAAATTGCATCCATTGTTGTCTCGCCCCTAGCGGTGAAATGTTTTGGATGAGTGCGTATTGGAAAATCTAAAGTATCCATTTCAGTTATGAAATGGGATCCTTGATCGGAATTTATTCTATGTTAAAATCTCCTACTAAAACAGTCTTACAATCCTCCTCCTTCATCAACGTTTCGCATACGCCTAATTTTATCTTCATGAGAAATTCGAGGACTAGCGTATGTAACTGCAAATCTCACTTTATACGCAATGACCATTTGAACACCATTGATCTGGCTCGTGTAGGCACGGGTAAAGTGTTTCATATTATTTTTATAAAGTTTTTCTCTAAAAAAATCATAGCTCTAGATGGCTTTCTGTTTTGGAAACCACTGCCTATCCTTTCGACCAAAGTGAATCCTGGTATTTGAAAATCATCTGAAGGGATAGTTCATGTTTCCGTTAGCAATATCAAATCATTCTGCAGAAAACATCGATCAAACGGAAAAGTGACCACGGCGCGCAGCGTAGACAAAAATCCCACGCTTGAAAGAAATAGCACCCGAGTGCTTGAAAAAAAAAAGGAAAAGAAAGAAAGAAAGAATGTTCCAGTGTCGTTCCAAGTTTCAATATTATTCATTGAGAAAATTAAGTGGCTGACTTTAGCAGATGAATAATTTTAGCATTTATCAGGAGATTAAAATAAGTAAGTCTTTTCTTCTGCTGAACCATGAATGATTTAAATATTTAAAATCAACGTTTCAGGGGAAGAAATGGAAGTAGATAGTATTAGCATAAGTAATACATAATATCAGTAGGTTTGTTAGAGAAGATGACATACAGTAAACAGATTAAAGCACACCACTTTAATAGTAAATATTTTGTGTAATATTAAATTAAGTGTTTGTTATATTCATTTTTCAAGGGGCTCCTTACTACTAAGTAATCGATAAGTAATCCTACGTTAATATAAATCCCGCAGTAGTTTCAACAGAAGAGACTATCTAAACATTTTTTAACATTCTATATCTGTATTACAATTTCTAAAATAAAGTACTAAACAAACAAAAAATAACACTTTGAGTATCAGCCAATGTATATTTTTAACCCGAAGTCAAAGCTCGTCGTGGAGGCAGTTACAACGGGAGCTGAGAAAAACATTTGACGAAAATATGTGTCTACGCTGAATATAGTTCACCTTCGTCCGCCTAAAATAAATAACTTCATATTCAATTTTTATTATAAACCCAAATCGAATTTCATGCTCTTCTGGAAACGTTTCATATATTCTAAATATTTCGTTTTTAATACGAAACGTTTCCTTTCAAAGCCTGATGACCGTGACGAATATGACGTCATGTCGACTGCAACAGCTCATTTGTCACACAAATGATTCACTTTTTTAACTATCGGAAATAAAATGGAGCAGAAAATAGCAAAAAATCGCTTAAAAATGAGGGAACAGGTGGATTTTCAGATTTTTAAAGTGGCACAGGTTGTTTTTTATATTTTTAAACATAATATGTAAATTTTCAAGCTGATTGCATAAACAGTGTAGATGTTATTGCGCTTTTGGTGTGTTTTAATCTTTTTTAGCTTTTTAATCTTCTTGGAATTAATGGCGGTAAAATATTTATGTTGAAGTGGCTGCCCGGAACTGTTAAGAGAGTCAGTAAGTGAGGGATCAACGTAACTATATAGTAGGATTGAACAATCAATATATATATACACAAAAATTCAATTAAATTTACTTACCTTCTGCTCCCGCTTGGTACTTTTTTAATCATAGACTCTTTAATCTAAATTTTTATATTAAAGTGAAGTTCGCGTAAGCGATCGAATATTTATTTTTTTTAATTAAAGAATTCCTAAAAATTCATTCATCTGTTTTGCCTTTATCCAGATACATAGTAATGTATTGTTTTGCAAAACAAGCTCTCACTAGCCCTAAAAAGCTGCCCCTAATATTAAAGATCTTAATTAATCTATACTTATGTAAGAGCGCATTGTTAGCCTGAAAAACAAAAATAACTACTACTAAACTTTCTAATTTAAGGGCATGAGCCTTCAAAATGCTCTTTCATTAAACACGAGTGAGTGAGTCTCGCTCACGTGACATTTCCGAGCTAGAGAGTTCAGAAGTTATGCACCAAAAAGACTGGAGCATTTCAATTCTTTATGCGCGGAATTGCTTTTTTATCAAAATGTCCAAAACCTTAAAACGAATGCATATATTGAGCATACTTAATTATCACAATATTTTTTTAATAAAAAAATGGGTACTTTTTTATGACCGTTTTCTAGAAAATAATACAACCGTTAAGGTTATATAACGCCCATTTAAATTCAGATAATTAAAATAAGGCCATCCTCTCCAAAATCAAAACTACACGGTTTAAAATTAATTAAGGACTACTAAAGGTTCTATAGGTCCATTCTTCCCTAGCTCAGAAAAGTTCTGACGTCCACACTTAATCGGAAACAAGATTTTTTTACAGGGGTGTTAATGGTATACCCGGAATTCCGCGTATTTTTGGCCAGTGATCCGTCTTGTGATTGATTATTTTTTTTCTTGAGTGTTCCTTTATTTGAATTTCCAAATGCTTTTAAAAGTTGACCTTTATTTTTATGCTTAATTAATTTTTTAGTGATTTATGACAGTTAAATAACTTATGAATTTTTTCGGTTCGATTTGATTTTCAGGTCAAGTTTACTTAAAAGATCTGCATATGTTTGTGAGACACTTATTAACATCAGATAATTAAGATTATAACATATTATTTCTTATTTAAAATGGCAGAATCTGTTATAATTTTAATTTTATGATTAAAATTAATTAAATGTTCTGGAATTAAGGCAATAATCTGTCAAAAGTAAAACTTAAATGTTTTTTTTTGTTTGTTTGTTCTTTTTTAATGCGTATTGTAAATGCTTGATTATTAATAACAGTCTACTACTAGATTTTTGACAAATTTTGTTTCAGTATAACATTTTATAAAAAAAACCTCCATAAATAGAATTAAAAATTTTTATTTTTAATGACCTTTTTGCATATTTGAAAAAAGTTTTAATTTGTTCATTGATTGTGGCAAACATAACAGAAAAACGACGCTATTTTTTTTTCCACGCATTTTTCAGGGATTTTTAAGAAGTTTATATTGGGTTAATACAGCAAATTACTGTTGACATTTTTGCTATGGTTGTCTTAGTTTTGGTCCGATTTCCATACAGTCTGTATTAATTTTAAAAGTATTTTGCAATCAGTTATTTTTTTAAACATCCAAAGTTATTTATAACCCCTCTTGGAAACTTCTGAAGATCACATTTTTATGCTTTACCGCAGTCTAAATAAATGAATGTAATAAACACAATTAATATTTAAGAAAGAATCAAACTGTGCAACTACAGTCTTTAAAAGGGGGGGGGGGAATCTTTGATAATTCAGTTTTCAGGCGTTCGAGGATGTTTTAAATTACGTGGCCATATCTATCCATTCATCCATATGAAACGTATGGTAATGTTTTCTTCAAATAGGCTTGAGAAAATGCGGACTTTATTTCAATGCTTCACATAAATGTCCCGCGCCAGGCCATATTTATGGGGCGGGCATTTTCCCTTTCAGAATCAATAACACCGTAATTTTCGGATTACTAGCTATGAGATCTGCCGATTCACCAGGGAGCAGTTTACGTATAAAATAGATTTATTAAACGATAAAAATATTCTCACGCAATTTTAAATTGTGCGCGCTCGTCGACTCCAGCTATCTGCTTTTAGTTTTGTTTATATTATGGAGACTGAAAAGTAATGCCGTTTTTGTCTATGTCAGTATTTCGCCAGGTAAAGAAAAAAATTGCCACTGTTTTGTCTGAGGTGCAAATCCACTAAAAAGGTCGAAAAAGTTTTTTTTTTTTTTTTTCCTTCCCGTTATTGTAGAGAGACTCTTTATTTCTACTTCAGACTATGGATTTTGCAAGCCTCACCATGGCCGAGTGCATAAGGCACTGAACACGGTAGACGGCTGAAGTGTGTAGGTCTCTGGTTCGGGAAGCTGTCGATCTAACTGTCTGGAGTTTCCGTCGGTTTTCTGCAGATGTAACGTGAATACTTGTTAGAACCCCGTAGAAGCAAAGCCCTTCGAACAAGGCATCCCTCATCCTAGGGCAGGGATGGGCAAACTTTTTCGGTCGCGGGCCAAAAATCGAAAAAAAAAAAAAAAAAAATTGGCGGGCCAAAATAAATTTTTCTAAAATTTTAAAAACAATATACAAGAATTGAAAATTTAAATATGTTAATGAGATGAATGAAATTGCGATTTCATTTTAAAAAGTTTCTTGTATTGAGGTTCGAAGTGAGATGTACTGATTCTAAGGAACGAGGCAATATGCTCATCTGTCAGTATACTTCTTCAAGAATTCTTTCTAAGGTTCATAGTTGAAAACACTTGTTTACATATATAAGATGAAGCAAACATAGCACTGATTTTCTATTGGCGGGAAACTTACTTTCGATAATGATTTGTAAAACTCTAGCTTTGGCATATTTAGAAGCAACTGCTTGAGATGACTGTTAGATTGCGACTCAATTAATTCAAGCTGCAAATCTGACCTCACTGCTTCACAATTTACGTTGAAAGGCATGGTAAAAATATCCAATCTTGTTTGATTGCCACTGAAAACTTGAAATCTGCGTTCCAACTCAAAATTCAGTTTTTTCAAGCCATCTTCATAATTATTAATATGGATATCTTATAAATAAAAATGAAATTCTGTTTGTTTGTTTGTTTGTTTGTGGATTTGATTCGTATACAAATCCACAAAAATGGACCTATCGGCCTGAAATTTAGCACAGATATGTAAAATAATATAGAATAAATCATAGTCCACTTTAAAACTTTGAACGTCCACCCGTTCCCGGAATTTAAGAGATTTTTTATGCTCTTCACGCAAAAATCTTTCCGTAATTGTAACCCCTGTAGTGAAAAAAGTGTGAAATAAGAATCGTGGTTGCCATGTGTGGCGATTTTGCCGAATAAAATGTCGTTCGTATACAAATCCACAAAAATGAACCTATCGGCCTGAAATTTAGCACAGATATGTAAAATAATATAGAATAAATCGTAGTCCACTTTAAAACTTTGAAAGTTCGCCCGTTCCCGGAATTTAAGAGATTTTTTATGCTCTTCACGCAAAAAGCTTTCCGTAATTGTAACCCCTGTAGTGAAAAAAGTGTGAAATAAGGATCGTGGTTGCCATGTGTGGCGATTTTGCCGAATAAAATGTTTTAAATTCTCAAAGTAAAAATAAAAGAATAATAATGATTTTTTTTTTGTTAGTTTATATTCGTAAGGTTATTTTTTTTTTTAAATTATAATATCGTGTGCATGGGAAATCAGAGCAGGAATGTAATGCTTTACACGCAAAACAATAAGAATTGAAGATTTCCGAGGCTAATGTGTAAATTTTTTTAGTTTGGCGAAAAAATAAAATGCTGAAATATGGATTTTGAGAAAGTGAGCTCTAGCAGTTTGCACAGTTTTCGGCTTGGCGCAATTTATTGAGAGCTTAAGGAAATAGATTTTTGAAAACAAGTGCAAAGGTTTTATTAGAATACAGCATTAAATTTTAATGATCCGTGAAGAAATAATGAAGTTATTAAGGGATTTCAAGCGATCTAACTTCAGAATTCTCGCCAATTGAGTACATTGATTTAAGTTGGGGGAATTCCGCCAAATTTCAGAAAATTGAAATCTTCTCATTTAGTACATCGGAGTAACGATGAATAAAACACATTATAGTTGATAATTTAAAAAAAAATCGGCTGTATTAAAGGATTCCAATTTTCAAATAAATGCGTGCTACTCTTTGGCCGTCGAACCATTTCCCATATTGATTGCTGCTAAGTCAATGCTTCGAATGATTCCCTGAAAAAACTCTTGCAAAATGGCGTATGTTGGCACTTTGGCGAGGCTTAGATTTGAAACTGGATTTTATTTGAGACTGGTATATATAATAACATTGGTTATAGATAAAAATGAATGTTGGTATGTGTTTATGAGATTGAAAAACTCCAGCACCGTTGAGCACCGTTGCACGATGAAATTTGGTTCACCTAAGTCTTTTATGATGGAGAAGGTTTTTATGCTATCCGTTTTCCTTAACTTGCCACTTGGTGCCGCAGCACAACGTTGAATTCTATTCCGTTTAGCCGTTTGCTATGCGAATATCGTCCAACCGATTTCGATGAAATTTGGTACACGCGAATATTAGAACACGGAGAATATTTTTCACTATCCATTTTGCTGTAACTTGCCGCTAAATGGCGCTGCAAAGCATCAACTTTTATACCGTTCGACCGGTCGGCATAAAATTTTTTATACTTACACATTTGAGCACGAAGAATATATTCTAACTGCGTTCCTTTTGATGTTACTCACCACTAGATGACACTGCAATGCATTATTATTTTAACTCGCCACTAGATGACGCTGCAGCAGGCCAAATTCTTGACCATTCAAACGGTCGCTATGAAAATCAGTATACATAGCTATTTGAACAATGAGAATATTTTGGCGTTATCCATTTTGCTATAACTCGCCACTTGACGGCGCTGTAGCAAATCATTACTTTAATTAACTACTAGATGGCCCTGCAGTGTATCACTTCTTGACTGTGCAAATGATCGTTATGAAAATTGGTATACATAGATAGTTGAACACGGTCGCTATGAAAATCAGTATACATAGCTATTTGAACAATGAGAATATTTTGGCGTTATCCATTTTGCTATAACTCGCCACTTGACGGCGCTGTAGCAAATCATTACTTTATTGAACCACTAGATGGCCCTGCAGTGTATCACTTCTTGACTGTGCAAATAACCGCTATGAAAATAGGTATACATAGATATTTGAACACGGGGAAGAGTTTGGCGCTATCCATTTTCCTATAACTTGCCACTAGATGTCGCTTCAACACATGAACTTCAGGACTGTCCAGCCGATAGTCATGAAAATTCGTATACATCGATATCTGAATGCGAAAAATATTTTCGCCGTATCCGTTTTGCTAAAACTCGCCACTAGATTGCGCTACGCCAAACGATTGCCTCGCAATTCGGTATGAATGATTATTGGACACAATATAACGCGATATCCACTTTGCTGTATCTGTTTATTACAATGAATAGTAATCACCACAAATCGTAATATCAAAAAGTCCATTCATTCCCGTGCGAAGAACGGGTACTTCAGCTAGTATAATATATAAATATATATATTTTTAAATTTCCGTCGGACCGGCAAA
Source organism: Cheiracanthium punctorium (assembly GCA_038373885.1). Classification (NCBI taxonomy): domain Eukaryota; kingdom Metazoa; phylum Arthropoda; class Arachnida; order Araneae; family Cheiracanthiidae; genus Cheiracanthium; species Cheiracanthium punctorium. The sequence goes on along the minus strand of JAWZYV010016735.1, from coordinate 184,611 downwards.
TTAAATTCTATACGCGGGCAGGATAAAACTTTCCGGCGCGGGCAGGATTTGGCCCGCGGGCCGTAATTTGCCCATCCCTGTCCTAGGGTGACAGCCCTTGCGTGGCTTTGCCGTAGCGACACAAAACAAACAAGATTTCGCAAACGTTTTCTCATTTCTGTCTGTCAATTGCAACGCGGTAGAAGATTGATTTACAGTTTTAACCTTTTCGCGCCGACTGTCACGTATACGTGCCAGTAAGAAACGCACTCAGTTCCCGGCCGACACGCTGGCGTGCCAGAACGTTTCCTCGTTCACCCCCGGCCGTCACACAGTTGTGCCAGTGTCCTGGAACGTTTTAAAAACAATAACTTTTGGCACAAGATGGCATTGTATGTCCATGCGGTTACAGATACATGTAGATTTGACCTTCTACTCAGAATGGGAGTAGCATGACTCACATACACGTGGTTTTTGATAATGTAAACGTAAGTTGAAAGGAATGTTTCTGAATGGTATACTTTATGACGGCTCTATAAATTCGTACGTGGTATTTCTTTATAGTAAGCAGGGAGTTTTATTTTCGCTACAGCGTTGGGTATTACGGTTTGCAGTCCAGTTTTTAGTGGATAATTAGATCTAGGAGACGCGAATTTTTCCCCGTTTTACAGTTAGAATGTCGAAGCTTCGAAAGTGTTAGAGCTTGAAATAGCAGAAATGGCGCAAATTATTTAAAATTATGAGATATTGATTCTGAAGCAGATTCGGATAGTAGTGATAGTGACACTATAATATATTCTGATTGTTCTGTTCATGGATTTAGGCTTAATCGCGAAAAACTCTCCGGCCCTGGACAGACATTTGCGAAAGAGACTGCCGGCCTCAGCGCTAAGCGCACGTTTGCGCTTCCCGTCGCGAAAGGGTTAAGGAAGTGCGTAAATATTCCGAAAGGCGCTTAAAATAATTACAGAAGAAAAACTGCGAAATGTATGCGAAAAAGGTATTAAGCTTGCTAATCGAAAGGATTAATTTAAAGATCTTAAAATTATTCTGTTTTTAAAAACATTTCCCAGACTTCATAGATGTTTACTAAATTTCCAGGCTATTCTCGGTTTACAAGTTTTCAGACCACTCTGAATAAATACGGAGGTAGATTCCTCAAAACAAATCTATTAACGGTGTATTTCGGTGAAACATCATGTAATTTCTGTACACATATACAAATAAACTAATTATGCCAAGCTCTTCAGAATTTTTAGAATGCCTCTCTACAAGCTGTACTATTAGGCATGGACGCTGGAGATGAGACGGGCTCAGCCCGAGCCCGAAAGCCCGAGCCCGAGCCCGGGCCCGACTCGGGCTCGGGCTCTGTAATTCACGATTGCATTCGGGCTCGGGCTCATGAAAAATTTCTCCTTTGTTGAACATACTCCTTGAAACAGATTTTAAAAAGTGATTCATAGGATAAATAGACGTACTTATTTTAAAAAAACAGCGGCACGGGGGACTAGAAGGTGTGTGAAGCTCCAAAATTTATTGTATCCTATTAATGAAGTAGTTAATTTTATTTGTCTTTAGCTGAAATTTCGGGCTCGGGCTCCAACTTTAATGATATTGCTCGGGCTCGGGCGGGCTCGGATTAAAAGTCCTCGGGCTTCAAAAAATGAGCCCGAACTCATCTCTAATGGACGCGAGACGAAAAATAAGTGTCTCGCGTCTCGCAAAAATCCCTATATCGTAATGTTAAAAATGTGTGTCTCGTCTCCCAAAAAAGCTGTAAATCTCTGTCTCGTCTCGCAAAAATGTCGTCTCGCGTCCATCCCTATGTACTATACACGATAATAAATGATAAATCTGTACCAGGTGCGAAACTGTCTGAAAAAACTATCATAGGCGTTGCACAGAAAAGTGGCATTTCCTGCAAAATTTTCGATTTTAAGAATTTTTTCTAAAAGTTTCATAAAGGTCATTGTTGTTTTAGTGTTACAGTGTGTAGTGCAGTTTGTGAAAAATCATCCTGAATTTTTTCGCCGACAGAGGCACAAGCTTCCATGGTGCAAGTAAGCAACTAACCAGAGAGTGACGAGAATTCGTGAAAGACGATAAGATCTACAACTTCTGTGCCACTGATAGCACATTCCGTGGCATTTTAATCCACCTTCGGCTCCCAACTTCCGTGGTTGTGTGTCTTGAAAGCCTTCAAGTTTCACTTGAGAAGAGTTGTAGGCAATACAAGTCTCACCTTTGAAGAACTCGTAACTCTAACATCTCAATTCGAGACCACTCTGCGGCATGTCATCAGATCCCAATGATGAACACTGAAATCAGATCCCATCATGATTTCAGTGTTCTCACTCCTGGATATTTCATTGCAGGAAAGGCCTTAACCCTTTGAGGCGCAACCCTTTCCCAATACTGAAGAAAGAGCAGCCGTTGCCATCGCTCGACGTAACTACCAGCAAGACGGCGGACGATCGGAACGTTCATCGCATGCCACAGATCTAGAGACCCTTTTTTGACGACAGCTGGCTGTGCCGCACAGCTCCTCTTAACCCCTTGAGGCGCAACCCTTTCCCAACGGCACGTGTGCACGTGATCGTCCGCCGTCTTGCTGGTAGTTAAGTCGAGCGATGGCAACGGATGCCCTTTTTTTCAGCACTGGGCAATCTATTCACCTGTTCTCGCATTCTTCCATTTTTCAGCAGATGTCAGTGCTGTTAAAAATAATCGCGACAATTTTTTCTTTACGGGAAATGACAAGTAAAGGATTCTCGTGCAGCTACGTCACACGCAGCTATTTTTATAGAAATCAAATCTGTTCTTCGTGACTGGCAACAGTCAAAATCGGAGTTTGGTGTTCCCAGAGCGGGAACCCTGCGCGTTAAAGGGTTAACTGCAGAAAGGCCTATTCTCGATAGGTGGCGAATGATTCAGCATTTTTGGAAGAGATGGGTAGCTGAATATTTAACAAAACTACAAGCCAGAAACAAACGGCGTAAGGTAAATCCGAATCTAGACATTGGAGATCTTGTGCTCATCAAAAATGAGAAATTGCCATCCCTTCAGTGGAGACTGGATCGTGTTGTAAAAGCATTTCTCGGACAAGACAACAATGCACGAGTTGTTCAACTTAAAACACAAATGGGTGAAATCACTCGGCCTATAACAAAACTGTGCCCCTTACCAATTTCGTAATTGTAACTAATGTACTTGTTTCGTTGTGTAATTTTGTTGTAACCTCCCCTTGGAGGTTTCAAGGAGGGGACTGTACCGTGCAGTGTTTTACAGTCCACACTAGATGGCGCCCCATGCTCAAGTGTCGATAAGAGTTGTGTTTATTTACCAGAAGCGCCCTAGACAAAATTCTGATTGAGCTCGGGGGCATTCACGATTCCTATCTTTGTGTTAATTTTTGCAATAAATACAGATTGGTTAAGCATTTTGATTTCATTGATTTAAGGAATAAGCTCTCTTCTTTTGTGTTTGTTAGAATTCATGTGAGTACAATTCAACAGTCAATGGCTGTTTTTGGGACATTCATCCATTTCAAGCACAATACCATCCTACCATATAGTTAGGTAATGGTCCGACCACGGTCACGTGCCACCCTCAAAATTTAAGCCAAAAGTCGCCAAGCTTGCCGACTTTTGGTGTACGTGTATATGTAATTATCTCTCCTGTCTCAAAAACTATTTGCCGTAAAATGTTGAAATTTCATATATAAAATTGTAACATCTAGTTGTGCATCCAGATTTTTGGTTCCAATCTACTGGACCACCCAAAAGAATTTCAATATATTACGTCTGCAGTCAGTCATTGGTTGGTCCATGCCCAAAATCTTGCCATTTGTCATCGAACTTAGCGAAAATTTCCGAAATATCGCCGAATTTGGCGTCAAAAATAATTTCGTATTTTGTATAACTCTAAAACTTTAACTCGTAGAATTTTGAACTTTTCTATTTAGGACTATTGTAATATCTAACTGTTTTCAGTATATTTTTGTCTGCAATCGACTGGGAATTTATTTACAGGGTCAGCCAAATGACTTTAAATACATTAAGATGTATGGGTACATTCAATTCATGGAAAGTCTGTGGTCAATGACTACTTTGGCTATCCTCAAAATCTCTCAGACGATCTCAAGCTTGTCGGCTTTTGGCAAAATATCGCCAAGTTAAGTGTCAAAAACGAATCTTTCAAATTGAATCCAGCTTGGCGATATTGAAAATATTTAGCTAGAAATCGCTAAGCACCTTAGTATTACTGTATTTTATGTCTTTCAAACGAAATAAGTTTAGATGAAGTGCGCCTAAAATATTTTTGATTTGATAGGCGTGCAAGGAAGTCATGTGTTGTTCACATTAGATTTTTTTTTCTATTTGTCTATTTTATTTTATTCTTTTACTGTAAATAATTTAACATTTTAAATTTCTATCCTGTGGATTGCAAAAAATAAAACTTTTTTTGAGCGCTGAGGGCAGAGAGCTTAGAGGCCGTTTTCAAACAGTGTCACGCTTGGAAGTGGGGGACGGGGTTCATGAAATTGTTACAGTCTGTGTGATAGGGGAGGGAGGATGCAACAATAAGTGTAATATCACACATTTTGATCAAAATAAAAAATATTTATAGTCATCGGATTAAATTTTAAAGTTATTATTTTTAATATTAAATGATTCCATTTTTGAATGTGTATACCTATAATTTTATAAAAGTTTATATAGTTAATGTGACAAATAAAATGAGGTGGCAATTCCACTTAAATAAAACCAATATTGAGGGAATTTTAAAATTTTGTCTGTTTTGAAGTATTTTATGTTACGATAAAGATGTTACATAAATCATTTATCAAAGATGACAAAAATGTTACGATATAGAGCAAAATACATCTATCAAATTCCAAAATACTACTGCTTTCAAACGCTTTTTTTTTTTTTTTTTTTGCATTAATATTTTATTACTAGTGTACATTAATTATGTTTTTTGTTGTAAACCATAATCTTATTTGACACAAAATAAGTATGTGAATCATTAGTATGTAATATATTATTATTGTTATGCTCACAAATGTCAAAGTATAAAAATAAAATTTGAACTATGAAGTAGTGCTTTTACTAGACTTCCAGCATATGTGTATGTAATATAGCATGGTATGCGACAAGGAGGGGGTGGGGGTTATGGCGAAGTGTGACACTTTGTATAAAAGGGCTGTTCAAAAATATTGTTTTTTTTTTTTAAAAATGTGGCATTTATGGACGATCGGTAATAAAAATAGACTGAGAGAACTGTTTAAGTTAGCCAGAAAGTAATGTCGTTTTTTCTTTGAAGTAATGAATTCTTATTTGTAACATTTTAAAGAAAAGAATTTAATACGACTTTTCTTCCTTCGTTCAAAAATATATCTGATAAAGGGGGGGGGGGTGTCTGCCCACAATTCCTTAGAGAGTGAATGTCAAGATGTCTTGAAACTGATTTTCAGGTATCCGTGTGTGTTACATTGAAGAATTTTATGGATATCCTATTTTTAACATTTTCCAACAAGGTTGGAAGGTCTTTAGAATTTTGGTTTGGAATTAAAAATACTGGCCCTTAAGTTAAAATTTTTGCATATTACTGTTCCAGAACTATATTAAACCTTGTTGGATGGGTGTCTCGCTAGCGAATCAGTAGAATGTTTTTCTGGTCTGTCTTCTGGCTCGTAATTGACTCGATTATATAAATTCAGGCTTGATTAATCGCTCTTATATATTTATTACTTTCCGAACATGTACCATGTAAGGAAAGTATTGTAATCATGGAAAAATTCGACTGTATTTACACGTTTTGAGGTCTTCTGAATTCATTTATGCTATTTTTACGAGATGTGTGTATGTGAGTGAACACGATAGCTCCTAAACGGGGCATTCGATTGAGATCAAATTGGGTATATATCTTATAAACTACCGTCGCAAGACTGGTATTGATTTTGGTGTGCATAGGACTTATAGTTTTTCTACAAGGGCTACGACAAAGATTTCTTTTTCATTATGCCCTATGGGGAGAAATTCTTGAAAGTGCGATAGCGTTTAAACGGTACATTCGATTGAGCTCAAATTGCGTATATATGTTATAAATCACCATCGTAAGACCGGTATTCATTTTGGTGTGCATAGGACTTATAGTTTTTCTACGGGGCTATGATAAAGATTTCCTTTACATTATGGCCTAAGGGGGAAATTCTTGAACGTGCGCTTGCGTTTGAACGGTGCATTCGATTGAGATCAAATTGGGTATATAAGTTGTAAACCACCATCGTAAGACAGGTATTGATTTTGGTGTGTATAGGACTTATAGTTTTTCTACAGGGCTACGACAAAGATTTCTTTTACATTATGGCATATCGGGAGAAATTCTTGAAAGTGCGCAAGCGTTTAAACAGTGCATTCGATTGATCTTCAATTTGGTATATATGTTTGAATTATTCATCGATTAAAATTTATTTAATGCAATTGTGATTACACAAACTAATAAATTATAGTGCGAACGACAATCTGACGAAGCACAAACATCCTGATAGCGTAAAAACAAAGAAAATTAATTTTGAATTCCAGCTAAATTGCCTAGCTAATTATGAATTAATTTTATTTAGTTATTTTTATTTGGAATAGTTTAACCATTTAACCTGTTCGTATTTCTTTATAAAAATAGCTCTTTTAGTTTCCTTTTGAAATTTTTACAATAGAGGTAGGTTTCTTTAGATCTTATTCTATTTTTAAATATTTCGTTTTTCCTGAAAATTATAAGCTTGCAGTAATGTCTAGTCTATCTCACAGCAAACGTCATGGTTCATTTGATTGATGATAGATGGCAGCAACACTTCTTAATTTAAAATTAAGAAGCGGTGGTGCCACCTATTATCAGTCAAATGAACCATGATTTGCCTTCATTTATAAGCGAAAATGAAGTAACTAACATTTGATGTGATTTTTCAGCGAATTGAAAACTAATTAAGGATTAATAAAAGATATTATTGATTTATTAATACTTTTAAATCATACTAGCCACCAAGGCGGCGAGCTTCGCCTCCCTATACCTTACAGTTTTTTATGATTAGTGCAGTGTTGGCCAAATTATTGAACTCATTTCAACGGAAATCAAGTTTCTTTGTTTTAACGGTATTTTTCATTACATTTATTTAGGTTAGGGTTCAACAAACTGTGGGTGTCGTCATCATAAAAGCCGATTTTGGATATGCGAAGTACTGACATTGCAAAATGTACAAAAAGTCATAATTGGTGGCATTTCCATTGATAAAATGATTATAAAAATACTTTATTGGGTGATATGTTGTGAAACATGTTGTACGAATTTCTACAAAGTATTTCATAATGGCAGCAACTGCGGGCTTCCCGAACTTAGTATTTAGTGTGATGCCTTCCATTCATGAGTTCCATGGCTTCGCTAATAGGTACTTTTCTCTTTGAATAACACCAGCGTTGCTCCAAAGTTAGCAACCTGCTGTTTTTGTTTTTATATGTGTTCTGTTTTTGTTTTTATGGCTGCATTACTTAATATGTATCCCCAGTTACAATAATATGAAAGAAACAGGAAATGGCTAAAATGTGTTTTATCCCACTGCATGGTGACATTTTTTAGTTGAGCGATAAATGCGACAAGTATTGTAAATTAGATATTTTAAAGCTGTAAAAAGATCCAAAAGATCTTGAATTGCAACTTTAGCATTTGTTATTTTGTAACCTAGCTACTGTGTGACATACGTAAGTAACGAATATGCTTGACCCATTTGACGTCCTTGAACTGCTAATTTGGATTTTTGCACATGCGCTATTGTTATTACGCTAATGTTTATACCTATTTTTGCATTTATTTCAAGACTAAAAACCCAAGTTACAATAAATAACAGAGTACACAACTACTCTGATTATGACATTCCTATAATGAAATCATTGTTGGATCCCTTGCTTCCCCCAGCTCAATTGTTTGATTATATCAATACAGACCTTAAACTTTATACTGATGGCTCTAAAATGAAAGAAGGTTGTGGAGCGAGCGGCATACTGTGTTATATTCTGATATAAAGTAATCAATTTGAACTCAACAGCAACAACTCCATTTTTCAGGCAGAATTACATGCAATATATGGATCGTTAAAATGGTTTTCAACAACGTCATATAATTTATGCTTAATCTTATCTGACAGCAACTCAAGTATTCAAAGTTCTGCAGTAGCATTCAAAGCAAAGTTCTGCAACTCAAGTTTACAAAATAATATAACTACAAATAAAATAGCTCATAAAATTTTAGTTCTCCTTACAAAAATACCTAAAACAGCAAGAATTAAATGGATAAAAGCACACTCTATGATTATGGAAAACGAGCTAGCAGACGGATTAGCAAAACAAGCAGCCATCTACAATACCTATTTTATCACTAAAAACAAAAATGGTAGTCGCCTCCAAGAAATAGAAAGCGTTTCACTTCTAAGCCCACTGTCTTATCTAAAATACATAATAAAAAAGGACAAATTAGAAAAATGGACAATATCATGGGACACAGAAGTTACAGGCAGGTATACTTACCAATACTTTAAGAAAAATCACAGGATTTTCTTTTAGAACACAGGAACCTTTACCTTTTTTTTACCAATAATGGACCATTCCCAGAATATTTTTTTAAAATAAACAGAGCCTCCTCCGATCATTGTAAATGCAATATGCAAGGAAATTCATTACATTATTTCACTAATTGTACATTATTAAAGCAATACAGAGTTTTAAAATCACCTTCACAAAGTAATGAGCAGTGGGCTGCATATATTTTAAAAAATAAAAACTTATGCAACAAAATAATAAAAGGGATTGAAGAACTACAAAATAAACAACCCAAGTATATTCACCAGATTGAAATAAGACACCATACACCACAAAGCGATTCAGATTAAATAAATACAAGAATTTCGGTTGTTAAAAACACGTGAAAACTCTAGATAGAACTTTTTTTTAATTCTGGATTTATTTCCATTATTTCCTGACATAGAAATTCTGTTGCTGCGCTTATTTCGTTAGAATTTTTAAAAAACAAAACACTTCTCATATCCAAGCCTAAATTTATTTTTCAGTACATTATTTTATATATATATATATATATATATATATATATATATTGCATGCTTTCAAAATTTAAAAAAAAAAAAAAAAAACCTTCTTTCTAAAGCACATTTTGAATATTAGATGTATTTATTTATGTTTAAATTTTTCAAAATTACTTTAAAAGTTTATCATTCTCAAGCCTATTGTTTACTTTTAGATATTTATTTATTTTATTTTGAACTTTCAAAATTGCAAAAAAAAGGAACTTGTAATATATATGTATATATGGTCAAATGTTACTAAGAACAATATTGTGAGCAATTGTAAACCATTGTAAGCTAACTGCTTTTATATTTTATAACACTGATATATTTTACCAATTGTAATCCAAAATTGTGTTGTAAAAAAAAAAAAAAATGAGGGAAACCGCTACTTGCTGGACCTGAGCCTGGGGCTAGGGTTCAGCAGGACAGTAGGACACTTCAGGAGCTAAAACAGGCTTTAAACCAAATAGGTAGGCCGTTCCTGAAGGTAGTATCCTATAGTATCTCTCCCCAATCAAAAGACATTGCTCAATGGTAACATTTTTCTTCATTGTACACTTTATTTAAGTGAAATGAACTTTTTTTTACGACCCTCAGCGAAAAATTTATATTGCTTTAGGTAGGGATCTGTTTAGAAGAAATTTGGTTTCTTTTACGGATGCTTCACAAACTATTTTATTTTATATACGGACCTTTTACAAAATTTATCATTTTGAAAACGGACCTTTCGCAAAATTCTTCCATTGGTAAATGGCCCCTTCATAAAACTAATTGTTCATTTTGGTAACAGATTTAAATTAAGTTGTCACACACATTACAAGTTTTATAAAATTAATAATCCTACTAATATTATAAATGTCAATGTTTGTACGTATACTTGTTACTCTTTCACGCTGAAACGGTTTGACAGATTTAGATGAAATTTGGAATAAAGACAGTTAAAGTCTTGGATTAACTAACAGGCTACTTTTTATCGTGCGAAAAATACGCTGTTCCTATAATATACAAAAAAATTACCTTTTATATAAAAAAAAAAGAATACCGTTGGAACTTTTTCACTTCCTTGTACGGAGTATAAGAAAGTAATGTGATCCCGAAAATTTTCGGGGGCCAAACTTGGACAAAAACACCGATTTTGACTACCTCTAAATTTACTTGTAAGAATTTTTTCGATGCATCTCATCGTAAGCTAGCATGCACGATCCTATAAACGCGTCTGCAACTCATTTTGGCCAGCGGCGAGTCTATTTTGGCCAGTTTTGGCCGTCTGTACGTACGTACGTGTGTACGTACGTATGGATGTATGTAACTCGCATATCTCAAAAACTATTAGCCGTAGAATATTGAAATTTTATATTTAGGATTGTTGTAACATCTAGTTCTGCACCTCCCCTTTTGGTCTCAAGCGACTGGACAGTTTATCTACAGGACCGCCCAAAAGATTCGAAATACATTATGCTCTATGGGCCGAAATTCATTAAACTCGCATATCTCGAAAACTTTTAGGCGTAGAATATTGAAACTTTATATTTAAAATTGTTGTAACATCTACTTGTGCAGCTCCCCTTTCGGTTCCATTCGACTGCACAGTTTATCTACAGGGCCGTCCGAAAGACTCTAAATACATTACGCTCTATGGGCCGAAATTCATTAAATCGTATTTTAGAGTTATTGGGCTATTTCAAACGACTCAGAAGTGATATATGTTGTTAAGAGTTACAAAATGAATTTCTCCATTAAAAGAAGTGTCTTTATCATTTATAGTTCTTCTACAGGAACGCTCAAAGGATTTCCAATACACTACAGTCAATGGCAATTTTAGGGGCATTCATCCATTTCAAGCACAATACCGTCCTACCACATAAGTTAGGTAATGGTCCGACCACGTTCACGTGCCTCCCTCAAGAACTACGCCAAAAGTCGCCAAGCTTGGCGAGTTTCGGTGTACGTGTGTATGTATTTAACTCTCAATTCTCAAAAACTATTAGACGTAGAATGTTCAAAATAAGATTGTTGTAACATCTAGTTGCGCATCTCGATTTTTGTTTCCAATCTACTGGAGAGTTTATTTGCAGGACCACCCAAAAAGAATTTTTTCAATACATTAATGTCGATGGACATCTTCAATATATTACATCTGTAGTCAGTCATTGTTTGGTCCATGCCCAAAATCTCGCCATTTGTCGTCATTGCCCCTTCGCGAGTTTTGCCAAAATATCGCCAAATTTGGAGATAGTCAGTCATTTGGTTCATGCCCAAAATCTCGCCGTCTATCGTCGACCTTGGCGAGTTTTGCCAAAATATCGCCAAATTTGGCGACAGTCAGTCATTTGGTCCATGCCCAAATTATCGCCATTTGTCATCGTTCTTGGCGAGTTTTGGCGAAATATAGCCAGATTTGGCGATAGTCTGTCGTTGTTTGGTTCATGCCCAAAATCTCGCCATTTGTCGTCGACCTTGGCGAGTTTCTCCGAAATAACTCGAAATTTAGCGCCAAAAATTATTTCGTATTTTGTATAACTCTAAAACTAATATCGCCAAATAAAGGGTCAGAAGGAAATCTTTCAAACTGAACTCAAATTGGCGATATCGAAACATTTGGCTAGAAATCGCTCAACCTTACTATTACTGATATTTTATCTCTTTCAAACAAAATAAGTTTAGATGAAGCATGCCGAAAATATTTTTGATTTAATAAACGTGCTAGGAAGTTATGTGTTGTCCACATCAGATTTGTTTTACAAAGCCGTCGACAGATGACGCAAAGTTACAGAATACGCAGTTTTTAATAAGTAAAATCACCTGAATAAGTTTTTTCTTCTGGCGTGGATTTATAAGTGGGTTTCGCGCCAAGCACACAAATCCGAAATACATGTTATACAAACAAAGAAACAATAAGTTTTTGAAACTTTCATTCAGTTCGAATTTTGCATTTTTCTGCGACTCTTTTTCCCCTTCTATTTCTAATATATTACATCCAGAGAAAGGATGTTAGAAATATCAATTTTAATTTTGTTTAATCACACTCAATAATGATACACTTTCCAACTTAATGGAATAAGGAAAGAAAATAGTAAAGATGCATGGATATGATACGCTTTTAATATATAGCACTTTAGTGAGTATATAATATCTGAAAGTGCTTCACATTTTCTTACTTACTTTTTTTTTTCCTTTCCGGTTTTTGATAACGGCCGATTTATCTAGAAGCTCTTCAGAATTGATATAGGACGAAAATAATTTGTACCTGTTTGTAGGTTTTTATCATTAAACCAGCTTATTTTTTTATACAGGGGCGGCCCGACACGGTTAGCAAAGTAATCATCGTATCGGGGCGTCATGTCGAACTCAAAAACTAGGGAGAGCATAAAAGGGTGCGTCTTTTTTACGTTAACGGGGGGCGCCACTTTCCCTAGGGCCGCCCCTGTTTGTAACCATCTTAATTTTAAATTCCATTCAGAATCTGAGATATTTGTGACAAGGAAGCCTGTGAGAAACGCAAGATTTATTAAGATGGCGAACCAACTGGTCGCCGGAGGCGGCTTGTTAATTATAAAATGTTTAAAATAATGATGTTGCGCGTGTAATTGTTTTCCAAAAATGTAAAATAAGATAATATTAACTGATACTTAATTTTTTATGCTGAGCTCAGGAAAAAGATCTTTAAAAAGGAAAAAATGATGTACAAGTGTCACACATCGTTTTCCCACACGTTATACTGTAACATTTTTTTCAGTGTAGGTTTTTTTTATAGGACTTTCTATAAAATGCTTTAGAATGGAACTTTAATACTAAATTTAAATTACAAATTCACGAAAACAGGACCCGATTTTCACAAATTCACGAAAACAGGACTCTGACTAGGGAAACCTGATTGAACGCTAATTTCAGGTTCTCAAAATTATGAGTAAATTTTTCACAATTTCACTGAAACAGGACCCTGTCTAAAAAGTCTGGACAGCCCCCTACTTTAGGGTAACCTTTTGCTTTATTGTACAGTTTGTCTAGGTCAATAATTTTTTTTAAAACTAGTCTTTCAACACCCTCACTCCCCATCTCCCTAAAAATGTATCCCCTCTGACTTATAACTGTCGATTAAAAAATATCGGATATCTCCAAGTCCTCTTCCCAGGTCTTGGCAAAGTTGAATGCTCCTGTCATTTTCATTCGCTTAGAATTTAATAATTATACGCTGCATAAATGCGGTAGATGGGTATAATTTATCTTCACCGTGAAACGTTCGCAACTCAGCAAACGAAACGTAAGAAAACTTTTAACGCTTAACGCGCATTGATCCCGCTCTGGGAACACCCAATCCTGACGTTTTGACTGTTGCCAGTCACGAAGAATAGATTGGATTTCTATAAAAATAGTTGCGGGTGACATAGCTCCACGTGAATCCTTTACTTTTTAGCACGTCATTTCCCGTCAAAAAATGGTCACGAATCTTTTTAACAGCACTGGCATCTGCTGAAAAATGGAAGAACGCGAGAACAGCTGAATAGATTGCCCAATGCGGAAAAAAAGGGCAACCGTTGCCATCACCAGCTGCGTCAAAAAAAGGGTCTCTAGATCTGTGGCCAGCGATGAACGTTTCGATCGTCCGCCATCTTGCTGGTAGTTAAGTCGAGCGATGGCAACGGTTGCCCTTTTTCCAGCATTGGGAAAGGGTTGCGCCTCAAAGGGTTAATGCTTTCGATTTATGACTATTTATTTTCTGAAGCACGTGAGCTGAGCACGAATTGTTGGCGTGTTGCAGATTTTTTTTTTTCTCCCGAAATTACGTGAAAATACCATGTTATAAATCCCCAGACAGTGATGTCCATTGTGGTGCCCTGCAAGTCATGTTGGTAGTCTTTTTTAAGTGAATGGGATTATTCTGTAGAGGGCGTATAAAGGGATTGGCTGCCGTTTTAAGTTCTCCTTTCAGCGGAACATGCTTTTAAAGAGGCCTTAAATTTAAAGATAAAAGCTACGTGAAATAAGCTTATTTACTGTACGATGTTTCAACAAGACTTCGATTGTTTTCAGAAGATTAGATCGATCTTTCAGATTGTCCCCTTTGTCGCCATATTTCACGGTTTGTTGTGCAATGTTATTGTTAATAAATACATCTTGAAAACTTCTGAAGTTGGATATCTTTCAAATATTTTTAACACACTTAAAACGTACACGGAAATATACAGATACATATATATTTATCTTTCTTTCTTTTTTTTTTTTCAACAAAGTGTTGTTGGTTTGCTAAAAATTGGATGATTCAAAGAAAAATTCGTTGGAATACAACTTTGTTGGATCACAGCATTTTGTTTAAATAACCAAAATTTTGTAAGATCGGTGAAAATATTTTGTTCACCAAAATATTATGTTGAATCATCAAATTAGTTTCAAATAGTGCCAGGGAGATTTTGTTAATTTCAATAAAACACTCCGTTCTGTGCATGCAGTAAGTACCTGCCTTGCAAACGTAGTGGCCGCATCCCAAGCGGAACATTCACAGACCCATCCTGTAAAGCAACACTCTACACTGTTAAAAAAAAAAACAGGGATAACCAATGTCTTTAAATTGTGTCCACGGCAATTCGTTTGAATGAAAGTATCCATAATTAAATGAAGATAAGTTCTACATACTACTTAAGTTTAAAGTTGAAAAATTTAATATTCGAGTGTTATAGCTAACCAAAAATGTCGGTGTATTGCACTAAAAACACGCCTCATTCACACAGGGTTAATGCCGTTGGTTTATTTCAAACAAAATCAAACTAATATACAGTGCGCACCTATTATAACGGACTTGGGATATAACGTACTTAGAAGCTAGGTCCCGATTCAAGTCCTATATTTATAATGTAAATGTGGTTAAAACGTTAAATGGACGGATGCTACTTTAAAAATACCATAAGTACGTACTTCGGCTATAACGTACTTTTTATACCAAAGCCAAAAATAAAATTTTGCTTTTCTTAAGAATTTTATGTCCTTGTTCTCGGAAGTTTCAGTACCTTCAAAAACACTCGTTCTCAGTTTTCAGATTCTCTAGCGAGACAGAGACGGCCCGAGGGGCGTGCGGTGCCCCAGGCGAAGCGCAAGAGCAGGGCCTCTTCTCTATCATATCTTATGAGATACCAATAAAATGGCCCAGGAGCGGGGCCTTTATAAGCTCGGGGCCCTAGGCGATCGCCTACATTCGCACCCCCCTTGGACCGGCCCTGAGCGAGATGAATTGTGTATGAATGAAGGGAGCGACCTTTTATCTTTTTCGGCTGCAAGGTAGGGCTAAGAACAAGACCATGTTTTTTATTGGTCATTCATCAATGTAAAAGCCTCCTGAAAAGCCCTATCTATAATGATTCTGATGATAGTGAAGAAGAAACAGAGGTGCCTATACCACGCATACCCGACGCATTAATGCAGCAAAAACATGATCACGATTTTTTGAATGCCACAGTGATGATGCAGAGACGCTGCAAAAGTTTATTATGGATATCCAAAACGGTATTTTTAAAGTAGCATCTGTCCATTTAAAACAAAAGAAAATTACAGATTATTTATCTCAATAAAAATCGTAAGTAATAAAGAATTATCTCTGCTTAATTTAAATTTTAAAAAATCAGACCTGTTTTTAAAACAGATATTACAATGAAATTATGAGTCCACTTTCTTTTTTTTTTGTGTGTAATATTGAATCTTACCGGTGGTACTGCTTATAACGTACTTCAGCTATAACGTACTACTTTTTTAGGTCCCGTGAGAGTACGTTATAACCGGTGTCTACTGTACCGTAAAACCTGTCGTGTACGGAATCGTTTGGGAGAGAAAGATCTATTCGCTTAAGCAGGTTTCCGTTAAATAGAACTTTTAGTAACGGTAATAGTTTACTCTTACGATCAACAAGACAAAGAAATTTCATACAATCTTTCCTTTTTTTTTTTTTTACATTTTCTATGACGTTGTTCAGCTGGATTAGTTTGCCCGTGTTCTAATTTCCGTAAGCGTGCTTAGATAGCTGTAAAATAAATGTTATTCACATTTACTGATGAAAGTTCCCGGTTGAAAATAATATACGTTGCACTTCTAACTACTTTCTATAAGACCGTATAAAAGATTTATATAGCGTGTCGTTTTCATTAAAAATCAGTTAAATTGAATTTGTTTTAGAAAGTGCTTTGCAGGCAATGAGTTTGGCAAAATTTGCATGTCTTGTCTTATTTTGTGTTATATCATTTTATAAAAATAAAAAATAGGTTTTATACGTTTGTTTGCTTGGTAAACAAATCCACGCCGTTGGAAAGATCGTCTTAAGAATCTTACTCAAAAACTTCTTAAAAATACAAACATTCTTCGCTTTAAATACCTAGGCAGAGTAAGAAAGTAGATATCATTTCTGAGAATGACTTTATTTTGATGTAATAGGTTTAAAAATGCGCTAAAAATTCAGTTATGTTTGCAAGCAGCAACGTAAAGAAATTATTTCATTGCCCAAATAATTTTGAAAATTCTCATTTGAAATCCGCCGTAACTTTTAGTTTTGAAAAAAGTGTCAAAAATAGTAATACTCTTCTTTCGGCAGCTCAAAATATAATCTGCAGGTAATGAAATGCTGAAAATTTCACTTGTTAAAAAAAAAAAAAAAAAAAAACAGCGTTATGCTCTAAACAGTTCAAGAAGCAAACTAAGCAAAATTAAGTCTATTCTTTTTGAGTTTTATCTATTCTGATACAAATGTTTACGTTATCAGAGAAAATTAGGGCAGTTTTCAAAGCTTTGCTCTAATCGGATAAACTTCAATTACTAGTGTTTCAAAAATGGGCAGCTTCCTCCCATACGAAGAGCGGGTACCTCAGTTGGTAGCATTAAAGCAATATTGACTACCCGCTTGAAGACAATATTTCACCAGCTTCTGATGCTATTCATTTTATATGTTGGAGAAAGGAGGCACTTCTAATTGCCTATGTCAACTTTTTGACTAAGTTTATGTGCATCCCCCCCCAAAAAAAAAAAAAAATAAAAATGGAAGTTTAAAAAAAATCGAAAAGCAAAAGATTTACTATAGGCATAATTGAATTTTGTATTTCTACCTTCTGTTTTTTCGATTTTGTGTAAAAAAATTTAGAACTTTATGTCCTTTTTTTTGTGATGCTTGAATCGGAGTCGACACTCGATATATCTTAAGGCTGTTGTTCCAAGGAACAGAATTTTTTTCTCGACCTTGGTACACAAATTAAGATGAATTAATTGAGCTAGAGACTTGAAAGAATTTAGACTGATTCTTCGTAATCTGCAATTCACGCTGTAGTAATAATAATAATAGTTATTTCTAAAAAACCTGTGCCTTTTAGGATACTTTCAGAAAAAAAAGCTTTTAAACATGAAATTACACAGCAAAATATTTCAAAGAGTGTATTTTGCAAAACTTTCAAATCTAAAGAATTTTTTCTGGAATTTTCATAGCTGATAATAAGTTCATTGCAGTGTATTTATTATACAACTTAGTTATTACAGTGTATAATACAACTTGTGAAGGGACATTCTAAAAATTTTCAGGACCTTAACATAATATTAGTTATTCGTATTTATGTAACAAAATTACATGGTTCTTTTCAATTATAAGATTCAAAAATCGATTTTAGAAATTCTGACACCTCCCAGTCCTATTTCCAATTTTGTCCAAGAATCGAACCGGCTTAACGTTTTCAGTTGCTTACAATAATACTTCGTATACAACTGCAGGGAGTAAGTTTTCTATCGTCAGTTAGAAACAGCTTTCTGCTGTTTCTAACCAATATCTTATCCTCACACTAATTAAATGCATTTCCAGACAAATGCCTGTAGTTATCACTGCACAAAAGTTTCCATCTATATCTTCCGTGTAAAATAGCTTTCTAGAAGGCTTTGAATTAAAGGATAAGCTATCAGTTATTGGCGAGTATCACAACACACTGAAAGATAAGATGATGCGTAGCGACGTACTCCGAGTTAAAAGTTCGTCATACATAGTGATATTGCTAAAGTTTTGGGTCCAAATTTCATCTTTAGAAATCCGTCCATTGCGTTATGCTCAGATCAAGGGCAGGCGACGTTCAGGTACTCTCGCTCGTGAACGTTTCGCAGTGCACAAGTGTCAATTTCAAGCCCCCCTTGGGGGGCAGTTACATTCTAAGGTCCCCAGCTGCATTTTTTAAAAATAGTTTCAATTTCAAAAGCATTTTTGACTGTTTATTTCTGCGATTGTCTGAATTTTCAAAGTTTTAATTGAAATTTAACCTTGTTGTTAAAAGGTTACATGCAAAATGAAGCGATTTCTACATAAACGAATGCCTGCTGAACAGTTTACACATGTTTTGTTTTTTTTTTTACTAAAATGATTGAAAGTATACCATTACGGAGGGAGGAAAAATTTCCCCTAAGTTAACATGGAATTAGTGAATCTAAAATGGCAGCCATGCAATAAGATTAAGGGATAATTTAATGAATTCGAGGTAATTCCTAGTTGAGAAAGCTACTAGAATTCATTTTTACTTTCCGAACATGTACCATGTAAGGAAAGTATTGTAATCATGAAAAAACTTCGACTTCGAGATTTTGGTGTATTTACGCGTTTTGAGGTCTTCTGAGTTAGTCATTTATGATATTTTTACGAGATGTACGTATGTATGTGTGTGTGTGTGTGTATGTGAGTGAACACGATAGCTCCTAAACGGGGCATTCGATTGAACTCAAATTTGGTATATATGTCACAAACCGCCGTCGCAAGACCGGTATTTGGTATATATAGGAATTATAGTTTTTCTACAGGGCTACGACAAAGATTTCTTTTACATTATGGCCTACGGGAGGAAATTTTTGAATGTGCGCTAGCGTTTAAACGGTAAATTGGATTGAGCTCCAATTGGGCATATATTTTATAAACCACCGTCGCAAGACCGGTATTGATTTTGGTGTGTATAGGACTTATAGTTTTTCTACAGGGCTACGACAAAGATTTCTTTTACATTATGGTGTATGCCATTACATTATGGGGAGAAGTTCTTGAAAGTGCGCTAGCGTTTAAACGGCGCATTCGATTGAGCTTCAATTTGGTATATATGTTTGAATTATTCATCGATTAAAATTTATTTAAATGCTTGGTAATGATCTTAATCGTAAGTGTTCGGAAAGTCGAGTGGAGTCACTCCAGATTTTTTATAATGTGTACATAACATCTTCTACTAAATATCGCCAGTCACCTGGATTATATAGTAGCTAGAGAAGCACTTTGCCACACCACGAGTCACCAAGTTCAATTCCCGGTAAGGGCTTGGGGGGTGTCATTCCACCCGTCCTTTCATATGCGGCAGCTCTGGTCCTCCAGCCTCGGCTGCACCTATATCAATGGTTATTATTATGGTTATGATTAATGGCAAATATTATAATCAAGTGACCAGTACTTCCGCCCTTGTAGTAGCCAGTACCTGGCTAGTACCATAAGAAGAAAAAAACTAAAAACCGCCTTATAAAAGTTGGTGGAACCAAGGATGTACCCAGGGGGTTGGGACCACCTCCGAAATTTCAGTTTTTGTAAGCAAAATATTAATGATGAAGTTTTGTTGTATAAAATTCTGTCTTTTTCACTGTTTGGACCTCCTCTGAAATTTTTGGACCCACCCCGAAATTTTTTTCTGGGTACGTATCTGGGTGGAATCAATGAGAGCGTCCAATATTTATTGTAGTCGTTGATATGTTCTTCTACACGAAAAATTTCCCTTTTTTATGTCACTTAGCATGCTCATTTAGGGACGGGAGGGGAGGGAGATATGGGGTTTAACTTCTCACTTGAATAACCAGGTACAATTTGTTCACTTCGTTGCGAAGACTAGCAAACTAATAAAACATGGGATCAAGATGTTTTATTCCGAAGTTTTGAAAGGTATTTCGACATTTAATCACAACGAAATAAAAATTAAAAATAAAAAATAAAAAATAGATTAACCCCTTTTTCTGAAAAAAATTCTGCTTGCATCAATTCCCTTTGTTTCCCATCGAAATTCAGGGACCTTTAGTTCATTGCATGATCCTTTTACATCTTCGATAATTTGTGCCTGAGATGATGTATCAGATATAAATATATCAAGTTAAGACGGATCAGAACTTCGTGAAATATTCCTCAGTTGAATATGTGAAATTATTTGAAACAGTTCAAGTAGCTGGAAGTTGAGTGACTGTTAAATGTACGTATCGCCATTACGTTTTCATAAAGGCGGCAGTTGTCTTTGTCTTTCAGGCAGTGTTGACGTATAATTGTAACCGAAACACTGGTTCTCTTACGGTATATCCTATAAACAAACGCTACACGAAAGAACCATAAGTAGTATGGCATTTCTGTTCAATCACAATCCGCTGGGGGAGCTTCATGAAAGAAAATGAAACGATAAAATAATGAAATGAACGCAGAAATGTACATCAGAGAAAATAACTGAAAACAACGTACTGCAGCATGTTGACTGTTGAAGAACATTCGTTGATGTCACTTATCTGTAAATTTGAAGGAACGTGAGATATATATATAAATATATATATATTTTTTTTTTATATAGGTTACTGAGTTGTACATGGTAGCAAGTGTATCAGATCTGGTTGATAGTCCAACATTATCTGTACTTAAGTATTGAACTTAAATATACTTCCAGAGAGAGAAATAGTGTACTGCTTGGGTTGCGACATATCATGGACAATTTATCTATATAATAGGAATAATATACGGTATTTTTTAGGTCCGTTTACATGGGAAAATGGAAAATTCCGAGTAAAAGAAAAGTATAGAGGAAAACGCGCAGTGCATCATGGGAAAGCAAGGTCATCAGTGCATTTACCCTTCATTAGAATAGGAAATTTTCTACCCGCATTTTTTTCACTACGTAGGGGAAGCGAGTTAGAAAGCAGCGAAAGTTCCGGCCTTACCCCGCATTTTTGTGCATGTAAACCGGTCAATTATTTAAAAAAGTAAATATCACGATGGAGAAACATTAAAAACCATTTAGGCAAAACCTTCAAACAATACCTCGGCACTCAATATTAGTTAGTATCCTATGTCAGTGTCTTTGCGACACACTGTATATGGCTGTAGTAGCAATCGATTCATTATGGACGGCAGTTAAGGGAATGGACAGAGGTGGGCAAATCGAAATCATAAACACTTTCCAAGTTTTTGGAATGTCTTTAAAAAGAAGGCAGCAGAATGCATATAAAAACGATTACTTTTTACTTTCCGAACATGTACCATGTAAGGAAAGTATTGTAATCATGAAAAAATTCGACTTCGAGATTTTGGTGTTTTTACACGTTTTGAGGGCTTCTGAATCCATTTATGCTATTTTTACGAGATGTATGTGTGTATGTGTGTGTGTTTGTGTGTATGTGAGTGAACACGATAGCTCCTGAACGGAGCATTCAATTGAGCTCAAATTGGATATATATGTCATAAACCACCGTCGCAAGACCGGTATTGATTTTGGTGTGTATAGGACTTATAGTTTTTCTACAGGGCTACGACAAAGATTTCTTTTACATTATGGCCTATGGGAGGAATTTCTTGAGAGTGCGCTAGCGTTTAAACGGTAGATTCGATTGAGCTCAAATTAGGTATATATGTTATAAACCACCGTCGCAAGACCGGTATTGATTTTGGTGTGCATAGGACTTATAGTTTTTTTACAGGGCTACGACAAAGATTTCTCTTACATTATGGCGTATGGGGGGAAATTCTTGAAAGTGCGCTAGCGTTTAAACGGTAGATTCGATTGAGCTCGAATTGGGTATATATGTTATAAACCACCGTCGCAAGACCCGTATTGATTTTGGTGTGTATAGGACTTATAGTTTTTCTACAGGGCTACGACAAAGATTTCTCTTACATTATGGCCTATCGGAGGAAATTCTTGAAAGTGCGCCAGCGTTTAAACGGTACCTTCGATTGAGCTGAAATTGGGTATATAGGCTATAAATCACCATCTTAAGACCGGTATTGATTTTGGTGTGTATAAGATATAGTTTTTATACAGGGCTACGACAAAAATTTCTTTTATATTATGGCATAATGGCATAAGGGAGAAATTCTTGAAAGTGCGCAAGCGTTTAAACGGTGCATTCGGTTGAGTTTCAATTTGGTATATATGTTTGAATTATTCATCAATTAAAATTTATTTAAATGCTTGGTCATGATCTTAATCGTAAGTGTTCGGAAAGTCGAGTGGAGTCACTCCAGATTTTTTTTTTTTTCAAATAATACGAAAATTACAAGTATGCGAAAATTATGAGCTTTTAAGCGTGTATTTATGTATTCAACGAACGTCTTCCGTCAGAGACGAGTGGAACAGAGAAAATATGCAGGCGAAACTCCTGGTCACATATTAGAATAAAACCAATTTATTTCACGCCCCTACACTGATTTGCCATTACACTAATTGTGTTAAGTACGCAATTTATATAGAGTGAGAACACTATTTCGCTCAGCTGTGTCAGTTGCGTGAATCACAGCAGCCTGCATGTCTTTCTTTAGGAGGGAAATCTCCACTTACTGCTCATAGAAAACTGCCCGTAATTGATTTAACAGAACACGCGCTGCAGTGGCTAGACTTAAGTATGGAAAAGCTGCCAAAATAAACGACTATTAATACTAAAACAATATCCGCATAACAGAAAAAAAAGAGCCTGATGTGATAAGAATAGGAAATGTTATTAAAAACTAACGGCAAAAAACACACACCAAAGTGTAAAATTAATTGATTAAAAGCCAGCTGTCTTTGGCAAGGATATTCGTTCTACGCCAGAGTGGGTTGGAAATTTATGTTTCGTTTATTAGAGAACATTGATATTGCTCGAGAGAGAAAGAGATTTTGTTCATTACTATAAATTATATAAAGACATGTTTAAACTATATTTAAATATTACCGTATGAAGAGAATTTCTACATTATTGTGGAGGAAGAAAAAAAAAAAAACTCCCACAGATAAATTGGGCAGAACACATTTCTTAACAAAACACTTTACAGCACAAATTAACTGCCGCATCACTACAGCTCAGCGAATAATGAACCTGTTCGCTCTTTAGGTCTCAATAGCACAGATTCCCTTTCGGTGCCCTTCGTGGCTTCTTGGCTTGGGATTTCGCGAACAGCTTAACCCTTTAAGAGTCCTCTGTAGTCGGCTTGCAGAGATTCAAGTCCCAATGCTTTGCTATGGAGAAAAGTGCCTTAACGCTTAATCATTTTTCTCAGAAAGTATTAGGTATTTTTAAATGAAATTTTCCTGTGTGAATCTTGAGAGCTGTTCGCAAGGATTGCGCAAATCAGATTTGAGTTAATTTAGCCGAAAGAGATTTTATTGCAGTCTAGAATTTATGTTACTTTTCTGACGGCAATAAAATCTCTTTCGGCTAAATTAACTCAAATCAGATTCGCGCAATCCTTGCGAATGGTTCTCAAAATTCACACAGGAAAATTTCATTTAAAAATACCTAATACTTTCTGAGAAAAATGATTAGGCGTCAAGGGCGTAGCCAAGGGGGGGGTGGTTAGGGGGTCATAACCCCCCCCCATGAGGAATTTTTTGCCATACAAAATGTACATTCTTCACTCCCTTATCACACACATGTATGCATATATGTGAGTTGCAGTAGTCGTAACCCCCCCCCCATGAAAAATTTCTGGCTACGCCCCTGTTAGGCGTTAAGGCACTTTTCCCCATAACAAAGCATTGGGACTTGAATCTCCGCAAGCCGACTACAGAGGCCTCTTAACGCGCAGTGTTCCCCCTCTGGGAACACCAAATATAAATTTACATGTTTTCCAGTGACGATATCCAATGCTTTGGGGGGATGAGGGGGCGTGGTTTTTGGCTTCACAAACGGGGAACATGGGCTTCTCCATTAGTTGAACCTCCTTGGGAAAACCCTATCTGTTACTGAAACGTTATCAAAAATTTGCTGTACGGAATGATAATGCGAAAAATTTGAATTGAATTATGTTTTCTAAAATTAAGTAACATTCCGCGACTCCATTTCTGTTTTATAGCGGTACAACAGTGTTGAAAATTGTTTCCCACACTTAACCCTTTAACGCGCAGTGATCCCCCTCTGGGAACACCAAACTCTGACGTTTTGACTGTTGCCAGTCACGAAGAATAGATTTGATTTCTATAAAAATAGTTGCAGGTGACACTTTACTTTTTAGCACGTCATTTCCTGTAAAAAAATTATCACGATTATTTTTAACAGCACTGATATCTGCTGAAGAATGGAAGAAATGCGAGAACAGCTGGATAGATTGCCCAATGCTGAAAAAAGGGCAGCCGTTGCCATCGCTCGACTTAACTACCAGCAAGATAGCGGACCATCGAAACGTACATCGCGTGCCACGATCTAGAGACCCCTTTTTGACGCAGCTGGCTGTGCCGCACAGCCAGCTGCCGAAAATTTATTTAAACGCTTGCTAAAAGATCAAGCGTTCGGAACGTCGAGTGGAGTCACTCCACATTTTCTCTTGTTATCAATCAAGAATAAACCTTTCGTTTGGAATGACCTTAGGAAAATTTACTAGTGTTTGTTTGCTTTTTTGACAGATTGCTTATTTTTTCGCAATAGTGCACAGGCATAATGCATAGCAATCTTGCTTTTGACTTCCCTGGTAATGATGCGCATTTATACAGTAGTAAAGAGATCAAACGGCAGACAGACAGGCCAGAATCATACTCTCTTAATAATCAAGAGTGAAAAACCAGTGCTGAGGAGTGATATATCACCCTACCTTCGTGACAAAAATCAGCCAACCTCCATAGAGTGAGAAATCACTATTCTGAAGAGTGACATTTCTGACTCTGGACTAGGAGTGAGAATTCAAAAACCCACTCCGGGAAAGAGTGCCTCACTCTAAGGAAAGGGTGACAGCACGCCATCCCTTAAAGAGTGGAGCGCTCTGATCAAGAGTGAGCTATGACCCTTTTTAAGAGTGACCGCCACTTTTTATAGGGTGATTATTCGAGACCGTATCCAGGGGTCCGGACCCTCCCCCCTCCCAAAAAAATTGATTTTTGTTAATAAAATAATAATAATGACGTCTTTTTGTGAAAAATTCTGCCTTTTCCACGGTTTGGACCCTGCCTGAAATTTTTGTCTGGGTACGGCCCTGGATTTATTCCTTGCATATGCCTTGCTTCTGGCTATCACTATTTTGGGAAAATTAAAATAATTCCTTATAAATATATATATATATATATGAATGTATCTGGTAACAGCATTGATTATTATTATTTTTTAAATATTTGGCAAACATTAAAAGATATTTTCTATATAGCATCAATATTTATCCAATCTTGTGAATTCATTGAAAATAAAATCCAATATTATAAATTTAATATTTTGCCCATTTGAAGTCAAATTTTAATACTATTGAATCTTAAAGTATTTGAAATTTATCAATAATATTGAGTGTATATTAGAAATATTTCCAATATTATTAAGTACTAATTACTTTTAATTATTAAAATTTACATATATGTGAATACTTTGAGAGTAAAGACCACTTCCAGTATTGGTAAAAACTAGAGTTTAGCCCTGATATATGCTCAAAATGTTATTATTATTTGTAAAATTTTAATTAACATATGAAGTGTGTATTGATATATTAATTATATATTGAGAATATTTCTGAAGCAGTCTCAATACCAATGAACTTTTAAATATTAACTCAATATTGTGAAAACATTGATATCAAAAACCAATAATATTACAAAGTAGTAAGTGAACACATTGAGAATAAACAGTTTCCAATATTGGTAAATAAAATTCCAATATTGGTAAAAATTAGCATTTAGGTCTGATAAATTCTCAAAATAACGTCTTTCAGTATGACTATACTAATATACCTTTTCCACTGAATTTAACATACAAAAAAATGTATTCTTAATATAGGGTTGTATTGGAAATATTTTTGAAGTAGTCCTCAATTGATAAATTTTTTAATGTTAACTCAATATTGTTAAAAAAAATTGAAAACAAAGATCAACTGTAACTTCGTCAAATGTATCAAATGTAACTTCGTACAAAGTAGCAAAGTTAATATTTGCCTCAGATATATTTAAAATGCATTTATAGTATTTGATATACATTGGAAATATATTCAATATGGATAAGTAATTACTTTAACATAACTTTATACCATTTTTAATTTTTTTGGTTAATATTTACTCAATATTACACTGGGAATAAAGCTAGTATTGGTAAAAAGTAGAAAGTTGATATTTAACCTTTATATTGTAAAAATTATAAAACTTTGCTGCTATTGAATTTAAATTAAATATATTTAAAATGTATCTGCAATATCGAGCGCCTTGAAAATATTCTTCATATCGTACAAGTAAATATTTTTGCCGCATTTACCTCCCCCCCCCCCCCAAGTTTGTCCATAGGCAATCTTTAATACATCATAGCTGGATATTGGGTATATCTATTAGAAGTCCAACATAAAATAGATTTCTCTATTAGAAATTTGAGGTGTGATCTCTCTAATGAGTAAATAACATCTATAATATACAGGTATCTGTATATATGTAGCATAGTTATAATAATTAAACTTCCAGAAGATCTTAAAGATCCAGAATATCCCAAAAATGGCTATCTATTTCATATTCAAAATATCCAAAGATCAGAAATTGATACTTATTTCATATCCAGAACTTCTTAGATACCTATTTCTGGGCTATCTTGGATTATTGTCATGTTCAGAATGATCCATAACAGCTGGAAAATAAATTTTACGTAGCTCAATGGTACAAGTAATATCTGACCCCATGCATTTTTAGATTCTTGCTTTCATTCCAGTGAGTGAAATGTGGACTGTTGACACAAAACATACAGTATTTAAAATAACAGCCTATTCTGAAATTAAACAGATTAAGAAGGAGTACAGAGTTTCATTTTAATAATCAGATGATGGCATCACTAAAAGGTACCCCCAAGAGTTCCACATGGTTACTAAAACAAACCTCCATAACCTCTAGATCTATTTAGTTACAGAATTCGTTAACAGTTTATGTTTTGTTTGGTTAGTCAAAACGTAACAGGAATAGAAGTGAAAGTTTCAAAATGCTTGGAGGTGATCTGTATAGCCATTGAGCTATGTAAAATCCATCAGCAGGAGATTTATAAGAATTTTCTTTGTCTGCAGTACTATAACTTCATTTGAGGTAATCTGTGATCAAACAAGAATAGAAATAAGAGTTTCGGACATCCACATTACTCAACAGTGTGCAGAAATATTTGATATGTTCAATGTTACCTTTTCTCCTGCTGAAATAAAAAATCCCTGAAAGCTTATTTTTTACCTATGGTACATTTCAGAACAACTTTCACTTACAACAGTATTAACAAAACAATAAAAATAGTTCATGATAAGATATTTATATAAAATCAAAAGAATACTAATAATTTTGATTTTTAAATAGGTTTTATTTTAAGCATAATTTATTCAAACTTTCTTTTTAACTTTATTACAATTAACAAGTCTTTTTTTTAAATTTTAAATAAATAAGAAATGAACAGGATTGAATTGTTATCGAAAAGAAATTATTTGAAATTAAATTTCAGTCATTTATACGAACAAATACAAGAATTATGAAACACGAAAATAAGTTAAAAGAGCAATAGCTATCCTTTAATTGAAAACCAAAAAAAAAAAAAAAATAATAAATAAATAAACTAATTGTTGGGTAAATCAAAAATATAAATATATCTGCTGATAATCTCTGTTAATGTACATATCATGTTTGGAAATTTAAGAGAATACCTATTTTTCTATTCTTTCCCCTCCCCCCAGAAAAAGGAATAAAATATTTCTAAAATGGAAACTACTTTATATTGATTGATTTCTTTTTTTGTGAAAAGGGGTAAAGAAATATTTTTGTGCAGGCCAATACATAAATAATATAAATCAAAACCAATTATTTCATAATTCCCCAACAATGCCCATTTTGTTGAATACACCCAACATTTTTGTCTTGTCCAAAAACCATTATTTAAGGTTTAGAGGCATGAGCAAGAATACAGGTTAGAATCCTTAAAAAGTTCACCACCCAAGTCAGCCCCCCCAAGAAGACACCCCTCTTGTAGACTTGCCATAACGCAAAGAAATAATTGAAGTTTAGAGCATGAGGGTGAACCATATTAACCTCCATAGATAATGTCTGGGTGAGGGGGGAGGGTGGTGATTCAAAGAAAAAGATTTTTTTTTTTCACCTCTTAAAAAACCAAATTCCTCTTCTGAACATAATTTATACATACTTCAAAATAAAAGCCATTTCTTAATTTTTTAATATATATACACATTCCTTTCTTTATTTATTTTTAAGTGTGATTTTATTTATTTCAATTTCACTTTTACAGCAAAATAGCTACAAATTACTTAATCTTTTAAAAACTTCAAATTGAAAAAAAAATTCTTTTAATATAGATTTTATGCAAGAATTATTATACTATTGAAAACAGATTTAGAACAATAAATGAAAGTAAAGCCAGAAAAACTCATTAGTATGTTAGAACAAAGTTCAATTAATACGAGAGCCAAAAAAAAAGAAAGAAAAAACAGTTAATAAAAATATATAAGCAAAGTCTTAATAAAAACATGAGTAATGGAACTTCCAAGTCCAGAGTAGTCTTCAGCCTAGCAAATTTTAGTTTACGATGCGTTCTAAATTTAAAAAAAAAATTTAAACTATTACAGGACTGCAGAAGTAAAAAATAGCCTACGAATTGAAAAAAAGTGGAAGATATCTCTTATTGAGACTCATGCAGGTTTGAATGAATTATAAAAGCAATGGCAGTGAACACACAACAAATTATTACAAATTTGGTTTAATTGTATTACATTGTTACATTTATATAAAATACAATCACTGGATTCAATATGAGTACTTCAATACTATTTCACATTCAGGGATTCTTCTAACAGCATCTGGAAGATAAAAATTATGACTTCAACAAGTAATTACAGAATTAAAAGTTAAAACATAACTGCTATTCTATCCTAATAAAAAAAGGGTACCCTCCCCCCTCCCCATAATTTGAATAAGACTGAAGAAAGGCTCAAAATCAGAAAGAGTTGGCAGCTAGAATATACTAGAGCAGAAACTAGATCTATGTTAAATACATACAAAATAAAATTAGTTAAAATTAGTTTTGTGTGTACATGGATTAGTGTCAAATTTAAATCTCCAACTAAAGCACAGCTTAACACTTTCAACTAGGTCATGAATTTACAGAGGAATAAGTCAGCAGATCTTTTCATTTGATTCAGAAAACATTTTGTTTATAGTTTCACTAAAATCGGAGGATAACTTTATAATAAAAAGTCTGCAAATCTACATACATTTTGGAACACCTTTAGGAGCAGGTTAAATACAATTTTGGAACAGCACAAAAGCATACCGAAAAATGGTAATAATAAATACTTTCTTATTACCATTTTTCATATTACCATATTTATGTATGGTAATAATAAATACTTTCAAGTAACATTTACATATACTGTAACCTTCTGAGTAAGAGAGGGAAGGGAAACAGGGTTCCTACTGTTAAAATTGTACAAATTATGAATAAATGAATAAAATAAAGATGTAGAATTTAAGCTGCCTTTTACATTTTAATTTTGCCACTGAACATAAAAGCAAATGGAAAAAAACTGCAATAAAACCTAAATATAGCAGCTCAAAAAAAAAAAAAAATCTATTTTTTTACCTGCAAAAAATAAAAGAAAAAAAACTTAATTTTACAGATAAGAAATGCTTGTACTGTTTTATAAAATAATCTGTTCTCTATGTTCTATTAATATTAGAATATACTGATATGCAAAGTGATTGAGAGCACAAAATACTTTATTAAAAGTAAGGAACACATTGTAGGATTTACTTCACAAAATTTTATTTTGTGAGGTAAATCCTCTGAGGTAACACAAAAAAGAATAATTGGGGACAGTATTGAAGCGAAAATCCCATATCAAAGCAATTTGGAATAAAATTATCCCTGAATCACAGTAACCTGTGCGTAATAATGAACATCAAACTAATAGTAACAAAATAAATATTAAACACATTACTTACTATCGGTGAGTTAAATTTGCAAATTATTACAATCAATTAAAAAATAGAAAATATTCAGGACTTGTAATATATTTTAGGTACATCAAAAATTGAGTAAAAAATAAAGTGATAACTTTGCAATAAAAACTTTTCATGCACAGCAAGTAAAATATCATCAAATAACAACATTCTTAGCAAAGATCACATCTATATGTGGAAGATAAACAAAAGAAATAAATAATTAAACGGAAGTTTGAAAATACTTTTCATATCCAGTCTGGTAAATTACAAGGATTCAATGCTCAGAAGTGTAGCTAGAGGGGGACATTTGTCCCAGGGCATAGGATCCAAAAGGCACCAATTTGTATATAAAACTTTTTCCAGCGCATTTTGGTAAACAGGAAGTGATGCAAATTTGTTCTCGGGCACTGAAAATTCTTGCTACACCTCTGAGTACTGACCCCAATTAATAACCTAGATCTTCTTGAAGTCAGTTAAAAACTAGACTAAAGATATTTTTGAGTAATATTCAAATATACATATGACAACATGTGAACACTGACAAGGTTATTGCACTTTGTTAATACTGCAGGCTTAAAAAATCTGAATTTACTAAGGAAGTAAAGTTTACATATTGTATTAGTAAAATTAAAAAATAATATATTTCATCTGTTTTTACCACTAATGGTGGTACATGTAATATGGTGTCAAAACTGGTAGGCTAGTTTTCGATTTGGTTTGTACCAAAGTACAGATATGAGATTAACAAAAAAGGAAAAAAAGTCTGAAAGAATGTCCAAACAACTTTTGAGCAATTATACTTATGAATTTCAAGAGCAATAAATATTTTAATTTTTATTGATACTAAATCTATCTTACTTATATACAATTTTGCCTTACTGAAAAATCAGAAAATTTTTGAAAAAAATGAAAAAACTGAATTCTTTATAAACATTGAAAAAGGTCTGAATATTAAACTAAATTCTTAAATCTCATCTCTGAAAGTAGCATTTTACAGTTTACATTTTAAACAACAACAGCAGTGACAACATTAATAATAATAATAATAATAATAATAATAATAATAATAAAAGTTACGGGAGTTTCAAGGTTTTACTTACAACATATTTTTAAGAGGTAGTGAGGGTGCAGAATAAAAAAATTAATCTGAAGGGACTAAAAATTGATTTTTATACTTTATTTCATTGTTACTTCATAAAATGTTGCAAATAAGACTTGATTTTGCAAGCAATTTATTAACTTGGTGTCAAATATGCAACTTGACATAAAAAATTTACATATAATAGAGATTAAATAAATGACAGAATATAGCATAACATAAAATGATATACTAAAGAGTTGCCTGGGTCAAATGCTTTAATAAAGAATACCACATTGAATTTTACTATATAAATATTTATTGTTTTACTCATTGATGTAACTTTACCAAAAGTTATACTTTTTTTCTTTTAAGAACAGCCCTAATAACTTTCTCAATTTACATGAAATTTATAAAATTTAATACATAGTCACTAACTGCCCCAAAGTAACATCACTTTAGGGAAAAAAAACTAAAAAAAAAAAAAACATATAAATCAATTTGGAAAATAAGAAAAAAATAAACTAAACAAAAAAGTAAACATCTCAAAAGAAAAAAAAAAAAAAGTTATTGACAATTATGAAATTATGCGATACAAGCTTTGAAAAAATTAGACCGCAGAGATCAAAAGTATGCAGACTTTGAACTAGTAATTAAGAACATTTAAAGAATAAATAAACAAATAAAACAAAAATATGAATACCACTTATAATGCCAATAGTTTCTTCTCTTTTACAGCATGCCACTGACAAAAATTCAATGGTTTTCCACAGGACCAGTTCAGAGTACTAGAAAATAAAAAGATAATAAAGTGATAAACAGCCAAAATCAATCAGTTTTTCTTGTAACATATTTTATTCATCACTTGGCTCTGCAAGCTTTAAAGACAGGCTTCTCAAAAACTCGGTATAATTCAGAATGCTCCTTCATAGACAACATGATGAACTTTTATAGAACAACAAAACTGCAGGTCTTATCCCATTTTTAGGGAGAAATTCACGAAAGTGGAAACTGTATCTGATGGCTAATTCTCCCTCTATTTTGGACAATACAATATGTTATAAATTTTTCTCTGAGTATTTCACTTCTATAAATTAACCATTTGTATTGCCATAAATAGAGCTTGTGAAGAGAAATTCTGAATTTTCAAATTTCTGACATAGTTGAATTCTTTTAAAACCTGTTCAGAAATTGCATTATTTCTTGTAAAAAAAAAAAATAATAATAATAACTTGATTGAAACATTTTGTTTCTACTCAGTGAGACACTTAATGAAACACAATTTTTGTGAGAAATCTACTACCCATCTGATTCAGTGCTTAAGATATACATTCTTCTAAAATGGGATGCTTTGCAATGCAAATAATAATAATAATATAAAATTCACACAGACATGTGTATAAGGAACATTTATAACATATGATATGAATATAAAATTAACTCCCAAATTTAAAAATACACTGAAACAGTAAATAATTAAAAATAAATACATACTTATATCTAAAGACATCCAAAGTAGTATTCACCCTTATCAAAGGTTCTTGAAAAATCACCCAGTCATCGCTGTTATTAACTCTCCTATATTTCAAGAAAATGAGTATTCAGTACATAAAAAACATTCTAAAAGTTTCGTTTTCTAAAGCAACCAATTTATATGAATATTCATTTATTATCAATTTATATATATTTAACTAATGACCACCCAAGGTAGGAGTCTTCAGTTAAAATTTACATTTAAACATTATCACAAGAACAAATGATTCGGTGGTAGATCGAGGGGTAATGGGATGAGTGGCTATAGGGCTTCAGTCCCCCCCCCCCCCCAATCTCAAATCCAGGCAGCAATTACGACATAAAGTCGCTTGAGTCAGAAGTATGAGTCTAAATGGGGGCCCCCTTACATTTTGTTTCTTCACCGACTCTGACAATTGTCTTTCTGTATTTTCCACAGTATTTACCCGCTTGCCCATGATAATCAGGGAACAATCATATTACATTAAATTTTTCAGTAATATTTGACTTATTTATTGAGATATATTTTTCAGTAATATTTGACTTATTTATTAAGATATATTTTTCAGAAATTTGTATATGAATGCATTTAAAATTATTTCAGATTTTAAATGCAAAAATAATGTGTAACAGATAAACAGTGATAATTCGCAAGTAATAATATATTAAGATGCTAACATATCAAAAATATATACTTGTGCAATATATATGAGGAATATTTGAAATATACACCCAATATTGTGGATACATTTTAAATAAATTTAATTTAAATTCATTAAGATTGACAATATAATGGGTAAATATTAATTTGCTACAATTTACATTAGTATTTATTTCCAATTTAATGATAATATTGAATAATTAAGTATATGAACATGAAAAAATAAAAATACTATAAAATTAATTACTTGTCAATATTAGGAATACATTAGAAATATTACCAATGTTTACCTAATATTGTGGATACATTTTAAATACATTTGGGCTAAATATTAACTTGCTGCTATGTAAAAATACTGGTTTGGGTTTTCAATGTTTTACAATCCAGTGAGGTGCTATTTGAAAGTTTATTGGTAATGGAACTACTTCAGAACTACTTCCAAAATATAGGCAATATTGCAGATACATTTCATTTAAATTCAGTAGAAAAAGGATTAAAATTATTTTGAATTTTTAAGTAAATTTTACCAATATCATAAATTTATTTACCCTTAATGATACCCAGTAGAAGACCCAAACTCTGAAATCCATGCTGTCTGCTTTCTCAACAATGTCAATAAATAATGAAATCTGTTCTGCTACCTGCAAGTTCAGAAAACCACAGAATAATATTAAATACTTGAAAAATATAACATTAATGATATGGGCACCCATAAGGGGGGGCTCAAGGTAGGGAACTTGCTCCCCCCCTAGGAGAGGAGAGCAGGGGCAGGGACATACCCCAAAAAAAATTCTGGGAGGGTCCAAAAATTTCGGAGGGGGTCCAAACGATGAAAAAGGCAGAAATTTTCACAAAAAGACTTCACCATTATTGCTTTGTTAATAAAAACTGAAATTTCGAAGGTGTTACAGACCCCCACCCCCCTTCCTGGGTACGTCCTTGGCCAGAGGGTGACTGGTGGGGCTTCAGCCACCCTCGAAATAAGTAAACATAAGAAATGGAGAAAATTACATATTCGTGGGTAATTTTGAAAGTTCAGCTTGAAATTTTTAAGGTTTAGATACGTCCCTAAGCCAAACTCACTCCACCCCCCCCCCCACTTAAGTATGTTTTTTCAATCTGCAAAGATATGTTCTGATTAAATGAATTTAAAATGAAATATGCTAGATAAATTTTAAGTTTATGAACATTTCCTATGCAATATGTGAAATAACCTTTATTAAAAATGAAGTCTTAAAAAAATGCAACTCAAAGCATGGCTTTTTCCATAACATTACAGAAATAATTCAGCAATCAAAATTAATTGAATGTCAACAATATTATTTGAATTGTCTTAGACTGAACAAGTGTAAAGTAAGCTTTATTTAAGGGGAATAGATGAAGTGAATATTATCAAATACAATGAAGAACCGTTCTGATTATACCATCTTTAAAATAAAACAAACTACATTAAAATCGGCTCATCCATTTGGGATCTATTTTGCCACACACACATCCAACTTTTAGAAAAAAAAACCAGGCATTTAGTATCTTAGAATGAAAATTTAATAAACTAAATTCATATTCTGAAAAAATTTAAGGACCCCTTAAAATGGGGTGTCTGGGGCATGTGCCCTCCTTGCTCCTGTGATAATCATGGTCTTATCATCACAGGATTTTCAGTAGTATTTGACTTAATTATTAAAATATATTTTTCAGCAATTTGTACATAAATGCACCTAAAATTATTTATCAGATTTTAAATTTTGAAATAATGTACAGTAGATAAACAGTCTTAATTCACCATTACTGTGATATTAAGATGCTGACACATTAAAAATATTTGTTAGTACAATATGAGGGAAATTTATAATATACACACAATACTGTGTGGATACATTTTAAATATATTTAATTTAATTCATTAACATGGACAATATAATGGATAAATGTTGCTAATTTTTACCAATATTAGTTTCTATTTCCAATATAATAACAATGTGAAGGATTGAGTATATTAGCATTAGAAAAATAATAAAATGGTATAAAAATATTTTTAAAAATTACTTGTCAATATTAAGAATACATTATAAATATTTCGAATTTTTACTTAATATTGTGAACACATTGTAAAGATATTTGGGCTAACTACTAACTTGCTACTATTAAAAACTTTATCAGTAATGGAATTACTTCAGAAACATTTCCAGTATATAGCCAATATTGTGGATATATTTCATATGTTAATTAAATTCAATAGAAAAAAATTAGCATTATTTTGAATTGGTATCTAGGCTAAAAGGTAAGTTTTACCAGAGAATTTTATTTACCAATATTGATACACAACAGAAGACATAAAATCTACCATACCAAAATCTGCAAGGCTCTAAAATTAATACTGTATTACTAAATTTAATATTGTAACACTTACCTTATAATATTAAACTTATCCGTTACTATACTATTGAATTATCCTTAAACAGTATACAAACTTTTCAATTCCAAAAATCTCGCATTTAACACCAAAAACAATAACTTTTTTTCCGCGTTGAATCAGTTTACAAGTATCCCTTGTGTTTTTCGTGCTACTAATGAAAGCTCACACATTCTGAATCACCTGCTACTTTCAGCTGGTTTCCCTGATTTAAAAGTGGACTTTCCTGAGGCCATCTGGGGTGTTCGATCGTAAATTATCCACTTTACCATAAGAGAGAGAGGTTTGTGTATGTGTAAAAAGTGGAGAGGGAAATATTACACCACAACAACAGAGCGGTTATTTTGATCTAACAACGTATATATGTATATTCTAAGCGTGAATCTGTGCTAGAATGTGCAATAAGATAAAATGATGCACATAGACATATTGAAATTTATTCCCAAAATATTTTTTTCCCACGTTTATAATTTATTTCAATATAAATTGCATACAATATATAATTGATCATTATTTTCTGCTTTTGATTTAAAATTTTGTTTATACTATTTGCAACAGGCGCGTATCCTTCCTAAAAATCTGACCCTTTACTTAGTTTAAAATTTGATACTGAGGCTACAGTTGAAACAGCTTGCTTACAATTTGATACACAGGTTAGAGCCCTCTCCACCCCCGAAATAAAATCCTGACTGCACCACCGATTTACAAACACGCATCAAAACATGCTCAAATATTATATACAGAAACAAAAAACGAATGCAAGATTTCAGCTATATAAGCATAAATAACATACTACGATCAAGTATAGAGACGGATTTAAAGATCAATTTCTCGGAAGGGTATAAAATTAAAAGAAGCAGGCTTGTTTAAGTCTTAAAAACAAAATGTATAGTAAAGCAAAATGTTAACCCTAACCAAAGCAATGTCTGTCGGAAGAGCTGGAGTCCTAATGGATCCGACACTGAATCAATGTATCTTATATGTTGTGAATTATCAAATTTTAAATAACATTTACAATAACTGAAAAGTTATAAGGTTTTACTTACTTGTGTTAGCTAAAAGTATTCCATTACTTGTATGCAGTTGGTACTTCGCAACTGCAGTCCAATTCCAATATGGCGTCGTTTGGGTATGGAAGCAACGCACTCACTCCTGCTGAAGTGAGAGCATAATGGGAAAGGTGGTGACTCTCTCGCTAGAGTGAGCAGACAGCGCCTTCACCCTTACTCTAAGAGTGACATTGTCTCACTCTTGCAGTTAGGGTGACAGAATCCTATCGATGAAGAGTCATAATGCAGTTTTCTCACTCTTATCTCACTCTATCTGGGATCATTTGCCGGTGACTTTTTGTAAGAGTGACAATGTCACTCTAAATTTTTAAGAGAGTAAATTCAATTTGAATCTTTAGTCAGAAAGTGTTAAGAGAACTTATGTTTTATTTTCTTTATCCTGTAACAGCACCATTTCGAAAACTCCCACCATAAACAACGTTTCTTCCACAAAGCCAGAGCAGGAATTACACAATTCGAAAACGTGTCGGAAGCATTTAACTTAGAGTAACGTAACTCGCAATTACATAATTCATTTAACTTCATTCCTTTCGCAAGTACGTAATTCAACGTGAGAATGTTTCCAACCCTTTTTTTCAAGTAGCTGGGAATGCTTATCCATTACTCTAGTACGCTTGCAGTAAATTGAATATTATGAACTCCCCTGTGCACCTATTAACTGTCCCGTCTGAAATTTTGTCTAGACCCGCTCGAACCGGTAACTCATCATGCAACTGGTCCGGTTAAGAAGAGGGTCGAGGCAGCTTAAGCTCCCTGAATAGTTTTAATGAATCCACATAACTATCTAGTCTGTGGAGGCCTTTTTAAAAAACAATGAGGGGTTTTAGACACACAGGATCGTCCTTTGTAGTTAGGAAATGGAGTTTAGAAGTTGTGCAGACAATTTTTAAATGTCTGTCTAGACGTCTGGCAAATAGGTTGCAGTGGTATTTTATTGACGAAACCGTTTGTGGAGTGAGAATTAGTTTTGCTCGCTTTTATTTATTTATTTATTTATTTATTTATTTATTATTATTAGTATTTGCTTTTAAATGTACCTGTTCCGAAGAATCTTTCATGTTCCCTTTTTTCAATGAAATTTACGTCATCAGAGATGAATTATTATACCACTCTATGAAATTCTTACGAATATATTTTATATCTGAGTGTACAAGAACTTTGTATTAAAGCTTGAAAATCAAAAATAAATCACCGAAATTGAGTTCAGCGTAACGAAATCTCTCATACTTCGCGAGAAATCGCCAAACCTTAATGTTATCCGATGGGTATTTTAAAGATTCATAACCCACGCGCTAATTAACCTGTTTACATGCAACAGAATGCAAAATTTGATTATTTAAAGCGTTGAAAACTAATTTTATACTAATCTAAACCTTAAAACAGTAAACTTTTCTCCAAAATTAGTGACACTATTAAAGGTAGAAGCGTAGCCAGGGGGGGGGGATATCGGGATATATCCCCCCCGAAGTTTTTGGATTAGTGATGAAATTCCGTCTATTTATACACATATAAGTTCATATCCTCCCCCCGAAAAATTTCCCAGGTGCATATCCACCCCCCCCCCCGAAAAATTTTCGTGGCTACGCGCCTGATTAAAGGTGTCCTTGAATTCACAAGCAAAACTTTAAGATCAAGTAAAATATAAATTTTTTGTGCATCTATGTGGTGTTCGAAATGGAATGCCACGTGGTTTCAACTCGATGGGACTCCCGTCCATGTACGCTTCTCCACAATAATGTAGTGCGTAATTACCTCAATGCCACTTTTGGCTTTCAATAGACTGGACGCGGTGTACCAGTCGCTTGGCCAGCGCGTTCATCATATTTATTAAGTATAAAAATGGGGACACCCATTATGGGGACACCTCGAAATGAGGACACCTCGAAAATTCGTCTATTCGATTCCAATTGATTCTGATGATAGCCTTATTATAAAACTATTTTGCGAAATTTTTCCTATTCGAAAGATTTCGCTTTGGTGGGAGTAGCAACCAGCAACTCTTATATCCTTTCCTAATGCACAGGAAATCATTTTATTTCTGAAAAAAGGGTTAAACGGGGTTATCTCGAAAAGCTATTTCAAACGAATTGGAATCACAACTTTCCCTTCACAGCCTAACGTGTCATCAAAATGGCGTAAATACACTTACGATAACCAAGTTTGTGTCACTCAAATAATTAAATTTTTTTACTCAGTTTACTGCTTAGCAGTACTTTTCTGCAGAGTGATTTGATATTGCTAACGGAAACATGGACTATCCCTTCAGATGATTTTCAAATACCAGAATTCAGTTTGGTCGAACGGATAGGCAGTGGTTTCCAAAACAGAAAACCATCTGGAGTTATTAAGGAGTTATCCATCTGGAGGTATAGATTTTTATAAAGGAAAACTTAATGAAACGCTTTACCCGTGCCTACACGAGCCAGATCAATGGTGTTCAAATGGTCATTGCGTACATTCAAGATAAAGTGAGATTTGCAGTTACATACGCTAGTCCTCGAATTTCTTCTGAAGATAAATTAGAAGCTGTATTCGAAACGTTGCTGAAGGAGGATGATTTAAGACTTTTTCAGTAGGAGATTTTAACGTAGAATTAAGTTCCGATCAATGATCCGATTTCATAACTGCAATGGATACTTTAGATTTTCCAATATTCACTAATCCAAAACATTTCACCACTAGGGGACAAACAACAATGGATGCAATTTTCAGCCACAAAATTATGCGAACAGGAGTCTATATGAGCACTTACAGTTATCATTTTCCTCTATATGGCAGAATGGATTGAATAGATTTTTTTTAAAAACTGAAATTCTCCCAGCCGAGTGCGTAAATAAAATCTGGAAGAATTTCAGATTTTTTTTTTTTTTTTTTTTTTTTTTTTTTTGGGGTGGTTCTGTTCCGGTTTTCGTTCCGACCACAATAAAGGTTTTTTTCCGGTTTTCGGTTCAGTTCCGGTTCGAAGTCCTGTTTTTATTTCATAAGATGTTTGAAATCGAGGAGTTCCTCTTTTCTGGAATCAGTAATGATTGTACAACATACAAATTACAGATCCTGAGTGACTTGTTTGATTTTATTAGAGTGATTAAGTTTGTGCTTTTAAAATGTTTTTAGTAATTGTATTTTATTAGAACTGGTTTTTAAAAATGTATTGAAAAACTGTACTCGATTTGAGCTATTTAATTTTAAACTGTATTTGATTTTGAAGCTGCTTTATCCAGAAGTAAAGTTCAGTGCACTTAAAAGCAGCATGTTCATGAGTCTGTTAAAAGCTTCAGAAACATACATCAACGGCGTTAGCATTTGCATGCGTTTTTAATATTAAAGGACACACATATATAGTGATCTTCACAGTCGTGTTCATTTACATCATCTTTGGTCCTGCAATCGGTTGGTTGTTGGTAACGTTGATTACATTATCCAGTAGAGGTGGTAGAAGATGCAGAAGCTTTTACATAGCTTTTACCCACAGATTTTGTGTGGGTTTGCAAACAAAAGTAAGTTTGGGAATCAATCATGATTTGTGTGCTTTTTGAAATATCTGATTAATTGTTTTTTGAAATGTCGCTAACCGGG
This sequence comes from Cheiracanthium punctorium, assembly GCA_038373885.1. NCBI lineage: Eukaryota > Metazoa > Arthropoda > Arachnida > Araneae > Cheiracanthiidae > Cheiracanthium > Cheiracanthium punctorium. The sequence goes on along the minus strand of JAWZYV010016735.1, from coordinate 144,070 downwards.
AAAGCCCAGCGGTACCGTATGGTATCAGCAATCATTACCGAAGGAATATTTTCCCCTTAGATAGTGTAATAGCCAAGCAGTATCATTTGGTAGCAGCAGTTTCTAATTTAACATAATTTTTTAAAGAGTATTCTCATACCGTATAAGCCAGGCAAAAAAAAAAAAAAAAAAAAAAAAAAAAAAAAAAAATCGGGCTTAGCCGTGTTTTTTAAGAGTAACCCATGAATGTAATTTTGTAAGAGCCATGTAAATGAATCATCTCTACAAATTTTATGTACATGTTTTTCCGATAGTGAACATGGCATGTCACAAATCACAGTAATATAAACTAACTTTTGACCAATGGAGACACAGATAGACACATAAACAAATCGAAATTCAGAACACTTTTTAAGTTTGTTAAGCAGTGTTAAACATACAAAATATGCTCATAAATTTTATTTTCGCGTGAGTCAGTCAATAAACACTAGTTTCATTTATTATTAGTACTAGAGTGCTTATTTCGATTATTTCGTCCCGGCATTTTCTGTCGATATAATTTGTGGACAGATGTCGATAGATTTTCGTTGCATTTTTCAGTATGGTTACTAGATAACGGACTTTGGAGAGAGAGAAAATAAAATGTTAAAAGTCTCCAAGGTTTGCAATATTTTCAATGATTTATTGCCAAGTTTGGTGCCAAAAAAAAATCCCCCAAACTGAACCTAGCTTTACGATATCTTGCATATTTGCCAAGAAACTAACAAATCCTACAGTTTATTACAAAGAAATATAATTAAAATATGCCGAGTGAAGATTGTAAAACATTTTTAGCAAGCGATTTTAACATAGATTTCAATTCCAAAGACGAGACGTGTTTTATGGAACAAGGAAGGCAAATACGGTACACTCGTGGATTATGACACACTTTCCAAATAGCATTTATGGAGGTGAAGTATAGTTAGAAAATGCTTGTCGAAGGTTGTAAAACAGTTCTAGTAGGCGAATTTAAGGGGGGGGGGGTGGACATTAAAAAGTTTTTTCTTAATTTAATAAGATAGGATTATGAAATTTTGTATTTTAATATATTAAACTAAAACCATTATAAACAGCTGACAAAAAATTTAAATTTTTTTTTTAAATATTAGTAATTAATTAAAAATTAATTAATTTTTTAGTTTCGAAAAATGCTCCATGCGTTTTAATTTTAACTTTTTTTTAGTAATTTTGTTTTATAATAGCATAAAAATATATTTAAAAAAAGTCTGTGTATCGGTTTTTGATTCGACCGAGTAGTTAATTTTTTAGAAATGTTTTCATGGATATATACCAAACTTTCCCGAAATTTTTCAGTTTTCGTAAATAAAAGTGAAATTTCATAATCGAAATTTTGACCATATTTAAAAAGTATACACACAGGGGCCTAGCCAAGGAGGGGGAGGGTTGGGGGGGTCATAATCCCCCCCCATATGAGAAATTTTTTGCCATACAAAATATATATTCTTTACTATATTATCACACATATGTATACATATAAATGAGTTGCAGTAGTCATAACCCCCCCCCCATGAAAAATGTCTTGCTACGCCCCTGGATACACAGATTTATTGTAATATGTGAGAAGAATGTTTGTAGTAAATTTTGTACAATTCCGACCAAAATTAAGACGCATGGAGCATTTTGAAGGTAAGAAAATCACAAAAAAACTTGATTTCGAGAAAATACAGTTTAAAGTGTCATTTTCCATTTAACTTTAATACCGTCTCTTCTGAATAATTTTATTTATGATTTTACCTTAACAAAACATATTTTTAAAATAATTTCATTCGAATATTAGCTTATTTTGTAAAACGTTCAATAAAATTTGTGACGTTTTTATTTACGCGTTTGTTTGCATTTTTGTGGACATTTAACTGTCCCTTTTAATTTTTTCCAAAATTGCCGTAGACATATGCGGTTTTTCTCCAATGTTCAGCTTTAACTGTAGAATATTAGTATGTAAAAAAGAAAAAAAAAACACATTTTTTTTGGCCAATTTTGATGATTTGGGTGTCCACCATCCCCTTAACGTAAGAACACTTCCGAAGAAATGTTTTATGGAAGAAGGGAAAAGAAATACGACACACTCATGAATGATGATACACTTTGCAATTTAGAATAAGGAAGAAAAATAGTGACGACGCATGGATTATGATACGTTTTATAATCCACAGCACTTTAGTGTGCATTGAAAACATGAAAGTGTTTCAGTTTTTTTTAATTTATTTATTTTATAAGTTTGTCCTTTTTAATTTTAATTTATGGTTTGCTGAAAGTTAATTAATTTTCGAATAAAACGCCCGTTGATAATTTTAAAACGCATTTTAATTTGAGGAGAAAGAGCTTGTTGTTTATGAAAGGGTGTTTGGAAATTTAACTAGCAGAAGCATTTTTTTTTTTAAAGTATGTAACTGGAACAAAAAGTTAACGGTTGCAACCCTGTGAGAGAGAGAAAAGTGTGTCGTGTGATCTTATACCCCTTTCGAAGTATTTTTGTATTATTTTTACACATTGTACATATTTAACGTGAAATGTCACACGTAGGAACGTTCTACGTGGTATAGTAAATGTTTATGACACAGGCTTCCCTCTGACAATAATTCTGAATGGGTGGATTATCATCTAACAGGTGCAAAACTTTCGCATACTTAATGTCATTAAAGAAGTTTGGAAATTCCACCCTTCATCAATCATAAAATATGCAGTTGTCTCTCCCCACCCCACTCCCCCTACAGTGATCCCTTTAAAAATCACGTTTATATGTCACTTTTCTCGTTTCTGTGACACGTACTTTTCCTGGAACTTTAGGAGTAATTTTTGAAAAGGTACTCTAATTGGAAGTATTTTAAAGAACTTAAAAAAAGATGATTCTCATATCGACTCAAATTTTCTTTTCTTAATTCTTTCACTGAGTTGTTCGAAAAATAAGAAATTGATCACAAACTGTATTATTCGTGAATTTTTTACTTCTTTCTTCGAAGTAAAGAAAGTATTGTAATCCTGAAAATTCCGGGGTTATTTCGGGGTAAAATTATGCAGTTTGATCAGTTTAAAAGAGTACCCGATGGGTTTTTTTACTACTCATAAATCTGACGGCTGTCGTGGCAACGATTCGAAACTGAAATATAATTCTTTCAGTTTAGAACCTTATAAATTCTTTGAACCTTGTTTAACCCTTTGAGTCGCAACCCTTTCCCAATGCTGAAAAAAGGGCAGCCGCTGCCATCGCTCGATTTAACTACAAGCAAGATGGCGGACGATCGAAACGTTCATCGCGTGCCACAGATCTAGAGACCCTTTTTTTGACGACAGCTGGCTGTGCCGGCACAGCCAGCTGTCGTCAAAAAAAGTCGATCGTCCAAAAGTCGATCGTCCGCCATCTTGCTGGTAGTTAAGTCGAGCGATGGCAGCGGCTGCCCTTTTTTCAGCATTGGGCAATCTATCCCGCTGTTCTCGCATTCTTCCATTTTTCAGCAGATGTCACTGCTGTTAAAAATGATCGTGACCATTTTTTACGGGAAAGGACGTGTTAATAAGTAAAGGATTCTCATGGAGCTCTGTTACCCGCAACTATTTTTATAGAAATCAAGTCTATTCTTCGTGACTGGCAACAGTCAAAACGTTAAAGTTTGGTGTTTCCAGAGCGGGATTACTGCGCGTTAAAGGGTTAAGTGTGGGAAACAATTTTCAACACTGTTGTACTGCTATAACACAGAAATGGAGACGCGGAATGTTACTTAATCCAGCGATAATTGTATTTTTAGAAAACATAATTTAATTCAAATTTTTTGCATTATCATTCCGTACAGCAAATTTTGAAAACGTTTCAGTAACAGATAGGGTTTTCCCAAGGAGTTTCAACTAATGGAGAAGCCCATGTTCTCCGTTTTTGAAGCCAAAAACCACGCCCCCTCACAACCCCCCCACCCCACCTAAAGCATTGGATATCGTCATTGGAAAACGTGTAAATTTATATATTTGAAATTATTCAATAAAAAACAAGTTAAACAAATGGTTAAACAAATTGGTTAGTAACTCTTAAATTATTTTTATTAACAATTTCCAGAACTCGTTATTCAATGCATCTCTATGCGTTCTTCAATCTTTTGGGGAGATAAGGGGTCGTGGCACAGGGCTTCACTTTCCTAGCACTGCGTAGCGCAACGTCGGCAACTCCATTAGTTAAACCTTCTTGGGTTTTCCAGAGAATTCCTGCTAACAACGATGAGTTAAAACAAATCATAAGTGAAGAAATTTCGTCCATAACACCGACCATGTTGCGAAGCGGGTGTCAAAAAAAATTGGTTCGACGTGTTCATGTTTGCATGTCAAAATGGTGGAGGACATTTTCTACATTTTCTGAAAGTAATAATAGTGTAAAAAATTTGAATTAAATTATCTTATTCAAAAATAAATCTGTCACAGGATTCAGTAGCACTGTGCGTCTCCATGTCTCTTTTAACTCACAAATAAAGTTGGAACAGTCCTAAATGGTTGGAAATTGTCTTTCACACTTAAGCAAAGCTATTGTGGTTTCTAGTGCCCTCTGGCAACCCCGGAGCTGTTCCAGATCCCCCATATTGGACGCCGATGGGTGGTACGGGACGGCTACCACTTGAATGAGCCCCAATGAGAGGAAGTCCGACTTCCCTCGGGGTCCCCTAATTTTGAACCGATTCCAGAGGTGGGACTAACCACCTGAAATCGGCACCTTCAGTGGTACCGTTTGACCATGGAGGACATTGGAGCCACGGCGGATTTTCCGTGCACCAGCATCCATTAGCATACAAGGAAACATAGCAGTCCAGCCGAGAGAGGCGTTCACCCTCCCAAGTACTGGCCAGGCCGGATGCTGCTTCACTTTTCGTGTCCTTACGGAAACGGAGTTTAGTGACTAGACCATTGCGAGACCTTAAATAAGCTTCAAAAATTATACTTTGTTAGAATAGTTGCCACATCCGTCAGATTTTATAGTAATAAAAAAAACCAACGGGTACTCTTAAATTGATCAACCTGTATTACTTAATTTTCAATTCTTAGTTCCAGTCCATATATTTCAAGTCACATTTAACAGAGTATTTTTATATTTAGTTGACCAATGCTTTTATCTAAGCATTGATATTAATGACTATGTCATTTTATCTCTCACCCCCTTTATTGAAACTTGTCCGAAAAATGTGTCCCAAAAACGCGACATAATTTTACATACATTTAAATACTATTAGTTCACAACAGCTTTAATCTATTGTTACAATATTTCGTAAGCTGTAGAATATGCATCACATGTATTTTTTACATATATTTAAATACTATTAGTTCACAACAGCTTTAATCTATTGTTACAATATTTCGTAAGCTGTAGAATATGCATCATATGTATTTTTCTATAAATAGGTTACAATCATAGAAATTTCAACATAGAGTTACCAGGCGAAATACACGAAAGATAAGAGATAAAATGACAGTCAATTAATATCGTTTTAATATGGCAATAATGAAATTAAAAAATTAAGGGGGTTCAGAGGGGTCTCCCCCTGACGAGGCTCGAACAGCGGAGTTATTTACATATATTTAAATACTATTAGATCACAACAGCTTTAATCTATTGTTACAATATTTCGTAAGCTGTAGAATATACATCCCACGTATTTTTCTGTAAATAGGCTACAATCATAAAAATTTCAATATATTGTTACCAGGCGAAATACACGAAAGATAAGAGATAAAATGACAGTCAATTAATATCGTTTTAATATGGCAATAATGAAACTAAAAAATTAAGGGGGTTCAGGAGGGGGGGTGTCTCCCCTGACTAGGCTCAAACAGCCGAATTTTTATACATATATATATATATATATATATATATATATATTGAGTAGCAGACTCGGGTTTTGAAAAAAATTCAGAGCTTGTATATTTGTTCAAAATAACAGGGAAAGGTGTGATTTTATAAATTTATAGAAATCAAAAATGATATAGAATATATATAGAATTTAATGAAATACGTTTAATAGGAAAACGCTTAACATGAAAAATCGGTTAACACGAAATAGCATAGTGGTCCGGATAGTACACTGTGGAGTTTAATACTTTTTTTTTTTTAAACACTTGGGTGCTATTTTGGTCAGTCCCAGATTTTTGTCTATGCGACTTTGTCGACATGATTTGTTAACAGGTTTTATAGACATGATTTATATACAGGTTTTGTAGGCATGAACTGTCACGGTGACGATCTTTTAAAATGTGTTTGCCAGATAACGCTGAGGTTGGGGAAGGGAAGAATGAAATATTGAAAGTCGCACAAAGTTTGCAATTTTTGATAATTGATCGACAAGTTTACTGCCAAAAAATAACTCCAAAACAGAGCTTGAAGACAAGGACATACCCAGGGGGCCCGGACCCCCTCCGAAATTTCAGTTTTTGTAAACAAAATAATAATGATGAAGTTTTGTTGTATAAAATTCTGTCTTTTTCACTGTTTGGACCCCCTCCGAAATTTTTGGACCCACCCCGAAATTTTTTTTCTGGGTACGTCCCTGCTTGAAGGTACCTTCCAAATTTGTCTACAAACTAGGAAAGTATAGTCAAAATATACCTGATGAAGCGAAGATTGTAAAATAGTGTTAGTAGGCAATTTTAATATAGATTTCGATTACAAATATGTGTTCTATGGAACAAAGAAGACAAACACGGCACACTCATGGATTATGATGACCATTCCAAACAATATTTAAAATGAAGTATGCTTGAGAGAGATTGCAAAACAGTTTCAGTAGGCGATTTTAAGATAGATTTCGATTCCAAAGATGGGTTGTATGGAACAAGAAAGCGTTGATTTCTGTTTTAACGCTCTTACTCACGCCAACCTAAAAAATCGCCGCACTGGCGAAGTTTGCAGTCATGGGTCTCTAGGAGTTATGCACAAGTATCATCGCTCCCAAAAGAACTAGATGAAAACTAACCTGAACATATTAACGATCAATACACCAGATAAGGAATTTGAGGCGCTTAATTTTTAAAACTACATTAATTGCCAACAGAAAATAAAAAATCTGGAGTGACTCTACTCGACTTTCCGAACACTTACGATTAAGATCATTACCAAGCATTTAAATAAATTTTAATCAATGAATTATTCAAACATATAAACCAAACTGAAGCTCAATCGAATGCGCCGTTTAAACGTTATCGCACTTTCAATAATTTTTCCCCATATGGCCATAATGTAAAAGAAATCTTTGTCGTAGCCCTGTAAACAAATGTAAGTCCTATACACATGAAAATCAATACCGGTCTTACGTTGGTGGTTTATAACATGCATACCCAATTTGAGCTCAATCGAATGTACCGTTTAAACGCTATCGCACTTTCAAGAATTTCCTCCCACAGGCCATAATGTAAAAGAAATCTTTCTCGTAGCCCTGTAGAAAAGCTATAAGTCCTATTCACACCAAAATCAATACCGGTCTTGCGACAGTGGTTTATAACATGTACACCGAATTTGAGCTCAATCGAATGTCCCGTTTAGGAGCTATCGTGTTCACTCACATACACACACACACACACACACACATCTCGTAAAAATAGCATAAATGAATTCAGAAGAACTCAAAACGTGTAAATACAACAAAATGTCGAAGTCGAATTTTTTCATGATTACAATACTTTCCTTACATGGTACATGTTCGGAAAGTAATAAATAAGTAATGGAATGCTGTGCATGTTGTTCCAAATCGCCATTTTATATCTAAATTAAGGTTTCCAATTAAATTCAAAACATCGCCGTGGTAACTGCATATGTTTAATTATTGCCACCTTGGCTGGAGTCAGTGCTTTAAACTAGAAATCAACCAGAGAAAGTCAAACACGGCACACTCATGGATTATGATGCACATTCTAAATAGTATTTAAAACGATGAAATACAGTTGGAATATGCTTGGCAGAAATTGTAGAACAGTTTTAGCAGGCGATTTTAAGATGCATTAAAATTCCAAAGATGTGTTTTGTGGAACAAGGGAGAAAAATATGGCACACTTGTGAATAATGATACACTTAATGGAATAGGGAAGAAAATAGGGAAGACGCATGGATTATGATACGCTTTTAATATATAGCACTTTAGTGCGTATTTAAAATCTGAAAGTGTTTCAGATTTTCTTACTGTTTTTTTCTGTTAACATGAAACAAAAATTGCTTTCTACCTTCAGGGGTATGTTTGCTACAGATTATTATAGAATTTATTTCTGGAATTGTTTAATTTCCCGGAACCGTTACCCTCCTCCTCCTAGACTGTGTCCTACAATATCATTAAATGGATATATTGTTACGAATTTTCTGGGCAACCCACTGTTCTGGGCTTAAAATAGTTTAAAATTCGTATTCTACGCGTCAAATAGTTAAAATTTGCTTTTTGTTGCATCAAAATCGGTCAACTGGAACAGGAGATACGGAGGTTTCGGTTTCCCTATTCATTAGTGTGAGGTTTCTAGAAATCTCGAGAATCATTGGTCGTAGGCCTTCGATAACTTCACTTTTAATAACTTATTTTTGGCGCCAAAATTGGCGATATTTCGGCAAAAATTTCCAAGCTTAACGACATTTTGGTCATTTGGCGCGATTTTCCCAACGGGGCTTGTAAAGATACTTTTCTTGTATTACCATGCATAATAGCCTAATATTTCTCTTCTATGACGTAATCAAAATTCCAGCTTTATGTGGAATCTTCGAGAAACGCATTCTTCTGGAAGCTTCCGTGTCACCTATAAATAAAAGAATTCTGAGACCCCAGTTCAGTGTGAGTTGAGCTCCCGTAGTGAGGATCGAGCTACCGATGTGTACGGCGCTTTGCTCTGGGATAGAAGCGGTGTTTTCGCGCTTGTTTACGAAGCTGATTTTTAAGTGCTGTGTGTAAATTCTTCATTGGTGTGTCTTAAGGGATTGTGCACGATATCCCTTGCATATTTCTACTGAATTTTTCCTATGGAAATGTTTTATTTTGTGTGAGAATTACAGCATTTTTGAAGCTTCGGTACTGAGTGGACTGTTATAAACGAACTACTGGGCGTTAGTGCCCGTGAATTTTCTACAGTTGATTGTTCGACGAGTTCTAGAAGCAATAAAGTTGTGTTCCATCCTGACAAGTGCACTCTTTTCCAGAACTTTCTACACCAACTGGACTTAAGAACGGCGAACCCAGGAAACAAGCAGCGTATTCTGCAACAATATGTTGATTGGAAACTCTGCTCTATTTTTGCCAAATGGTTTTTCTAGCACCCGTTGTAATTGCCTCCACAACGAGCTTAATCTGTAGAGGTTTTAGAATAATTAGCAATTCAAGTAAATAGTATTTTTAAAAGCTCCTGTGTGTTTTTGGTAAAGTGTACACTGACATTTAATTAAATTTGAACACCAGAAAGTCAAGAGCATATAGTTATACAATTTTATGGATCGTGACATCCTGAGTCTCTAGTTATCTTAAAAATGAATCCAAAAATAAAATAAATTTAAAATTTTAATACCCGAAAAAATCAGTGTATTTTAAATACTCTTTTTACTTTCCGAACATGTACCATGTAAGGAAAGTATTGTAATCATGAAAAAATTCGACTTCGAGATTTTAGTGTTTTTACACGTTTTGAGGTCTTCTGAATCCATTTATGCTATTTTTACGAGATGTGTGTGTGTGTGTGTGTGAAAGAGAGAGAGAGAGAACACGATAGCTCCTGAACGGAGCATTCGATTGAGCTCAAATTGGGTATATATGTCATAAACCACCGTCGCAAGACCGGTATTGATTTTGGTGTGTATAGGACTTATAGTTTTTATACAGGGCTACGACAAAGATTTCTTTTACATTATGACCCACCGGGGGAAATTCTTGAAAGTGCGCTAGCATTTAAACGGTATATTCAATTAAGTTCTTATTGGGTATATATTTTATAAACCGCTATCTTAAGGCTGATATTAATTTTGATGTGTATAGGACAAATTTTTTCTACAGGGCTACGACAAAGATTTCTTTTACATTATGGCCTATGGGAGAAAATTCTTGAAAGTACGCTAGCGTTTAAACGATACATTCGATTGAGCTCAATTTGGGTTTATATGTTATAAATCACCATCCTAAGACACTGGTATTGATTTTGGTGTGTATAGGACTTATAGTTTTCCTACAGGGCTATCGTAGTTCATCGATAGCCCTGTAGTCCCCACCCCCCATAGACCATAATGTAAAGATTTCTCTTACATTATGGTTTATGGGGTGTAAATTCTTGAAAGTGCGCTAGCGTTTAAACGGTATATTCAATTGAGCTCAAATTGGGTATATATGTTATAAACCTCTATCTTAAGACCGATATTAATTTTGATGCGTATAGGACTTAAAGTTTTTCTACAGGGCTACGACAAAGATTTCTTTTACATTATGGCATATGGGGAGAAATTCTTGAAAGTGTTTAAACGGTGCATTCGATTGAGTTTCAATTTGGTAAATATGTTTGAATTATTCATCGATTAAAATTTATTTAAATGCTTGGTAATGATCTTAATCGTAAGTGTTCGAAAAGTCGAGTGGAGTCACTCCAGATTTTTTTTTTTTTATATTGAAATGGAGGCAAATGTTTTTTCCCCACCAAATTCACCTTTTCCCTCTTAAAATCACTACAAGGATGCAAGTAGCGACATCTTTATTTTTAAATTGGAACTATCCTTGTATAGTTTTTGACGCAATAGAGGAAAATTACAACTATATCATTAGCAAAGGCAGAACGTACTTTTTTGTTCATTATTATGTGTATATAATACGTATCAAAAAAAGACCTCAAACTGATCTTTTTTTAGTAAAGTTCTAGTGTATTCAAGTGCAAGAAGCGTTTATAAGAGAAATCGCGTAGAAATACACAGCTCATACACTCAGACGCCATTAAATATATTTTTTTTGAAATGTCACCCAAATGTCGGATACAGGAACTTTTTAAAGTTTAAAAAAAAATGCTCTCAGAACTGTGGCTTCTTTAACCGTCACTTCATAGGCGACAAGAGCTTCCTCTTGTCAAATACCATCGCAACCATTCTGCCAGACGTCTAGACAGACATTTAAGAATTGTCTGCGGAACTTCCAAGTTCCACTCCCTAACTGCAAAGGTGACGGCCCCGTGCGTGTGAAATCTCCCCAATTGTTTCGGGAAATGCCCGACAGACCGATATCTACATGGATTAATTAAAACGGAGAAGGGAGCTAGCTGCCTCCACCCTTTCTATATACCGGGCTAGGCGAACAATGAGTTACCGGTTCGCGCGGGTCTAGACAAAATTTCAGACGACGGTTAATAGCTAGCTACACGGGGAAGTTTATAATATTAAATTTACTACAAGCGTACTAGAGTTAATGGGTAAACACACTTCAGTAACTGGAAAGTGTTAAAAACATCCTCCCGTTTAAATACGTACCAGCGAGAGGAATGAAGTGTAATGAATAATGTAATTGCGGGTTACGGTACGCTAAGTTAAATGCCTGCGACACGTTTTGGAAACGGATGTGTTCATTTCTTCGGAGCAAACATTGTATTTACTGGGAGTTTTTGACATTTTGATTGCGTATTAAAGTATTAATTGCGTATTAAATTATTTTTGATTGCGTATTGACATTTTGATTGCGTATTAAAGTGTTTAGAAATAAAATAAGCGAACAATTTAAAAAAGAGTTTATATGATTTGGATTTGCCTGTCTGTTCAGCAGCCCCTTAATGCTCATAAAGTACATTGATTTGTGCAGAATTTATGTATGTTACTTCTACGCACTTTATTGGGAAGCCTGTATGTAGTACGACTAGTTCTTATACAGGAACGCGCAAAAGAGTTCCAATACATTAGGATGTATGGATAGAAATATTTAAAGTGAACTTTAATCTATTAAATTGTTCAGAAGACTTGAGAAGTTTGTGAAACGAATTTTGAATTTAATTGCCTCTGTGCCAAATACACAGGGTGTACGGAGTCTTTACCTAACCTTTCTTATTTTCGCAACTGTGTCATTTGCAAGTAATGTTTGGTATGCCATAGACCTGTAATATGAGTTAAATATTCATGTTATTTCACTTTCATATACAAAGAAATTATTTTTTGTAAAAAGTACAAATATTTTTATATTGTCTCAGAGTCCTTTTAATTAAATTAAAAAAAAAGTTTACCTTCACAGTAATATGTAAAACTACGTTTCGTTTCATTTTGGCAAAAATTAATTAGGATATTTTATTTCAATTTTTTTCCTCAGATTTGCTATACCTAGGCAATTGAAGGCATCTTTTGTCCGACTGGTAACACCTTTAGCTACCACGCGAAATTCACGAGATCAAAAACAGCTTCCCTTCATTCCTTCTCGACTTTAGCGACAGATGGCGGCAGCACCGACCCCACCCATCTCCGGCTCTTTCAAAGTCTACGGCAAGGGACAGCAGTCTATCAAAGTCCACAACACGTGGCAGTAACCTCTCAAAGTCCACAGCACGTGGCAAATTTCATAACGCTGGGAACATCGTTCACCAGCCTCCGACTGACTCTCCAGAGGAGGGGGGGGGGGGGGGAAGTAGTGCGGCTGCACGAGATCGCCTCCGCGCACGCTACACTTCGGAAATTGAAGGCCGGGCAAATAGGTATTGGTTGGATAACACCATGAAGCTCGGAAGGAGAAACATCGGCTTGTTATCCAACTTGGACCAACTACACAATATGAGAATTGCCGACGAAACTGTGGCTACCATTGATGGCGCCATCTATTGACGGCAGAGTAAAACAACATCGCGCGCTCGCTTTCCGATTTAAAGCTTCTCTAATTTCGATTTATTCATTTATGCTGAAATTTCATGAAGTATACACTAACATTTGAATAAATAAATACGATAATTAATATGCATATAGAATAATTTTGTTTCTATATTACTTAGTTACAACGATGTAACATTAGTTTGATAATTTAATAAATTAATTAATAATTTAAATAAATTCTCTTTAAAACTGCATACGAACGATATAATAGATCAGTTTTTGACAAATGGTAGCAATTAGGTAGCAATTGGTACCTAACTTTTGGTAGCAATTAGCTAAAAATTAAAAAATATTTCCTGCCTTCTTTCAGGCTATAAATTCCTCTTATATACCCACTCTTCCACATTATATTTTATTTATTTATTTATTTGTCTTTAGTCTTATAGTTGGTTAGTTAAACCAAAAAACAAATATGGAAAGAGAAAAACATTTAACGCCGTTTTTCAGCACCACCAGAGCCTGATTATAACCAACAAGGGCCCCAGGAATTGATGAATTTGGGGGGGGGGGAGGGCATCTATGAAATTTGTTTTATTTTGATATAAAGAAGGATGTTTCAGAACAAGATTTGAAATTGGGGGCCCCTGGGCAAAGTCCCGATTTGCCCGTGCGATAATAAAGACCTGAGTACCACAAAAAATTACATAAAAATCAATGTCTTTTCAGTATCAGTATCATTTTTCAGTACTACAAACATTTCATAAAAAAGCATAAAGGAAAAAATTATTAATTCAATAAATACACGTATATTCAGTAATTGACACTTTTTGCATCAGTTTTGCAAGCTTTCACATATCAGAAAAAATCTATTATTTCATTAATTTTGAAAAATTTTGTATTTAAAAAAAAAAACAGACTTTGAATTGAAAATATTTGTTTTTGTATAAGTTTTGCAGACTTGTGCCAAAAATATCTATTCTGTATTGGTTTTGAAAATTTTTGTGTTTAAAAAGAAAATTCTATATATTTATCAATTTCGCTGCCATTTGTGTATTTCTTATATAATATAAAATCCCCTCCCCCCATCCTAATTAAATTAATAAACAGAAAAATATTATTCATAAAACTGTTATTATTATTTTTTAAATGGACAATTTCAAAGTGTTATACTGCTGTTTCAATTCGATTATAGGGCCGTATTTTAAAGTGTTCACATTAGCATTATACTACTACTAACATGTACAAAAGGTTTTCTATTTACATAGTGTTACTTTTTATGTTCTACATTTATAAGGGGCCATATATAAAGAAATATTATGGTGATGCTGTTTGGAGCTTTAAATAACGTTGGATTTTTCTTCCCGAGCGATACATTTCTTTTCCTGGCTTCTGGATATCCACTGTTACATCCAGGTGCAAAGCAGTAACTCGCTCGACCCATATTCTATCAAAATAATTTATTTTATAAAAAAAAAATATAGCTCATTCACAATCAAAACAACGCTAAATCCGTATTCAAGCGGTGCGCTGCGCCCCCTGCCGGTGAAAATGGATCCTGGTCCGTTTTCCCGCCTGATCGCCCATTCCCGATGATTCTCCTTAGAGCTTCATGGATAACACCTTCAACTACCACGCGAAATTCACGGGATCAAAACCAGCTTCTTCCACACACTTTCCCTTCCGTCTCATATATTGAAGAGAAAAATACATAAATTTCTACTTAACTAAAATGTAAATATCAGTTCCAAGCAGGTTGTGCACAACAGTATGTTAATAGTTTGAGTCAGTGTCAGTCTGTGCCAAAGGAATATCATTGGATGACACAAAGGGGATGAATATTAAAACGCAATTTGAATTCTTTTTTTTTTTAAATCTTTGAATGAAGAAAAGAAGAAACTCTTAATTGAAGTGTTATTGAAAAAACGAACTTTCATTACAGATAATTGTAGATCATATTTTTAAAAAAGGCTTTAACTTTTACAAAATTAATTTGGCTGTATAAAAGTGCTCTAACAAAAATATTTATGACATTCAAAATATTTTTGCTAGTCTGCTTTTGTTGCACAAACAAGAAATTTTTTGTATTTAAAACATTATTTAAAAAATAAAAAATAAAATAAAAAGATAATTTTACTAAGGATAATGATAGAGAACGGATGATATCATTTAAAACAATTAAAAAAATAATTAAAACGTTTACTAAAGGTTACTTTTACCTTTTTATTAAAACCTTTACAAAAATTAATTTAGCTGTATAAAAGTGCTGCAATATAAGTATTTACATCATTTAAAGATATTTTGCACCGTGTGCATACATTCACATACAATTTATTATTAGGGATTTTTAAATACAGTTTTATTTTGGAAAAAGACAAAAACAACAAAAGCCTCACCATGGCACAGTGGTTATGTCACTGGAAATGGCAGGTGGGCGAAGTGTGAAGGTGACAGGTTCGGGCCCCATCGCGCGTCCGTCGACCCAACCGCTCGGAGTGTTCCGTGGTTTTCCCCGAAACTTAGCGTAAATACGGGTTAGGACCCCTTAGAAAGACCCCCACGGAGGGCACCCCCTTTTGTTGTCCTTCTGACGAGGATTTATAAGCAGGGGCGTAGCCAAGGCGGGGGGTTAGGGGGGTCATAACCCCCCATGAGAAATTTTTTGCAATACAAAATGTGTATTCTTCATTACATTGTCACCCACACGTATACATATATATGAGTTGTAGTTGTCGTAACCCCCCCCCTACCAAAAATTTCTGGCTACGCCCCTGTTTATAAGCAATTTTTGAGCGACGCACACAAATCCGTGGTTTTCAAAAAGAAAACCTTCCATTAATTTCATTATTAAATCGCAACATTTAATTTTATGACTGTTTAAAATGCAATGTGGTCTAGACGTATTTGTAAAACAAAAATCAAAATGGTTTAGTGGAATGCCCTTTACACACGTTAACTTTAGGCTCCTGATTCATATGAAAAAGTCTTTCCCCTTTCAGTCACATATCAACCAATTAAACATTTTTATCGTGTAGTGTCTAGACTAAATCATTTCTGTTTACATTTTATTTTCAGTTGCATGAACACTTTTGATACACCCATTTAGAATAACAAAACTTCTGGAAAAGTATTTTATGCGTTTACACTAATAAACGAATACATATTTCATATGATCTGTAATGATTATCTTAAATGATACCATAAACTACGAAAATATTCTGTGAAGAGAGAAATACAATTATTCGAAAAAATTCTCACAGCATCCTTAAATCCTTATAAGATAAATTGTGTAAAAGTTATCAGACGAATTTCGAAATGTGTATATATTACTTTTCATCCGTGAGAAGTTGACTCAAAGTAGGTTATAGTTATCCAAAATATTATAACTCTGAATGTTTGCTCTGAATTATGGCCTCACTGTCTAAAAGTAATTTTAAAACAAGAAATATCTAACTTTTAAAAGAAACTATGTCGGTACTAGAAAAAAATGTGATTAAAAAGTTTGATTTGGATATTCTCACCATAGCTGAAGAACCCGTTCTTCAAACGGAATGGAGATTGCTAAACTTATAAATGGAAAATAAAAAAATAAATATTAAATATAATATAATTTGGATAAATATTTATTTTCTGGTCTTAGTAAAAGTTGAATCTCGGAAATAATTTATATCATTCTATTTAGATAATGTTTCATGTTCAAACAATTTTGATCGATTTTACTTCCTTGTACGGAGTGTAAGGAAGTAATTTGTGATCCCGAAAAATTTCGATGGCCAAATTTCGACGAAAAGACCGATTTTGACTACCTCTAAATTTACTTTTCAGAATTTTTTCGATGCATCTGATCGTATGCTAGCATGCACGTTCATATAAATGCCAGAAGCATAGCGCGCCTTGGCGGGGCCCTTGGGAAGGGTAAAAATTTCTCACAAAAGAAAAAAAATGTTTGCATAAAATTAAAAGAAATATTTATTCATCATAATTATCTATCTGTCATTTTTCCAAAATTTTTACAAACAATTCAAATTAAATATACACTCAACTTGCCTTTTTTCGGCAAACTGATTTATTAAATCATATATAATCATATATAGCTGATGATGACTTTAGTTTTTCTAAAGTTACTGCCTCTATGGACAATAGTGACAGGTCTGACAGGCGTTTCTGTCCCATCGAAGTTCTTAGGTAATTTTTTATCAGTTTTAAATTTTAAAAACTTTTTTCAGCAGTTGCGGTTGTAACTGGAAGGATCAAGAATAAAAAGCATGCTGTTATTACCTCCTGGAAAACTGGATGCAAGACAATTGAATTTTATCCTTAATGGAATGAATTTTTTGAATTTCAGATAAAAAATTCGAAAGGTAATTAATTTTTATCTTCATTTTAAGATAATGAAGAATTATTAATTTTTGCTTACGCACGTTGGGGCCCCGTATAATTGATACGGTAGATACGGCGGTAGCTACGCCCCTGATAAATGCGTCTGCAACTCATTTTGACCAACTGCGAGTCTATTTTGACCAGTTTTTCCATGCCGCCTGTACGTACGTATGTATGCATGTAACTCGCATATCTCAAAAACTATTAGTCGTAGAATCTTGAAACTTTATATTTAGGATTGTGCTAACATCTAGTTCTGCACCTCCCCTTGTGGTCCCAATCGGCTGGATAGTTTATCTACAGGACCACCCAAAAGATTCAACATACATTACGCTCTATCGGCCGAAATTCATTAAACTCGCATATCTCAAAAGCTATTAGACGTAGAATTTTGAAATTTTATATTTAGGATTGTTGTAACACCTAGTTATGCACCTCCCATTTCAGTTCCGTTCGACTGGATAGATTATCTACAGGGCCGCCCAAAAGATTCGAAATACATTACGCTCTATGGGCCGAAATTCATTAAAGCGCATTGTTGAAGAAAACTCTGCTTGTTTCCTGGGTTCGTCTTTCTAAAGTCCAGTTGGTGTAGAAAGTTCTAGAAAAGAGTCCACTTGTCAGGATGGAACACAAACTTTATTGCTTCTAGAACTCGTCGAACAATCAGCTGTACAAAATTCACAGGCACTAATGGCCAGTAGGTCGTTTATAATAGTCCACTCAGTGCCGAAGCATTCACAAATGCTGTAATTCTCACACAAAATAAAACCCTTCCACGGACAAAATTCAGTGGAAATATGCAAGGGATATCGTACACACGTTTTTAACTCTGAAATCTCAAAACTGTTAGTCGTAGATTGTTGAAATTTCATATAAAAGATTTTTGTAACATCTAATTGTGCATCTCGATTTTTGGTTCCAATCTACACTGGAGAGTTTATTTACAGGACCAGCCAAAAGAATTTTAATAGATTAATGTCAATGGAAATCTTCAATATATTACATCTGTAGACAGTCATTGTTTAGTCCACGCCCAAAATCTCGCCATTTGACGTCGAGCTTGACGAGTTTTGCCGAAACGTCGCCAAATTTGGCGATAGTCAATCATTTGGTCCATACCCAAAATATTGCCATTTGACATTGCCCTCTGAGAGTTTTAGCGAAATATCGCCAAATTTGGCGATTGCCAGTCATAGTTTGGTCCATGCATAAAATCTCCCCATTTTTCGTCGACCTTGGCGAGTTTTGCCGAAATATCGCCAAATTTGGGCTAAAAATTATTTCGTATTTTGTATAATTCTTGAACTTTTACACGTAGAATTCTGAAATTTTGTATTTAGAATTATTGTAACATCTAACTATGCATCTCTTTTTTGATTGCAATCGACTGGGTAACTTCAAGGTCAGCAAAATGACTTAACCCATTAAGAACGGAGATTTTACCCTCCCTCCCCTTCAATCTTTTCCCTGAACTGAATTAATTTCATTGGGGTTACTTGAGTGAGAATGTCCTTTTCTATTTTTTCAGATGTCAGATGTGAGATTTAGTAAATATGGTAGGTGACCATATGCTCACGCTAGTCCTTTATGTGACCATACTATAAACCATTGTTTGCTGTTACCATACGGTAACCCTAGTACTTAATGGGTTAAAATACATTCTTACATTAAGTTGTACGAATACATTCAATTCATTGAAAGTCTGTGGTCAATACGTCATAGAAGAGCAATATCTATATAATATTTTGAAATATGTTTTTCTTTCGGCAACTAAATTGAGAGAACGGCTGGGTGTAAAAACTCGGTTGAGGTGTCTGAAGAAAGGTCCCGGACCGTAGATGTGCCATCAAAAGAGAAAATCAGAAAAAGTCGAACTGTTTAGGCGTGGCGGAACGGCAAAGGTGCAAATTTTCGCCATAGAAATAACATTGTGGTTTATTAACCCCATTGTTGGCAGACGATTGACATGCGTAAGCTCCGTAAGGTTTGATTTATTTGGGAAAATATTTGTTAGAAATTGCATCCGTTTGTAAATGTTGTGTGGCAAATGTGGCAACAGTGTGTAGTGATAATAAATGTGTTGTTCTAAATTCTGATTAGAATAAGAGCAAGTATGATTTTAAAAAAAGAAATGAAAACCGACTTCGAATTACTTCACCATAAAGAAAAATTAATCGCATTCTAAATTAAAAGGCTTTGGCCAAATTCTGACGAAGTATAGCAGATATTGCCAAATTGAGTTCAGTCTTGGAGACTTATTTTTTGACGACAAACTTGGCGATAACTCGCCAAAACTGGTAACATTTCGCCTTAGAAATAACATTGTGGTTTATTAAAACTCGTTGTTGGCAGCTAAAAACGCCTTCTTTATTTTGACGCTTTATCGCTTATCTGCTAATCTGGAACGTGTTTTTACTGTATCCACTAATTTAGAGAACGGCTAGGTGTAAGAGAATTTTTAAAGTGTCTAAAAAAGGCCTTAGCCTGTAGATGTGTGATCAAAAGAGAAAAATAGAAAAAGTCGAACAGATCAAACATGGCGGAACGGCAAATGTGCAATTTTTCTATGACGTAGAAATAACATTGTAGTTTATTAAATACATCTGGAAATCATAAAAACTTTCTTTATTTTGGTGCTTTATCGCTTATTTCCTTAATTTTTTCTATATAATATTTTGAAACATGTTTTTCCGGTATCCACTAAATTGAAAGAACAGCTGTGTGTAAAAATTTGGTTGAGAGGTCTAAAAAAAGGTCTTTGTCCGTAGATGTGTCATTTAAAGAGAACATTTTTTAAAGTCGAAGGGATCAGGTGTAGCGGAACTTCAAATGTGCAATTTTTCGCCATAGAAATAACATTGTGGTTTATTAAATACATTTTTCTGTCATAAAAAGCCTTCTTTATTTTAGCGCTTTATCGCTTATTAGCACTAGGGTGTTATTTCGTTCACGCCCAGACTTCGTGTACTCGATTCTGTCGATATGATTTATAGACAGGTTTTGTAGATATGAACTGTCACGGTGGAAATCTTTTTAAAAGTGTTTGCCACATAACGCGGAGGGGGGGGGGGAGAGAATAAGTCTGACAAGGTTTGCGATTTTTGATAATTGATCGCCAAGTTTGCGGGGAAAAAAAACTTAAAAACCGAACCATGCCTGGCGATGGTTGTAAAATAGCTTTAGTAGGCAAATTTAATATAGATATTAATTCCAAAGATGTGTTTTATGCAACGAGAAAGACAAATATAGTACACTCATGGAATATGATGCTCATTCCGAACAGTATTTAAAATGGTGAAGTATAGTTGGAATATGCTTGGCGAAGATTGTAAAACAGTTTTAGCAGCTATAGATTTCGATTCCAAAAAAGTGTTTTGTGGAACAAGGAAGAAAAATACGGCACGGCCATGAATAATGATACACTTTTCAATTTAATGAAACAAGGAAGAAAAATAGGGACGGCGCATGGATTATGAAACGCTTTTAATATACAGCACTTTAGTGAGTATTTAAAATATGAAAGTGTTTCAGATTTTTTTCAAACTTTTCTCCATACAAATACATTGTGGTTTGTTAACGACATTGACGGCAGTTATAAACTCCTTCTTTAGTTAGCTATTTATCTTTTATTTCTTTAATTTTTAAGTTTTTCTGTCTGATTCTGTATCTTTACCATCGAGGGTAGCTTGAGAAAAGGCAAATAAAGCAGGGAGCGCGCGATCGCCATTTGGCGGATTAGATTTTTTTTGTCTCTTGCAGAATTCCGAAATTTTTCACTATTTTCGCTTCATACTTTTGACGTTTACCTTTCTGCGCCCGTATTTTCTCATGGAATGTTGTATGTCACTCTTTCAATGGTTAGATCAAAGAATGCTGTGGCAGTCAAGATCATTTAAGAGAATTCACCTGGACGTTTCGTGGTCGATGACTTTACCCAAAATATCGTCTTCGATGAAATGCTCAATTAGACTTTGTAACTGTCTTTGCTCATTCGTCATTTAATATATACTCTTCTTTTTTTTTTTACTTAATAAAGATAGTTAAAAACAAATTTTGAAGAAGTCAATCACTTCATCGTCATTGTACAGTTGCTAAGAACTGGCGTGAAACATTTTGTTTACTTTCTGTCACAAGTCATGTTCCGTCCGCGTTGCTCTTTGATTTTTCCTGTTAGTTTTGTTCAAGACCTTGGTGACATTCTTGATTGTTCCCATTTATTTTTGAATATTACAGTCAATAAAGTGACCGTCGAATTCGACGGGTCCCAGCTAGTTGAGCTATTATTATGCATGGTAATGCAGAAAAAGTATCTTTACAAGCCCCATCGGGAAAATCGCGCCAAATGACCAAAATGTCACCAAGCTTGGCGACTTTTGGCGAAATATCGCCAAATTTGGCGCCAAAAATAAGTCCCCAAAAGTGAAGTTACCGAAGGCCTAGGACCAATATTTCTCGAGATTTCTAGAATCCCCACACTAATGAATAGGGAAATCGAAACGTCCGTATCACCGATTCTAGTTGACCGATTTTGATGCGACAAAAAGGAAAATTTAACTATTTGAAGCGTAGAATACGAATTTTGAACTATTTTAAACCCCAGAACAGCGGGTTGCCCCGAAAATTCGGAACAATATTAAATTAAAAAGCAAAAACACCATCGAGACAGCTTATTTCTTTCAAAATAAAAAATAAAAATACACGAAAAACAGATTTTTTTCAACCGACCCTGTTGAGGCCAATTTTTGTACTCCTATATTGCTGACGAAAATTCAGGCTTTGAAAATCTGCATTACATACTAGATCGTCAACGACATGTACTTGAGTTAGTGCTAAGTATAATATAAATTTTACATGGAGTCACACACACGCGCTCTCAAATAGACCGAAATGTTATTGCAAGTTAACGAATTAAAAGATTATTTGTGTGTGCATATATGCGTATAAATATAGACGAGATTACATTAAATTAGTAAAACGCTCTTCAAGTTCCTGAATCTTTTTCATACTTCAGTGAATTCAATATTATAACCGTAGAAGAACATACATTTGGAGTTTGTTGATTATTTTTCTTACTTAAAATGAGTGACTAACTACTGCTGATAAAAAACGTGTGGTAGATGTAACTATTTGCGGAACCGGATTTTTTTTTTTTTTTACACTGAATATTAAAAAAATAATTTTTCAATAAGTTTTTAATTGCTAGCAATTTCAGCTTAAACATAGGATTCATATTTTTTATATTTTAAAGTGAGAATTTTATATATAATATTTTTTTTGTTTGTTTGTTTCTAAAAAAAAGGTAACCTTCACGTTGTCTTTTTTCTTTCCTACCCTCATTGGTGGATGAATTTCGAAATGTCATGAAACTGATAATTAGGTATTTGTTGGTGTTATATTTTACAGCAAGAATTTTATTGATATTTCTTTTTGAGATCCCGCAGCACATGTTAAAAGAAAGTTTTGGCTCACTACCAACCAAAGCTTGCGAATTTTGGAAAATGCTGTCTAATCTAGCACCTATGTTAAAAAACTCACACCCATGACGAATTTCATATTAGATTCAGTAGTTTGGGCTAGACGAAATACCGACATACGAAAAAACATTACTTTTCTGTTCTCCTAATAGTAACTGAAAGACGAATCAGAATCAAACAGAAAGTAGCTAACAGGATCTGTATGAACCGGACGGTAACAGTTTAATAAAATATATTGAATTGTTAGTCAATTTTCAACAACAATGGAAGAGTTCTCAAAATATTATATTATTTAGAATTAAAAAAAAAAACGTCACCAAAATACCAATTTTGGTTTAGTATTAAAAGAAAAAGAGAGAGATGATCATTCAAAAACTGTACTCAAAAATTTTAATGGCACATCAATACCTTTTTAACCCTTTGAAGCGCAACCATTTCCCAATATCGAAAAAGTGCAGCCGTTGCCATCGCACGATTTAACTACCAGCACGAAAGCGGTCTATTGAATCACCCACTGCGTGCCACAGAGCTAAAGAACATTTTTGACACATCCGGCTGTGTCAAAAATGTCCATCTAGCCGGCGGTCTATCTAGATGTCCTTCTTGGGAATTTAATCAAAATGAAATTTATTTTTCGTGAATCAAAGCAGCCAAAATATCAGAGCTGTGTCCTTTAATTAGTGCATGAAAGCAACGTGTAGGCTCCAACACTTCCAAACGAAAAATTTCTGGAAATGTGTAATCGATATTCTTAAATGTGCAAAAACTTCAAATTAAAAATAAAGTTAAGTGAAATACCCAAAATCCAAAACCAACTAAATTATTTATCGTTCAATTTATGTTCATTAGAAAAATAATGAAAGTAAACGGACTTTAATTTTAAAATTTAACTAGGTCTTAGAAAGTAATCGGGAAAAAAGCGAGCAAAACTGCGATTAAAATTTTGTAATTTTAAGCCTTCGAGTAGGTTGCAGTCTAGACTTATTAAGTAATAGGAGAGCATTCCTCAAGTAAAGGAACATTAAATTTTAGATCTTTCCAATTATTAAAAGTTTGGGATTTTTTTCATCTATCCGAAATATTATTTCATTAAATTAAGATTTTTGTGTTTTAGTGTCTAGACTAATTTATTCCTTTTTATGCTAATTACATAAACAAACAGAAGAGAAATATAATTTAATGAGAAACAATGGAGGAAAACAGAAGAGCACGTCGTCTGTGTTATTATTTGCGAAGGGATTATAAAGTTAATTAATTCTAAAATCCTCTACATTTACTAATTAATGTCATTTACAAGAAAGTTTCTTTAAGGTCTTCCAAAAATAAATAATGATGCTTGTAAGCAGGGCTGCTCTGCTAATAGAGCAAAAAGCGACTTTTAGATTATTTTTTCTTTCCAGCTTTTGGCACTCTTTTCATGTCATGTTATGAATCTTCTGTGCAGTGATTAAAAAGTACTTTAATCTTTTTTTTTTTCTTCCTTTCATTGCTAAAGGCGGTTCTGCATCCATCGTTGCTTCCCGGCAGAAGTCCCTCCGTAGCACGCAAAGCAATCGCTGCTTTCGTAGTGAAGACAATGTTGTGTCGTATAGATCGCACCCACCGTACGACATTAATCAGAAGTCACATTGAGACTTGTTTGTGACTACAGTGAAACCTCTAAGTTGACCACCCAGTGGTTCCCTATTTTCGTGGTCAACTTAAACAGGTGATCAAATTATCAAAGATACAGTACTTACTTTTTGATTTTCGTATCTTATCATCTACGTACTTATACATTACATAGTATATGTAGTGTAGCAAAATTATGTAGAATATGGAATCAAAATTATACAAAATAGGAGTAATGTTGCATATTATGGTTAAACATTAATTACGTGCATAGAAAAAATTCTAGAAGTGGACCAACTTACAAAGGTTTTGAGATAGACTTTGGGACAAATTCTACCTATTTAACCCTTTAACTCACAGTATTCCCGCTCTGGGAACACCAAACTCTGACGTTTTAACTTTTGCCAGTCACGAAGAATAGATTGGATTTCTATAAAAATAGTTGCGGGAGACATAGCTCCACGAGAATCCTTTACTTTTTAGCACGTCATTTCCCGTAAAAAAATGGTCACGATTATTTTTAACAGCACTAACATCTGCTGAAAAATGGAAGAATGCGAGAACAGCTGGATAGAATGCCCAATGCTGAAAAAAGGTTAGCCGTTGCCATCGCTCGACTTAACTACCAGCAAGATGGTGGACGATCGAAACGTTCATCGCGTGCCACAGATCTAGAGACCCTTTTTTCAGCATTGGGAAAGCGTTGCGCCTCAAAGGGTTGACTGGTCAACATACAAGTTAGACAGGTGGTTAACTTATAAAGGATTTACTCAATGTTAAAGTAGTTAAGCCATTCCGTTCTTAGTTAATTAGGTGAACATAGACAGTTAGTCAACTTCACAGGTTTCACTGTGCTTGTTAGCAACTATGACAAATCGTCTGAGGCTCTGCACTTGAAACTTCACCAGAAACTCAGAAGTCTGGCTTTAAAAATTCATAAATTTTTAGTAATTCACGCATTCTTATTAGGTGCATTTAATTATTGCTGTCAGGACATGTTCTGCTTGCACAATCACTGAGCCGCAGCACTTAAAGATTATCTCTGATGTCGTTTCTTTGCCACGAAAGGAGCCAAGAAGTTATGTCAGAGTTGGACAGTATCTCAAATAGATGTATTTGATATACTATTTTCAAAATGCTTTCGTATTTCGTATTTTGTATTTTCACAATAAAAAGCAAAGTATTTTGAAAATGTATTTTAAAATACATTTTCGATGTATTGTGTATTTTCAAAATACTGAAAATACATTTTTCATTCTGAAGTTAAATTAACCTGATATCAAAATTAGCTTGGTTTGGGAAAATCAAACAAAAAATAATAGAATTGCTGGCATTTTTCCCCCCAGTACATGACATAAACAATTCTGTTGCATCTGCACTATTTTAGTGTTATATATGATAACTAAAGAGGTGTTAGGATTTTTTGAGACGCTTAGGTTATGTTAAACAAGAAGGGGGGGGGGAATCTCACACGCTTATTTTGATTAGTTTGATATTTGGTCTAGGAGGTTTTCTATATTGCTAATAACTGATTCACAAATGTGAATGAAGCTGAAAAAGGAGAAAAACATGTTTGAGAGTAATATTCATTGGATTTCTGTAAAAGAATTTATAAGCAATTTCAAATGCGTTACCAAGTTACAGAAAAATAAGTCAGTCAGTATTCCAGTTTAGATGAATTTGCGATTCGTTGTGCAATTCTCAGTGGAAAAAAATTTCAAGTTTTTATCTGTAGATTCAAAAAGTTCAGGCGCAGTGCCAGCTTTGCCAACCCAAAAGGCCTATCATAAGTGCAACATTCAAACTACTACAAATTTAAAAACTCACTTAAATGTAAAACTTCAATTTTATCATGAAATTGATTAAACTGAGTTCTTATGTTCAAATGTTTAACTGAATTCAATAAATCATAAATATTAATATACAAGCTTTTCAGCACCTTTTTTTTTTTCAAACTTTTTAATTGAGTGCTCTGCAGGTCATATTTACTTCTCTTTCCATCAAAGCATGTTTGTATACTTTTTAAAAAAGTATGAGAGAGACACAGTCTACATGTATTTTTTTTATTTTTTTTTGGTCTTGTTTGGAAATCTAAGTAAGGCTTAAGTTTCTTTTATTAGTTTTAATTGTTCATCATTCACTCATTTTTTTATCATCCGATATTTAGAATCATAGATGGATCGTGTTCGAATTCTCAGAAATTTAAACCTCATCATTGATGTCTGTATTAAGAAATATTAGATATGAATTGAATTCGCTTTAAGAGCTTGAACCCTAAATTTATGTTTCTTAACATAATTTAAGGTTTTATTTATTTATTTTTTTTGGCTTGAACCCTAAATTTATGTTTCTTAACATAATTTAAGGTTTTATTTATTTATTTATTTTTTGGCTTGAATGAAATAAATCAAATATTTGAGTAAACTTTTCAATTTTTAATGTTGTCCTTATCAAAATGAAGTAATTTCAGAGTGATACGAGAGAAATTGAAGATAAAACTACTACGAATGATGATGACTGGTTTACATTTAATGTGACTCCGAACCATACACCACAAATTCTCAAAATGCTGTTGAACTTGAACTGCTGCAGTTTCTTTCCGGAAGATCAACAGATTTGAAGTTCTAAATTCATAATCCGACAGTAAAAGAACTCTTATTGAAATTTAACACAAGTTTGCCGACGTGTGCTGCTGTCGAAGGACTTTTTCCTTTTCAGGCATTATAAATGCTCCAAAAAGAAATTTACTGAATGATAATCAGTTTTTAAAAACTAGTTTTTTTTAAAGCAAATCATTCTTTTTCTAAATCACAGTTCTTAGAATAATTATACCATCTTTTATAAGTCCTTTTCATAATTTCTTAATTAAATTGCATACTGTTAAGTAAATTAATACAATGGCACACTTTTCTCTTTAGTAATATATGAATGCATCTTAAAGTAGAAATATAATTTAATTCATCTTCGTTTAGAAGTATATTTAATTTTATATTTTAACTCCATCCCTTATCACCAAAAAATGATGTTCAATAAATACTTAATACTTATCAAGCAGTTTTGCTTTCTTGCCTTTTACGATGCAATTTATTTCAGGAAAAATTCATGTATAAAAAAAATAAAAAATAGTTACTATTGCATTTGTTTGTTCATCTTAAAATGCATTGGAATAAAATAAACTGGAAGTTTTTGTAGGAAATTTTACTTATTCTTGATTAACGTTTTAAACGTATTTTGTGTGTGTATTTGAAAAATACATGTATTTTGTATTTTGTAATTTTTTGTGTTTGAATACATGTAATTTGTATTTTGTATCGAAAATACATTTTTTTATGTATTTTGCCCAACTCTGAGTTATGTACTATATGCTCCGAAAAGATTATGTTGAGTACTGTTTTATATTCTATACTTCCGCCATATTTTATCTTACTTTCTGCAGCTTAAATTCAAATTTATGTTTCTTCCCCTTTTTGAGCAGGTTTACGGCCTTTAAGAATATTTTTGTTGTGGGCGGAAATTCCGTACAGAGCGACCCTGCTTGTATGGAGCTGTACTTCGTGTATATGATATTATTTCATTAAAATTGTAAATCAGTAAATAACACAAATATATTTATTTAAATATCTTTGACGGTCTCAATGCCCATTCTCTGCCAGAACAATAGCTTTAATATTTTTGTGAAACTGAAAAAAGTATTCAAAAGTGTACGAGAAATTTGGAATGAACAGAAAGTAGCTGAATGCAACGGTTAAGTTGTGCTAAAAACTTGAAGTGATTTTGGTCGTCACGAGTGAGATCTAGTTGATGAAAAAAATAATTGTCAATATAAATGTAGCCCTCTGACCGGGTAAGCCGTTCCAGAAATACAGGTTTTGGGAAGAATCAATGTTAAAAATTTTCGTAATAGGAAAATAAAATTAAACAACTGTTCTTCATTTTTACTAAACTTTTTAATGGAAATGTATATTATTAAATTAAAATCTAAAACAATTACGTGGAATTAATTAATATTTTCCGCCGGCAGTTTAATTTTCTTAATTAAATATAAACAAGATATCACAAAAAAAGTATTCACTTTTACGCTAAAATAAGGGGTACATCCTAATAGCAAAACTTATATGAAAAGGCAAATCGTTGTTAAAAATTAATGTGTTGTACGTTTCTTTGTTAATACCACTTTTAAGTTTTTAAGCAGAGATTTATTAGACTTTTATAGTTTTTAGCGATTTTTTTCCTTTTTTCTCCCCCATTTAAAAATTATTCAACTCTTCTTTTTCAGAACTACTCGTTGATACATATTTTCCTTGAAATGTTCAGTACAATGAAGTTATAGGGACTTTAGTAGATAGTTGAGTATTGGGTATCTGTTTAAAATAGGTATACCTTTCCTATACTTGATGAATGCCTTGGAATGGTTTGCAGATTAGCTCAAATTTTAAATATTTTAAAATTTCTTAGACAATCATCGATTCACTTTCTTTATATTAACTTCATAAAAAGTATATTCTACACTTTCAAATCATAACCAAATAAACAATTACGCTTAATTGTTTTAATTGGGAATTTTTGCCTGTGAATTTTTCAATCCTTGATCTATGTTTACTGAAAAAAAAAAAATGATTACAGCAACGTGTTGGTAAATGTAACGCCAACACATTGTGATGTAGACTGTGCCAATTTCCTATACAATGTTCTTCGTGACTGTATTATCAATGTAATTGCGTCATTTTCACAACACGCAGTGGTGTATTTTTTACAGTAATATGTGTGATAAAATTACAGGCATTTCTTACAGTGTATTTTTTGCATTGTCTTTGCGGCGAAAATTTATAATTTACTTTCATTGGAGTGGAGAATGAATTATTTTTTCTACTTTTGGTAAAGTATATATGCATGCTTTTTAGTAAGTAGCTGTATTTGATTTTTTATGAAGTGTCTTTTAATAAAAGCTATGTTCTCGAAAAACTCTTGAATTTTTTTCGTTCACTGCCTTCTCTGATGTTTAATCGCAATTGGCTGATAAAAATATTTCACGGTATTTTTATTGCTCTTGAAATTAGATTTGCTTTTAAATTTTCTTAAAACAATTTAGTCCCACCATGGTCGAATGCATAAGGCAATGAACATGGTAGACTGCTGAAAGTGTGAACTTCCCGGGTTCGGAAGTTGTCGCGAGTCTATCGATCTAATGGTCTGGAGTTTTGGTCGCTTTTCTCCAGATGTAGCGTGAGTTCGCATTAGAGCCCCCTGGAAAATCCGCCGATCAAGGCACTCCCACCCCATCCTAGGCACATAGTCCAAATTGTAGCTTTTCCGTAACAACACAAACAAACAAAAAACAATTTAAATTCGGGTGTAGTAATATGTTTTGGTCTCCCTGTATTCAGAAAAACTTCTATTCTCTTATGCATCGAGTATTTTTTACGATCTTTTTAAACTATATTATGAATTTTTGTAAGCAATATCGACTTTTAAAATAATAGTTTTCATTTTTATTTACAATTTATTATTATTATCATTATCATTAATGTTTTCCCACGATATGTTTCTTTGATAACCTTCAAATTTTTATTACAACATCATGGAAAGCATACATATTCTTGATATGACAGCATGACATTTAATTTACGTAGTATCAACACACAGATTTTAACGCTAGCCAGCAAGGCGGAAAACTCCATTCAGATCCTATAGAATGTTGGCACGATCTTATTTCGATTTCCATGTAAGAGATCTCGCTCTTCCGTTTACTCCAGCACATGTTCTTTCTACAGCTCGTTCATCTATTAGAAGATTATTGTACAAAATTAATTTTTAGACCATGGTTCGTGGTGAGTCAAAGCTGGTGCGTTCATAAATTTGGCCATTCTTTACTATATTATTATCCATTATTTTGCACGTACAAAGTTATATAACACTAGCTGCTACCCGCGACTTAGTCCGCTGCGGCTTTAGAATTAGGTCCAGAGAGAGTGTGTTGTGGGATTAAGGCCAATTATGTGCGCGAGGGATCTAGAGCTATGGGTGGGGTGCCCTCCGTGGGGGGTCTTTTTAATAGAACCTAACCAGTATTTACTCTTAAGTTTCGCAGAAAACTACGGAAAACTCCGACGGTTAGGTCGATGGACGCGCGATAGGACCCAAACTTGGGACCTTCACGCTTCGCCCGTATACCATTTCCAGTGACACAACCACTGTCCCATGGAGAGACCTAGGTCCAGAGAGAAATGAAACATGTGTAAATAACAAATATGCTTGCACTATAGACACAAAAGTGACTGTATTTAAATATTATTTATTTTTTCCTTATTTTAAATGAAGCATAATACACGATATAGTATACTTCATTTAAAATAAGAGAGTATGCAGAGTTACAAAATTTAGAGGGTTTTTTTTACGCATTTGGCGAATAGAGACAGTTACGACAATATCTGCGAATTGTTTTGAGAGGTTTTGTAAAAGAAATATCTACGCTTGCATGAATTATAGCCTATGTTAATCAGGAATAGTGCAGCTTTCTATTTGTGAAAAAGTTTTAGAATCGGTTCTGTAGTTACAGAGGCACATATAGCTTAATGCATCAGGATTATTTTGAGTGGCCCTATAAAAGAACGAATTATGCTACATTCATGAATTTTAGCTGATAATACTCAGGTATAGTGTAGCTTTTCTATCAGTGAAAAAAGTTTCGGAATCGGTTCAGTAGTTACAGCGATACACATAGAGCGTAATGTAATTCGTATGAGTATCGCTGAAAAAAAAAAAAACTATTTTTGATATAATCATACAAGGTAGCATGTAATACTCAGGGCCGCACCAGTGGCTGAGAGGTTCTGCTCTCGAAACTGGAAGGCGGAAGTGCCAGGTTCAAACTGCGGTCACGCCTGTTAACCTAGCCGTTCGGAGTTTTCTGTGGTTTTCTCCGAAACCTTGCGTAAATACGGACTACGATCCCTTAGAAAGTCCCCCACAGTGGGCATTCCCCATATGGGCCTAGGACCCAAGTGCAGTCAATCGGCCTTAATCCACAAACAAATAAACAATATACTCGGGAATAGTGTAACTTTCAATCAGTGAAAAAAGTTCTAGAATAGGTTCAGTAGCTACAAAACGCCCATAGAGCGTAATGTATTAGAATTATTCTGGGTGTTTTTGTAAAAGAATTATTTAAGCTATATGCATGAAAGGTTGTTTCTGTGTTAATTTAGGGTATAAGCTATCTCCATTCCAAATTTTATCCAAATCCGTTCAGCCATTTTTGAATGGTTCAGTCACAAACATCGAAACACATAAACGTACACATTTATATTATTGGTAGGATTTTAAAGTTTATGAACTGTAAGAAACACAATTGGACATTTTTTTGTTATTCTTTTTAACTTGGCGTAAAACTAACGTAATTTCCGTGCCATTTCATGTTTTTCAAATGCACGCGATTCTGCAAATAGAATTCCTGCTTTATTTCAAAAGCATAAAACTTTTTGTGCGGACGAAACTTGCCAAGCATGACCACCTAAACACAGTTTTAAATTAATAGTTAAAAAAGTGATTAAAATTTCAAAATTCTGAGCCTCAGGGGCTAATTACCGAAGTCATGAGCTTATATGCTCAAATTTTCAAAGCTGCGTGCTGTAGATTTGTCTGGAAAACATTAATTTTTGTTATTAAAGATAGATAGCTTTCGCGTAAAACTGGCATAATCTTCGTGATATTTCGTGTTTATCAAATGCATGCGATTCTTCATTGAAGTAATAGCATTTCTGTTAGCTCAAAACATGAATCATTTTATTCGGGCGAAACTCGCCAAGCATGGCAACGTAAAAACGGTTTTTAATTAATAATTAAAAAAGTAATTAAAAATCTAAAATTCTAGCCTATAACCATCTCCAGAGTCCCATCTATCTCTAAACGAAAATTCATCTTAATCGATTCAGCGATTTAGGCGTGAAAGCGTAACAAACAAACAAACTCACTTTCGCATTTATAATATTAGTTAGAATATTGAGGGGCTAGAAACTATTGTTGTTTTTGCATAAAATTCAAACAAATAAATTTTCAACAAGTTTTAAATACAAACAAACTGTGTCTAAACATAGGATCGCATTTATTGCATTTTAAAGCATGAATTTTATTGAAAGTT
The DNA here is from genome assembly GCA_038373885.1 of Cheiracanthium punctorium. Classification (NCBI taxonomy): domain Eukaryota; kingdom Metazoa; phylum Arthropoda; class Arachnida; order Araneae; family Cheiracanthiidae; genus Cheiracanthium; species Cheiracanthium punctorium. Next base: position 111,687 of record JAWZYV010016735.1, on the reverse strand, counting down.
GTTGGGTTTTTTTTCTTCTTTCATGTAAGAGCCTTCCCAATTTTCTCACGTCTACCCTCCATGAAGGACCAACTTTCAACTTTATCTTGACCGTCCTATTTGCTATATCTCAAATAATATTTAAGTATTCATGAATGCTGTATTTTGAAACAAACATTTTCTTTTTTTCTTTGAGAGCATGCGAGATATATTCAAAGAATTTTTTGGCCCTTTCCCTCCCATATGGTACGAGATGTGGGAAATGCCCATGTATGCCAAAAGTTGTATAAGCTTCAGGGCTGGGTGAAGTTACGAAAAAAAAAAAAAAAAAAAAAAAAAAGCTGGATTACTTTTCGGTTCTCCGAATACTTCTCTTGCTAAATTCTCTGAAGCTTTCCTTAAAAAATTTTAATTACAGCATAAGAACAAATAGGAAAATGTTTTTTCGAAATAGCAATAAATTATTTTAAGCATTTTCCGCATTTTTTTAATTAAAAAGAAATAGAAAGAAAAAAATGCTATTGATGCTTACATTTTTGCGCCTACGAATGGCTGTATGCAGTAGTGATGAGAAGGTCTCAGTCCGAGCCTAGGATCCTGAGAAATTTCTCCTTTATTGAACATACTCCTTGTAAACAGGTTTTAAAAAACAATTCATGGGATAAATAAATAAATAATTATTATGTGATAAACTTGATTATAAAGAATTAGAAAGCGCATTAAGAGTTTGATATTATATTTGTCTTTAATATGCACAAACGGCAAAATTTATTATATTCTAACTATGAAGTAATTGATTCTGATTTATCTATTAGTGGAAATTTCGTACTCCGGTTGTGGGATTAAGGCCAATTATCTGCAAGAGAGATATAGGCCTAGAGGTGAGGTGCCCTCCATGGCGGTCTTTTTAAGGGATCCTAATCCGTATTAACGCTAAGTTTCGGAGAAAACCACGGAAAACTCCGAACGGTTAGGTCGACGGACTTGCGATGGGACCCGAACATGGGACCTTCGCACTTCGCTGGTCTACCATTTCCAGTGACATAGCCACACATTTATGTTTGATCGGAGTGAATTATTAATGACTATGCCATTTTATCTCTCACTCCCTTTATTGAAAATTGTCCCAAAAAAGCGACATAAAAAACGACATAAAAATGCAACATAATTTTACATATATTTAAATACTATTAGTTCACAACAGCTTTAATCTATTGGTACAACATTTCGTAAGCTGTAGACTATGCATCACATGTATTTTTTACATATATTTAAATACTATTAGTTCATAACAGCTTTAATCTATTGGTACAACATTTCGTAAGCTGTAGACTATGCATCACATGTATTTTTTACATATATTTAAATACTATTAGTTCACAACAGCTTTAATCTATTGGTACAACATTTCGTAAGCTGTAGACTATGCATCACATGTATTTTTTACATATATTTAAATACTATTAGTTCACAACAGCTTTAATCTATTGGTACAACATTTCGTAAGCTGTAGACTATGCATCACATGTATTTTTTACATATATTTAAATACTATTAGTTCACAACAGCTTTAATCTATTGGTACAACATTTCGTAAGCTGTAGACTATGCATCACATGTATTTTTTACATATATTTAAATACTATTAGTTCACAACAGCTTTAATCTATTGTTACAATATTTCGTAAGCTGTAGAATATGTTCACATGTATTTTTCTATAAATAGCTTACAATCATAAAACTTTCAACATAGATTTACCAGGCGAAATACACGAAAGGTGAGAGATAAAATGACATAGTCCATTAATATGGTTTTAATATGGCAATAATGAAACTAAAAAAATTAGGGGAGTTCAGGGGGTCTCCCCTGACGAGGCTCGAACAGCCGAGTTTTATTTCTTATTTATATCTATGCATAAATAAGTTGTTTAGTAGTACACACTTGAATATTTTGTGCTATAAATGAACTATGCATTTGGAAATCAAACATTTAGGTATGAGCGATTACTTTTTTACGCTCTATGCATATTCTACAATGTTGTTGACATACAAAATTTGACTGCATTCATTTACCACTCTAAGTTAATAGCAGGTTGAGTTTTTAAAATCGATTAAGTTTTATTTTGTAAAAAAGAAAAGAACAGAAAAGAAAAGAGATTATCTGTTTGAAGATTTCTATTTGCACACCTAACCTTCTGCTGCCACATTCAAAAGCTTCCCGCAAAAGATCGCATCGCCTATTAAAGGCGGTCATAAATTGCGCCTTGCTTCCGCGTTCCTCGCATTTTTTACTCGAAGTGTACAGGAAAGATCGCTGATGATGAACGGCGGCGCTCTCCGATTCGTGGAAACGCTTGAACGGAAACGAGAAAGGTAAATCATGAGGAAAACAGTGGCTGTAAAACGCTGTCCAGTACAGTACACGTTTTATGTCTGATCCCTTCCCAGCATTAGACTTTAGAAACTGTTTCACGCGGTGTTTTGCATTGGAAGAAGTGATAGGCATAAATGATGAAATTATTCGAATTAATAGATTTTTAAATGCAATCAAGAGAATCGATTTTTAAAAAATCCATTCGGACGTTCAGCACATAGCATTCGAAATCGCTAATAGAAATCGCGAAAATTCACTATCGATCGCGATCGATTTCACTATTCGAATAGTAATCGCGAATGGTGAAATCGCGATTACTATTCGAATAGTGAAATCGCCATTACTATTCGAAAAGTAAAATCGTAATTACTATTTTAATGTTGAAATCGCGATTACTATTCGGATGGTGAAACCGCAAATACTATTCGAATGGTGCAAATCGCAAATATTCACTATTCGGTTAATCATTATTGATTTTATTCGAATAGGAGTAAATGATTTTAGAAATCATTCAAATGGCACGCCCATTCCTTCAAAGACACAGCTCGGAAAGAAATGATTGACACAGAAAGGGCATCTCTGCTGTGGTCGCGTTTCTGTTACGAAATGAGGCTAACTAATCATTACGAAGTGGCGTATGAATGAACAAAGAAGCTTGTGATATAAGTGTTTTGTGAAGGGGACCTGTTGGTAATGTCTTTTTTTGCGTCTGTCAGTATTTAGCCCTTTAACGCGCAGTGTTCCCGCTCTGGGAACACCAAACTCTGACGTTTTGACTGTTGCCAGTCACGAAGAATAGATTGGATTTCTATAAAAAATAGTTGCGGGTGACATAGCTCCATGAGAATCCTTTACTTTTTAGCACGTCATTTCCCGTCAAAAAATTGTCACGATTATTTTTAACAGCACTGACATCTGCTGAAAAATGGAAGAATGCGAGAACAGCTAGATAGATTGCTCAATGCTGAAAAAAGGGCAGCCGTTGTCATCGCTCGACTTAACTACCAGCAAGACGGCAGACGATCGAAACGTTCATCGCGTCTTACGCACTCTGAGCCCTGAACTAGTCAAACTACTTGGTCAGGCACCAAGACGGCTTATGCAGCCATGTTAATAGGAATAATACAGGGATATTGGTAAATTGCATGGATGATATATACAGAATAGGGTACTAATAGATAACGCGGCCACTGCACAAGCTAATTCCATAAAGCAACCTGCGCTGCTATATTAGTCTATTACGTTTGAATTTGGAGGGCCGAACAACAGTTTAAATGGCTATATTGAATTGAACAATTAATTATATCAGTATTATTTAAGCCAGATAATCCATGCATTGAAATATACGTTAAATGTTTAGTGCCCCATCGAATGCAGCATGCCGGGAAATATAGTAATAGTAAATAGATCACGGGATTTTGAATGCAAAGCATTGTTAGCACTGGATATTAATTTCAGACACGAATTTTTGTTTACTCAAAACACGGCGTATCACTTTTGAAGGATTGCCACATAGTGAAAACTCAAAAGTCGCCAAGGTTGTGATTTTTGGAGATGTATCGCCAAGTTTGGCGACGAAACATAAGCCCAATTTGTTTCTACTTTCTATTTTTGGCGAAAAATTGCCAAACCCCACTGTTTAATAATTACTTTTACTGTTAATGGGTATATTAATCAGTGATGAGCAACCAGAATCATTATTCTACTGTATAAATTATAACATCCCAGACAATACAGCAAAATTGCATCAAACTTGCAGCAAGCTTGATTTATCAAGTCAATAAACTTGAATTAAGCTTGAAAATTTTAAGCCTGTAAGCTTAATGCAAGCTTGAATCAAGTGTTCCAGTTTACACTTGCCCAGCTTGCATTAAGCTTGACATAGCAAGCTTAATTTCAAGCTTAAAAAATTTTCCTAGAAAAAAAAAATCTAAATACACGGGGCGGCCGTCTTCGAACTCGCCCCACATACTTTATTTTTCCACGCATTTTCCCCTCTATGCTGAAATTTTAAGTTATTTTAATCTGTTTCCATCAAACGTCCGCGGCTTGGTTCGTCCTCGGGAACTATGGGCTGGGAGGCCAGCGTGCTAACCGTTCCGCCAATAAGCCACGCGCTGATATGACTAAAGTTTGAAATGACTGTCACGCCGTTTTCTGGCCAGCTCGATCAGTATGGGCGATGCCGATAAGCTTCTTTTATTTTTCCATGGGATGAATCAAAATTTAAATAATGTTATGTGTGATTTATAAACTCTACTAATAGGGAAATAATCATAATATAAACTTAAAAGCAGGACACGTTTTAAAACTTTCAATATCGCAACACTCATGTTGGGCAATACTGCTGGCCAAAATCGAGACAAACGACTGATTTTAAAATGAATTTCGTAGTATAATTGTATTTTATTTTGAAGAATTTCCATATTTGATAATATAGAATCTTTTTTTTAATTCTATGGTCAAGTACATTTATGACTGATTAATTATTTGTGGCCGCCGGATTGCGCCTCATTCTACCACCCATAAAGTGAAGTATATTAACTAACTAAATTGTGTTAATTATATTAAAATTTATTTTTAGAACTAATTAATTAGTTAATGGAATTACTAATGTTAATTAGATGTAAATAAAACTAAAAGTTCCCTCGTGTTACACTTCAGAGGGGCTTATCCCATTCATTCCTTCCCCTTGCGTGTTCTAATGTCCAGGTTTTGTGCGATAATAAACTAAAACACAACTTTTAGAAACTTTTCTTTATTTAATACTAGCTGAAGTACCCGTTCTTCGCACGGGAATGAATGGACTTTTTGATATTACGATTTGTGGTGATTACTATTCATTGTAATAAAGAGATATAGCAAAATGGATATCGCATTATATTGTGTTCAATAACAATGCACACCGAATTTCAAGGCAATCGTTTGTACGGCGCAGAAGGCCATGCGGCGTAGCGCAATCTAGTGGCGAGTTTTAGCAAAACGGATACGGCGAAAATAATCTTCGCATTCAAATATCGATGAATACGAAATTTCAGGACGATCGGCTGGACAGCCCTAAAGTTCATGTGTTGACGCGACATCTAACGCGAAACTCTTCCCCGTGTTCAAATATCTATGTATACCTATTTTCATAGCGATCAGTTGCACAGTCAAGAAGTGATACACTGCAGCGCCATCTAGTGGTTAATTAAAGTAATGATTTGCTACAGTGCCGTCAAGTGGCGAGTTATAGCAAAATGGATAACGCCAAAATATTCTCATTGTTCAAATAGCTATGTATACTGATTTTCATAGCGACCGTTTGAATGGTCAAGAATTTGGCCTGCTGCAGCGTCATCTAGTGGCGAGTTAAAATAATAATGCATTGCAGTGCCATCTAGTGGTGAATAACATCAAAAGGAACACAGTTAGAATATATTCTTCGTGCTGAAATGTGTAAGTATAAGAAATTTTATGACGACGGTCGAACGGTATAGAAGTTGATGCGTTGCAGCGCCATTTAGCGGCAAGTTACAGCAAAATGGATACTGAAAAATATTCTCCGTGTTCTAATATCCGCGTGTACCATATTTCATCGAAATCGATTGGACGATATTCGCATAGTAAACGGCTAAACGGAATAGAATTTGACGTTCTGCTGCGCCACATGGTGGCAAGTTAGAGGAAAACGGATAGCATAAAAAGCTTCTCCATGATAAAAGACTTAGGTGAACCAAATTTCAAGGTGCAACGGTGCTCAACGGTGCTGGAGTTTTTCAACCTCATACACACATACCAACATTCATTTTTATCTATAACCAGTGTCATTATATATACCAGTCTCAAATAAAATCCAGTTTCAAATAAATAATATACAGTTTCAAATCTAAGCCTCGCCAAAGTGCCAACATACGCCATTTTGCAAGCGTTTTTTTAGGAAATCATTCGAAGCATTGACTTAGCAGCAATCAATATGGGAAATGGTTCGACCGCGAAAAAGTAAAGCAAGCCTTTATTTGAAAAGTGGAATCCCTTAATACAGCCAAATTTTTTAAAATTATCAACTATAACGTGTTTTATTCATCGTTACTCCGATGTACTAAATGAGAAGATTTCAATTTTCTGAAATTTGGCGGAATTCCCCCAACTTAAATCAATGTACTCATTTGGTGAGAATTCTGGAGATAGATCGCTTGAAATCCCTTAACAACTGCATTATTTCTTCGCGGATCATTAAAATTTAACGCTGTATTCTAATAAACCTTTGCACTTGTTTTCAAAAATCTATTTCCTTAAGCTCTCAATAAATTGCGCCAAGCCGAAATCCTGTACAAACCGCTAGAACTCACTTTCTCAAAATCTGCATTTGAGCCATTTTATTTTTTCTCCAAACTAAAAAAATTTACCTATTAGCCTCGGAAATCTTCAATTCTTATTTTTTTTGCGTATAAAACATTTCATTCCTGCTCCGATTTCCCTTGCACACGATATTATAATTTTTAAAAAAATAACCTTACGAATATAAACTAACAAAAAAAAATCATTATTATTCTTTTATATTTACTTTGAGAATTTAAAACATTTTATTCGGCAAAATCGCCACACATGGCAACCACGATCCTTATTTCACACTTTTTTCACTACAGGGGTTACAATTACGGAAAGCTGTTTGCGTGGAGTGCATAAAAAATCTCTTAAATTCCGGGAACGGGTGGACTTTCAAAGTTTTAAAGTGGACTACGATTTATTCTATAATTTTTTACATATCTGTGCTAAATTTCAGGCCGATAGGTCCATTTTTGTTGATTTGTATACGAATCAAATCCACAAACAAACAAACAAACAGAATTTCATTTTTATTTATAAGATGAGCAAATTTGAGAAACGCTAGACAATTAATGTCCATTCTCTTTCACAGATTGCGCCATCAACGCACGCTTTCGAAAGGGAAAATCACGCTGTATTCCAGCTTGACAGTCCAGCTTGACTTCTGCAAGCTTGCTGCAGGCTTAAAATGAATTGAACTGTCAAGCTTGTATTAATACGTCAAATTCAAAGAAATGTCAAGCTTGATTTAAGCTTATGTGCTGTCTGATATTACGCCTAAAACTGAACTACATAGATTGATTCATTCCTTAAGAGAGCAGGCCTTGTTTGCGAAGGTCACGGAACACCGTGTATATCAATAAATTCGTTGTCGTCTTTTCTTTTTTTCCCCCAGACCCTTTTTGCACTTCAGATTCCAGCTTTTTCAGCCCGTAATCAAAGCTGTTTTTTTTCCTCCCTTTTATAAAATCTTTTGAGGAAGCTCCTCAATGGTTTCTAACTAATATACAAAATCCACCCCCCCCCCCAACGCCATCTTCTATAAAAGATCCATATTCAAATTGTGACGGGAAACTCCAGCAAAGGCATCTAGCTCTAAACGGCACATTCCGTGACGTGAGCTGCCCTCTCCTGTCGCACAAACAAACACCGTACACATCGCAGGGCTATCGACTAGAGTAAAAATAAATGTTAAGGAACTGATAAAATAGATTTTTTTTTCAATAGGTGAACTGTGACCTCTCATAGGCGACAAGTTCCTGAGACTCTGAGGATGAGACCAAATGCTCATGGAAAGGCTTATGAAACTTTCATAAAAAACATAACACAACTAGCATAACAAAGTTTCTGAAGCTCGATCCTAGCCCGTTAGCGTATCAAAATGGGAATTTTCGACATTTCTAGAGGCAACAACAGCCTCGATATGTTTCCACCTCTTATTCTTGCAATAGAAAATCTAATTTTTTCTAAGCAGGAATGAAAATGTTTTGGAAAATGCTTGTGTTCCAGGAGAAAATCCGATCAAGTCACTGAATATGTAGTCAGGCCCACCGAGAGGGGGGGGGGCAGAGGGGGCAACTGTCCCGGGGCCTCTACTTTTACCATGGAGACATATCTTGCTCGTTCTTTAAACTTTGATAATGTAGTTGACGGCTTTGCATCTGTAAGAGCATAGAGGCTTTTATAAGCAACCAAATTTGGCGATTGAAGTGAATATTATTTTCTATCGTTCACATTTTTTTTTTATAAATTTTGATGAGTTTTGTATACTAATAATTAATTTTATAAAGAAAGTTTATGAGTTTTGTATGAGTTATGTTGATGATTTTTTTTTATGAGTTTTGTATACTAATAATTAATTTTATAAAGAAAGTAACTCTGCTTTAGCACAGACAAAAACTAAGCAAACACCAATGCGATTTAATGTCGCAAACCGGTTTCAGTAAGTATAATTTACCATTATCAATGCCAGAATACATTCTCGCACTGATGTTGGCAAGTCATACGTACCGAAATTGGTCTGCAGCATTCCTCTTATGGGCGTGTGCTACCGTTTTTCTTTCTGCGCTATTCATTTGGCTACGAATTTTAAAATAACTCTGCTTTAGTCTTCAAATAGTGAGCACTCAACATTTAAAAAAGTCTTAGATTTAACCCTTTAACGCGCAGTATTCCCGCTCTGGGTACACCAAACTCTGACGTTTTGACTGTTGCCAGTCACGAAGAATAGATTGGATTTCTATAAAAAATAGTTGCGGGTGACATAGCTCCATGAGAATCCTTTACTTTTTAGCACGTCATTTCCCGTCAAAAAATGGTCACGATTATTTTTAACAGCACTGACATCTGCTGAAAAATGGAAGAATGCGAGAACAGCTGGATCGATTGCCCAATGCTGAAAAAAGGGCAGCCGTTGTCATCGCTCGACTTAACTACCAGCAAGACGGCAGACGATCGAAACGTTCATCGCGTGCCACAGATCTAGAGACCCTTTTGCGCCTCAAGGGGTTAAGAGGAATATTGAATGAAGAATTTTCTCACTGAAAGTTACATAACTTTCAGTGCTATTAGCCAAAGTAAAGGCTCATTTTTAGAAAAAATATTCGAGTAAAATATTCTCTGTGTGTACGTCTATATAATTGACATAAAACGTAATTATTTTCCATGTGGATCATAACATTCCAGAATTTTCTTTGAAAAGAACAAATTCTCAAAAACGATACCTACTCAAAGTCGCACACACGCAATCATAAAGTATCTGTCCGCAAACTATTAAAAGCCTTTTAAATTTCGCTCCGAAATATCACGTTCTAAAAATAGTAGCGAACTGAAGTAGTGGGGAATAGATGGTGGAGAGGGGAGGAGATGATGAGAGAGGTGGGAAAAAAAACTGTTAGTATCATCCGCAGAAGGCGCCTTTTTAAACTGGCGATCAAGGGCGCAGACGAGAAAGAGATCTTGCGAGTTTCGGAAGGGGGTTTTGTGTAATTCACCCGACCAGTCGATAGCCGGGAGGTCATTGACCCCCAACCACCCGACATAGCAGATGATTCCCTCTTCTCTCTCTCTGCCAATTCCACACAACTACTACACCCTTTCACTTCAACTCTTCCAGTCGTCTGCTACCGAGAGAGAGTTAAAGAGTCTAACTCAGGAGTATTAGGCAAAAGAACAAGTTAAAAAAAAAAAAAAAAAATATGTGCGTGTGTGTATGTATATATATTTAGACAAAGACAGGGAGACGGGAAAAAGTGGAAAGAGAAGAAAAGGAACATCGACTTTTGTTCTGTCTCTTCTCGCAAAAGCGCCGAGGAAAAAATTTCGACGCCAGAGCCCTGAGCTGAGTATATCGATTTTTCCACCACCCTCTCGCGTTCGAAGTAGGAAGCAAAAGCGGCCATGGATGCCAATTTATCTGTCCCGTGTATTTGGTACTGAAATAGAATAAGAAGAATATCTACAGATAAGAAGGGAAATGGCTAAGGTGAAATTGTACCAATACCGTTTAAAATTTTTAGTGCGAGACATACATAGATGCAGAAAATTAGTAATTTAAGGTTGTAGTCCCTTCCCCCCCCCCTCCCTCCTTTTCTCATGATAACTATTTTTTTTAACCCTTTTATAGCGCTCATTATTATTTATTATTTTTGAATAGGTAAAAGGCTATTAAATTATTTGCTAAAAGTTACGAAGTTTGTTCAGGACTGAAAGTTTCACTGAACCTTTAAAATTTATTAGTAAGAATTCCCTAAACAGGCAAGAGAGAACACAGGAAATTATTATTTTAGATATTAAGTTATATGATTTATGTGATTTTATTATGTAACATTTTTGTGAAGTTCTATAAGTATTTTTCAAAAAATTATAATTTTTCTTTCTCTCATAATTTTTTTTCCTAATTTCTTTTTTTCTCTTTCTTTAAAATAAGTCTTGGCTGTACATTAGATTTTTTTTTTTTTTTTGACAGTATAAAATGTGTTACAAGACGAAATCACCGGAAAAATGTGAAATTTTATTAATGACGAAAGAAAAATCAATTTAAGTCGCTCAGAAAATAATCATTATCTTAGCCAAATCATGCACTTTAAAATCACGAGACTTTCATATGTAAAGGATATGAGCGCCCACATGAATACTTTTAGAAAGGGAGGGGGGGGGCGGCATTTCTGGAATAATACAACTGTAAAATGACACAAAATATTCTAATATACTGTAAAAATGTTCACAATACCTAAAGCTGCGGGAAGGGGGTGCCGTGCTCTGCCACTAATGAAGTCCCCGATCTTCTGATGAGGATTTAAACTGTGTTGGGAAACCTACGGCACAGGGGTATAGCCAGAAATTTTTCATGGGTGGGTTACGACTACTACAATTCATATATATGTATACGTGTGTGTGATAATGTAGTGAAGAATATACATATTGTATGGCAAAAAATTCCTCATGGGGGCCCCTTGGCGGGACCCTGCTACGGCAAGTTTAAAAAGTCTGCTTGTCGTGCTTATGCCGAATTTGAGTATTTAGCCTATGTGTACATGAAAGGGACAAAACTAAAATTATGACTTTTTTTTTTTGCCATACGTCGAAAATGATCAAAAATTCTTTTAATTTGTATTTTAAATTTCAGAAAAAATCATATATTTTTTGTATCATATGATTTTTAGCCTATATGTACATGAAAAGGACAAAACTAAAATTATGTGACTTTTTTTTTTTTTTTTTTTTTTTTTTGCCATACGTCGAAAATGATCAAAACTTCTTTTAATCTGTATTTTAAATTTCGGAAAAATCATATGATTTTTGTATATGAGCACAAATAAACTCATTATGCCAGGGACTTGAAAACTTTAGGACATTTTTTCACAAGTTGTAATTTACACTATAATACACCATAAACCTGTGTCAGCTATGCAACTCTCCAAAAAGACTTAAAATTCTAAAATTTTGAAAAAGTCACTTTTCGAAAATTTTTTAGAGCAAACAGTTCCATATAAAATATTTTTTTCTGAAACTTTCATAAAAGGCGCGCGGTCGCACCATGGCTGAGTGGATAAGCTGTTCGGGCTCCGCCGGCACATTTTCCCAGTTTACAGCAGTGTGTAGTGCAGCCTATGTGGAATCATCCTAATTTTTTTCGAGCAGATCAATCAATTCGCTTTAACCCTTTGAGGCGCAACCCTTTCCCAATGCTGAAAAAAGGGCAGCCGTTGCCATCGCTCGACTTAACTACCAGCAAGATGGCGGACGATCGAAACGTTCTTTGCGTTTCGATCTCTAGATCTGTGGCACTATATTTTATAGGACTATAAAATATAGTGCCACAGATCTAGAGACCCCTTTTTGGCGACAGCTGACTGTGCGGCACAGCATTGGGCAATCTCTGGAGATGTTCTCGCATTCTTCCATTTTTCAGCAGATGTCAGTGCTGTTAAAATAATAGTGACCATTTTTTTGCGGGAAATGACGTTCTAAAAAGTAAAGGATTCTCGGGGAGCTATGTCATATGCAACTATTTTAATAGAAATCCAATCTATTCTTCGTGACTGGCAAAAATCAAAACATCAGAGTTTGGTGTTGCCAGAGCGGGAACACTGCGCGTTAAAGGGTTAAGGTATCTGCACACGTTTGGAGCACTTTTTTTGGCGGAAAACATTATATAAATATATTAAAACCAATTTTTAAAATTCAATTTTAATAAACATTAACAAAGGACTATAAAACTGTAGTATATTTCAGTATTATTTTTCGAAAATATAAAATATATGCAGAAATTTGATCATTTTTTTTTAATTCAAAGAAAAAAATAAAGACTATTTAACTTATTTGAATAACTTCAAAGTAACTTCAAAATGAACTTCATGCTTTTATCTAGGGAATGACCTATAAGCTCATGTATTTTGTAATTAATTAGGATTTTGGAGGTAGTCGAAGATTTATTATGGAATTTTTGATGATTTTATACTGCTATTTTTTTTAGATAACGGGCCGTAATTCAGAAAATATTATTACAATAAAAATTCTGATAGTTCATGCCATATACAACATTATATAAATAAAACCCACAAAATAGCATAAATATCTGATGACAATATTTTACGTTATCCTTTTTGAAATCTGTATATTTTTGGCATAAACCAGTTTTTAGAAAAACGCATTTAAAGTATAAACAACTGCGCGATTCCAGTTTGCCGGGGTTTCCGAAAATCCTTAATAACTCGATTTCTAATCAACGGAGTGTCAAAAACGAGCCTGCTTTGAATGGCTTGATAAATTATCTATCCAATGAAAAAATAAAACTACCTGTCACTTTTGGCCGAAATTCGTCTTTTCAACGTGGTCGTGTACCTTAATTTGTGAACCAAGTCCGCCAATCAGTTTTTGTTCAACACGTAAACAAATTCCTTTTCATCCCCTTCCAGGCCCGTAGCGCTGGGGGTGCTATGGACGGCTCAGTCCCCCCTGAAGCAATTAACAGGCTCCAGGAATACTTTCTTTAAAAAATTAGTTTTTACAGTATCTATCCCTATGTATAAAAATCAGGCCTGGACTGGCCAGGTCAGCTGGTCGGCGATCGCCAAGGGCCCCGGTGGGCATTCAAAGGGGGCCCCGGTGAGGTATTCAAAGGGCCCGGTGAGGCATTCAAATGGCCCCGGTGGGCATTCAAAGGGGACCCCGGTGGGCATTCAAAAGTGGATATACAACTTTATAATAAGAGTAATTTGATTATTTATTTTCCAGGAATCTTACGCAGTGACGCAGCGGGGGATCCCAGAAACTCCGAAACGCAAGGGGACCCCCGAAAAGTCAGCCCCCCGCCCAAATCTCTAAAACAGTTAAATGTCATTTTTAGGCGCGTAAGTGTAATTTTCAAATATTACATATTCTAATATTCTATTCCCTCTAAATTCCTCAGTAAGAGGCAGGGCCTGATTTCCGGGAGGGCATTCGGGGCAAGCGCCCGGGCCCCCAAATTGTTCTTTCAAAATTAGTAAATTTTGAAAAAGTTTTCGAAAGAGGGGGGGCCCCCCCATGAAGCTTTTGCCCAGGGCTCCCAAATCGACAAATCGGCTCCTGAAGAGGGACCTTTTAAATCTCTAGCCGAGTGCTCCCAAGAGAGCCAGTCCGGGCCTGATAAAAATTAACATTTTCTGCTGTTAAAAATGGAGTTTTACTAGTCTGCACGTTGCGAACTCTTGAAACATAGTAACTTTCAAGAATTTTGCAATACTTGTCAATTTTTGCCCTTTATTTACTGCATCCATGCACACAGTAAAAACAACTTCTTAAAAAGAGTGTGAGTGGGTTATATAGTGTCCCAGTTTTGAAATACGTCTCTGTGAACTTTTGTGCCCAATTAATTTCCTCACAAATCTGACAGCTAAAATCATAAATCTAAATATGAAATTTCGAGGTATCAACCTACATAATACGCTAACGTTTGCGGTGCCAAAATCAACAATATGTCTACCCTGCGAACGACAATCACAATAAGGTGTAACAGGACCGTACCCAGAAAAAAAAAAAAAAAAAAAAAAAAAAAATTGGGGGTGGGGTGGGGACCAAGAGGTGAAAAAGGCAAAATTTTTGACAAAAAGGCTTCATTACTATTGTCTTGTGTAAAAAAAATTTTAATTTCGGGGGGGGGCGGACCCGCTGGATACGGCCTTGGGATGTAAGCATTAGTGTTGACCGACACTGCACTGAGTATAAAGAACAGTAAGGCACGGGGCGGCGAAGCTGGTCGCCTTGACGGCTAGTTTAGTATATCTCTACAATTAGCGTTCCTGCGATTCTGGAAACTGCAATCAGCAAAGGAGGAAGTGAGAAAATTTTTGGACTTCTCAAAGACGCAAATTCTGTTGACAAGGCCACTTCTAGACGTGCCTTTATGAGGATTTTTCCTTTGGTGCCCCCTCTCCATCTTAGCCATCTCCTCCCTCAGAACTGTCACTGTCATTGTATCATGTTTTGATGGGTAAACACTAGAGCGACTAGGATGAACGAGGCAACTAATGACCTTACAATAACACCAGTTCCTTCTGGCAATAGTCAGTCATTGGTTCCTAAATGCCCAAAATCTCGCCATTTGTCGTCGACCTTGATAAGTTTTGCGAAAATATCGCCAAATTTGGCGCGAAAAATAATTTCGAATTTCGCATAACTCCAAAAAATTTTAACCGTATAATGTTGAAATATTGTATTTAGAACAGAACTGTTGTAACATCCAACGTGCACCTTTTTTTGTTTAATTGCAATCGACTGGGTAATTTATTTACAGGGTCAGCCAAGTGACTTACGTTAAGGTCTATGGATGTATTCATTAAGTTTGTGGTCAGTGACTACTTTGGCTATCCCCAAAATCTCGCAAACTATCTCAAGCTTGTCGGCTTCTGGCGAAATATCTCCAAATTAAGTGTCAGAAGTAAATCATTCAAATTGAACCCAGCATGGCGATATCGGAAGTATTTGGCTAGAAATCGATAAACCTAAGTATTACTGCAGTATTTTATCTCTTTCAAACAAATAAGTTTAGATGAAGTGCGCCGAAAATATTTTTGATTTAATAGACGTGCAAGGAAGTCATGTGTTCATCAGATTTGTTGAGTACTTCTCTGTGTCTGGGAAACACAAAGAGAGATAGATGTTCGCGGGCGGGGCAGTTTTTTCTGAGAGGTCAAATGAATTCCAATTTGCAAATAGGAATAAGTCTCTCTAATGTTTCACACTCTGACGCGCTATTGTATATTATCATTTGAGTTCGGGCAGCGCAAGGAAGCATCGCGCTGTCTTTTGCTTGTCTTTCTGCGCCAGCATATACTCAACCTTGGGAAATTTAAATCATAAGCTTTAACCCTTTGAGGCGCAATCCTTTCCCAATGCTGAAAAAAGGGCAGGGTCTCTAGATCTGTGGCACGCGATGAACGTTTCGATCATCCGCCATCTTGCTGGTAGTTAAGTCGAGCGATGGCAACGGCTGCCCTTTTTGCAGCATTGGGCCATCTATCCAGCTGTTCTCTCATTCTTCCATTTTCCAGCAGATGTCAGTGCTGTTAAAAAGAATCGTGACCATTTTTTTACGGGAAATGACGTGCTAAAAAGTAAAGGATTCTCGTGGAGCTATGTCCCTCGCAACTATTTTTATAGAACTCCAATCTATTTTTCGTGACTGGCAACAGTCAAAACGTCACAGTTTGGTGATCCCAGAGCGGGAACACTGCGCGTTAAAAGGTTAAACAGTATTTTGATGGAAAGTGTTTTATTATCGATACCCGATGCATGCAACTCTTACTTCTCCAGCTTCAATTTAAATTCCTTTCCCTTTTGTTTTCTTTTTCTTTCTTTAAGCATTGGAAGATTTTCAACGTTACAACGCCTTTTTCTCAGTCCGGGAGCTCTCTATTACCCTTATGCAGTTGTTCAGTGCCCATCCATAAGGAGAGTTTTTGAATTGGTCTTGTCCAGTATTGGGAGGAGGGGGGGGTTCAACATAAAATTTACCACATGATTGTTCAACACTTTTAATACTCAAGACTGTTTTCCGCCTCCTAAAATGTGTAAAAGGTGATTTCAGCGTTTTTCGTGGTTGTTTTTTTTTTTTTTTTTTTGTTTTTTTATTTTTTTTTTTTTCAAGGGAACCTGAAATTTAAATTAAAAATTTAAATTTATATATATGTAAACGGTTTAGTAGTTTCCTTTGATGAAATGCCCTTAAAGCGTAATGTAATTTTATGAGTGTCCCTAAAGAACTATTGGTGATGCATGCATAAAGGTAGCTTATAATACTCAGGAATGGCGCAGCTTTATGTTCGTGAAAATAGTTTTAGAATCGGTTCAATAGTTACAGAGATGCCCATACTGTGTTATGTATTAGGATTATTTTCAGTGTCACTGTAAAAGAATGTATTTATGTTATATAAATGAAAGGTAGCCTATAATATTAAGGAATAGTGTAGCTTTCTATCGCTGAAAACAGTTTTAGAATCGGCTTAGCAGTTACAGAGATACCCGTAGAGCATAACGCAATTCTATGAGTGTCCGTGTTAAATAACTATTTTTGTTATATACTAGGGGACAAGGCCCTAGACTCGCCCCATTGGACTCGCTACCTATGTTAACTTTCATGTTTGTCAGTTTCACGCTACGCTCGCTTTTCGTATGAGGCATTCGGCCCCCTAATAAGGCTTACTCGTAAAAAAGGCTTAATTTCAACAAATAACAAAAAAAAAAAAACCCAAAGGTTGGATCAGATAGAATGTTACCAAGCTACATATTGCTTGGTTCTTGCATGTTCCTTGGAAGATAAAAATTTAAACTTCGCACTATTTTTAATTATGTGAAACCCTTGGAACACCTTGGATATTAGCCAATTATGGCGAGTTTTCATAGTTTGGCGACTTGCGTATATGTATAGTTAGTAATTAGCTCTAAGAAAAAAGTGCTTCGTACATTTTCTTTGATAAAAACTACGGAACAGCTAGAATAGCTTGCCACCCATGGCGACTTTTCATTATTTGGCGATTTACACATGCTCACAATCTATAATTACTGCTCATGTAAGGCTCCCGGAAAGCCATTATCCATATTTTCATATACATAATCCTTTGCAGATTAGCGTATTTAGAACCACGAATGGCATCATCTCGCCGCGCTGGCAAAAATCCAAAATGTACTATAACTGCTATAATGGCATAGTTCACGCCACTAAATATTTCTACTGGTAGCAAATAATCCAGCTGGATAGAACCGGCTTTAAAATAATCTACATTTGAATTATTTTTCATTTTCAAGATACTGGATTCTAGCATTCTGGAATTCGAAGTTAATATTCACCCTGCTTGGAAAAATACCATTTTGCCGGATCATTCCTAATGCCGGATCATTCCTAATGCCATTCCTAATGGCGCTTTTAAAATCAGTTAGAATTAGTTATTCTGTTTTGGAAAAACGAATAGTCGATAATTCTAAACTCCTGTTGTCTAAGCGATCGTACTATTTGGAAATTCTCAACTTTGTGTAACACACTTTGAGTTATTTATTTCATATACTTTTTAATGTGGCGTAAAATGGGTGTCATTCTACTTCATGTTTATCAATTTCACGCGATTCTACATACTTGGAAATACTTTTTGCAAAGGAATGAATGATTTTATGCCAAACCAGGCAACCATTATGTTTATGTTTTCAGTTTTTTATTAATATCTTCTAAAATAATTCGATTTTCGAAATTTAAGTCAGCTTATCAGATTCCACGGAATTTTCCGAATCCGCGGACACCTTTGTCGGAACTCAAATTCCCACGGTTTAGGAGGAGATAGTCGGACAAGCTCTTGACAGCGGCGGCAGCGTCAGCGGCCGTTACAATTTTTTAGAATAGAGAGACTAGGGGCCAAGGCCCCTGGACTCGCTATGCTCGCTTTTCGTATGATGCATTCGGCCCCTAATAAGGCGTATTCGTAAAAAAGGCATAATTTCAAAAGAAAAAACTTAAGATTGGATCAGATAGAATGTTACCGAGCTACACATCGCTTGGTTATACATGTTCTCTGGAACATAAAACTTTAAACTTCTCACTATTTTTAATTATGTGAAAGCTATGAAAAACCTTGCATATTTGCCACCCATGGCAATTTTTCATAATTTGGCGACATACGTAAATGTATAGTTAATAATTAGTTCGAAGAAAACAGTACTTTATATGTTTTTCTTGATAAAAACTACGGAACAGCTAGAATAGCTTGCCAACAATGGCGACTTTTCATTATTTGGCGATTTACACAAACTCATAATCGATAATTACTGCTCATGTAAGGTTACCGTGTAAATCGTTATCCATGTATTCATAAACATAATTCTTTGCAGATTGGCGTATTTAGCAGCACGAAATATATCATCTCGCCGCGCTGACAAGTATCCAAGCTGTACTGCAACTGCTATAATGGCATGGTTAACGCCGCCAAACATTTTTACTGGTAGCAAATAAACTGAACCTAACCGGCTTTACTATAATCTGCATTTTAATTATTTTTCATTTTCAAGATACTGGGTGCTAACATTTTGAAAAATGCGTTTTAGAGTTACCCTCCTTGGAGAGATAGTCTTTTGCCAGATCGTACCTGTACCCGATGCCAAAAGGGCGCTTTTTAAATCAGCTAAAATTAGTTATTCTGTTTTGAAAAATGAATAATATGTAATTCCAAACTCCTGTTATCTAAGGGAACTTTGTGTAACACTTTTTCACTTATTTATGTCACAAACTTTTAAATTTATCATAAAATTGGTGTCATTCTACTTCATGTTTGTCAGTTTCACGTGATTCTACATACTTGGAATTGTTTTGTAGCAATGGCATGAATGACTTTATGCTGGCCAAAATTGCCTAGCCTGGTAACCACTGTGCTTATTTTTTCAGTTTTTTATTAATATCTTCTAAAATAATTCGAATTTCGAAATTTAAGTCAATTTATCGGCTTCCCCGAAATTTTCCGAATTCGTGGACCTTAGTCGAAACTCAAATCCCCACGGTTTCAAAGCAGCGGCGGCAGCGGCCGTTTTTTTTTTTTTTTTTTTTTAATAGAGAGAAATAAAAGGTAGTCCATAAGACTCAGGAATAGTGAAGCTTTCTGTTAGTGAAAACATCTTTAGAATCAGTTCAGTAGTCATGAGATGTCTTTAGCGCGTTACGTATTAGAATTATTTTGATTGTCAATGTAAAATAACTATGTATGCTATATGCATTAAAGGTAGCCTTTAATACCCAGGAAAAACGTAATTTTCTATGAGTGAAAAAAATTTCAGAATCTGCTTATTATTTACAGAAGTATACATAGAGGGTAACGTAATTTTTATGAGTGTCCCAGTAAAAAAACTAAGTATGCTATATACAAGAAAGGTAGCCTACAAAACTCAGAAATAGTGCAGTTTTCCTTCCGTGAAAAAAAGTTTTAGAATCGGTTCATTAGTTCCAGAGATCGTAAAGTAAATCGAATGAGTATCCCTGTAAAAGACCTATTTGTGATATATGCATGACAGGTAGCCCATATAATACTCAGGAATAGTGTAGCTTTCTATCAGTAAAAAAAAAAAAAAAAATTAGAATCAGTACAGACGTGAGGAAATGCCCATACAGCTTAATGTATTAGAATTAATTTGAGTGCCCCAGTAAAAGAACTATTTAAACTTCTATTTTATTTTATTTTTAAGAAATTCATGAAAGGTAGCCCATTGTTGCAGAAAACACTGTTTAATTTCTGGGTCCGTCGTTCTAAAGTCCAGTAGGAGTAGAAAGTTCTAGTAAAGAGTCCACTTGTTAGGATGGAACACGAACTTTATTGCTTCTAGCTGTACAAAATTCAGAGGCACTAACGGCCAGTAGCTTGCTTTAACGGTCCGCTCAGTACCGAAGCTTTGACAGATGTCGTAATTCACACCCAATAAAATACTTCCACAAGCAAAATATTCAGTGGAATCTTATGAGGGATTGCGAGAACAGTCCCTCAAGGCTAAGGAATGAGGAATTTACACAGCACTTAAAAACGCACTTTTAAAAACATGCGAATTACTGTTTCTATCAGCGCTAACACAGAGTCATACTCTCAACAGAACGGACGTCTATTTCTCATAGCAGTCAAAAACGGACTGACTCAACTAGGGATGGACGCGAGACGAAAAATAAGCGTCTCGCGTCTCGCAAAATAGCCTAAAAGCTTGTCTCGTCTCGCAAAAATCCCTATATCGTAATGTTAAAAATGGGTGTCTCGTCTCGCAAAAAAGCTGTAAATCTCTGTCTCGTCTCGCAAAAAAGTCGTCTCGCGTCCATCTCTAGACTCAACCGGGGCAGCACGCTGTCGCATTTATAGGGGAGGCAGAAGCTATTAGAAATTTCTCGAAGGATCCCCTTAAAGAGCGAATTTTTATTACGTCATAGGAATACAGTGGAATCATTAGACTATTACGCAATATTAATGCAGGAAAATGAAATTTATAGGTCCCATTGGAAAAATCTCGCCAAATATCCGAAATATCGTCAAGCCAGGCAACTTTTTGGTGAAATATCGCCAAGTTTGGTGCCAAAAATAAGTCCCCAAGAGTGACGTCAGCTAAGCTCTAACATCAATATTTCTCGAGATTTTAGAAAACCTTATGTTAACCAATGGGGAAACCCAAAACTCCATATCTCCCGGTCTAGGTAACTGATTTTGATGCAACAAAATACGAAATTTAATTACTTAGAGCGTAGAATACGAATTTTAAGCTAGTTTACCCCTAGAACAGCCGATTGGCCCAAAAATTCGTAAAACTATAATACTTAGTCATAGAAGAATTCTATTATAGAAAAAGTTTTTGATTCGGTTCAATAGTTACAGAGATATTGGCTTCGTCGGGATTCGATTTTTGGGTTCGTCGTTCTAAAGTCCAGTGTATGTAGAAAGTTCTAGTAAAAAGTCCATATGTCAGATGGAAGACAAATTTTATTGCTTCTAGAACTTCGTCGAACAATCAGCTGTACAAAATTCACAGCACAGATGCTGTATTTCTTACAAAAAAATAAAACACTTCTACTGGCAAAAATTCAAAGGAAACTTACAAAGGAGATCATAAACAGTCCCTCAGGACTCAGCAACGAAGAATTTACACTCTGTACTCAAAATTAATTCTTTGACGCGTAGAATACGAATTTTAGAATAATTTTAATATCTGCGAGGCAGAAAAACCGAAAATTCTTAACAATGTTCTCTAATATATAAAATTCTCCTGTCACAGTGTTAGTCACCTAACTCCTCCGAAACCACTCGACCAATTTTAATGAAATTTTCTATGTATATTCGTTAGGTCATAGAATAGGTTTTTAACTATGTCTCATACCCCTAACTCATAAGGGCGGTCCACCCCAAAATGTTTAGCCCCAGAGTGCTATTCATTTCAATCAGGATTCCTGTGTAGACATTAGCGTGTCGAGTCACTTTTCAAATGTGTTTGCCAGATAATGTGGAGAGGGGGGGGGGCGTTAATAAAATGTTGAAAGTCGCACAAGGTTTGCAATTTTTGATAATTTATCGCTAAATGTGGTGCCAAAACCTGACAATTTATTACAAATATATTTCGCGTATAGTTAGAAAACGCCTGGCGTATATTGTAAAAGAGTTTTATTAGGCGATTTTAATATAGATTTCTATTCCGAAGAAGTGCTCTGTGGAACAAGAAAGGAAAACGCGGTACACTCATGGATTATGATGCCCATTCCAAACAGCATTTAAAATGTCTTTGCGGTATAGTTGGAATATGCCTACAGGAAGAATATGCCTGGCGAAGATTGTAAAACAGTTTCAGTAGGCGATTTTAAGATAGATTTCGATTCCAAAGATGTCTTTTATGGTACAAGAAAGAGTTGATTCCTATTTTAACGCCCCCACTCTCGCCAACCTAAAAAAATCTCCGTACTTTGGCGAGCTTTGCAGTCATGGGTCTCTGGGAGTTATGCACAAGTTTCAACGGTACTTACGTATTATCCTGGCGGTCCGCCAAGACAAGCAATTTTTCACCAAGATAAATGCCGGGCACATGAAATTGTTGATGGTTTGGAATACGATTGGCAACGTATTTAAAATCTACGAAAAAATAGTTTGACGGAAGTGACCGCCGGGATAATACGTAAGTACCGTTTCAACGCACCCAAAAGAACTAGGTGATAACTAAAGTAAACAAACTAGGGATAAACGTGCCAGTTAAGGAATTTGAAGACATTTAATTATTAAAACTACATTAATTGGTAATCCAAAATAAATAAAAATGTAGCGGCATGCTGTACTTACATGTTGTTGTTCCAAATCGCCATTTTAATTCTAAATTACGATTTCTACATAAATGCAAAAAAATCTTCATGGTAACTGCATATGTTTAATCATCGCCTCCTTGGCGAGAGTTGAGGCGTTAAAGTAGGAAACAATATATAAAACGGTGAAGTATGGTTGTGATATACTTGGCGAAGATTATAATATAGTTTTAGTAGGCGATTTTAAGATAGATTTCGATTCCAAAGATGGGTTTTATGAAATAAGAAAGAAAATACAGCACATTCATGAATAATGATAA
This sequence comes from Cheiracanthium punctorium, assembly GCA_038373885.1. Lineage (NCBI taxonomy): Eukaryota > Metazoa > Arthropoda > Arachnida > Araneae > Cheiracanthiidae > Cheiracanthium > Cheiracanthium punctorium. The sequence continues at coordinate 88,937 of JAWZYV010016735.1, read as the reverse complement.
CACTTTCCAGCTTAATGGAATAAGGGAAAAAAATAGGGACGACGCATAAATTATGATACGATTTTAATATATAGCACTATAGTGCGTATTTAAAATCTGAAAGTGTTTCAGGTTTTCATCCTTTTTTTATTTTATTTTTTGGACAAAAATTTTTATGGAATGACTATCAATAAGTCTCAAGACAAAACTATGTCTGTTTGTGGCTTATATTTGAGCACACCATGTTTTCCCCACGGACAATTATACGTGGCATGCTCTCGAGTGGGCAAACCATCCAATTTGTTTGTGTTAGCTAAAGATGGAATAACAAAAAATATTGTTCACTCTATTCCGTTAATGGATTGATATTATTTCTCAGTAAAATTATTGTAATTAGCGATATATATAAATTTAAAGAATAAATTACAAATTAAAAATATAAATGTCTGGTATTGTGTTATTTTTATATTCTAGCATCGCTCACAGTGCTCCATGCCTCTTCCACTCATATACCACATCCTCACACACTTACAATAAGTTAGTCATTCCTTTCTACTAAAATAATCCTAGGAATAATTTATATGGCAAAACAACGTTTGCCGGGTCAGCTAGTATGTATATCTTATAAATAAAAATGAAATTCTGTTTGTTTGTTTGTTTGTTTGTTTGTTTGTTTATTTGTTTGTTTGTTTGTGGATTTGAGTTGTATACAAATCCACAAAAATGGACCTATCAGTCTGAAATTTTGCACAGATATGTAAAATAATATAGAATAAATCATAGTCCACTTTAAAACTTTGAAAGTCCACCCGTTCCCGGAATTTAAGAGATTTTTTATGTTCTGCACGCAAAAAGCTTTCCGTAATTGTAACCCCTGTAGTGAAAAAAGTGTGAAATAAGGATCGTGGTTGCCATGTGTGGCGATTTTGCCGAATAAGATGTTTTAAATTCTCAAAGTAAAAATAAAAGAATAATAATGATTTTTTTTTTGTTGTTAGTTTATATTCGTAAGGTTATATTTTTTTAAATTATAATACCGTGTGCATGGGAAATCAGAGCAGGAATGAAATGTTTTATACGCAAAACAATAAGAATTGAAGATTTCCGAGGCTAATATGTTAAAATTTTTTAGTTTGGCGAAAAAATAAAATGGCTCAAATGCCGAGAAAGTGAGTTCTAGCGGTTTGCACAATTTCCGCTCCGGCTTGGCGCAATTTACTGAGAGCTTAAGGAAACGGATTTTTGAAAACAAGTGCAAAGGTTTTATTAGAATACAGCGTTAAATTTTAATGATCTGTGCGAAAATAATGCAGTTATTAAGGGATTTCAAGCGATCTATCTTCAGCATTCTCGCGATTTTGAGGAGGATTCTAACGCTTGGCGCTATTTATCGTATTTTAATCGTCTGCTATTTGGGTTATGAATACACCTGCGTATAAGTTTTTGAAATTTTCATTCAGTTGGAATTGTGCATTTTTCTGAGCAGCTTTTCTGCATCTAATGTATTACATCCAGAAAAAAGGATGTTAGAAATATCATTTTTAATTTTGTTTAATCACGCTCATGAATAATGATACACTTTTCAACTTAATGAAAGAAGGAACGAAAATAGGGAAGACCCATGGATTATAACTCTTTTTATATATAGCACTTTAGTGCGTATTTAAAAATCTGAAAGTGTGTAAGATTTTCTATGATTCTAGCGCTTGGCGCAATTTAATGGGAGGGTATTTTTAAAAACAAGCGTAGGTTATCATAAATAAAAATGAAATTCTGTTTGTCAATTTGTTGATTTGGGTAGTATACAATTCCACAAAAATAGACCTGTCAGCCTGAAATTTTACACAGATATGTAAAATAATATAGAATAAATGATAGTCCACTTTAAAACTTTGAAACTCCACTTTATTTCCGTTCCCGGAATTTAAGAGATTTTTTATGTTCTCCACGCAGAAAGCTTTACGTAATATTAACCCCTGTAGTGAAAAAAGTGTGTGAAATAAGCATCTTGGTTGCCATGTGTGGCGATTTTGCCGAATAAAATGTTTTAAATTCTTAAAGTAAAAATAAAAGAATAATAATGATTTTTTTAGTTTATTTTTTTAGGTTATTTTTTTAATTATAATATCGTGTGCGCATAAGAAATGAGAGCAGGAATGAAATGTTTTATACGCAAAAGAATGAGGATCGAAGATATCCGAGACTAATATGTAATTTTTTTTAGTTTGGCGAGAAAAAAAATGGCTGCTAGGCCGATTTTTAGAGAGTGAGTTCTAGCGGTTTGCACAGTTTTAGGCTTTTTGGCGCAATTTACTGAGAGCTTAAGGGAATAGCATTTTTGAAAACAAGTGTATAGGTTTTCTTAGAATACAGCATTAAATTTTAACTATCCGTGGAGAAATAATGCAGTTATTAGGGCATTTCAAGCGATGTAATTCTCGCCAATTGAGTACATTGATTTAACTTGGGGGAAATCCGCCAAATTTCAGAAAATTGAAATCTTCGCATTTAGTACATCGAGGTAACGATGAATAAAACATGTTATAGTTGATAATTTAAAAAATGCGGCTGTATTAAGGGATTCCACTTTTCAAAAAAATGCCTGGCGGTCGAACCATTTCCCATTTTGATTGCTGCTAAGGCAATGCTTCGAATGATTCCCTGAAAAAACTCTTGCAAAATGGCGTATGCTGGCACTTTGGCGAGGCTTAGATTTGAAACTGGATTTTACTTGAGACTGGTATATACGTATAATAAGACTGGTTATAGATAAAAATGAATGTTGGTATGTGTGTAGGAGGTTGAAAAACTCCAGCACCGTTTCACCGATCACCATGAAAAATAGGTTCACCTAAGTCTTTTATCATGGAGAAGGTTTTTATGCTATCCGTTTTACTCTAACTTTTCACTAGGTGGCGCAGCAGAACGTCGAATTCTATTCCGTTTAGCCGTTTGCTAGGCGAATATCGTCCAACCAATTTCGATGAAATTTGGTACACGCGAATATTAGAACACGGAGAATATTTTTCACTATCCATTTTGCTGTAACTTGCCGCTAAATGGCGCTGCAAAGCATCAACTTCTATACCGTTCGACCGATCGGCATAAAATTTTTTATACTTACACATTTGAGCACGAAGAATATATTCTAACTGCGTTACTTTTGATGTTACTCGCCACTAGATGACACTGCAATGCATTATTATTTTAACTCACCACTAGATGACGCTGCAGCAGGCCAAATTTTTGACCATTCAAACGGTGGCTATGAAAATCAGTATACATAGCTATTTGAACAATGAGAATATTTTGGCGTTATCCATTTTGCTATAACTCGCCACATGACGGCGCTGTAGCAAATCATTACTTTAATCAACCACTAGATGGCCCTGCAGTGTATCACTTCTTGACTGTGCGAATGATCGCTATGAAAATAGGTATACATAGATATTTGAACACGGGGAAGAGTTTGGCACGATCCATTTTCCTATAACTTGACACTAGATGTCGCGTCAACACATGAACTTCAAGACTATTCAGCCGATCGTCATGAAAATTCGTATACATCGATATCTGAATGCGAAGAATATTTTTGCAGTATCCGTTTTGCTAAAACTCGCCACTAGATTGTGCTACGCCGCATCGCCTTCTGCACCGTAAAAACGATTGCCTTGAAATTCAGTATGCATGATTATTGAACACAATATAACGCGATATCCATTTTGCTATATCTCTTTATTACAATAAATAGTAATCACAACAAATATTAATATCAAAAAGTCCATTCATTCCCGTGCGAAGAACGGGTACTTCAGCTAGTAAATATATATATATGTAATGTATAAAAAGGTAGTTTGGGTTTTACTAGTTTTACAGTGAAAGTACCCGCTTGAACAATACCCAAACTAGTAAAACCCAAACTACCTTTTTATACATTACATATACATACACATATACAGGGTGTCCAACCTTAATGTGACCCAATAGCTAATTCCCGAACCATTCGGTTTAGATGTGCACTTCCAATTTGAAAAATGTTTTAAAAAAGGTAAAGAATGTTTTTACGTGCTTTTCGAACCAAAAAACCCATTTAGAAAAAAATTACAAAAATTAAATTTTTATACGGTCCCCAGGTCCTATCACTTATATTTACGAAAAGATGCAGTACACAAAAACAAAGTAAACACAAAAAGTTTCATTTTATTACGATAAAAACTGACCAAGTTATGGAACTTTGAAAATCATACATTTCATCCATTTTCTCCGCCATTTCAAGAAGCTAGTAAGAGACCGTCTCCAAAGTGAAATTAATTGGAACCCTGCCAGGAAACATTCGCTCTTGCACGTCACTCTTATGTAAATCGTTTTTAAATTTAAAAGTACACACATTACGTTAATATTACAATAACTGAGTACTTAAGAAACAAAATTTATTCTGTGTACGTATAAAACAAAGATAAAATAAAATATTTTGGACGAAGAAAACTTTTCAAAAGCAGTTCGGCTTCAGACTGATTTGCTGCAGTACTGATCATGGCAAACGTTAAAAATCTGTTGTGTAGTCGCTTACAATTGCATACAGTCGTATTCTAATATTACGAATTCTAGTACAGGAGAACGAGATGTATACAAATGAAGAATACTGCGAAATGGTACTGTTGTATGGGCAGTGTAATCGAAATAAGAGAGAGGCGGCAAGACTTTATGCCATTAAATTTCCCAGTCGCAGACATCTATCTTATTGTACAATTGCCCGTGCTGTTCAACGCTTGTATAGAACTGGGAGTTGTCATAGACGTATTCCCTTGTCTCGTGCCACACCTTCAAGCTTGCGGATACCCCCTGAAGATGTTCTAGGATATGCCCTGGCTCATCCTGAAAGTAGTGTCCAGGATATTAGCAAGGCTTGTTCCTACTCAAAATCGACGGTGTCGAACATATTACATACGTACGGTGCATTTCCTTATCGTCCAGTCCTGGCGCAGGAGCAAATGCCTGGAGACCAGTTGTATACATCTCGTTCTCCCATACTAGAATTCGTAATATTAGAATACGGCTGTATGCAATTGCAAGCGACTACACAACAGATTTTTAACGTTCGCCATGATCAGTATCGCAGCAAATCAGTCTGAAGCCGCAGGCAAATAAGTCTATTTTTTTTGGAACTGCTTTTGAAAAGTTTTCTTCGTCCAAAATATTTTATTTTATCTGTTTTACACGTACACAGAATAAATTTTGTTTCTTAAGTACTCAACTATTGCAATATTAACGTAATGTATGTACTTTTAAATTTAAAAACGATTTACATAAGAGTGACGTGCAAGAGCGAAAGTTTCCTGGCAGAGTTCCAATTAATTTCACTTTGGAGACGGTCCCTTACTAGCTTCTTGAAATTGGCCGAGAAAATGGATGAAATGTATGATTTTCAAAGTTCCATAACTTGGTCAGTTTTTATCGTAATAAAATGAAACTTTTTGTGTTTACTTTGTTTTTGTGTACTGCATCTTTTCGTAAATATAAGTGATAGGACCTGGGGACCGTATAAAAATTTAATTTTTGTAATTTTTTTCTAAATGGGTTTTTTGGTTCGAAAAGCACGTAAAAACATTCTTTACCCTTTTTAAAACATTTTTTAAATTGGAAGTGCATATCTAAACCGAACGGTCCGGGAATTAGCTATTGGGTCACATTAAGGCTGGACACCCTGTATATATATATATAAACCCTTCAGTATTTAGAGGTGCCTTCAGAGCGTAATGTAATTCTTATGAGTGTCGCTGCAAAAGAGCTATGTGATATAATGGATAAAGGTAGCTTTTAATACACAGAAATATTGTAGCTTTCTGTCCATAAAAAATGTTTGAGAATCGATTCAATATTTACCGAGATGCCATAGAGCGTAATCCAATTCTTATGAGTCTCCCTGTAAAACAACTATTTGTGAAATATGCATAAAAAGTAGCCTATAAAATACAGGAATGGTGTAGCTTTCTATTAGGGGAGAAAGTTTTAAAACCTGTATAGTACTGACAGTGATGTATGTACATAGAGCGCAATGTATTAGAATTATTTTGAGCGTACCTGTCAAAGAACTATTTATGCTACATGCATAACAGGTAGACTGCATATTAATCCAAGGCGTAAGTTATTTTCACTCCTAATTTAACGGAAATCCGTTCTGCGCTTTTTGCGTGATTGAGTCAAAAACACTCAAACACACAAAAGCACCAACTTTTACATTTATCATATTAGTAGAATAACTTTCAATTAAGAAACTTCATTTTTAAAATTAATGCTATAAAATACGGTATAATAATGCTTTTTAAAAATGTGGCTATAATGTACTTTGGAACAATAAACTATACCTTTATTAAAAATCGCTTCCAACAAAGGGGCGTAACCGTTAGAATAAATTAAAATATATACGGTATAACAATGCTCTTTAAGAATATCTGTCAATAATATACATTGAAATAGTGAACGAAGCCGTTATAAAAATGACTTTTAACAAAAAGACGTAGTCCTTGGAAATGCAAAACTTCACGGTATAACAATGGTCTTTAAGAATGTGTGACAATAATATACGTTAAAACAGTGCACTAAACCTTCATTAAAAATGACTTTAAACAAAGGGGCGTTAATTGCTGGAAATAATGAAAAAATACACGTTATAGCAATGTTCTTTAAGAATGTGTGTCAATAATTTACGTTAAAACATTGGAAATAAGTCAAGTAATCGTTGGAAATAAGGCAAAAATACTCGGTAGAACAATGCTCTTTAAAAATGTGAGTCAATAATGTACTTTGAACCAGTGAACTGAACCTTTATTTAAAATGGCTTTCAACAAAGAGACATAATTTTTGGAAACAATGCAAAAATACACATTATAACAATGTTCTTTAAGAATGTGTGTTAATAATATACATTAAAACAGTTGACTAAACCTTTATTTAAATGACTTTCAACTAAGGAGCGTAATTGTTGGAAAGGAAACAATACACGATATAACAATGGTCTTTAAAAATGTGTGTCAATAATATAATTTGAAATAATGCACTAAAAATTTATTAAAAATGACTTTCAACAAAGGGACGTTAATTGTTGAAAATAATGCAGAAATACACGGTATAACAATACTCTTTAAGAAACTGTGTCAATAATATACTTTGAAACAGTGGACTAAACCTTTATTTAAAATGTGTTTCAACAAAGAGGCGTAATTGTTTTAAAGGCAAAAATACACAGCATCACAATCCTGTTTAAGAAAGTGCTTCAATAATATACTTTCAAACACTGGACTAAACCTTTATTTAAATTGACTTTCAACGAAGGAACGTAATTGTGTGAAATAAGGCAAAAATACAGAATATAACAATGGTCTAAGAATTTGTGTCAATTATGCTTTGAAACAGGGGACTCAACTTTTATTTAAAATGACTTTCAACAAAGGGGCGTAATTGTTGAAAATAATGCAAAAATGCACGTTATAACAATGTTCTTTAAGAATGTGTGTCAATAAATCTGTTAAAACAGTGGACTAAGCCTTTATTTAAATGACTTTCAACAAATGGGCGTAATTGTTGGAAAGGCAAAAATACACGATATAACAATACTCTTTAAAAATGTGTGACAATAATGTACTTTGAAACAGTGCATTAAACATTTATTAAAAATGACTTTCACCAAAGGCACGTTAATTGTTGGGAATATTTCAGAAATACACGGTATAACAATACTCTTTCAGAAAGTGTGTCAATAATATACTTTCAAACAGTGGACTAAACCTTTATTTAAAATGTCTTTCAATAAAGGGACGTAATTGTTGGAAATAAGGCGAAAATACACGATATAACAATGCTCCTTAAAAATGTGTGTTAATAATACAGTTTGAAAGAGTGGACTAAACCTTTACTTAAAATGGCTTTCAACAAAGAGATGTAATCGTTGGAAATAAGGCAAAAATACTCTTTATAACAATGCTATTTAAAAATGTGTGTCAATAATATACTATGCAACAGTGAACTGAACCTTTATTTAAAATGGCTTTCAATAAAGGGACATAACTGTTGGAAGCAATGCAAAAATACACATTATAACAATGTTCTTTAAGAATGTGTGTTAATAATATACGTTAAAACAGTGGACTAAACCTTTATTTAAATCACTTTCAACAAAGGGGCGTAATTGTTGGAAAGGCAAAAATACACGATATAACAATGCTCTTTAAGAATGAATGTCAATAATATACTTTGAAACACTGGACTAAACCTTTATTTAAATTGATTTTCAACGAAGGAACGTAATTGTGTGAAATAAGGCAAAAATACAGGATATAACAATGATCTAAGAATGTGTGTCAATAATATACTTTGAAACAGTGGACTAAACTTTTATTCAAATGACTTTCAACAAAGGGACGTAATTTTTGGTAAATAATACAAAAATACACGATATAACAGTGCTCTTTAAAAATGTGTTTCAATAATATACTTTGAAACAGTGGACTAAACATTTATTAAAAATGACTTTCAACAAAGGGTTAATTGTTCGAAATAATGCAGAAATACACGCTATAATAATACTCTTTAAGAAAGTGTGTCAATAATATAATTTGAAACAGTGGGCTAAACCTTTATTTCAAATGACTTTCAATAAAGGGACGTAATTGTTGGAAATAAGGCAAAAATACACGGTATGTTCTTTAAGAATGTGCGTCAACAATATGCCTTGAAACAGTGGACTAAAACTTTATTTAAAATAACTTTCAACAAAGGGACTTAATTGTTGGAAATAATGCAAAAATACACGTTATAACAATGTTCTTTCAGATTGTCTGTCAATAATATACGTTAAAACAGTGGACTAAAACTTTGTTTAAATAACTTTCAACAAAGGGGCGTAATTGTTGGAAAGGCAAAAATACAGGATATAACAATACTCTTTAAAAATGTGTTTCAACAATATTCTTTGAAACAGTGCACTAAACATTTATTTAAAATTAACTTTCAACGAAGGAGCGTAATTGTTGGAAATAAGACAAAAAATACAGAATATAACAATGGTCTAAGAATTTGTGTCAATAATATGCTTTGAAACAGTGGACTAAACTTTTATTTAAAATGACTTTCAACAAAGGGACGTAAATTTTTGAAATAATGCAAAAATATGCGGTATAACAATTGTCTTTAAAAATGTGTGTCAATAATATACTTTGAAATAGTGGACTAAACCTTTATTTAAAATGACTTTCAACAAAGGGGCGTAATTGTTGGAAATAATGCAAAAATACACGTAATAAGAATGTTCCTTAAGAATGCGTGTCAAAAATATCCGTTAAAACAGTGGACTAAACCTTTATTTAAATGACTTTCAACAAATGGGCGTAATTGTAGGATAGGCAAAAATACACGCTATAACAATACTCTTTAAAAATGTGTTTCAATAATATACTTTGAAACAGTGCACTAAACATTTATTTAAAATGACGTTCAACAAAGGGACGTTAATTGTTGGAAATAATTCAGAAATACTCGGTATAACAATGCTCCTTAAAAATGTGTGGCCATAATACAGTTTGAAACAGTGGACTAAACCTTTATTTAAAATGACTTTCAACAAAGGGGCGTAATTGTTGAAAATAAGGCAAAAATACAGGATATAACAATGCTCTTTAAAAATGAGTGTCAATAATATACTTTGTAAAAGTGGACTAAACCTTTTTTTTTTAAATGGCTTTCAACAAAGGGAAGTAATCGTTGGAAATAAGGCAAAAATATTCGTTATAACAATGCTCTTTAAAAATGTGTGTCAATAATATACTTTGAAACAGTGGACTGAACCTTTATTTAAAATGGCTGTTAACAAAGGGACATAATTGTTGGAGGAAACAATGCAGAAATACACGGTATAACAATGCTCTTTAAGAAAGTGTGTCAATAATATACGTTAAAACTGTGGACTAAACTTTTATTTAAATGACTTTCAACAAAGGGGCATAATTTTTGGAAAGAAAAAAATACACGATATAACAATGTTCTTTAAAAATGTGTTTCAATAATATACTTTGAAACAGTGCACTAAACATTTTTTAAAAATGACGTTCAATAAAGGGAAGTAATCGTTGGAAATAAGGCAATAATACTCGATATATCAATACTCTTTAAAAATGTGTTTGAATAATATACTTGGAAACAGTGCACAAAACATTTATTAAAAATGACGTTCAACAAAGGATGTTAATTGTTGGAAATAATTCAGAAATACTCGGTATAACAATGCTCTTTAAGAAAGCGTGTCAATAATATACTTTGAAACAGTGTACCAAACCTTTATTTAAAATAACTTTCAATAAAGGGACGTAATTGTTGGAAATAAGGCAAAAATACCTGATATAACAATGCTCCTTAAAGATGTGTGTCCATAATATACAGGGTTGTCCAAATTAAACTTCCCTAACTCAGAGGCCTGTGCAGGAGGTTGTATGGGTCATAATGTGATAAAATTTTGAAAACAGACACTTCAGATCACGCGCTCATGATTTATTTTGTAAAAAAATATTAGTACGAGAAGTTGCCAACAGGTGGCGCTGCCGATCAACAAGACGTTCTACAGATGTTCTATATGTGTGCCGTGGTCGAATAGGGCATATCAACAGCACGAGAAACAGTTGACACACTGACAACACCATGTGGCGATTGGCTAGTTTCGTCCACGACCGCCAAAGCAACGTCTTGTACGCATGCAGAATCCACAACATGTCCTCTACCTGGTAAAATTCCCAGTTGTCCGGTTCTTTCGAACTTCTTGATCATGTCTTGTAAAGCGCGTGGTATCATTGGTCCTCGGCGTAAGTTCTCCAGCCAAGGGCTGACCCAGAAACTTTTTCGGAGGGGGCGCAAATCGTAAATACTCATTTTATCTAGTGTACAGAACACTCAATATTGGTGAAAGCCAAATTTATCTGGTGTAAATATACTTTTCTCGGAGGGGGTGCGCGCCCCCTGCGCCCTCCCCCTGGATCCGCCTTTGTCTCCAGCCGACGGAATGCTCTTATCGCAGCACTGGAGTTCTCGTCATTCTGGTAGTAAAGTTTCACTAATAGAGCTTTGTCTTTCAAAGTCGCTATTGTGCATCAGCGAGCTGAAAACAACTACCTGTGCCAGCGGCTGTCTTCCACTTTTGTAGGGCTCGTCTTTTGGATACGTTGCGCAGAAGCTTTATTTCAGCAAATCACGATGTTGCAATATGCAAATTACAAGTGTTACAGCGCCACCTATCGGCAACTTCTTGTACTAATAATTTTTTTAAATAAATCACGAGCGCGTGATCTGAAGCGTTTGTTTGCAAAATTTCATCACATTATGACCCATACAACATCCTGCACAGGCCTCTGAGTTGGGGAAGTTTAATTTGGATAACCCTGTATGAAGTCTCAGGTTTCTCGCCTACCTCTTGGCTGTGGATCTACAGCGTTAATAGAAGTAGTTCAACGTTTCACCATACAATGGAACATGGAACTAATTTAGCTGCATCCTTTCTGAAGAGAAACGTTTCACCAAGATTTGGTTCCATTGATCAGTTTAAGTACCCAATCATGGTTCGGCGTTTCTCCATAGAAATGTTGCAGCTCGTTCAGCACCATTTTATGGTAAAATATGAACAACAATTATTAACAGTGTAACGCTCTGGAATTTTCGGCGGTTTTCTCCAGATGTAACGTGAATACCTTTTAGAACGCCTTAGAAAGTCCTTCGCCCTCATAGGCTTTTTCTTAAGGCTGATAGCCCAAGTGTAGCTTTGGCTTAGTACCAAATCAAAATCAAATCAAATCAACTTATGGGGACGTGGTGTGTAAGTGTGTGTGTCCCAATATTTTGCCTCGTTAATCTTAATTGTTAATAAAGGTAGGGGAAAATGGGTATATTTCGTTCTTCGCCCCCCCCCTTCTCTGAATAATCAGCAGTTAGTGACGCTTGTGACTAGAGCCATTGCTGAGAGTTTTTTTAGGGGGGGGGGGGAGATGTCGATAAACTGCCAAGTCAAATATCGGTTTTTGCCAACTTAAATTTTTTTCTTCAACTATATTACTAACATAATAATATTTTTTTTTTATCAACTATATTACTATCTTCTTACTTTTGCCAATTGAATTTGCGTAATTTCGCCAAGTGTACCAGAAATATAAAGTAAATTACCGTTTTCGTTAAAATTTTTTCTCTAATTTTGCCAGGTTTAATGGAATTTTGCGAGTGTCGGGGGGGGGGGGAATTCCCCCCCTACCCCCTCTTTAGCAAAGGCCCTGCTTGTGACTGTGAGTGTGTGTGTGTGATGCTAGGCTCTAAACGCCTGAGAATCTCCGCGACATTTAAATTCGTGCCACAATAATTGGGGACGTTTAACCCGGAGAGAGATCGCACACAGCTTCTTCTTTTGTAGACTGAAAGGCTTCCGGTGCCCCCCTCCAAAAAAGAATGACAGTTATTTATAGAAAAGACCCTGAAAGTCTGAATTCTTTCAGCGTCAACATGGAGATTGTTACGATTCTTCCAAGACAGAAATCGACTCGAACCTCTTCTAAACTTAGTCTGGGTGGGCTATTTTTTTTTATTATTTTATTTCGGCGATAGTACAATAACAGTATGACTTATTCTTCTAACACTTTTCCGAAAAAGCTGGAAAGAGTTTAGGTTTTGGGTTATTTTCATGTTCGTACATCGGTGCCTGATTTAACTGTCATAAATCTATATGCATTGGGTGACCCGAAATTAATATTCGATATTTACACTCTATTTTGTACCTCATTGAAAGTGGTGTATGGAGCATGAATGTTTTTTTTGTTTTTTTTTTTTTTTTACAGAAGGTCTCAAAACCATTCCATACATTATACTCCATGGCCTGCCGTTGCTTAAACTGCACTTTATGAACGTTCATGCATTTTTGACTTTAATAGCTACTGTCTCAACGAAGTAAAGTTTTTTACATTATACAATAATTAGGGTAGTTCAAGGCGGGGAAAGGACTTTTCTATTTTTGTTGATTTTTAGTGGGAAAAAAATGCTCTTGGGAACATTAAGATCACATAAAGGAGTTTGAAGTTTAAAAGACATTTTCTTTCTTTTATTTTCTGTTTTTTTCCAAATGGTACAGTATTGTTTTCTTCTGTATCATTTTACATTCCTCCTCATCTTCTATCATTTCTACCATAATCGACTCATTCATGTCCAGCATTTCATCACTGTTTAGCCACTCTTTAACGCCATCTCCATTACATTTTCACAGCCAGGTACTTTCTTCACCAAATCTTTCAAAGCGATGTTTTCACTATCACTGTCATTGAAATTCTCAACGGATGTTACTACTTTGGGCAAAAATTTCGACCACGATTCATCCACTGTTTTAGATCGAATTTTTTCCCACGAATCTGCTATCCAATAAACAATATCTCTCGTGCTTACACTCTTCAAAACGTTCTCAACACTTTCATCATCAGACTGAACTAAATGTTCCAATAAACGGCGTCAATATCTTTTCTTTAAATTTTCCCATACGCCATGATCCAGTCCCTCCGTATCACCGATACCATCCTAAATTCACATAAAGCTTCTTACAAGAGAGTACAAGCCTCTGCTTTTGGAAAGCTCCGGGATTGCATCAGGCGGAAAATTCGCCTGAGAAACAAAGCCCGACGAGCCTTTTAAGCCTCTCGTAGCCCTACCATATAAAGAAATTTACCCCCACCTACTTAACAAGTCAAACGAGAGATCGCCGAGTTCACAGACAAAAACTGGGAAGATTTCATCGCAAACCTAAGCCCAGATGGCGTCTTTGTCTGCCAGGCCGACCGAAAAAAAAGAACAAAAACAAAAAACAACTGCCATTTCTCTTCTCAAGGAGGGGCGAACCCATGTCACTGATGACTAAATCAAAGCTGAAGTCCTTGCAAGGTCTTATCAAAGTCAGTTTTCTAACGACAACACCTCAGATGCAGACACGGACATGAAACGGAGAATCGCTTTACAACTTTTCCCCAGACACCACTAACACATGCCATCCGTCAAGGACCTTAATACAAGGAAATACCACATATCTGATAACATGAGAAACGTATCGCTGAAAAATATCGTGGTTAACATCCTGTTCCAAATATCTCAATCATAAATACCGTACTCAAAACTCAGTATTTCCCTGCTGCGTGGAAGCTTGCAATCGTCTGTCCCGTCCCGAAGCCTCACCGACATCTCGGCAAGCCCACCTCCTACTTACCCATCAGTTGCCTAAGCAGGTTCCCCAAGCTGCGTAAGACAATCATCCATGCTAGACTTGACGACTACCTTCGTGAGCACCAGATCATCAGACCTGAACAGTTTGTCTTTAGGTCAAAGCATAGCACTGTTCATCAGCTCCTCCTAGTCACCAAAGAAACTGAAGGGCCTGAGGGCCAATGATCACACTTCCATCCTACAGCTGGATATGCAAAAGGTCTTCGACCGCATCTGGCACAGTGAACTCGTTGTGAAGCTCATCGAAATCCGTATCCTGGACTCCATCCTACTTCTCTACAACTATCTGACCGGCTGCAATTTTATGGTCAGAATAGTTGATGCCCTCTCGACCAGCACGTACATAAAGAGTGGGTTCCCACAAGGATACATCCTGGGGCACACTCTCTTCAACCTCTTCATAAACGACGTGCTGAAAAGACAAAACATTACTCTGACTCTCTCCACAGACGACGCCATATTAGGACGGGCATGACGCAACGACACTATCCCATTCCTGTAATATCCCAGCCCACATCCAGGAGATGGAAACATGGCTCCGACGATGGAAATTCACGCTCAACATCGACAAGTGGCAGGCGATCTGTTTTTCGCATAAACCACTTCCTCGGTTGCAGATCTGTCTCTCAGCCATCGACTGGTCGAGCACAGCAATTTATCTTGGAGTGACTCTCGACAAGACTCTGTCCTTGCTTACTCATATAAACAAAGCACGGTTTGAAATGGCCGTTGCATTCCAGAACCTTGACTCCCTTATAAACTCTTAGAAAACTTACCCACTCACTGAAGTCCCTACTCTACAAGACGTATGTTCGTGCCACCGGTACCTATGCTGCACCGGTCTGGGCTTACAGCAGCGAAAACCTACATCAACAACCTCGAAATGAGGCAGAGTCACCTACTCAGAAAAATCTAACGGAGACGCCACTTCATTTCAAATCGAACACACGCGACCTGAAGGTGCAAATTCGTCGAGAACACATACATCGTCTCTCTCTACATAGTTTTATGAAAATCTTCAAAACCTACCAAGCGAAATTTTTTATAAATTTCCGGACTTTGATCTTCACTGGACCAGACAATAGGAAACACCCCCAAGGCTGTGCTTTCCATCTTCGCGATCCTGACCTGTACTCATCTACCAAACTCTACAACAACTGATCTGCACTGAAACCAATTCCCCTTATGCTTGGGCAGAGGCGCAGAGAGCCAAGTCGGGGCCCCGGGGATAAAATCTTTGGGGTCCCTTTGCTATCCAGAAATCCTTTTGATACCGTATTAGATCAATCATTTATTCCTTATTAAAATTATTAATCATTTAAAGAAATTTTAAATTAATAGTAATTGGAAAATAATAAATAGAATTAAAATTATTAATTTAAAAGAATATTATACTTTAATAAACATCCATGCTCTAAAAAATACCAACAGTTTGTTTTGAAGGTTTCGTCACCTCCATAGAGAAACTGTATTTGAAATTTTTGCAAGGCATGCTTCCTGAGTATTGAAAAAATTAATATTTTTATTCATTCTTCCATGAAAGCAGGCAGCCAAAAAAGTTTCAGAAGGCCAAAAAGTGGAAATTTCAAAATTTCTCATAGAAAGTCTTGATCTTTTAACATTTTGTTAAGGAAAATTCAAAATTTCGGAGGTTGGGTGTGCCCATAGTTTCTTCTATGGCTGGCTTTCTTCCACTATTTAACAATGTGTCTCGGAAAAAAAAAAAGATTTTTTGTTAAATAAATCTTTCCTACTTTTAGTCATGGCAAACCGTTGAATAACACCTTCAATGTCTACTTTTCTTGGAAAAGAAGACTCAATCACTAACACTCCTTGTTTTTGTCAAGTTGGTGGTTTATGCTATAGATGGCTTTTTGTAATTTCATTCAAAAATTAATTTGAAACATCCGCGGACATAATCTAAATTTGGACATTTTTTTGACAACTCACAATTAAGTATCATATAAACAGCAAAAGTGGGGCCCCTTCACAAGCTGAGGCCCTGGGGATTTTTCCCCTGCTCCCCCTCCCTCTCTGCGCCACAGTGCTTGGGGACTTTTCTACTACATAGTTAATGAATAAAATCGTTCAGCTACACACTGGTGGTGAAACTTCTCCAGCCAAGGAAATTGAATATTTCCCCTCTTCAATTCAATCCCTCATTCAGTGGCTGTATTAAATTTGTAACATTCTGAGGAAAAGCATATTGTTATGAATTTCTGTATCTTTCTGCCCTTTAATGATTAAATGTAGTTTAAAATTCGTATTCTACGCGTCAAATAATTAAAATTTGCATTTTGTTGCATCGAAATTGTTCAACTAGAACGCGAGATAGGGAGTTTTGGGTTTCCCCATTGCTTAACGTAGGGTTCTCTCGAAATCAAGAGAAATATTGGTGCTAGAACTTAGCTGACTCGGGAACTTATATTTGGCACCACATTTGGCGAGATTTCGTCAAAAAGTCGCCAAGCTTGGTGACACTTCGGACATTTGGCGCGATTCTACCAATGGGGCCTGTAAGGTTTGTTTCGCTGCATTAGTATTACGCAATAGCATAATACTCATTACTATTACGCAATAAAAATTCGTGATTAATCAGGAATTTTCTGAAACTGGCTTTCATTGGAATTTTCTCTTCATGGCAGCATAAGCTATATAAAAGGGCAGAGGGCAACCCGTGAGTCAGTAAAGTGAATGCTCGTAGCCAATTCACTGCATTGTGCTGAGACCATAAGGCTCGGCGTTCTGTGCTTTGAAAGCGATATTTTGCTTGTTTTTATAAGCTTTTTTTTGCATGCTATGTGTGAATTCTTTATTGTAAGATTCTGAGGAACCGTTTATGATTTCCTGGAGAACTTACACTGAATTTGAGCCTAGGGAATTATTTTGTTGTGTGTGAAATACAGCATCTAGGTGCACTGTTATAAGCAAGTTATTGGCCGTTAGTGCCAGTGAATTTTGAACAGCAGATTGTTCGCCGAAATTCTAGAAGAAATAAAATTTGTGTTCCATCCTGACAAATGCACTGTTTACTAGAACTTTCTACATTCACTGGACTTTCAAACGATGAACACGAAAACTAAGCAGTTTTCTGCAACAATATATAACAATGATTTCCCTACGCCATAACACATCTTCGTCTAGATGAGATGAAGCATTATCCAGAAATAAAATTGCTTTGGAAGACAGATTAGTTTTGTTTCAATTTCTTCTACAAAATGTTAAAAAAAAAAAAAAAATTCCTTGAAAATTTCTCGATCCATCCAGACACTTTTCTGACTTATATAATTTACTAATGGGGCTTCTTTATTAATGATTTTAATGCTCTAAATTTTCCAATCACAACAGATTTCATTTTATGAGTTCCAGATGCATTGGCACATGCTAAAAGGGTTAATAGCTCCTTCCTTTATTTGTGATCCGGACCTGACTTTTCATCTTTTGAAACAAGGGACTTTGAGGGTGACATTTTCAAATTCAAACCAGTTTCGTCACAGTTTTTTAGCAAATCGGGCGTGAATTTTTCAGTCAGTATAATGTATTCAGTTCGGTTGTGAAATAGCTGCACTGTCGACATTTTTCGCTTCAAATGTTTAGTAGACGTACGCAATAACGTTATTGCCATTGGTCTAACCAGCCAAAGCTTGCAGTGAAATGTTCTCCTTTGAACTTATTTAAGTCCCTTTGTTGCACTGTTGGGTAAACCAACGAAATAAAGCCTTGTTAGTTTTTCTCAGACTCGGGTTTCCGAGACTATTGAATTCGAATCGTCTTTTCCACAGTATGTACATTAGGGTGGAGCACTCTTATATGGGAAAATATTTTTGTTAAATTTTCATTTATAATAGTGATCAAAGTGTGACCCAAGATTAGAGGATTTTAAAAAGCATTACTTTTTTAAAATTAGTATTTTCCTTCTACCCGCGCATTTATTTTGAAAATTTTACATTTGTGCTACCATACTGATAAAACTTGAAGGATTATATTGTTTACAAATTCTATTAAACTATTTATTATTATGAAAAAAACAAGTCAGATAGAACAAATTAATGCTAATTTACGAAAAATGTGAGCCTATTAAAACATAAAACATGTATAAGCAAACATAAAATTAGTCAAAAGAGACCTTAAAATCACGTTTGGTGTCGAATATGGGCACGAGTTTTCTTGACTCAATGTTTGATTTTATGAGACCTTCTCTGGCCTTCTTATCGCATACCTACATAGAAACCTCTGTTAGTATCTTGACTGAACGTTCTACAGCCTGGGTATGGCATGGCAATGTTAGAAAAGGTATTTTTGTACTTCTTTTTGTTTTCACCATCGAAAGCAAATCCTCATTCGTGACGTATCTAAGGATGGGAGGTTGAAAATATTTTTGTTGCCAATGTATAAGGTCTGCGTATGATTTGGCATTAAGCTTAATTTTAGGGGACCTCAAAAATACGAGGGACCTTTTCAGAATTAGTCGCTTCTCTTGCTTTTACAATCCTTCTAGCAGCAAGTTCACGAATGTGTTTTTCAGGATCTGAGAGCATCGACAACAGAAGATTCTCAGGTTGCGCAAAGAAACTGTTTCGCTCAATGACAGGGTCGACTACTTTTTTTAGTTTAATTGGAAGGTATCGAGAATTCAAAACCAATTTCCAAAAATTTCTAGACCCATCTTTGCATGACGAATGAGTTTTAATTTGGAACCAAACAGGCGCGTAAACTCTAACAACAAACGTGGCCAGATGATTAAGGTTTTCAGTTGGTTTACTTGTGGAAATATATAGCCTTAATATCCTGTTGGCTTTTGTTAACCATCGAGCATGCGACATTTTCCCTGGAGCTCTGTGTGCTAGATCGGGAGGACAATCGCCACTAATTACAGCTGATGTAATATCGTACAAGTAACGTTGGTCAGAACTTAGGTCTTTGATGATATCGGTCAAAATATCCGGCAAAACGCTTTCTATCTTTTCATACCGTACAATAGGATTTTCTTTACATTTTTCTAGTAATCTTCCAATAGTACCAGAATAGGAACTTGGCCCAGTAGTTGACCCATCTAAGAATGAAAAAGGTGTTCTAATGGAAATTCATTCGTGTGTAAAAGGCATATGATCCATTGTAAAGGTTGATTCAAACGTTTTTCTAACAACCGTATTACACCAAGATTTTTCCCTGTGTTTGTTGCTGTTCCACCACAACCAACAGCTACAGTTTCTCTCAATGAAACGTTTTCAGAAGAGAACAAGTCATACATAGCACGTTCTATGCTCTTGGCCGTCCCAGTACTTGGGACAGCGTAGCCGACATAAACAGAGTCAGGTTCCTTGATAACAGAAATGTGTTCTACAATAACTTGGCGGTATTTTTTTACTCCCCTTTTTACTACATTTAAAACTTTATCTTTTCTGCCATCAAAGTATATAGCTGGAACACTGACAATTCTATTTTTAGCTAATATTTCTTTGCGTCCTTTTGATCTTTAACGGCGCAACTTTGATCTATCTATTACTTCGACATCTGACTTAATGTCTCGAAGAACTGCTGATGCGATTGCTGCAGCAGCTCTATCAGATACGCCATATCGGTCACATGTTTTTGACAAAGATGGCAAGCTGAGTTTTGGCTTTTTCTTGGACCCTTGGTGCTTTGAAGAACACAGTTCTAAGCCATCGTCTATTTCTTCAGTATCTTCTGACTCATCCGATATAAGAGGAGCTCGTGGAGAAAGTTCAACACTCTATTCTCCTGTATATGTCACAGAAGCGTAATATTGTTCTAGTTTTTGATTTCTATCATTTCGCTTTTCTATTTTTTTCGTTTGTGAAACGTCTATACCACCAATAACCATTTTCCTGTCAGTCCTCTGATCCGTCAGAAAAAGTTGTTCTTCTTTCGCAACTCTTCTTTCTTTTGGGCATTTGCATTGCAGAAAATCTTTGCACTTACAAGAACAAATATCAAATAGTTTGTTACTTTTGGCGTAGAATTCTCCTTTTTTATCTTTCACTAAATCTTGGAAGGCAATCGCTTCCAAGATTTTAACATCTTTTTACATTTCGTATGGTAAGCTGTAATTAATTGTATGACGCGAGTATGGGATACGATTGCAATGGAAGCTTTGTGCAATATAGTTTCGATTCTCACCACTACAGTTTCAGCAAAATCCGAAACAGCCGGCCCTTTTCGAGTGTCCATTTTTAATTTCAGCTGATATCTCACAAAATTATAAAATTTCATTGCTTCCTTATAAGTAGGTAACATATTACCTTTCAGCTCTTCAATATTGCCAAAAATAGAACAACTAGACGCTTTTCTTGTTTTCTCCATATTTCACTCTAAAACAAACTGCAAACAAAACTAAATACAATGGAACTGAGAAGAGTAATAAGCGGGAAATCACTGACTAAGACGGTCAGTATGGCGCATGCGCTTGCGCAGGCACACTGACAGAGAGCTATAGATGTTGAATGCACCTTCTTCCTCACACACATATAGGGTTGCAAAAACCGATTCCGATTCGTTGGCTACTTACTTGGCTGTTGTTCTCCTGCTCTGGCGCTGTTAAGATCCAGAAAAGAGAAGTCTCGAAAATTCAAATCAAATGCGCGGGTAGATAGACTCAAAATAAATAAAAAATATTTTAGGATACGCTTTTTGAAAGGTTGGGTCACATTCTTATAGCTATTAAAAAACAATTTGGCAAAATTTAATTTTTCGCTCCACCCTAATGTACATGACTTTCAAAATTGAATGTGAAATTATTCTAAAATTAATATCACTCGTTTGCTGCAACAACTCCCTAACTAGAAGAAAGGATTTTTGAGTTGATACCTCAGAGCAGGGGCGTAGCCAAGGGAAGGGGGGGTCATAACCCCCCCCATGAGGAATTTTTTGCCATACAAAATGTATATTCTTCACTCCTTTATCACACAATGTATGCATATATGCGAGTTGCAGTAGTCGTAACACCCCCCATGAAAAATTTCTCGCTACGCCCCTGCCTCAGAGATAATTGCAGTGTTGTGAATTTTGAACTTTCAAAATTTCCCTACCGAATATCGGTAAAATCGTTCTTCAGTTTCACGTAACTTCAAATGCAACTTCCTGAAAAATTGTGATTCTCGAGTTTTGACGTTGTTACAGCAAATGAACAATTTGTCTTCAATTTCTTCGCAAGAAAGATATTTTATGATTGAAGATTCTTTCATAACAGTTCACCACCACCACACACAAATATGGCTGCTGTCTCCTAATTATTATTGTTATTAGTTAATTCTTAAAGACAACCACCAATCAAACAACTTTAGAACACGGATTAAAATGATTTACTACTACCTCCAGTAGTTCTTAACCGATAACACTAAGTATCTAATTACAAAAATTCTTTCTTTAGAAGAAATTGACAACATAATATCGGTACTGATTTTTTGCAAGTTACACTCAGGCTGCGAAAAGAACGACTGAAATAGTGACAGGAACTGCAATGAAGGTATAAGGCTACAAAGGAAGAAACACCTTCATAAAAGTTTCAGTCTAGAAAAAAATGCGAAATAGAACTCGAAGATAGATTTTGTTTCTTGAAAGAGTCAAACCACACTATTGGGAATAAACCATTTTATGGGAAAGAGGAGGCAGAAATCGCTGTACAGCCACTTTCTAGAGGGGAATTCTGAGTTATTCGGTATTGGTTTTGAATGCAAATCAGATTCAGAGCTATACAGAAATTTGTCATAGCATATCTAATGTTTTAAAAAGTTAATGCTAAAAAGCTGGTTTATAACTCACAAAATATCTAAAAAGTAAAAATGCAAAAGAGTATTTGGCAAAGTCTTTTAGATTTAAATATGCCAAAATAAAGTGATTTGAACATTTTGCCAAAATTTTCTTAAAATCGTCAAAAACATTCTGGTAAAATTTCTATGGATTTTCGGCAAATCAAGAATTGTCCTACAAACTTCTAATTGTTTTTATGTAAACTTAGTTTACAGAGGGATTTTTTACGTTAGTTTCTATGCAAATGGGCATATTTTCTCGCATTACCCATAAAGACAGAAAAAAAATGTTAGGAATTCTGTACAAAAAATTAACTAAAAAATAAAACAGCATATGACCGAAATTTTAATGCATTTTCGGCAAATCAAGGAAATATCTCATAAACTTCTTTTTTAACTAAGTGAACTTGTGAATAGCACCTTTTCCGCACTACCCGCCAACGAAAATAATAATAATAAAAAAAAATTCCAAACCACACTAACATTTTGTATAATGTATAAAGCTTTAACCTGCTTGAAGCAGCGTTTATTAACGTTGAAAATTCCTAATTGATTGACATTTTAATTTTTTAATTAAAATGAACATAAAATCTAAGAAGCATCAAGTAAATTCCAAAGCAGATGATTTTTTTCCAATCATATTACTGTCCATAGACCTTAATTGAAAATTTCTATATCTCCCAGTAAAATAAAAAAATATATATTAATATTATGCACATCAGTGGGCACATGGGATACATAGTACGTAGCAATGCCATACAAAAATTTCTTCGCAATCGATTGCTATTTGTGGCTGTCAAAGCCCGGCTATAGACAACCAGACAAATCGAAATCATAAATACTTTTTAGCTTTGTTTGTGAAAGCGTTAAAAACAATAAGGGTCCTACTTTTTAATAGTATTCTTATGGACTGAAGTAAACATATACAACTAAAAATAGATTCCTTTTCATAGAACGATCTTAATTCCCCTAAAAATTTTCACTGTTCTATTAACCAGAGAAGAAATTGTCCCTTTAAAGTTTAAAATTATATCATGCGATTCGGCGATTAGGATTTGACGTATTACCTATTGAAATGCGGATCCATTTTCACTTGGCTGTGTGTGTCTTTGTCTCCCCAGGCGTAGTTCCAGGCGCTTCCGGTGAGGGCGAATTATTTATCAGGGGCTTGCAACCGACCTGCTTTGTTTCATTAGCAGTTATTATTATCCAGACTATCACAATTTTCCAGACTTTCTGGTGATTTCCGAGAGACCATTTCTGTTACTAACTAGTCATAAAAGTAATTGCTATTTCATGGAGCCGTACGTGATCTGTGTTTAATGCCGATGAATAATATATATAAATAGCCTCCTGCGCGGCACCCACTATTAAAAGGGATGCGACTGTAAAATTTTAGTCCGGCGGAGGTGGGGGGGGAGAAGTTTTGCGGTAAAAATACCGATTCGGTTTAGCGGTAATTATCGATGAAATATGTGGGGGGTTTCTGCTTTACTCCTGGAAATACAAAATTAATGTTTCGTAGCGAATGGCTTTCGGATGAAGCAGTTGTTTTTGGTTATTGATGAGAGACGGTGTGATTGGCAGAAGCAGCAAAAATCTGAACACGACTGAACTAAGTCCTTTTTATCTCAATATTCTTAGCTAGTCTAAGATCCGGTAGCTAAATAATAAAAGGCATTGTCTGCATCGACCCATAGCTCCCGGTGCATCTGGCGGCCATGTTGAAATTTTGATAAAAACGACATTTTTATCTCTAACTAAAAGCAAAAACTTTTTGTACAGTTCGAAAGATCTCTAAAAAATTAACCTTTTTAAAACTTGCAGCTACTTTCGACTCTAAATATCTAGCGAGATATCACGCCTTGAAAAAGTAAACACAGAAGCGAAGCCAATGATTCATTCCTTGATTCTTTGAAAAAAAATCACGGAACATAATCTCTCGCGAGATCGACGAGAGAAAAAGCGCAACAGATTGTTTGGTGGCGACATCTATGTATTATATTGTTGACTAAAAGTGCAAATGCATGTTCCAGCGAAAGTTTTATTGATACAAGAAAAATAATTTTAAAGAAACAATACATTGCAGCATGAATATAGCGATAAATATATCCTTAGGTTATTTTTCTCTTCAACCAGGGGCGTAGCCAAGGGGGGGGTTAGGGGGGTCATAACCCCCCATGAGAATTTTTTGCCATACAAAATGTATATTCTTCACTAAATTATCACACACACGTATACATATATATATATATGAGTTGTAGTAGTCGTAGCCCCCCCATGAAAAATTTCTGGCTACGCCCCTGTCTTCAACTGTAATATCCCCAGCCGCCCCCTCAAAGAGATTTTGCTACTAAGAATTGTATTTATTAAAATATCGATTTTAAACGAAAAAGTTAGTTATAGAATTAATTTTAGTAGGTTGCAAATTTCGGTCGCGAAGAGACCGTGTGCCGTAGGTTGCACATTTTGGCCGCTTCGCGGCCATCGATATCCAAAACTGGTCGCCGAAGGTGGCTAGTAAGAAATATAGACACTCATCTGCTATTTAATGATGATAAAGTATATACGCTAAATAATATATACATTGATACATCGCAAATAGTTTGCCTAGCTAAATCGCTTACCGATGATGTTAAATAATAAAATTTTTAATAATTTTTCTTTCTATCAACTTCCCCCATCTGTTATTTATAAAAATCGAACATTAGCTATCAGAATATACCGCAACGAATTGAAAAAATAAAGGTTGCCTACTTTCCCCCTCTGCCCAGCTATGGAGTTGCCAGGTATAAACAAGTGAATAAGCGTTGTAAATATACCCTCATCAGTTATTTAATCGAATTATGCATCAAATGAAAGGTGATTTTATTCCCAATCCAACCTCATTAGGTTGCCTTATCAAAAAGTTGGTTGAATCCGTGGTTGCCTAGATTTTAGATGTATAATATTTTCAGCTGGAGCGTTGAGAGAGACAGAGAAGCGTAGTGCGCGCAGTTCCATGCGACAGACAAATTCGGTGAATTCTTTTTAAAGAAGATTTTTCCGATAGTTTGTAAGCACGTTCCATTGATCAAATACTGGATTCAAGTCAGAGTAAATATTAACAACGATATCAATTTTTTTTTTCACTCACACGTTTATTTTATAAGCGACTATACATAATTATAGTCGCAGTCGTAAGTATGTAGTTCAAAATGTGCATCTTTCAAAAGGATATTTTTCCTATCGTGTAAGTACAGATTAAATACTGGTGAAAGTCGTAAAATATTACATAATGATACCAACATTTTTTTTTATTCATACATAAATTTATCAATAGCAAAATATTTCAGTAAAAAATTTTATCTAAAAACCTTTTATGATTCTGACTCGTCAGAAGTGCCTATGTCAATATCTAATTGTAATTCTTCATAGTTTTCTTTTCGTTTTGATTCTCTGAGTATATCCTCAACTTGTAAGAGTGTTGGTTCCCCTACGATCCATGTAGGCTTCAAATAGCTATCCAAAAACCAACCACAAACTTCAAGATTTAGTTTGACGCAGAATGATTCAATTGCATGAAGCCACATTGAATTTACATAGATTGTACGCAAATTTTCTGTTTCAGTGAAATTCAGCATGGTGTTATCAAATTGGAATCCATGCATTTAAATATTCTTCATAAAATGATCTTTGTTTATTGCATTATTTTTTTTTTTTTTTTTTACAGCTGATATCTAGCATATTGAGGAGACTGGGGGCTGATGGGACAAAACATTTTGTGCGCAAAATAAAATATTTCTATGAAAAGTTTGTATACCACAGAATGGGTACAGTAATCATAATACTACATGTTAGAACAACAACAGGTCAATCTTTTCAGTTAGTACTAGTCCTGAAAACATCATTGTTGTTTCTAGCACATCAAAGTAAATTTCAATTTTTATGTTCAATTGCATTTTTTAATCATTTAAAATAACTTTCAATTATGGAAAGATTCTTCAAGACAGCAGATATCCTAGATTATGATAATATATAAATAACTCATTGGGTGATAGAACGCGTGGTTTTCTATCCTTGAAATTTTGAATTCTTACACTGTGGGGGTCTAATGGGACTGTCGACATTGGGACTAATGGGACAGCTGAACGAACAGTAAACCAGTTATTAGTTTATAAAAAATTCTGTTAAATAAAAATCCTGACTAAAAGTTGTTGAAAATTAATCAGGCGTATAATTTAATTAATTTAGGGTTAATAAAAATTAATTAGCCGAACAATATGAACTGTGTAAAATTTCAGATAGTTTTGTAGACAATAGCATGTCTTTACAGAACTCATCAACTGAGTTTGATGGTGCAATATCCAAGATAAGTTCAAAAAAAGTAAATATAAGCGACTTTGTTTTAGTAGAATTTGCAGGAAAGCGAAAAGCATTCCATTACATCGGCATAATTAGTGAGATTAGCAATGATGAAATGCATAAGGAAAAAAACTGACTATTTTAAATTCATATATCCGGAAAAAGAAGATAAGCATTGGACTGATATTGCTGAAATAGTGTCGAAATTGGCACTACCTAAAATTGACAAATTATGCTATCATCTACAATTTTGAGGGTTTTTTTCTCTATATGATATTAAATATTACTTCATAAATAAAAAAAAATTATGAAAGAGCATTGGTAAAATAATATTTTGTAATTAGATAGTTCCACATACATAATTTAGTTTTTATTGATTTGGTATAAAATTCATTTATTTATTATATTTGTCCCATTAGCCCGGCGTATGAGGATTAGTGGGACAATATTATAATTTCAGAAAAGGATTCTTTTTATTTTTATCAATCGGTCTTTAAAAACACATTAAGTATTTTTTGGTAATCACGTGTGCACGCTTTAATTTAGTAATTTTTTTTAATATGTGCGTATTTCTCTGAATACAGCTTAAATTTAAAAAAGTGTCCCATTAGCCCCAGCCCTTCCCTATAGCATGGCTTTATCCCATAAAGACAGTACACTCTTGAACACGTTGAATTTCTTCGACGAGTACATCTACTGGAACCGTCAATGATACAAACATTTCTTGGAAATCCGTTCTTCTTGAAAATACTTCACAAAAGGCTTGAGTTTCCCTTTCTTATAAAATGCAGCTATGTAATCACAGCCCGTAGATGCGTGGAGAGCTGGCAGACGCAAGCATAAAGTAGGACCTAATTTCATCACAAGCTCAGTACAGTTAATGCAATCAAGATCTTTCTTGTAGCTCTTCTTTGATAATGAACCCGCCAACCAAATTTCAGTCTGTGGAACTTAACATGTATCCTTAGTTTTCACCTTAGTGAAAACGAAAACAAAGGATATGTTTTCACTAAGGATGTGTTTCAATCGACCGCCATGCTGCTGGTAGTTAAATCAAGCGATGGATGAGCCACTTTGGAAAAATTGGTTCATTACTAAAATATGTATACAAATAAGTATATTATTAGAGAGCTCGGCGGTTATTGGCTGGTTGTGTTGCGTAAGGCAAAGCTACATGAGAGCTATCTGCCAGAGATCGATTTTAAGAGGGGGGTTGCTCTGGGGGGAGAATATTTTAAGAGGTTCTATTATATATCCACGTTACATCTGGAGAATACTACCCAAAACTCCAAACTCTTATATCGACAGCCGCCAGAGTGGTATTGCTAATAAGGCCGGAGTAGGCCACGGCCTACGGCGGCATTTTTTAATTTTTCTCTCAACAAAAGGAGGTCTGCATGCAGCCCTCTTTTTTGTTTTCATCGTCATTATTAAAAAGTATTTACCCACGAATACATTCATTTCTTTGAGACTGGTCAATTTCAATGTCATAAGTCATTATGACATTGAAATTGACCGAATGACTAGTTGAATTGAGACGAATGACTAGTTATACCACCATCCCAAGTATAACATGCAAATGAAATTATGATTTGCGTTCAAAAATCTTGACATAGAAATAGTAAACTACTTTCGAAAAGCGTCCTAGCTACTGTCCTTTCAATTTAGGTCAATATTTTTCTCTAAAATACATTTTTGAATCTAATAATGCACTAATAGTATGCATGAAGATATAAATGTAAAAAGAGCATGCTGAGGAAGGTAGAATTTTAATGACAGTCGCGCGGTAGGCCAGAACCCTGGACCTTCACACTTCAGCCATCTACCAATGTTCAGTATCTTACTCACTCGGTCACTGGTGGTCAACGATTTTTGGAGGATCTCGAGTCAAATTCTGCCCATAAAACACTACGCCTATGGGCAAAAAGTAAAAAAAAAATCATGACGTAAATAAAAAGACACGCTTTAACAGCACTAAGTCTCAAAGCGTCTTTCTTTACGTTTCAAACGTAGATAAAGGAAAATAAATAACAGGTGACCGGTGGCTTGGAGGTTAAGAGCCTGTCCTACCCCACACCAATTGCGTACGGTCGTGGGTTCGATTTCCACCCATACTCATAGGCGGCTCGTCCGGGGGGCAACTGCCCCCTCACTTCCAAAAGTAAAGGGATCTTCCATCTCCCCACTTTTCAAAGTTCAAAAGTAATGATCCAGGCGCGTAGCCAGGAAAATTTTTCGGGGGGGGGGATATAAACTTATATCTGCATAAATAGACGGAATTTCATCACTAATCCAAAAAATTCGAAGGGGATATATCCCGATATCCCCCTCCCCCTGGCTACGCCCCTGTAATGATCCACGGAGAGAAACCCAATGCACAAACCGAGAGAAGAAAAAGAGTACGAACAAAAAAGATTTCGTCTCTCTAGGTCATTTAATCAATAATGATGTTAAAATTCAATAATAGCGTCCAATTTTACAAAAAAAAAAATTTTTAAAGACCATAGTTTACATTTATCACTAAGCATCAGAAAATGCCTATAATGGAATTCTATTTTTAAAAATTCCCCCTTTTTCTCTCCTTTGCATTTCAGGAGAAGTGGGAGTCGGTCATAGAAAACTGCAGTTTCTCCATTTCTTTGTAATGAAATGAAATAACTATTTAAATTGTCACATAGATGACGCCACTAAACAGCTTGTGGTAAAACGTGGATCTATGACTTGGTTTGGTATGGTAGAGGCGTTGCTATTTCTAGAAATGGTATAATTTCTGAGCTCTGCTAGTAATATTTACTGAATGTTAGGGAGGAGGAAGACAATGTTTCATAGCAATTTTTGTATCACTTCAGTCCATTCCATAAAACCAAAATTTAAGTTGCAGCTTTTATAATGATGCTAAACAATGTTTCTGCCGATGTCTAAATTATTATTTCAGCTCAATTTCTCAGAGACATCTCCTTCTAAAA
This sequence comes from Cheiracanthium punctorium, assembly GCA_038373885.1. NCBI lineage: Eukaryota > Metazoa > Arthropoda > Arachnida > Araneae > Cheiracanthiidae > Cheiracanthium > Cheiracanthium punctorium. The sequence continues at coordinate 59,599 of JAWZYV010016735.1, read as the reverse complement.
GTGACCGAATTTCCCCTCTAAATTTAACCTTCCCCCCCGCCCTTCATTTGCCAAATATTCAAAAACTTATATGGTATAATAAATTGAATGTTTGAAAAGGAAAAACAGTTCTTTGTGTGACGCCTAGTAACTTATTTTTTACTATCAATTCTTTGAATGACTAAAATATCTTAAAAGAGTAATTAAATTATGCAGTTAAATCACAATATATTAATTAAAACATAAAACGCCGTATAACTATGGTCACGGACATGTAAGGGAGGCGGTTGAAACCCCCCCCCTCAAGTCTAAGAAAAATTTGTAATTTTGGACGAATATCCAGCTGTAAAATACATATTTAAATGAGTTATTAAAAGATACGTGAGTGCAGTTTAGGGTCCCAGACGCCATCTTTGATTTCTTCGACGCGGCGTCATTCAAACGGGTGCCGGTGCCATTCCTAACACAAAAACTGAGAATCTTGAAATACAGCATAAAAGGGACGCCTTTTGTACGTTTGCAGAGGGGTACCGCGTAGTCTAGGGCCGCCCCTGCAGATCACTATTGACTAAGTACTAAACTTTTTTGTTTTTAAAAGTTTCCCAAAAAAATCTTTTGTAATAGTATTGTTTCACAGATGGCAGCACTAACTGATGTTCATGCAATCAAGCTGATTCATCACCATCGAATTTATTTATTATCATGCATCTGAAGGAAGTAATTTCGTTAAGTGTCAACTATTTTTGGCGACTTTTTTTGGTCGCCAACACCCGCTACTTGGCGCTTTTTTTTTTGGTCGCCAAATTTTTCACGTTTGAAACACCATTTTAGAATACGATAAAATAATACAACACGGTGAGCACTGTCAGCAGAGACAAAACATTTTAACACATTAAAATTGCACAGATATTCCACTAAAAAAAAAAAAAAAAAAAAAAAACAATAAAACAAAATACACCGTCCATACTTAACACTAAAAAACATCAGCAATTTCAATAATAGGCAATTCAAAATGAGCAAACCGTAAAGCGTTTTCAACTAAAAAAATTTCAGTATATTAAGCAATCTAGTTCTACAGCTATGTAAACTGGGCAACCAGTGGACCGTTTTTAACTAAAAAAAACCTCAGTGGATTCAGCAACCTAGTTGTACAGCTATGTAAACTAGGCAACCAGTGGACCGTTTTTAACTAAAAAAACCTCAGTGGATTCAGCAACCTAGTTGTACAGCTATGTAAACTAGGCAACCAGTGGACCGTTTTTAACTAAAAAAACCTCAGTGGATTCAGCAATCTAGTTGTACAGCTATGTAAAATAGGCAACCAGTGAACCGTTTTTAACTAAAAAAACAACAATGGATTAAGCAACCTAGTTGTACAGCTAATGTAAACTAGGCAAACACTGACCCGTTTTCAACTCAAAAAAACATCGGTGGATTAAACAACCTAGTTATACATATCATATAAAGTCATATAGCACTTATGAAAGCATAACAACATCAAATATCCATTTACAATTCACATTGAAAACCTTAAGCAATTGCAAAAATTCTTAAAAAGAACACTTAGCTTTATTTTAAGAAAGTCCTCAAAAGTATCCAAAACACACAAGAGCTAATAACATAACACCAAAACGCTTCCTTTTATTTAACTTTATATTCACACCCTCCTTCAAATAAACACACACTTCCTTTTTAAACAACATAATATTCACTACACTTCAAGTACACATCACATTTCCAAATAAAAAAAATAAACCTTATAGTCTCCGAAATAACTCACCAAACACCAAACAAGAACTCAGGCATCGAATTCAAATTCAGCTCCTTATAAAACTTCGGTTTACCGATTACAGTTAAATTGCCTAAACCAATCACAAAATTCCTTTACCAAACATCCTGGTATCGTTTAATGAACCCACCGAGTGTTTTTTCATCAATCTACAGCACCAGTTAACAACTCAACTCCAAACACAGGTTGCAACAGATATCTGAAACTATCGCTATCGTAAACAAACTGTCCAACGAACTTCAAATTTGGCGACAGATCGGCACTTGGCACCTGCTAACGAAATTTCCCCCCATCTGAATTTAATTTTTTTTAAAGTTTTGTATAAAAGAGTCATTGGCGTAGCCAGGATTTTCTTCCAGGGGGGGGGGGGCGAAATTTTCCCATCGACGTGTAATATACATATCAATTTTTAAAAATAGGGATAAGATCCTTTTTTGCCATAATCTGGGGCGACCCGACACCATAAGAAATGTTAGCATTGCATCGGGGTGCCACTTCGACTTCAAATACAGAGAACTTTTATCTAGAGCATAAAAGAGTGCCCCTTATTTACGTTTGCAAGGGAGCGCCACTAACACCAGGGCTGTCCCTGGCCATAACTGGAAAACTTGGAAGAAAGAGTAAAGAAGCCATATTTATTATTTACTGCCTTAAGGCCCTGAAATATCTCATTACCAAAATTATCTTCAAAATTCACTCGGTCTTTGTCCAGAAGTTAAAATTAACTAACTGCAGAAGGGGCACAAAAAAAAAAAAAAAAAACAATCAGGATGTTTCTTTATAACACACATGAGCAACCTACAGCCCGGATGTGGCCCACCAAGGCTTTTGATCCGGCCCGCGTAACATATCAAAACCCCATATAAAGCTCATATAAACAGTTCAAAATATCATACAAATCCCAATTATACGGCCCACGACTTCGCTAACATCCTGAAGTTTGGCCCGCAACTTCTCAAAGGTTGCCCATACCTGCTTTATAGGCTGCACTACACACTGGAATAAGTGAAAAAAATGATATGACAACCCTTTTACGATTCAGAAAAGACAAAAATTAACTGTGCTGCATAATTTTACAAAGTGCCACATTCTGCAAAATTTTTCAACTAAGAATTTTTTTTTTTTTTTTTTTTTTTTTTTTTGTAACTGATACAAGTTCATCACTTATTACACTGTACAGTACAGCTTGTGAACAAATCTGAGATAATTAGTATATCTGAATTTAAGTACCAAAATTATACAATTTTTTCGAACTACATTGTTAAGTTATTTAGGGACTATTTCGCTGTTCTTTATGTGCATGCACTGTCTGAATTTTTGAAGTGTCAAAGTCACAGATGGGTAACATAAAGCATTCAAGAATAGTACCTTAGTTCTATTTCATAACAAACCAAAGCAACTGTACTTCAAGTACAGTACCTTAGTTCTACAATAGAAAAAAGAAGGTAATTTTTGCTATTGTAAAAGCAGAAACAATATAAGCGATGGTTGCCTAACAATAATTGATACTTTTAAATATGCATTTATTTTATAACAAGCTCTCTATAATGCTTTAGAAAAATACCTTTTAAAAAATTAATTTCCAAAAGCAAGCTGAACGTGCATGTGCAAGCCATAATAGAGGAGACTAGGCGCTAATAAGACACTTTTCCATTTTTGCTATAAAAACTATTCACAAAATTTTTCTTTTTTGACACACAGTTAATTCAAAGTTTTCTGCTACAAAAAAAAATTCAGAGGCCCAACCAGTGGCTGAGCGCATAGTGCTGTCACCTGTGAGACAGGCAATGCCTGGTTCAAACCCAACCATTCAGTTTTCCCAGAAACTTTGAGAAAATATGTGTTAGGACTCCTTCGAAAGACCTCCACGACCTAGATCCCTTGTGTAGATAATCAGCCATATTAACAAAATCAAATTAAAAAATTAAGAGATTCTTAATTAGAAAAAATAGGGATCTGTGAAATGAAATTTTGTCCCATCAGAGCCCCAGGGACTGTACTATTTCATACAATAACTTACATTCTCCTTAGCCATCATGTCCCACTAGACCCCCCAGTCTCCACTAACTGCGATAAATGCTTTTTAGTTACCATATGCCAAGAAATTTTGCGTCTGTTTGAGCAGTAAATTTTTAAGGGGTTCTATTTATGTTACATATGTAGGAAGCCACCCGAAGCTCCAGATTGGTAGATGGACATCTGTGTGATAGGCCAGGAAGCTGGTCTTTCACACTTCAGCCATCTACCATGATCAGTACCCATGGTGGGGCCCTGAAATTCTGCGAGTTCTATAAACATTCTTTTTTCAAATATTTTACTCATCAAAACTGGCTAACTCTCCATATGCAATTTCCAAGAACTATGATAAGGACACTTTCATAAATTATATAATACTTGAAGGGGAGGGGGCAGTGTTTTAAGCGAATGTGATAGGGAAGAGAAGGGTCAACAATACTGCTATCTCACACTCGTGGTATAATGAATTTTTAAGTTTTCGTGCTACTTGTTACAGCTTGCGCATTGGTCATAGTATCATTATAATAGATTTATACACAAAAGGCCTAAATTCAAAATTCCAGAATACCACTGAAAATTACCTTGTATATAGGGTGTGTGTATGCATATGAATAAGCAATGCTTTACCTGTGGTTTTGAAAGTCCTCTCGGCAGTCGTTAGTAGTTTCTGTGCCAATTTGTAATCATCTTCTGATAACAATCTAAATTGCTGAGAACAGTGCAAAAAGATCTAAATGACAAGTTTCCTGCCCTTTTATTGGCAGATATCAAGATTATATCATAAAGCTGTCATGGTTACATTAGTAAGGAGCTCTATTCTGAAAGAGCCCGAGTTCAAATACATACTTGTAGAAAACTCAGTATGTAGGACAGAGTATGCATGCATAATAAGCAGTGGCAGGCCTAGAAAAATATTCTGGAGAAGGCACAAAAAATTTTTGTGTCCTTTTTCTTGTAAATTCATATAAATTTACAAAATAAGTCAATGTTTTATAGTGTCTGTAAACTTATATATCTAAGGGGGGGGGGCATGCTCCTGTGACCCCATTCTGGATTTGCCAATCATAATGAAGGAAGTCTTGTGTATCCCGTTATATATATCTCATTAACAGTTTGGTATATTAAACATATTCTTTTGAAATCGATGCTCTTTTTTATGAACACTTACCACTTTACGAACTATCGAGTGGTCCCAATACACTTCCATATAGATGTAATATGTTTTTACAAACCTCTATTTTATAAACTTTTCAATTTTACAAACAATTTGAGTCATCCTATGAGTTCATAAAAATGATTGTCATCTTTACTTACTTATGAATTACATTAAATTTAATATTTATTTTTCAAATTTTTTTATTGAATACATACAAAAATATATTATTTCAAAGTGATACAAAATTACAAAAATGTAGCATAATATACTTTCATACATAGTAAATACAATATAAAAATAGTTTTCAATTCCATTAACTTATTCCAATGCAGTCGATAAATATAGTTCAATTCAAATCATTCATTACAAAATGAAAAAATCAGCAAATCACACATTGTTCACACACTCAAATTTGATTCGTCTCAAAATAGCATTTTATTAACTTTTTTTTTTCCATTATCATACTAAGTAGGTTTGTACTACTTTAATGATTTACAGGTATAACTAGTACAACAGAAGATTATGCACCCTTGCTTATTTGCTAAAATGAAATGGTGAAGGTTTTATGTATAATTTGGCATCTCTTGGCTTCTGTGCCTGGGGCAAATCGTCCTCCTTACACCCCCTTACTGTAAATACATACAGATTAATAAACAAAAGTCAACAGTGGCGGCTCGTGGGATACAGCAAGTACTGCCGGGCTGCACTTGAAATTCTCAACACATACTTTAAAATAATTTATTCTACTAACTTTCTTAAATTCAGATTAGAATTATGAAATTTCTATGGTAAATTTTTTAAAAAAATCTTCAATTTTAAGCGTAAGGATGACTGATCAAAATAAACTGGCCACCTAGTCAACTTATTTTATTTCAATCAATGTATTGTTTCAAATTTTAAAAAATATGTAAAAAGGCTTAAAAATGAGCACTATCTATTTTTTTTTAAAATCGTCTTGCGGGGGAGCTTAGTTGGCATCACTTAAATGTCCCATCACTTTAAAAAACACAATAGCGCATTAGAAGACTAAATCATCTTTCACCATTCATTTTACCTATAACTTTATTTAGGCAGCAATTCAAATGCGAAATTGATTAACATGCCGATATGATTCGCATATCCGGTTTCTTGTATGATCCCCATCTTAGAACGAGTCCGAAAATTTTCATATAGTGATAGTACCCGCATCACTTGAGTCTCTGATTCATATTTCTATGTACTTGTATGATCTGTATTCTGGTTTCGGATTCATAAAATGTCTGTATCTGTGCATCAGTTGAGTATCGCGTGATTCAGAACGGAGCCGCGCATCAGATTGACAATTAAAAATGATCTAGTTCACTAGGCAAAAGCGAAAGTTCCCTGATTTTTAAATATTTTTGCAAAATTCCCTGATTTTTCCAGATTGATAAAGTACCCTGATTTTTCCATGATTTCCCTGATCTGTCGACATCCTGTTGAAAGGATGACTCAGCCCTAGCTACTTAAGTGAAAACAGCTTTCCAGAGTAATCACATTTAAATACAATTTTTATTAGTGCTGTAAAGGTAACGACAAAATGAGTATCCATATGTATTTGTTACTTAGATGTTCGCTATTCGTTACTCGTTACTTTCGTTACTACTAATAGAATCGGTAATAGGGTGTTATATGTGCCCCAAAACAACACATCCGGGACAGTGTTGTTATGGGTATATGCCGCCCATACATAAACCCATAACAAAACCTAACCAAAAAGAATTTTTTTTAGCGAAGTTGTACAAAGTTGTATTTAGAGCTTATTTTCTCTGATTTACAGATTGTTTTTATACACATTTATGGTTTTATACAATGCTAAATTATCCGAATTACTGAGTACACATAGAAATCTTCCAAAGACATATGCCATTCTTTTTTTTCTCAACCCCCCCTTTTTTAAATTCTGAACGCTGGTTTAACCTGTTCACTCTTATCATAAAAAGTGTAAAGGAAAGCTTGTGACTCGTGTTTTTTTCTGGGAGCGGGTTCTCGAATACTGAGATCCAGGGATTGGGCCATATATATTAAATTCACAGGGCAGGGGATCTCAGTATGATATCAACTACTTTGCGTCTCTACAAGCATAATATCTTTATTATTTGTGAGTTCATATTTCATATCAAAAACTTCTTTTGCTGGACGATTTTTCGAAGTAAATTAAAAATTACCATATTTTAAATTAAAATTGTTTAATTCAGTGAGAATTATCTATTTTTAAGATATTTCCAGTTCTATTTCTGCACTTTTGGGATGAAAGGGGTTAGCCCCTTCTGTGGGTGCATATATGAGAGCATTCTTTAAACAAAAATTATCACTCCTTTCATACAGAAAGAATGGTTGCACCGGACTATGCGTATTCCATGAGTTCATGGAATAAAATGTACCATAAAATAGGGCAGATGGCCCCCTAAACGCCGACATTTTAGAAACATACTGAACTTTATTGAATTATTTTAATACCAGTGGCTTACGCAGGAGTGGGCATAGAAATCCCGGGTAGCTCCCAATTTTTTATATATTTTTTAAACAATTACTTAAAAAATGTGTTTAGGTTTCCATGCTAAATATTTTTTTTAGTTCCAAATAATATTTTAAATAATAAAAATGTGTGAATTCGTTTACTTTATAAAAAATATTTTTTTAAAAGGTGTATTTAAATAATTTGTTATTTATTACTCATTTCGATTCTAGCTAAAAAAAAAAGAAAAAGTTAAGTTCGCAATCCTGCTTCGGAACCACCCTGAAAGAAAGAATTCTGATTGCACCACTATTTAGTACTAAAATGTTAGAAAGCCCGAAATTAGCACCCCTTACTAACGTGCTTCTCTTATATGTATTGCTCCTCTACAATTATAAGAACACCCCCCTCCCCCCCCCCGCAAAAAAAGAGTTCAACTGCGCATAATAACATACTATACACCGGATCGTATCCCCCCATTGTACGACCCATATCAATAGAGCAGCAGATACTATTCCATCTCCATAACTGTAACGAAACATACGGATTCTTCCAAACCTCATCAAAACGATTCCATTCGGCGCGGCACAAACGAATTGCAACCAGAACATACTACTCCTCAAATACCGAAACTGATTTTTCCCTCCCAACAGCGAGAATCCATAATACTTCCGGTATCTAGTAACGGAAAGGAACATACTATTACTCAAATACCGAAATTCATTTTCTCCCGTTCGAAGTTCGAACCTGGTCGATCCGAAATGCAAACTCAAAAGTCATTTCCCCCCTTGAAACCGCGATCCGATATCCAGTAACCCCAGTAACAAATAACGCCTCGCCTGGCAGTCTGTATTCGAAGTTCGAAGCTGCTCGATCCGAAACATCTTCGGATCGAGTAGTAACGATATCAACCGAAAAGTAACAATTCGTTACTTCGAGTCTGAGTGATTATCCGTATCTTAGTACCGAATACATGCGGTTTGCTTCAGCTCTAATTTTTATAATAAGCATTGAGATTATGAAGGAATATATACAATATGGACTTTTATAGTGTGTCCTAAAAGTTCCATACTCCAACTTAATGAACTAATTGTCTGTGATCTTTTTCTTCAAATATTGCATTTTATTATCTGCATATCATTGCATCGATTCTTTAATTTTTATTGTTTGGTTATTTTCGGACTCAAATTGTTTGAGAATACAGTTTTATGTTATTTTGTTCTTAATAGTGAAATGAATTTATCATGCAATCAGAGAATTATGCTCCACCTGATATATTCTGAATGTAAATTACAGTAGAAGACACAAAATCCACACAGCTTGGTTCCAGACCTTGTGCAGATTTTAGAATTTTGCGGATTTTGGGTCATAATAGGAAATTATTCTATTTCCACCCCCCTCAGAAAATAATAGAAAAAAAAATACAATAGAGATCAAGGGAAACAAATCATGTTACAGTCGACTCCCGAAAATCCGCAATCTTCAGGATTCCACATGCATATGCAAATATAAACAGTGAAATTCGCAGTTAATTAAGATTGAAATTTAACAGTGAATATGACGTCTTCATCATCACGGTGAATTATTTTTATGTCAGCAAATTGCCAATTTTCCATAAGTGATTTTGTGGGATTACGTTTCAAAAGCCACATTAGTAAAGGCCTGGCACAATTTATGGCAATCTTCTTTATTCATTGACACAGAAAGTGACGACTTTGAGTGGAGCGAATTTAGGAATAATTTGCCTAAGGACAAGGCAAACGAGTTACTCCTGTATGCCCAGAGCAAATGTGGGGGAACGAATATGGATGAAGAAAAGAGCATTGTTGACTGGATGCTCCATCAGGATGAACCTGTTGAATTTCAAATGACAGACGAGGAAATTGTACAAAGTGTGTAAAGCCAAGAACAGAAGATTCTGACACAGATTCTGAAACAGAAACTGAAAAAAAAAATTTTGATGAATGATTATTATTGGGTATTTAAAATTTCTCGAGCAACAAAAATGTATCACTGACCAGGAAATTATGATTATGTATAATATTCAAAAGAAGCTCAGATTAGAGCATCCTAAAGTGTTACAGCAAACTACACTAACAAAGATGTTTGCAAATAAATAATTTTGGTATAGTAATGAATAATTTCATTTGTTGTCATCATATATTTAATTTGCTTACTCTTAAGTGTAGTTTTATGAACGTTAAATTTTTATGGTAAAAATACTCTGTTTTAAATTTATACCCTGAAATCCGCAAAATCCTGAAATCCGCACAAACCCTCCCCCCGAGCTGTGTGGATTTCTGGGAGTGCACTGTACTTATGATTAGAATCATGATATAAAAATATAGAGGATTAATGCAATATACAAAATTATGAGGATTATAGTACAACATATTTAAAAATGTATATTCCATAGTTTAGGACTTTGGAATTATAGCTGTTCTAATTACAGTTTTTATTTTTTTTCATTATTTTCTGTTCATAACACAGCTTTGTTGCTCTGCAAATCTGAGATTTCTTTCTCACAGCCTAACCTTCATTAAATGATAATTTATTAACTTTTTGACTTAATGAATTGACATAATTCGGTGTCAATTATGTCACTGTCAGTCATTTGAAAGATCAATGTTAAGATCAGAGCTCGCAGACTCCTAAATTTTTTTTTTCAAGTGGGAATAGCTTATTTAGTTTTACTTTGTGGTTATACTGTAGTTTTCTGAGCTTGTAGTTGGATGGGCATATTTCATTGTTTACATTGAATAGACAGTGCAGATTTTAGAGCCTTGCGGATTTCGGATCGACGGATTTTGGGTCTTCTACTGTATATGAAAGATGCAAAAAAATGTTTACCTAGATAAATATCCGAATGACATCCATATGTCGTAAGTAGTCAGTACAGGAACTTTCAGGACACTCTGTTATTACATAAAAGTATTATAGACCCAGTGATTAATTTATAACAAGAATTTTTAGCATAAAAACTTTATATATTAAAACTGAAATTTATTTTTAAGGCAAGAAATTAGGTTGTTGACTGTGAACCAGATCACGCATACAAATGAAACAGATTCGAGTTTAGAATCACTGGAAATAAAGCCACAGCAATAACTGGCTAATGAATTTTGGGTACTTGTGTACTATCCCGGCGGTCTGCCAAGACGAGCAATTTTTTGCCGAGATAAATGCCGGGCACATGAAATTATTAATGGTTTTGAATACGATTGGCAACAGTTTGGCAACTCATTTGACGGGAATAATAGTTTGATGAGGATGACCGCCGGGATAATACGTAAGTACCGAATTTTGATAACATCAACAACTGTTGTTTCTGTTTTGTTGCAATATAAATTTAAATGTATTATTAATAGAATTTACGGGGAAAGTATCTGTAATCGAATATGTTTGTATTTGTATTATTCAATAATTAATTATAAATATATAGAGGCGTAGTTAGGGTTTTCATTCTCAGGGTATGACAGACGATTAAGCAAATCTCTGCCTCTCATAATTGTCGAGTCCCCGATTGACAAAGCCCATCTTAATTGTCGAAATGCATGGGGAAGGTTTTATATACAATTTGGCACCCCTCGGGTGATGTGCCTGGGAGTATAATGCTTTCCCTTGGATCCCCTTCAGCAACACCACTGTAAATACCATCCAATTAATAAACAAAATATATAGGTCCACTTTTTCTCATTATTAAAAAAAAAACAGGTCAGGCCGGCTGTTACAAAAAATGTACATATCTTGCTACAAAAGCTCAACTTGCGAATCTCTATAACACAGTAGTATCAACAATTTTTCCCTTTTCTCTGAAAAACATTTTTCGGTACTTACGTATTATCCCAGCGGTCTGCCAAGAGAAGCGATTTTTTGCCGAAATAAATGCCGGTCACATGAAATTATTAATGGTTTTGAATACGATTGGCAACTCATTTGAAGAAAAACAGGTTGGCGGGAATGACCGCCGGGATAATACGTAAGTACCCATTTTTCTAATGCTAGTACAATGCAAAATTTCTTTCATGCAATTAAAAAATATATGAATCCCATTAATGCTTTTCTAATTGCATTAGAGAAGTTGCGTATTGTATGAAAATTAGATGAATTTTTTTCACAATGGGGGGAAGAAAAATGGTTGAAAAATATTCAACAATTCATTCTAAAAGCTTGAAATTATAAGTGCAATTTTCTGAATAGAAAAAACCTGGTGATGATAGTTTCCTCAGAGAAAGCATAAAGGTCCCCTAAAAGCCTGGATTTTCTTTAAACCATCAGTCAGTACAACATTCAAAAATATTCTATTTGGAAAATAATCACTTTTGATCAACAGATTTCTATTTCATGAAGTTTTGTTTGACACTCAATGGCATGTTATTCAAGCACTTTAGAAAGTTCCAGATCTAATAACCAAGAAATGCTTCTAATCCATGAACAGTTTGTCACGGAAAAATAAATCAATATCATACCTATTTGAATTTGATACACTATCTTGATTCTGGATGTACAAAATTTGAAAGAATTATTTTAATGCAAAAAAGTTATTTCGCCATGGTTTCAGTAAGATTTGCAGAATGTGTGTCTTTTTACATTTTCAGAATTTAATTCATAATCAAATAAAGAATACTGATATAAGATACTTTTATTTCTTCAGCTTCTTTCAGCTGTCAATTCTTAGGGACACAGAATTTTTATTAGGTTAAAAATGAGCATGCACTTTAGTGAACTTACTTTCCATCAATAAATTTCACTTAAATAACATGTTGCAGTTTCATTTTAATGAAATTTTATGCAGTAAATGGCCTTTTTTTCTCAACAAAAATGCTAGTTCTAATTTCTTGATTAGCCGTAACTTTCTATAAATATTTTGTTTTAGGATTCATAAAACATAATGCATACTGAGTATTCAAAGAACAATAAAATTATTATTTTTTACAGCAATTGTCTCCTAAACATGCTGTAATACGATGTTAACAACACAAAAAGTTAGGATTTCAAAAATAACAGGTGTATCCACAAAACATTCAACTTATTTTACTTTCTCTATCAGTTTTAATTACAATGTCATTCTCATTAAAAAAATCTAATAATTATCAATATGATATTCAATTCAGTTAGCTTGAGCTTCGCAATCACTGATACACGAACTATATAAACTAAAGTTTCCACAGTTTTTACTTACCTCTTCACACTTTTCTTTTATTAGGTGTAGTTAGGAAAACACCATTTTGCAATTTTTAAGCTTTTCTGTCAACAACAAAACTTAAAATTTCAATAGCCAAGCTTTGGTTTTCTTTCAAAAATTTATTCCAATTGCTCAGTGTTTTCAAATGTGAGTAATTGTTAGCAATGAAATTCAAAGAAGCTTGTTTCAGCTCAGTGTCTTGATACAAATCTGCTAATTGTAGGGTATCAAGAACACTGTCCAAATTCACAGATTTCAACATTTCTGAACAGATATTTTTTAAATTTTTCACATCATATTTATCAGCAGCAATATACAGACTCCGAGCCATCTTCATGTCGTTCAGCACTGTAGTTCCAGTGTACATAAAATTCAGCAGACTCTTCAATACTTCAATAGAAATGTCCTTGATAACTATTCGATTTTCTTTGCTTTCTTTCATCGGGTGCTGGAACATTTTGGAAAAAACTGATGAGCGCACAGACAGTATCAGCTTATGAGCGGGGATTTCCTTGGAGCCATCAGTCAGAATAACATCCGAAAATTGTCCCGTTTGGAAGAGATTTAAAAGATCGCTCGACAAATGCTCCAACCGCTTTTCTACAACCGGTTGCACTTTCTTCACGTTTTGTTTGGCATTTGATGACGTTGGTACATTCAAACACTTCGAAATATCATCATATGGAATGACACTTATTACTACAACAACACGTTTTGCCGGTATTTGTACTTCCTCACTGATTGTAAACTGTGTATCATTCACAAATACATTATTTCGTTCAGAATGGACAGATCTCTGTCCTTCATTATAAATTTTGTATCGTAAAAGCCTGCGAGACTTACTTTTCCATGAAAGTTTTAAATCACAGTAACCGTTATTCCATGCGTTATAGTTACGGTACACAGACATATTGCTTAAGTGTGGAAACATGATGTTTACTATATATTCTTCGCCATTAGGTGAAAAGAATCTCTTTTCATAATTCTCACTTCGACTGCCATCAAATGAAAAACTGATATCAAAAGCCATATTTTTTAAGATGCCCTTATTTATCAAACCTTTGAAAGACCGATCTTTTAATCAGTTAAAAAAAGAACAAGAAGCGTGTCTGACTTACTGTCTGCCGATAATATTCAAGGTCACAAAAAACTTATACTTCTATAAGTACTACAGGTTTATATATTTTAAACGTCGCGTTAACGGAACATCACACACGACAAAAATTTTATCATATTTCACGAGAAATAAGCAGTCATAAGTCCAGAATTCAACAAAAAATCTGTTCTAACTGCAAATGCTAAAGATAACTAAAAACATGAACCGAAACTAAATTCGCTAAACACTCTGGTGTTGCCATTCATTTATGACCAAAAGACTCTGAGGAAAATAGAGTAGAGGATAAGAGGAACTAAATCAGAAAGCTATGAAAACGATCCTATCCTATCTTGCTTGCCTTGGCTTACAGATGAGAAACATAGATATAGGAATAACTAGATCACGCATCCGTATACTAGTAAGAGGTTTTTCTTGTTGCCAAATATCTTCGGTGGCATCGCCCATGATAGTGGCAGAAAGCAGTGTCTTGGTCATGGTTTATGGTTATTTTCGCCACTAGTCCAGCATCTTATTTATTTATTTATTTTTAATTAACTTTAAGCATTATCATGCCCAAGTCGTGCCGTGCGTATAATTGCACCAACAGGTTTAGGAAAGGATCTGGAATATCTTTTCACAGGTAATAAATGCTTGAAATTGGTGGTATTGAAAATCAAATACCAATTGATGTTCAATAACAGTAGTATTTTTAAATTTCCTATTTACCTATGCTTTTCGTTCACTTTGTAAAGTAATGGAAGGAGATATTGCACATCCTTCTTGAATTAAAGTAGACATTGCTTAATTCATGTTTCTGTATAAATATAATCCTAAAACATTTGACCGTACGCTATATATATATATATATATATATATATATATATATATATATATATACTTATTTTTAAATTGTATACTTGGCACTTAAACTATAAAAAATGAGATAAATAAAGCATCGTAATTTACTTTTTACGAATAATTATTAATCATATTTTACAGGAAATGATTAATTTTTCTATCATTTTTCAAAAATAACTCTTGAATTGGGGATATTGAATTTATCTTATTTATTCTAACTAGATTTTCCACATTTGAGCATTTTTTAACGACTTTTAAAATTACTAGTTTTAATATTAAATTCATTTTTTTAGTTCAACGTGATTGTTTGTTTAAGTCTTTATTTATTTTTCTTTATACTTTTGTTTAAGTAAGCTTTATTAAGTTAGTGTTTTATGGTAAGTATTTTAACTTTTTTTTTTTGAAATAAGCATATCAGCTCTGCAGTGTTGTATCAAATCCACAGTTTAATTAAAAAAAAAAAAAAAAACTGGCTGGTGACGCAATTTTTAATATTAACTGAAATTCTATTAAATCAGTGCTTTAATTGAATGTACGTTTAAGTTTACACATCCCTGTCTGAACAAATAATAGTACACTATAAAATGTATTTTTAAAAAGCCATACAACAGTTAAGTTATGCCAAGCAAAGTTATCATGGGAGGATTATTTCTGATGCTTTTTGTGCAATGTTGTGCACAGAAAGTGCACATGCTTTGTGCAATGCTTCGATGCTGCAAACTGTCATGTTACTTAATTTTTCTAGATGACTTTCTGATTTTAATAACTTTCTGATTGTTTAGGTTTCCACTATCTAATAAAGAACTGACAAATAAATGGATTTCTGCTGTAAAAAGAGATAATTTTGTTCCTAATATACATACATTTATTTGTTCAGAACACTTTGCTGAATGTTTTGAATCAAATCATAATCGGAAGTTGCTAAAAGATGATGTAGTTCTAACTATCTTTAATTTTCCAAAGCATTTGAAAAAGGTAAGCTCTAAACGAGGTACTTATTAGGGAGGGATAATGGGAATGGGATATTGTCCCCACCCCATCCCCTCTCAAAAGAAAAGAAAGAAAAAAAACAGCAAAAGCTTTTAAAACGTTTTTATTGTGCACAGTAATTAATATAATGCCTTTATATGTATATTTCATGCCTTAGAAATTGATAATATACACCCTCCAAAGAAAGTATTCGAGCAAGAGATTAAATTTCCTACGTTGGTTTTGTATATTAAAAATTATTTATCATAGAATATGAATTAGCCTATGTATAAATATGAATTTCCGTAATTCTGTCAAGTTGTGCGTTTTTCAAAAACTCAATTTTATTCGCAAATCTAAAATATAGGAAATTTCTCTCTTGCACGAATACTTTTTTTGGAGGGTGCACTTAATTTCAGAATGCATATTGTTGTAAAAACGAAAATAAAGATAGTCGTTATTTTTTTTTAATTGCCTTTGAATTTTTTTCTTCCTTTCCATATTCTGTTTCCACATACACAAAATAAGACTCATAGTACATCTATTTTGATATATAGATCGTATAGCTATCTCTCTCATTTTGGGAGAATATTTACTAATAGAGATTTCCCTTCAATATCTATATCTCAAAGCATGATTGAAGCAAATAAGTATATTTAGTTCTTCAATTTTTAGGCCTATTTGCTGTGAAAAAAGGTACTGAATGTCACAAAAATACTAACTTTCAAATGAAGAGGTTTTAACAGCTACATTTTTTAGGGTGACAACAGAGCCTGGAATTGAGGGAATTATCAGGAAATTGGGGAAATTAAAAATTTTCTGCAATATAGATCATCATCTGCTATATGGTCATGGGAACTGCACAAAAAATATCATCAAAACTCGTTCATCTATATAAATATTTTATCAATATGTTATTTGAAAAATATTGGTCATAATTTGCATCAGCAAAAATTGTTTTCAAGTATATATACAATTGGGGAATTTTTTTTTATAAAACCTGAATTATCAAGGATATTTTTTTCTTAATTCTTGTAGCCACCAAGCTTTTCAAAATTATAAAAGTGTCGTTGATATTTTTTAGGACTGAATTAAACAAACATCTTCAACAATGTATTTTAATGTACAATAAGCAAATGAAGTAAAATGTTAGACTGCGGACTCTTGAGTACATATTGAAATGGTTATTGGCACCTGAGGCAATCCATAATTTTGCCATCCCTCTCATTCTTTCATTCAGAGTTTTGACATTGGAATTTGTTAATGTTACTTTCCTATTTTAGTTTTTAGCTTTGATTTTTTTTAAAGTATCAGGAAGAATACCTAAAAATATGCTATACATAGTAAGCCTTCTTCGAACATGTACTGTTATTAAATTGAGAGTTAACAAGATTTTTAAAAATATTTTAGTACGGCTTCAATTTGGTGGAGAATTATCTCGCTTGAATTCCAGCATAAAATAATGCTTTATTCCTGATATTTATACCTGCTTTATTTCTTAGATACTGCAAATTTGATATTGAAATTACAATAAAATATTGTTCCAATGAACTTTACAAATATTTCAGATAAACAAAAATTTGGTATGAGATCATCATTTACCTACTATTACAATTTTAAGCTATTTTTGTCAGAAAAGGATGTAAAAATAATGAACTTTTGTGTATTTGGGATTCTGAGAAATAAACGTGTGTGTTTCTCTGTAGGAAACAGGGAGACGCATGAAATAAATATGTATTAAATGCATGCATTTTCACATACCTTCTCCCATCAAGCTTTTTGAAAAAATATTTCTTCAAATTTAGCCGAGAGTGTGGTAAAATTAAAGAATGGAGAATGTTTTTATTCAAAACAATGAGCCTTGGTATATTTTAAACAAAGAATAATAATCTATTGAAAATATATTAACTGTATTAAAATAATCTATATTTACTATGTTAGTTATGAGAAATGTGTGAAAAACATGCACCCCAGAAAAAAAATGGGGGGGGGGGGTATTTAAAATATCCCAAATATTAATATTAGCTAAACATGTTTTTACCTGTACAAAGTTGTGGATGTACATAGGCGAAAATGCACTGTTCTAGAAAGGCAATTTTTAGAAAACTGATGTTTACATTTAGGGTTCCAAGTTTATTACATTGTAATATTTTTAGAATGTAACATTATAACTTTTTGGAAATCGGTTTCTTTAAGATATAAAGGTAGTGTAAAAAACACGTTTTGGACTCCCACTTCAAAAGGGATAAAATTTCCTAAGTATAGCCTTTTTGCTTAAAAAAAAAAAAAAAAAAAGTAGAAGAAGGCGTATTTGAATCTCAAGAACGTTAGAAATACATTTACGAGGGAAAGAAAGATCCAAACTCAATCACCAAACTATGCCACAATATTATGATTTTCTTAAAATGTAACAAGAAGCACAATCCCCTTCATATGAACGTAGTTTTCTCTTACGAGATCTATGAAACCTCGGTCTTTTACCCTAGTACTTCCAATACACAATTGATACTTAATTTCAGTTTACATCTTTGTTCAGAAAAAGTTTCTGTTTTCCTTGTGTGCAAAAATAAACATTTAATCGATTATTTTAATCTGTTATATTTTTAGACCATCTAACAGCAAAAATAAACTAAAAATAGCTAGCAAACTATCATAACAAAATGTTTTTTCTTTGAATTTGGTTCTGAACGAATCATCAATTCTGTATTTAAATGTAAATTAATGCTGTTGCATAGCAGTCGTAAGCAGCGACGTTTTCGTCTTTCTGCCACTATCGTGTCGTCTGCTCCGGAAGTGCACTGGCAACAAGTTTCCTCCCCTTGTGCGCAATCTAGTTCACTATTCCTATATCTATGATGAGAAATATTTTTTACTGCTGCTATCTATCGGTCATAAAAGTAAGTAACTACTTTAACCCTTTATAAGGCGAGTTTGTGTGCGGAGAGTCGAAAGTACTTGGGATTTTTCTGGCCCATTTTTTTTTAGGATTAATTCACGTATTTTTCCTCTACTGTAGTATCCCACGTGAAAATTGGAGAAACAAGTATTAAAAAATAGAATTTTGCCGGGCAAAATACATTAATTATTCACAAAATCAAAGTCGGAAAACTACCTGCTGCTTGTACACGGAATTAAAGACAAAATATATAATTAAAAGCGATGATTCTTATGCTCAATTTTCGAGTAATTATTTGAGATTTCTTGAAAATTACGAATGAAAGAGACGTTCTTAAGCCAAATGTAATTTAGAATCCCACGGCACTGTTATTTTTCTGTTTTAACACTTATAAAGGGTTAAAACATAAAATACGCTCTTTCCACCTGAAGTCACAGTGTAAAATATATATGTGGTGACGTCAACTTTCAATAATTTATTAATGGTATGATATATTAGCTTGCGGAACACATTTTATTTATTTGTATGTAGAAAATGTATCTCGTGAATTTAATTTGAAACGTTCTAAAAATGTGTTGTGATAAAATAGTTCAGTTATTCGTTTTCATGTAAATTATTTGGCGTTTTGTAGAAAGAGAAAAATAAATAAGTGTGATGTCAATATTGTAATTTCAATTTATTGACGTGTATTTTTAATATCCGATTTCCCTAACTCGGGAGACGCGACATATTGGTGACCCGATTTATCAAGATGACGACTGACGGCAATGGACTCGAATTGAATAAGGTGAGTGTTAAAATACCTCCATTTTGGACTGATAAACCGGACATCTGGTTCTATCAAGTAGAAGCACAATTTACTATAAGTGGAATTACTGCCGAAGAAACAAAATTTAACTATTTGGTTTCGCAATTAGATCCAAAATTTGTTGAGAATATATGGGATATAATTAGTAGCCAAAGTCAAACTAAATATTCTGATGCTAAAACTAGACTTCAAAACTTGTTGAAAGAAAGCGAAAATGCTAGAATTCAACGGCTAATTACTGGAATTGAATTAGGTGATTTAAAGCCCAGTCAACTTTTACAAAAATTAAGATCTATAGCAAGCTCAGATATTTCTGAAAATTTGATTAAAACGCTATGGCTTGGAAAATTACCTCAGTCTATCAAAAATATTTTAATTGTAAGTAAAGAAGATATTGACAGCTTAGCTGTAATGGCTGATAAAATTTGCGATATGAGTCTTAAAATCGACGTTTGTAGCACAAGTACTATGCATAATTCTTCAACCGAATTGTTAGATAGAATTAAAAACTTAGAAGACCAAATCGCCGAATTGTGTATGCGTAATGGCGCAAGACCAAGGACACGGAATGCGAATTCTTTTCGTAATCGCTCTCGGTCTCGCAGTAATTGAATCGGTGAGTGCAGAAACCACCTCAGTCACAAAAAGGAAATTATTTTCAGGAGAGAGAAAAAACTTCATAACTCCTCCAAATTTTCAAATATTTAAACTTATTTTTTCCTCTGTCATAACATGCATTTATGTTTCTGTCATGCAAATATTACCTAATTTATGAAGTTTTATGAAGTTTTTTCTCTCTCCTGAAAAAAATTTCCTTTTTGTGATTGAGGTGGTTTCTGCGCTCACCGATTCAATTGGCGCAGGAATTTTGACCCCAAAGGAAAGTTGTGTTACTTCCATTTCCGATTTGGCGCTAAATGTTTACCGGATAAATGTCAACCTCCTTGCAGCTGGATTCAAAAATCAAAAGATAATCAGGAAAACACCAACCTGCAGTAGGTTCAGCGACAAACTCTACTGCAGAAAATGTAAAGGATTGTCGCAAATTTCGTTTATTCGTTCGTGACCAAAAATCAAATTTGCACTTCCTTGTAGATAGTGGAGCAGATGTCAGTATTATTCCACCTACATCTCGTAACCTGAAGAAGGCAGACTTTAAGTTATATGCTGCAAATGGCACAGAAATAGCAACATATGGTAGAAAAATACTCAATGTAGATTTGGGATTACGTCGAGACTTTCAATTTCCGTTTATAATTGCTGATGTTACAAAAGGAATTTTAGGTGCTGATTTCCTAAATAAATTTAAACTTTTAATTGACATTCATAATAAACAATTAATTGATGGAATAACTAATCTGTCTGTTCGAAATAAAGTTTCGACAGTGTTTTATGGTGATACTATCAGCACCCTAAATAAAAATTCTAAATATGCTGATTTGTTGATGCAATATCCCGACTTAACTAAACCCAATTTATCGATGTCTACATTTAAACATAATGTCGAGCACTATATTACAACAACAGTACCACCAGTTTATGCCAAAGATAGAAAATTAGATTCCAAGCAATTACAAATAGCAAAACAAGAATTTCAGTATATGTTAGAAAATGATATTATTCGTCCATCTAAGTCTCAGTGGGCTAGTCCTCTACACATGGTTCCAAAGAAAGATGGTTCTTTCCGACAGTGTGGGGATTATCGCCGATTAAATGCACAAACAATACCAGATCGTTATCCCATACCACGATTAGATGATTTTAATCATATTTAAAAAAATACCAGAATATTTTCTAAAATGGATATGCATAAAGCGTATTTTCAAATTCCCATTCATGAAAATGATAAATGCAAAACTGCTATTATAACCCCTTTCGGACTCTATGAATTTAATGTCATGAGTTTTGGGTTGCGAAATGCGCCCTCTACCTTTCAAAGATTTATCAATGAGGTATTACAAGGACTTAATTTTGTCTTCCCGTATTTGGATGATATTTTGATTGCGTCACGTTCTGAAGAAGAGCATGAAAATCACTTAAAATTAGTTTTTGACAGATTGCATAAATACGGATTAAGGCTAAATATTTCTAAATCTGTTTATGGAGTTCGCGAGTTGGAATTTTTAGGTTTTCTTATTACAAGTGAGGGATCAAAACCTCTTCCAGCAAAGGTCGAAGCTATTCTTAACTTCAAATTGCCTGAAACTGTTCAACAGCTACGAACTTTTCTCGGAATGGTTAATTTTTACCGTAGGTTTTTGAAAAACGCCGCTAGTACTCAAGCTATTTTGCATGAATACTTAAGAGATACAAAGAAACGAGATGAGCGGAAAATAACTTGGTCCAATGAAGCAATAGCACAATTTAAAAAATGTAAAGAAGATTTAGCAAATGTTGCTCTTTTGTCTCACCCAAATCCAGAATTGCCTTTGTCGTTGTGTACAGATGCCTCTGATTGGGCGGTAGGTTCAGTTTTACAACAATTTGATAATGGAAACTGGATGCCAATTGCTTTTTATTCTAAAAAGCTAAATGAACCTCAGCAAAATTATAGCACTTATGATAGAGAATTATTAGGCACATATCTTTCAATAAAACACTTCAAGCATTACCTTGAAGGAAGAGAATTTACAATTTTTACTGATCACAAGCCCTTAATATTTGCTTTTAACCAAAAACTTGATAAGGCAGTTCCTAGACAAGTGCGACAGTTAAGCTATATCTCTCAATTTTCAACCAACATTAAATATATAAAAGGTGACAACATAGTAGCCGATACATTATCGAGGATTAACGAAATTTCAACGATAGATTATGATCAAATAGCTGACGAACAAACCCAGGATGAAGAACTGAAGAGTTGGAAAACCACTACTTCTTTGAACTTGAAGCAGTGCCCTCTACCTTCAGGCAAATATTTGTGGTGTGATACTTCAACCAACAAAATTCGACTATACATTCCTCAAATTTTCCGGAAAAAGATCTTCACGCACATTCACAACTTGTCACATCCAGGAATCAAACCAACTATCAAATTGATGACGTCAAAATTCATTTGGCCTAATATTAACCCATTTGTGCCTAGCGTCCCTTTTTTGGGACGGCATTTTCGCTATTAGTCGAAAACGTTATTTATTTTTCCTAGCCTTTATTCATGAGTATTGAGCCTCAACTCCACAAAATATTTTAACATGACCAAGTAGTATGTTGATATTTCAATTTTTATGCATAATGATTTTAAAAGAAATCATCCCTTGTTCAAGAAGTTGACATCAGAAATGTATCTATTATTTCTGTTATCAGTAAAAATCGAAGAAAGTCGCAAAAATATCCAGGCACAAATGGGTTAAAAAAGATGTGCAATTATGAACTCGGACCTGCATTCCTTGCCAAAAATCTAAAATAAATCGCCATACAAAAACAAAAATTGGCGATTATCAAGTACCTCCAGGAAGATTTTGCGTAGTTCATATCGATCTCATTGGTCCTCTTCCGCCATCAAAAGGGAACATTTACTGTCTAACTTGTATTGACAGATTTTCTAACTGGATGGAAGCAATTCCTTTAGACAACATTTCAGCTGACACGGTTGCAAGAGCATTTTATAGCAACTGGATAGCGCGCTTTGGAACGCCAAGCACACTTGTTACAGACAGAGGAACACAGTTTCGAAGTGAAACATACCAAACTTTGTCTAAAATCTGTGGTATTAAGCTGAAACATACGACAGCTTATCACCCCGCTTGTAACGGAAAAATTGAACGCCGCCACAGAACTCTGAAAACAGCATTGAAGGCTCATAACAATCTGTCTTGGTCAGGAACTCTGCCAACAGTACTTCTTGGTTTGCGTACTACTATTCAAGAAGACACTAATCATTGGATTGCAGAAATCGTTTATGGTGAGAGTCTTAGACTCCCTGGAGAGTTTTTCAGCGAACCAAGTATCCAGACAGCATCGGAGAGTTTCGCTAATAATCTCCAGAAACAAATGAAAAGCATCAGACCAAGACTAACTCGGAAAAATTCTTGTCAACAGATATTTGTACATAAAGACTTGCAAGATTGTTCTCACGTTTTTCAGCGTATAGACAGGGTTAAAAAACAATTGGAACCTCCCTACGAAGGACAGTTTCCTGTAATTCAACGCACAGAAAAATATTTTACTATAAACATTAAAGGGACAAAATGCAATGTGACTCTAGATCGATTAAAACCAGCTTACCTGTTAGCTGAAATGGACAATCCCGTCACCTATCCGACCGTCGACAATCCCGAACCTACAAAGTCTAACGAATCGCAGGGCACCCCAAGTGTGTTGCACAAAAAATCTGTAAAAGGTAGGACAGTTCGTTTACCTGTGCGATTCAGGGACTGCTTACTTTCCTCCGTAACTTAGTTACTGGTGGGCGAGTAATGTGGTGACGTCAACTCTCGATAGATGTCAACTTTAAATAATTTATTAATGGTATGATATATTAGCACGCGGAACACGTTTTATTTATTTGTATGTAGAAAATGTATCTCGTGAATTTAATTTGAAACGTTGTTCTAAAAATGTGTTGTGATAAAATAGTTCAGTTATTCGTTTTCATGTAAATTATTTGGCGTTTTTTAGGAAGAGAAAAATAAATAAGTGTGATGTCAATATTGTAATTTCAATTTATTGACGTGTATTTTTAATGTCCGATTTCCCTAACTCGGGAGACGCGACACATATCAAGATGAATTCAAAGCATTGGGTCGTTGGCGATTTTAACTTGGCGGCACCGCTAGTATTTTAGTAAAAATAAGAAAAAATCATAATTTCTAAATTAAATTAAAATTCTACCTCGCTTTCTGTGAATTATGTTTTTTCCGAAAAAAATCAAACTATTGATAGAGGTAAAATCGAATTTTTTTCTGACTTCAAAAATGAAGGAGGTACTGATTGTTTGGTTTGTATGATAGCAAGTTTAAGCCTACATGAGGGGCATCTGTCATGGGGAGCGGATACCTTGGGTGTTAGACTTTTTAAGGGTTCTAACGCGTATTCGCGTTACAATTAGATAAAAACGCCCAAAACTTCAGACCGTTAGATCGACAGGCCCGAACATGGGATCTTCACACTTCGGCCATCTACAATTTTCAGTGTCTTATCCAGTCGGCCAAGGTGGGGCCGTAGAAGTAGGCACTATGGACAACGCACATGTATACTTGTATATATATTACATATGCACTGTCATGATATTTTACCACATGGCCTGATTTTCAAAATTCGTTTTTTAAAGGAAACGGGATTGGAGATATCGCTGGGGGTGATCCCATATTAATTTGGCCACGTTGTAATGATAGTAGGTATTTACGTGTTATCCCGGAGGTCATTCCCGCCAAACTATTTTTTTCGTCAAATGTGCTGGCAAACTGTTGCCAATCCTATCCCGAACCATCAACAATTTCATGTGTCTGGCATTTATCTAAGCGAAAAATCGCTCGCCTTTGGCGGACAGCCGGCATAATATGTTAGTACCTGATATTA
The DNA here is from genome assembly GCA_038373885.1 of Cheiracanthium punctorium. Lineage (NCBI taxonomy): Eukaryota > Metazoa > Arthropoda > Arachnida > Araneae > Cheiracanthiidae > Cheiracanthium > Cheiracanthium punctorium. The sequence goes on along the minus strand of JAWZYV010016735.1, from coordinate 34,854 downwards.
TCATTCTGAAAAGCGGGGACGAAAAAAAGACGGGTTTTTAAATCATTGCTCAAGGGATTAGGGTTGCCATGACGGCGCTGGTCGTAATATGTCAAAAGTCTTCAAGGATGACCACTTTTGGAAATTTATCGCCAATTACGGCATCAAAAAGTAAGCTGTCAAAACTGAACTCAGTTTGGTGATATCAGGGCTCGCTCATACTCGCGTTTTACGCGTAAATAAATATATTTTTTTAATTGACTCTCATTTTTTCAAACTTCGAGTCAAAGTTTGACTAGCAAAATTTAAACAAGAATCTTTTTTTAAACTTCTTAAATTGACTCGCATTTTCTAAAAATTGACTTCCACTTTTATCGATAAGGAGTCAACCTGACTCGCAGATTTTTAAGTCTAAAGCGAACACTAGATGATATCTTCTATAGTTGGCGAGAAATTTCCAAAACCTGCTATTTTATAACAGGGGCTGATCCAGATTCCATGTCGGAGGGGGGCAACAGTGAAATACTATGTTGGAAATTTCTTTTCTATTAATCTTCATGAAATAAGTGGTATAATATTGTTACGAAAATCGCCAAGTGGGTGTATTCTAAAACAGTCCAATCAGCACAGTAAACAGAAATAACACTTTATTTCACGGCTCGCAGCTCAATATTTCAAAATAATACAAGAAACGTTAGCATGCACTAACTAAAACAATAACACTATTCATTTCACAGAATCAACCGTGCGCTTCAATGTCTATCACTCAACTGAACTCCCCGGAGAGAGATCCTAGCGCTTTTATAGAGATGATGACGTCACCAGAATTGCCGAGAAATTTCTGGAACAATCTTATCAAATTGAAATATGGTCTCGAGATATGAATTTTCTAGAAGCCACCATTTGTCGCCAAGGTCGCCAAGGCTACAGGGTTACTTCCACAGGTTTACCATTACCTGATGACTTCGCTATTAACTAGTTTCACGGTGGCGCATTCAATACGAGAGCAAATTAAGTTATTATTTCGCAATACTGCTCCCCTCTTTAAAAACTGACGACCCGGCAGTCTAATCACACAACATTATGATCAGTAGCACCATATGGAGCTAAACGATTAATGTGGATGACTTTCGGTTTTGAATTGGGCGACTTCTGGACTCTGTAGATAACATCGTACAATTTCTTGACAACTGTATAAGGTCCTTCCCAGTTCTGTTGCAACTTAGGACTCAGACCTCTCCTTCGTTTCGGGTTATACAGCCAAACTTGATCACCCTCCTTAAATTGGTGATTCGTTGCTTTGGCGTCGTAACGAATCTTCATTCGGTCACTCGCCAAATTTATTCGCTCTCTGGCAAACGAATGAAATCTTTCTAATTGTGCTTCTAAATTACTCATGTAATCATTCCGTGAGGAGGGCGTATCACATGGTCGTCCAAAAACAATATCACTGGGTAATCGAAGAGGACGGCCGAACAACATCTCTGATGGAGAATATCCGGTCGTCTCATGAACCGCACTTCTGTATGCCAGGAGGAACAGTGGCAAATATGTATCCCAGTCGGTTTGATTCTTCGAAACAAATATCGAAAGATGATTCAAAATTGTTCGATTGTGCCTCTCGACCATGCCATCAAACTCGGGGTGTAACGGTGTTGTTCGAGTCTTCGTGATTCCCAAATATTCGCAGAGTTCCGAAAATAGTGCTGAATTAAAATTTGTACCTTGATCCGAATGTAACATCATAGGCACTCCGTAATAAGAAATCCAGTTTCTAACGAGTTCTTCAGCTACAGTTGAAGCTTCCTGATTCGGGATGGCGATCGCTTCTGGCCATTTGGTAAAGTAATCCATCAGGACTAAGACGTATCGATTGCCTCTCGATGTTATAGGCAGGGGGCCTAGGATATCTAAAGCTACTCTTTCGAAAGGCGCGCCAACGTTATAGCGCTGCAAACGACCCTTGGTTTTTATTTTAGGTCCTTTCCGGGCAACGCAATTGTGGCATTCTCTACACCATTTTTCAACATCGGCACGAAGTCGATCCCAATAAAATCGCTCCCTGGTTTTATTTAACGTCTTCATCACTGCAAAATGCCCTCCACTTGCGCTATCATGAATCTCCCGCAGAACCTCTGGAATTCTACTACATGGGAGAATTAATTGCCATCGGTTTGATCTTCCGTCATCGCTCTCCCATTTCCGATATAAAACACCGTCCTTAAGATGTAAAGAATCCCAAAGAGCCCAGTATCGCTTTGTGGCGGGACTCTCTGGCGCGATCTCTTGCCAAGACGGTCGATCCGCGGCATTTAGTTTCTTCTCCAAAATTATGATATTGGAATCTTCTAACTGTGCTCTCTGTACTTCACTCGAAGCCCACTGATCCACAGTCGTTGCAGTCAAAACCTTCACGAAAGTATCCGTCTCCGTCCCGTACTTCTTTTCGGCGTTCACGCAGTGTTTACAATCCTCTTTACAAGGTCGTCTGGAGAGAGCGTCTGCATTTCCGTGCGAAGTTCCCTTGCGATGTTCGATTTCGAACTCATACTCCTGCAGCCTTTGGATCCAGCAAGCTATCTAACCCTCAGGTTCTTTAAAATTCAAAAGCCATCTCAAGGAAGCATGATCAGTCCGGAGAAGAAATTTCCGTCCATAGAGGTAGTGATGGAAATGCTCAATAGATTTAACAATAGCCAGTAATTCCTTACGAGTGACACAATAATTCCTCTCCGGCTTACCCAAGCTCTTGCTGAAGTAAGCTATGACACTTTCCCCATTTTCTGTTCTCTGCGAAAGCACGGCTCCTATCCCTTCATTACTGGCATCTGTATCCAAGATAAAATTTTTGTCAGTCCGGGGATATGTCAAAATAGGAGACGTCGTTAACGCCTGCTTTAAACTATTGAACGATTTTTCGCATTCCTCTGTCCAATTAAAACTTGCTTGGGCTTCAGTCAATTTATGTAAAGGTCTCGCTATTGTTGAGAAATTTCTTACAAAACGGCGATAATAGGTGCACAGTCCTAGAAAACTTCGCAGTTCATGTACCGTTTCTGGACGAGGCCAATCGACAACCGCTTTAACTTTTTGTGGATCAGTCTTAACTCCGTCTGCAGAAATAACGTGACCAAGATAAGTAACTTCCTTACGTAAAAATTTGCATTTCTTCGGGTTTAGTTTAAGGTTAGCATTTTGTAATCTAAGAAACACTTTACGAATATTATTTAAATGTTCTTCAAACTTTTTTCCCAGTATAATAATGTCATCTAAATATACTAAGCAGGCCTCAGACGAAAGTCCACGTAATACAGTTTCCATTAGTCTTTCAAAAGTAGCGGGGGCATTGCAAAGACCTAAAGGCATTACCTTAAAGTGCCAGAGTCCTTGTCCGGTGGTAAAAGCTGTCTTTTCTTTGTCTTCAGGTCGGATTTCGACTTGCCAATACCCGCTCTTTAAGTCCAACGTAGAGAACCACTGGCTTCCATTCAAAGCATCTAAAGTGTCATCTATTCGCGGGAGGGGATAGCAGTCCTTCCTCGTAATATCGTTCAGTTTCCGATAGTCAACACAGAAACGTGTCGATCCGTCCTTCTTTTTAACAAGAACGATAGGTGAGGCCCAAGGCCCCGACGATTCCTCTATTATGTCACCGTCCACCATTTCTTTAATCAGACGTTCAGCTTCCTCTTTCTTTGCAAGAGGCAAACGTCTTGGATACTGCTTGATTGGTGGATGATCTCCTGTATTAATTTTATGTTGTGTCACATTACAGTGGCCCACGTCAGCGTCACCGGTAGAGAAAAAGTTTTGGAATTCCTGGAGTAATTTTTCCACTGTTATTCGCTGTTCCTTACTAAGTCCTTCAAGATTCTCTAGCATTAGTTGAAAATGATGACTATTAGAATATTCTTGAGGACGGGCGACGATATCCACCACTGGTTCACACGTCGCAATAACGGCCCCTTTTTCTACAGTCTTGGGTTTATTGTCCAAATTCAACACTCGAATAGGTATAGCTTCCCTTCTTAAATCCACGAGTGCGGCGGCCACCAAGACCCCTTTTAAGGAGAACTGGGTAGGAAAGTTCGTTACGACATACTGGAAATGTCCAGAGGCTTCAGGAACCCCTTGGATAAGAAATTCAGATCTCGCTGGTATAGTCGTCTTCTCTTTCGCGAATATAGAACATGACTTTGAACACTGCTCGCTTCCTGAAAACAAGGGAATTTCCTCCTCTCCTGTTCGTATCTCTTTCTTCTCTAAGTCTACGGTAAAGTTAAATTTTTGAAGGAAATCCAGTCCAAGGATACAAGGGTCAGTGATATTAGCAACGTAGACCCTGTGCCGGAATTTCTTGGATCCACATTCAATGGATACATCCAGTTTTCCTTGTATCTCTGTCTTTTCCCCAGTAGCGGTCTTAATAGAGACGCTTGGAGACGTGTAGAGCAATTGTTCCTTCAGTTTCATGGCGAAGTCCGATTTTAGAAGAGTGACATTCGCACCCGTATCCACTAGCATCAAACAAGGGATACCACAAATAGTTCCTTCAACATAAAGTCCAGTATCTCCTTCGCTAAGTGCGGAAACTTCAAATATCTCTTCAGGGGCTTTATTCAGAAAAGGCAGCCTCCGTCCCGCAAGACGCCCAAGACCTAGGTTTTTCTGTTTGGGAGAAGTCACGTCGCATTCTCTTTGCACGTGTCCCCTTTTGTGACATCTCCAACAGGTCACGTTCGGATTCCTTCGGGGAGAGCCCCTTCTCCCAACAGCGAGACTATCCGATAATTCCTGGAGTGCCTTGAGTACAGAATCCAGTTTATCATCCTTTTCCTTGGCGACGTTTCCCTCTATTTCCTTGGCGGCGTTTCCCCTACAGACCTTACCATGACCTTACATGCCTGGATGTTTCCGAAACGGTTCTCGCAGCTTCATATTTCATGCTACACGCCAGAGCTGCCGTCAAATCTTTCGGGTCTACCAGTCTCGTAGAATGTTGTGTATCCTCGTCCCTGATAGCGTCGACGAAGTACTGGGCTGCTAAACTTTCTCGAACATCTAGGGGACATTCCGCGTAAGCTAGGCTCATCAATCGCTCAACATCGGCGGCTAATACCTGTAGACTTTCTCCAGGCCTTTGTCGCCTTGCTTTGAATTCAGTCCTATAAAACTGGGTAAGATGGCTATTTCCAAATCGAGATTCGAGAGCCTTTTCGACGGTCGGTAGGTCGTTCAACTTGTCATTCGGTATCCCTAGGAGAATCTCCAAAGCTGGTCCTTGTAGAGAGGCCACAAGTTGACTGGCCTTGAAGCTATCCGCCCATCCATTTGTAGAGCTCACGACGTGAAACTGAGTCTTAAAAACAGTCCAAGATGTTTGGCCGTCAAATGTTAAATGCTTTACAGTCGGTCTAGAATTAATAATTTCTCCACTTGCCAAAATATTGCTTGGCTTCCTCTCAAGATCAGAAAGTCTGTTTTCAAAATCGCTGATTTGTCTTTTGACATCGCCGATTTGTTCATGCACATCGCTGATTTGTCCTTGCACATTGCTTCGTACTCCCTCGATTTTTTCTTGTACGTCGCTGATTTTTTCTTGTACGTCTCTGATCTGTCCTTGCACTTCGCTTCGTACTCCCTCGACTCTTTCATGAACAGATTGTATTTGAGTTTTCATTTCTTCTTGCCCTGAACGCATTTCCTCTTGTAGACTCTCTAGTCCCGAACAGATCTTCTCTTCCAGACTCTCCTGTCCGAACGACATCTTTTCTTTCAGACTCTCTTGTCCCAAAGACATCTTTGACATATTTTCTTTCAGACTCTTTTGTCCCAAAGACATCTTCGACATATTTTCTTTCAGACTCTCTTGTCCCAAAGACATCTTTGACATATTTTCTTTCAGACTATCTTGACTGGAACGCATATCTAACATCATAGCAAACAGTTTTTCTATTTTATCTTCCATGGCTGCTCTGGTTAATGGCATTCAAACAGATCCTGATCCCACTTCTTGACACCAATGTTACGAAAATCGCCAAGTGGGTGTATTCTAAAACAGTCCAATCAGCACAGTAAACAGAAATAACACTTTATTTCACGGCTTGCAGCTCAATATTTCAAAATAATACAAGAAACGTTAGCATGCACTAACTAAAACAGTAACACTATTCATTTCACAGAATCAACCGTGCGCTTCAATGTCTATCACTCAACTGAACTCCCCGGAGAGAGATCCTAGCGCTTTTATAGAGATGATGACGTCACCAGAATTGCCGAGAAATTTCAGGAACAATCTTATCAAATTGAAATATGGTCTCGAGACATGAATTTTCTAGACGCCACCATTTGTCGCCAAGGTCGCCAAATCGCCAAGGCTACAGGGTTACTTCCACAGGTTTACCATTACCTGATGACTTCGCTATTAACTAGTTTCACGGCGGCGCATTCAATACGAGAGCAAATTAAGTTATTATTTCGCAACAATATGCAAGTTACAGGACATGGCAAATAATCTATACGTGTAATAAAACTGTAGTGTTTGTTTAGTTTTTGCGACGGAGTAGGGGGGGGGGGAGGTTCGACCTATTTACTTAACTCTAAAGGGTACATGTAATTGTTACCAATTTTGTGTCTCTGTTTTAACATTTCTTGCCTGTAATTTCAAAAACTTTGTTAACAATTAAACTTATGTTAGTACAAAAGTAATTACGACGAGAAAATAAAGAGACGAATGTACAGGATTTCTATTGATTGACCCGAATAACAATAGACAAAGAGTCACTTATGTCCATTTCCATTTTTCAGTTTTCTGCTACTCCATCCCAGACAGCACATAAGCTTTAATCAAGCTTTACATTTCTTTGAAGTATTAATACAAGCTTGACAGTTCAATTCATTTTAAGCTTGCAACAAGCTTGGAGATTTCAAAAAAGTGAGTCAGCAAATATTTTCCCGCCGAATTTAAGTCATTTGAACTGTCAAGCTTGAATACAACTTGATTTCTGCTTGATTTGGAAAGCCACATCCATATAACAAATAATTTATTATCAGTCATAAATGTACTTGACCATAGAATTAAAAAAAAAAAAAAAGATTCTATATTTCCAAATATTGAAATTCTTCAAAATGAAATACTAATATACTACAAAATTGATTTCAAAATCAGTCGTTTGTCTAGATTTTGGACAATATTTCCCAACACGAGTGTTGCGATATTGAAAGTTTTAAAACGTGTGCTGCTTTTAAGTTTATATTATGATTATTTCCCTATTAGTAGAGTCTATAAATCACACATAACATTATTTTAATTTTGATTCATCTCATGGAAAAATAAAAGAAGCAGATCGGCATCGACCATTACTGATCAATCTCGCAAAAGACGGCGTGACAACCATAACAGTCACTTCAAAATTAAGCTTGAAAATTTCAAGCCTGTAAGCTTGATTCAAGTGTTCTAGTTTACACTTGCCCAGCTTGCATTAAGCTTGACATAGCAAGCTTAATTTCAAGCTTATAAAAATTAAAAAAAAAAAATCCCAAATACACGGGGCACCCGTCGGCAAACTCGCACCACATATTTTATTTTTCCACACATTTTCCCCTCTACGCTGAAATTGCAAGTTATTTTAATCTGTTACCATCAAGCGTCCGAGATCGAACTCGCTATCTAAGGGTTGGGAAGCCAGCGTCCTAACCACTCAGCCAACCTGAGTTGCGCTGATATGACTAAAGTTTGAAGGGACTGTTGTGGTTATTACGCCGTTTTCCGGCGAAATCGATCAGTGGCCGATGTGTTGATCTGTTTCTTTTATTTTTCCATGGGATGAATTAAAATTAAAATAATGTTATGTGTGATTTATAGACTCTACTAATAGGGAAATAAGCATAATATAAACTTAAAAACAGCACACGGTTTAAAACTTTCAATATCGCGACACTCATGTTGGGAAATACTAGCCAAAATCGAGACAAACGACTGATTTTGAAATAAATTTCGCAGTTTAATTGTATTTTATTTTGAAGAATTTCAATATTTGGAAATATAGAATCTTTTTTTTTTAATTCTATGGTCAAGTACATTTATGACTGATGATAAATTATTTGTTATGTGGATGTGGCTTTCCAAATCAAGCAGTAATCAAGTTGTATTCAAGCTTGACAGTTCAAATGACTTCCCCAAGCTTGCTGCAAGCTTAAAATGAATTGAACTGTCAAGCTTGTATTAATATGTCAAATTCAAAGAAATGTCAAGCTTGATTTAAGCTTATGTGCTGTCTGGGAGAGGGGAAAATGCCTGGAAAAATAAAATATATGGGGCGAGTTCGCCGACCGGCGCCCCATGTATTAGATTTTTTTTTTGGGGGGGGGGGAATTTTTTTTTGTTTGAATTAAGCTTGCTACATCAAGCTTGCGATGTCAGGCTTAATGCAAGTTAGGCAAGTGTAAACTTGAACACTTGATTCAAGCTTGCATTAAGCTTACACGCTTAAACGCTTGAATTTTTCAAGCTTAATGACTTGATAAATCAAGCTTACTGCAAGTTTGGTGCAAATTTGCTGTGCTATCTAGGATTAAAATCAATTTCGATGATTCGCTGCTCTAAATAGTATTCAAAACTGTGTATGGAACTGAAATGTTATTTAATTTATTTGGTAATGTTATTTAATGTAATTATGTAAATTAAACTTACATAGTTAGAGATAATTACAAATAGAACATATTTAATTTTGATCTATTACTCAGAAAAGAACAACAGAAATTAAATTTGAGCCATTATACCCCAATTCATTGGTTTGTTTCTCAAAAATTACTGTACTTCTTTTCAAACTGCATGTTTTTAGGAAAATTAATTAGTTATTCTAAAAACCGATACATGAAAATTAGCTTACACTCGTGGCTATCGAGTGAACGTCTTTAAAATTCATGCATTTAAGGGTTAAAATGTTTTAATTTGCTTATCCGAATTTTAGTACGATCCATTGATATTTTTAGTAGTACAGAAATAAAGGTTTGACAAAAGCTAAAAAAAACCAGAGTTGGTTTTTTCTGGCGGGCCCATTTGAAAAGACCCACAATTTTGTAAAGTTGTTTTTATTTCAAAATTTACTCTACATTCGTAACTCTTACTACAGACACGAAAATGATATAATAAAGATTATAATAACTGCTGTCAATACAAGGGGTTTCCATGTGGACCTGAACACGTGCCTCGCTGCCCCCCTCTGGTTACAGCCCTGTACACGTTCACGAAGGGGAGGGTGCCTTAGGCGTAGGACTCTTTATGGGGTTCTAATCTAACGCAGGGTAAGCCTTGACAAGATGGAGTCTTGAAGCAGTAGAAACATTAAGGGGGGTATTCTGGTTTAGAAGCCCTAATTTTAGGTGTTTTTTCGGACGCGATTAAAAAAAAAAAAAAAAAAATTAACATCCATATTTTTATAAGTTTTTTGTTGATATTTAAATAATACAAAACATTAATGATATAAGAAAAAAATCAAATTTCAAAAAACTGCAGGCTGGCGAAGTGGGGTCTGATGAAAAAATGACTTGTCCTGATGTGCAGGATATAAATCCTTCCAGTGACCTGAAATGGAAAACCATGAATGATCCTTAAAGAGGAAGGATGTAGTTATCGCACTACGACACGTTTTTGAAAAAAAAAAAAAAAAAAAAATCACAAAATGGCGGCAGTTTGAAAAATACGTTTTGTTTTTTCCCTGTCTTTAGTGCGATACTATAATGTATAAAGAAGCTCTGTATAAAATTTCAAGTGAATCGGTTGAATAAAACTTGAGATATCATGCACACCATTTCTTGAAAAGCAGTTTCGAGAAAAACCGTCACCTCCGATATAGAAGGCCTCCACACCGATTCAAAATGGCCGACTCCGTAGTTCAGTGCTCTGCGTTCATTTGAATGAGTTTTGACCGAAACAGTGCCCAACTTTTTCTTTTTGAACAGTAAATAAAATATCCATTCACATGAAACTGCCTTTATGAGAATGGAAAAATTCTTCATAAGAACTTACCACTTTAATTTGAAAAAAAAATATCCATTTCATAAATTTATTACATCAAATTCAACGTCTTTTCATGGGGATTTATTTAATAGTATTCTTATGTAGCAGTGAAATCACATTTAGATTAAATTGAATTATTATATATTGGAAAAGTCCTCTGAAGCATATTAAGTTTGTGGTTTAAACTATTAAAAGTATTACTTTTTTATAGAATATACTTAATCCATAAAAATCAATGCTTGATTAACAAAATTTCAGCTTTTTTGCAAGAGGGAAAGATGTTTTCATATTAAACACTTTTTTTAATTGAGTAGCAGTTTAAGTAGTCAAAATGCAAATTTCTACTGTATTTGGGTAGAAAAAAATACTCTTTTCGGCATAAATACAACACTCATTTCAAGATTTTTACCAATCTAATAAAAATGTATGTAAAATTAGGTATTTACGTATAATCCCGGCGGCGGTCCGCCAAGACAAAGGACTTTTCGCCAAGATAAATGCCGGACACATGAAATTATAGATAGGTTGCTATTCTTATGAGCCTAGAAATCATTAGAACAACGGAAGTGCTAGAGATTTATTGGCATTTGGCGACAAAATTCCTTATATCTAAGTGCTCTATACCTCTTGAACCATGTAATATAATCGAATAAATTTATATACACCATAAATAGCTCTTTTTAGTGCATTGTGAGTAACATTTAAAAATATTTTTATGTGTTGTTAGCCTCTTCCATTTTAGATATAAAAGAAATCCCCATTGGAAATACCACGTAAAAAATTTACATTTGGCTCATTATTATAAATAACTCAATAACACATGAGCAATATTAAAAGCAAGATAACATATTATTTAAGTACAGACAATATTCATGCATCATGGCAACCAATCATGTCAAGTTTTAACACATAATTCTATTAAATAATTTAATTATGCCATTGAAATTCGCGTAACTTGGCGACTATTGTCATAATACAATTAACAATAATGGAAATAACGATTAAAAAAAGTTTTGCGTATTTGAACAAAATTTTGAACATTCATAACTTAGTTATTTTTTTATGATTTTACAATAAATTTGGTATCAAATTGTTGGTAATGGAAAGATCTTTAAAATGATATATGAGTCATCACTCCCACTTACCTTCTCCCTGTAGAAATTAGCTTCTGAACGAAGAGCTTATAACTGACAAGACAACTCTAGAGATAGAGAGTATATTCACGAGCACGTCAAAACAAGATGTAAACATGTGAATAAAGCAACGGAGTTTGGACTACGGAATGCGCCATCGTGTCAATTTCTGTATTCGGTGCGTAGGCCTTCTATATCGGAGGTGACGGAAAAACGCGTTTAAAGTTTGAGGACTAGTCGCGCGCAGTCGGAGTCGTTTAAACGGCGTGTTATACTTACTTTTTATTAATCAGCTATCCCTGCTCCGTACAAAGTACCTTCTTCAACTTCAAATGTCATGTTTAGTGAAGCCCTTTCAGATGATCTAGCAGTTCTAGTTTCCTTGGAAGCCTCAGAAGCTCGTACCTCGGACCTGCTAATTCGGGCTTGATCACGTTTGTTGACGAACGCATGAGATTCTGGCCCAATGGTTATTCCCATTTCTGATAAAATCTTTAAAACTGCGGTAAAAATCCTTCATTAAATATACATACCGCAATGAAATTAGCAATTTCAATTGTATAGGTACCAGCATGAATATGCTTGGGTGCGAAAGTCCAGATGAGCGAATTTAGAGACTCGTTATTATTCTGAGCCCAAACACCTTTCCAGCAAGCTTTCTGAAGACAAATCTTCATATGATTCTCGTATCGTGCGATTCTTGTCGGCGCGTCACAGAATGAGCTGTAACTACGAAAATAATTTAAGGCGTCTTCTCACTTTGAAAATTAAAAAAAATCGATTTTTTTTTTTAATTTTGAAAGTACATATCATCAAAAATGTTATATCAAAATTTCATAAAGATCGGACGAGTCTAACTACATTTTTGGGTTTCAACAGCTGTGTCTGGACAATGGCACCGAAACACGTTTGTACGGGAAGAAAAACCGTGGAAATTGATTGTCAAACAGCAGCATGCATTTATAACGAAGGGCTACAACCTGTTTTAAAAATTTTGGAGGTGATGGGTGTCAAACTTGGCCCTATCGCCGCTCAATACGCCGAGAAACGCGACAGTGATCGCGTACGCGTAGGGAACCGCCGCAGCTCTAACGCTTCAAAAGAGACTAGGTCGAGACGAAGGGAAGCTATTTTGGACGAGCACAACTTCTACGAAGAATCGGAAGGTCCATTGTATGGAGCAGGCATCGCTGATTAACCCGAGGTAAGGTTTTTTCATGATTTTTCTGCAACCAAAACTTTAAACGCGTTTATCTCAAAACAAGGTTTTTCAGTGCCTTGATGATGAAATTTCGGAAACTATCCGGCCGATTGTCATGAAATTTGAATGACATATTCTTCATAGTTATGGCTATAGCGCATATCATCAGATTTTTGAAATTTTGATTTGAAGTATTTTCTTTTTACACAAAAAAAAAAAAAAAAAAGCGTTTTTTTTTTTTTTTTTTTTTTTACTTTTTCGAAAAACGTGCGCCATTTTGTTATTTTCGCGAATATCAAAAATCTGATGGTATGCGCTATAGCCACTGACATACTGAATCTAAAACTGTTTTATTTTTTTGTTTCAGATGACCTGTCTCGGAGATACCATCAACAAGCCACGAACATTACATTTCTACACGGGTTTTTCGATGCTACTGTTTTATTATAATAATTGTTCAAAAAAATAAAAAAAAAATTTCTTGTACTTGAAAGATGTGTTTATTATATAGGATCCATTTTATCCCATAATTGTTTGCAAAAATCCTCGAAAAAAAATCGCGAAAATGGCCTATTTTCGAGGTGCCTAAAGTGAGAAGACGCCTTAAATTTCGAAAAATCCTCTTAGGGACATATTCTTGGTTACACTATGAAAATATGCAGAAAAAAAAACGTAAAAGTAATTCCTAGAATTTAATAAATAAAAGATATTTATGTTAAACTTTTTGGTCAATAGTAACCCTATTTATAAATAAAACACTAAGCTTATTATTACTAAGTACTAAACTGTGGTTTTACCAGGTTTCGAAATTGCATAAAAGTCTTTTAAAAAAAGGGCTGAGAAGCCACGACCTTCCACAATCGTTAAAAATTAGGGAACAGGTGGATTTTCAGAATTTTAAAGTTGACTACGGGCTATTCTATGTCGTTTTACGTGTATGCGCAAACTTTCAAGAGGAGCGATCGAACGGTGTGGGAGGAGTTCTCGGAACATTTATTTTTTCCCCGGACACACATATATATACATAATAGATTAGAAGTTAAAGCCCGTTGTGGAAGCACTTACAACGGTCGCTAAAAAAACATTTGACGAAACTTGTCTACATTCAATATATTTAATTTTAATCCACCTAAAATAAATAAGTTCGTATTCAATTTTTATTATATACCCAAGTCGTATTTCTTGCTCTTGCAGTCGAAAGGTTTCGTTCTGTATATACTGTATACATAGCTATTCACATATCCATGCAGACGATTTATTTGTGGAAAATAATAATAATAATAATCTCTGTAATCTGGAAAAACTATTTTAAACGAATTGGAATCCCGATTGTATGACGTCACTTTCACTTGAAACAGGTAATATTGTCACGCAAATGATTCATTTTTTTGACTCTCAGAAATAAAATGACACTGAAAATAGCAAAAAATCGCTTAAAAGTGAGAGAACAGGTGGGTTTTCAGATTTTTAAAGTAGCGCAGATTGTTTTCTATATTTTTATACATAATTAGAAAAATTTCAAACGGATCGCACAAACAGTGAAGAAGTTATTAGGCTTTTTGTGCTAACTTTGTAATCTTTTTGCAGTACTGGCACGAAAAGTTCTATCTTGAAGTCATGGATCAGCGTAATTACAGTAGATAAGAATAACAAACTATTTAAATTTCGTAGAAATCGATGCATATTTACGCGAGTTAGAACACGGACGGACAGACAGACAGACAAACTGAAATCATAAACACTTTTCAACCTTGTTGGAAAGTGTTAAAAAGCACACAATAAGATGTCATCTTGGGTGGGAATAAAAATAATTTGAAAAATTAAGCCCGCAAGTCGAATAATCCGCATTAAAAACACGTGTGGAATGGAATGTTTACCCGTATATTTACCTTTCTTACTAGCGCCCTCTATGGGTGGTTTTATTTTTCCAAGCGGACAGGCCTTTGCTCGGCGTGAACAGGTCTGTTTTACTATGTAGGAGGTCTTGATTTTCATTTAACACAAGCGATGGGGACCGCACCTGAATCCCCGAGTTACAAGGGTGGGGGTGGAATAAAGTGCATCACAGCTAAATTGAAAAGGTTTAAACTCGGATAGTAAACAACAATATTGGGGGGAATTTATTATTTATTGCCCCGGAGCTTCCATTTATCTAACATGGAGTTGTCTAGTTACGAATTCTACTCTCTCGCCACATGCTCTGCGGTATCGTTAAGTATTTAGGGAGTATTTCACTGTGACTAAAATGTTTTTACACACGTTCTCTAAATTTTCGAAGCGTCAGGGTCAATACTGTTGTGCAAGACTAAGTGTACAAGTATAGTCCCTTAACTCTATTTCATATTTACAATAACAAAAAGAAGCTACTTTTTGCTTTGCTAAAGCAGAATCAGTATCCCATATAATTGCTTAGTAATAATTGATACTTTTAAATATGCATTTATTTTATGACAAACTTTATAAGTTTTAAAAATATACATAGATACATATAAAAATTCCTTCACAAAAGTAAGCTAAATTTTCTATATAAAAGCAATAATAATAATAATTGATAAATTATGCTTTTTTTTTAACCAAGTAGGCCAAGAAAAGTAATTCCTAAATTGCTTTTGCAATTTCCATAAACATTTTTTTATTTAAATAATTGTAGGTATCAAAACTAAGCTAATTCTCCATATGCAATTTCTAAGAAGTGATAAGCCTCACCATGGCCTAGTGGATAAGACACTGAACATAGTAGATAGCTGAAGTATGAAGGTCCTGCATTCGGGCCTACTGCGCAGCTATTGATCTAACCGGGTCCATGGTGAATCTTCTACAGGTCCTGCTTCTGTACTGCGATAAATCATTCAAAGAGGCAGAGGCCTAGGGACATTTATCATAGGTTAGAGTCGACTGTTAGGTGACGTATACAAGTGCTGGAACCAATATAAGTGACCATCTATAGGACTTTTTGGATGACTCATAGAAGTACACAAGCAGGCCTGGTAGAAGATTCACAATGGGTCCTGATCTAACGGTATGAAATTATTGGTAGTCCTCTAAAAAATGTAAAGTGAATATGCTTTAGAACCCCATTAAAAGTCCTCTGTACATGGTACCCCCTCCCAGGGGCGTAGCCAGAAATTTTTCGTGGGGGGGGGGCTTACGACTACTACAACTCATATATATGTATACGTGTGTGTGATAATGTAGTGAAGAATATACTTTTGTATTGCAAAAATTTGTCATGGGGGGGTATGACCCCCTACCTTGGCAACGCCCCTGCCCCCTCCACATAGGAAGATGCCCCTCATGTAGGTGTACTGCAACACTAAGAATGATGATATTTTTTATTTAATTTTTTGTCGCGCAAAGATTCACAAGCATGCAGAGAAACCTCTGAACCACCTTTAGAATTATCTATTGTTTTATTAAATCACTAGCTGCGTGCCCGTTCTTCGCACGGTAGGAAACGAAAATTTTCCTTACATGTGTAATTCGAAATTATTCGTGATGTGGAATTTAAAAAAAAAAAAAAAGAGCAAAATTATTTGACTCTTAATGTAAAGTTTGTGTCATGAGTACTAACCTGATCATTGCAGTATAATGACTCAAAAAAATACGTCAGTGTCATTCACTATCAAAAAAGTGGAAAGCTTAATGGTTTGCAGAGAACTCCTGGCTTTCAAAATGTCTTATTTCTACATAATACTGTTTTTTAGGCTCAAGTTGTAGCATTAAATACCTAAGACACTACATGAAATGGAGCACCATTTATTTCTTTCCGAACATGTACCATATAAGGAAAGTATTGTAATCATGAAAAAATTCGACTTCGAGATTTTGGTGTATTTACACGTTTTGAGGTCTTCTGAATTCATTCATGCTATTTTCAAGAGATGTTTTTAAAATAGCTGCGCACCCGCTCTTCATACGGGAAGAAGGGAATATTTTACTACTAAAATCATATCTGCATGTGACAAAACAGAATTTCATTTTTAAAAAAGTTCAAGTAATCTCCTCTGTTGAAATTACTGCGGGATATATTAACGCAAATTAGAATTACTTTTCATTTAGTTGGTTGTAAGACAACCGTTGAAAAAGGATAAACACTTTTAATTTCATGAAATATTTATTAACGTGGTACATTGCGATTTATTCATATTATCTTTACAAATCTAATAATACTACCTATTACGTACATTAATACTATCTATACTCGCTTCTCCCTCTTCAAGGCTCACTTAAAAGAAACAGCTTAGATTATTTGGCCTCAATGGGATCTTGTGATTCTGTGGCGATTCTTTGCAATTTACGCATTAGCATAAATAATAATCATTTCACATAATGGTTGCCATTAAGGAAACTCTCCATATATATTTAATTTATACATAGTTTTATAAGATTGGCGTATTTAGCGCCGCAAACCATTTCATCTTACTGTGGGGAGAAAATATCCAAGGGGTGCCATTTTAAATATCCATGTACCTAATATAGCGATATCTTTTATATCCTCCATAGTCTTGTCTCCTGAAAAACATCAAACTGTGTAATCTCGAGGAGCTACTTATTCCCACTTTAATTGTGACAGGGCGTTAGAGTTGCAGAGTTTACAAATTTCACGCATTTTTTTTTAATTTATGACGTCACTGTTTGACTGCCGTAAAGGATACCCCGGTAGATTGAGGGAGTTAATTTCGATATTTCGCATAATTGTTTTCAAACGGTATCATTAAAACTTTGCGTTGGACCTTTATGGAGGAACGTAATTCAACGTTAAAATAAAACTATACTTGCAACCTGCATGCGTATGTTAGGCAACGCCTGCGCTAAATTAAATGCCAAAAATAAAAATAGTAAATAGAAAAATTTTAATATATCGCGCTTTGAAACGAACTTTGTAACTTTTAAAATGAACATTTTCAGCGCCGTGAAAACATTTCAATTTTTAAATAAGCACCGGATTAAAATACCACTTCTAATAATAATAATCGCGAATTTCTTAGTTTATTTCTACAGTAAATTTTAATCAAAATATCGTCTCCCTGTGTTGAAAACAGAGCTGGAATAAATGAGTTAAAATTATGGCGTAATTTTTACGTATCTTAAAGCATTTGATGTCATAGATCCTCACTTGCGAATTGAAATTCTGATATCCCATTTAAAAACTCGATTGGTTGAAAAAACCCTTTTTTTTAATCCTTTCTGTGGCAACAACCGAACATAAATTCTCGTGCCGTGATCGCAATGTAATGAATGGCGTAAGATCGCGTTGATGCTATTAAATTCTAAACATTAGGCTGCATTAAAATTCGTAAAAAATCATCTAATTTACATAATTTTTTCGTTTTTATTTTAAAAGAGGGAGAAAAGAATGTTTCACGATTTGTCAAAATATCTAAAAGTTATGACGGATAGAATTCAAGATGCGACAGTTTTAAAATTATTTTACGAAAAAAAATCGCGAAGCAGATGTTTAAAAAAATTCCTAAAAATCGGTAAATCATGTTACGTATTCGGAACAAACTGTCTTTAAAAGAAAATTTCCTCCTCTATCCGATGATACAAATGCCGTTTTGCTGCGAGCGTAATTTCCGCCGTTATTACGAATTAGGCGAGAAAAAATGCCAAAAATCGCATAAAACATAAAATTAAAAAAAAATCTAGGTCGAATTTTGAAAAAATCGCTTCGAGGTGCACAACTACATATTTACATCTTCCCGAGTACCAAATTTGGTGTTTCTAGGTGTAGCCGTTTGTCCGTAACGCTGCCGACAGACACACACACACACACACACACACCTTCTTTTATAATAAGTAGAGATTTATAAGCTTTGAGTCACACACACACACTGAAACTTTACTTCCCATGTGAATCATTTCATTTATGTTTACAAGACGTTATTATTATGAACGACTACTGTGCTTTTGATAATTTACAGACAGAAACCTTTAGTCTACAGAATTTCGAAGAAAAATTGAATGATATAAAACTAGTTGACCAAGGCCAATATGACTGAATAAATATAAAATGCAGTGGTCGCCGCTTATTTCGGGGGTTTATCCGGTGAAAATTGGAATGAACAGAACGAAATGGCAGTGCTGGTTACCTCGGTAGCGAGTGCCGCTTTATACGGCCAAGTAATCTTGGAGATAAGGTAGGTAAAATTTCGACTTAATTAGCTTTATGGGCGAAGTGAAAGACAGTCAAAGATGATTCATATTTGTGTAGAGGTGTTACAAAATTCAATCAAAACAATTGTTACTAATACACTTAACAAAATTTCAATAAAAATAATGATCAATCCAACACTCGAAACCATTGAAACACCTGATGATGACGACGATGTGCATCTGAACCGGGTACACTTGAGAAGAGTAGATTTGCTGAACGATATTAGACGCTACACTTTACGCACCGCATTTGAAGAGAACAACGAAAATTATCACCTCTTTCCAACATTGAGGGAAATTCAATTTGCGCTACATGACGCCCTAAACATTAAACCCCTAACATATACCCCTAAACATTAAAAAAAAAAAAAAAAAACCGTTTTTTGGGGCAATCTCAATCCGTCCCTATGTGGCCGATATAAGCGGCGACCACTGTAGTTGTATTACTCTAGCACGGGGTTTCTTAAATTTTTTCTTTGGTGGTCTTTGAATTTTGATGGAGTACCTGTGTGAGTCTGAGGCTAATGAATTTACACTAAGTTAATATTTTTTTTTCTTTTTTTTTGGGGGGGGGGCAAGTTTGAAAATTTCTGGTTTAGTATAACTGTTGTATTGCTTTAACAAATGCTACTGCACATCACTGCCTACCTTGTGGATACATTATAACACACGGTTACCAAACAATCTGTGAAAGAGACTACTTGAAAATGTTTGACTTATGGATTAATTTGATATTTTTAGGGGGGGGGGGGGGTAAAGGGAAGATAGGATGGTAATGGGAGACTTTTAGGATGAAGGGAATGTGTTTAATTTTGTATCTGTAAAAGTTTTTTGTCCTTATTTCTAGTTTATTTTTCCACATTTTTAAATCCAAACAACAGTAGTGAAGTGTATGTTGAATAGCCCTGTTATTACAATTAATATGCATTGTATTTTAATGTAGTATGTATGAACTTGACTTGCAGTAATTGTGGTTAGCAAAACAAAGAGTTAATATATGGGGATCAAAAAATTCTACAAAGAAAAATATTAACATTTTATAAGGGTCTCGGGGTTGTATTTTACACTACATTCATTCTACCTTATTGCTGATTGATCATCATGTACATGCAGAGCATGTGCATGCTAAATTTGAGGTTGTGATCTAATCAGATTTACGGATTCCCATTTCTGTCTATCACTAAAGATCACTGGGTACAGGACGTGTATAGCAATGCTTCAAACGTGATTCTGAAAAGTTTCTTGGCAGTCGTTAGTAGTTTCTGTGCCAATATTCAGCAGTGCATCACCTTTTGATAACAATCTAAATTATTGAGGGAGTTGCTGGTATCAGTGCAAAAAAGTTCTAAACGACGTACAAGTGTGATGATCTTTATAGCTTATGATATAATGCTTTTCTTGTAATGTCTAACATGGAAGAAATTAGATTATGAATTCAACAAACCAAGTTCAAATCTAGACTGGTAAAAAAAATATCTAGTATGTAGGGAAAGAATGCATATGCAATATGGTGTTGTATACTAATTTGGAAAGGATGCTTCAATATTATTATTAATGAAATCCATAGTATAATACAAATACAGAGAACATTACTAAGTAAAAGATGGTGATGTAGGTATGTTATAGTAAACATAGTTCTTACTTATGATTCAAATCCTGTATTGAATTTAATACTTAGCTCCAAAATTCCTTTATTGAATACAGGGTGGCCATAATTAAACTGACAGTGCTTACAGTGTTCTGTAGCGCGATCTATTTGCGAGAATGACGCCACATTTTGTAGGAAGATTAAGCAAGATGGGGGACGAAGGATTCCGCAAAAAGAAAAAATTAGTTCCAAAACTCACTGCTAGGGGAATATTTGGCGCTGTGTAATAGAAAATAGAGTGTTAACAAATGCAAATTAATACGGAATAAAATTACCTTTTATTATGCACATTTTCTGATTTAGTTCAAGTGCAATATGGCAACACTTTTAAAAAAGCGTAAAATCTACATAAATCATTAAGAAATCATCTTAGGAAATTATTTTCATGCACGATGGAGCCCCTCCATACGTTGCTGTACGGTGCAACAGCTGCTACGTACAGAAATTGCACAGAGCAAGTGTCATTAGCGCTATTTAAAGCCAACTGCATGGCCACCTCAGTCGCCCGATCTTACCCCATGCGACTTCTGTCTATGGGGTTACCTTAAGTCCAAGGTCTATCAAGGAGTGGTCCAGGACATGGCTACGTTGAAGGATAACATATCACGGACTGTACGGGAGATTCCTGCAGACATGTTACTTTCTGCTGTTGTGCATACTGTGCACAGAATGCAATATGTGGTCCACAACAACGGCAGCCACATTGAACCTCATTTGAATGCATAATAAAAGGTAATTTTATTCCGTATTGATTTGCATTTGTTAACACTCTATTTTCTATTACACAGCGCCAAATATTCCCCTAGCGGTGACTTTTGGAACTAATTTTTTTTTCGCGGAATCCTTCGTCCCCCGTCTTGTTTAATCTTCCTACAAAATGTGGCGTCATTCTCGCAAATAGATCGCGCTACAGAACACTGTGAGCACTGTCAGTTTAATTATGGCCACCCGGTACATACAAAACTATATCATTTCAAAGTGATACAAAAAATATAACATCAAATATGCTCATACATAGTAAATACTATATAGATTTCAATTCAATCAATTTAAAGTCAATAGAGCATTCGCTGCTCACAACCTAACCTTGATTTGGCTTACCCCAACATTTTATTAGTAAAAAACATACACATTTTTCTTCTATTTTCCTTATCTATTTGACAGAACATACTAAAATGGGTTAAGTTTTATAAAAGGAGATCAAATTTAACACTATGATCAATGTATTAAGAAATTAAAATATGGAAGCAAGTCACAGCCTAAAAAATTAATTTTAAAAAATACAATTGATTAGAGAAAAACAAATGAAGTGTTAAAATTTAATGCAGCATTCCATATGTCAAATTATACAATTTGTCTTTATAACATGCAATATCATTATCTTTTTACTCATAACATGTAACAAACAAAAATAACTTCAGTCTAAGTTAGAGTTGCAAGACATCTGGATTTTGACAGAAATTTGCTGCATTTTTAACCGTGTCTGAGTGTCCGATCAGTTTATTTTAAACTTTGAAAATGTCCTGCTTTTTTAGTGCTGCCAACAGAAGTATTAGAAAGTTTATTTCATCTGTAATTCCACTAAGCATTGCAACTTTGCAATATAACTACACTAGAATGAGAGACAGGACCAATGTGGCCCCTATTACTGTTTGTGAATTTGCATCTCCTGTACTACTGAACTACATATTTCTATTCAATAACCAATGACTTTTATTTATTTAACTTTCTGTCATAGCTGAAATAATTTTTTCCCAACTTCCATAAAATCATCAATTTCAAACGATAGAAAGATAAAAAGGGCCAAATTGGCTGTACCTAAAACCTGCCCCCCCCCCTTCTTGCATTTGCATTACACTGTTCCATTCTTGGATTGACCTTATAAGCAGCATTCTCAGTTTATTCAGTTTACAATTCAAATGCAAAGTCAAAACAAGTTACAAAGGAAATCGTACGAGGAATACTTGCCTTGAATGTAAAAAAAAAAAAAAAAAAAAAATTTTAGAAAATGTGGATCTATAGAAGTTTGATGCACTGATTGCTTTCAGAAAATATAAACTGCAAAATTGGAAAAAATAAAGTTCAGTATAAAATTTATTTGTATTTTCTATAATTTTCCTCATTTTTGTTCTTATTGCTTAGCATTTATTTTAGTCAAGAACATTGCGGGGGCCAAACTGCACCCTTTCGTTTTTATAAGGCAACCTCAATCTTTTTAATCTTAAAAAGTTCTTTGCTCTTTGCAGAATTCCATTCATACTTACTGAAAATGCCTAAATAAATTAATGGAAAAAATTTCCTCAGCATAAAATATTAAAAGTGTAAAAAATTTCAACTTGGCAGGCCTTTTTTTAAAAAAAATATTTATGTGCTTTTCCCCCTCCACACTTCCTGTTTTTGAGCATTTTAAAATGGTAACCCTTAGTCTTCATAACTCACTTTCATTATGGATCTCTCAGCATAAGTGTATGAACCTTGGTGACTGCATTCCTTTTCTAAAGCTTATTTTGGCACTTCAAAACTAGATAAAAATTATATATAGATTTTATCGCCACATTCCAAGAAGAAAGGTTGGGGGGGGGGGGATATGCTTTTGAAATGATTAATAGAAACGAAACAATATATCCAGGGTTGGCAAGTTTTTGACGGTTTTAACCATCACGTCAAAAACCTTATACATTGCACTTTAATGCAAATTACATGTATTAATTTATTTTAATACAATTACAAATATTGATTATTAATATTAATCTACTACAAATATTGACTGTAGTAAAAATACTAATCGATTTCTTCAAAATTGCACACATTGTGAAATATTATAATATTAACTTTAAAGAAATATTGTAAACATTTATACATTTTTTTTTTTATCAAGCATGTTGTCTAGAAACAGAAAAGAGTGGAAAAGTAATTTTATTACATATCTAATATGTTCAAAGCATTATTCTTTCTGTTATAACATTAAAATTCTAAATTATCTATCTGCATAAAAAATTAGGACTGTCCTTAAAATCTTCCATGACTTGTAAGTTTCCCAGATGTAAAATACCCATTTTGTGATAAATTTCAATGCTGCATTACATTTAATACATTGGTTACATTCAATAAATTGGTAATCTATATTGAATGGGAAACTTGAGTATACTGATAATTAAAGGTGCTGATCTTTATTTCATCGTATTTAAATGACTGAAATTATTATGTTATTTGTTTTTGCTTAAAACCCTTTCAATTTAGGTATTTAGATTAAATCAAAATAAGTTTAATATTTGCTTCTACAGGAAATGTTTAGCCATACTTCAGTTTGAAAATTTTGAAAGACTGCTGAGCATTATTTATATATTAACTCTCCCCAAGGTTTGAACTGAGTTCAAAAGTTCTTTAGCATAAAAGCTAAAATCAGAAAAAAACTTTAGCAAAATGCTAAAATACCTGTAAATACAAGTTCACAAAGCATTTTCGATGCCTTAATAGTGTTTCATTTACATTTGTATATTAAATATTAAATGTAGGCGTGACACCTTTAATGAATTAAGATATGATGCCGATATTTTCATGTTAAAATACCAATAGGTCTGTCAAGCTCACATAGCATTTCCGATGACTTAATAGTGTTTCATTGACATTTGTAAATTAAATATCAAAATGTAGGTATGATATCTTTAAAGAAGTGATACACAGCAGTAAAAAACATTTTTTAAAAATTGAAATGAAAATTAATAATTGTACTTATCATTAAGAGAAAACAACTTTAATTTTAAAACAGTACAAGCCCAACATAACACATATTGAATTAATACTCACTATTGTTGAAATTTATAGTAAATTAAATGTCTTAGTTGTGATTTATATTCTTTTTTACAAGAAATTTATTTACTATATAAAACTGCATTATATCAAGCTTATACCATACTTTATCGTTTTTACTAAAGAAAAATTTCAAGAATAAAGAAAATAACAAATGCAATTTTAAAAAATTACATTAGAATTGATATAACAAACTATTTTTTGAGCTACTTTTGGCTTTTAATTCTTATGAACATTCATTTCATTTAAACTAACTTTCTTCTGATAAACGCCAAAATCTTTGGCGTTTATCAGAGACACTACTAACAGACAATTACAAAATTCATGGGTGTAACTTACTAAGGGCAAGAGCATAAGCTTAAAATTTACATTTTTAGTTCGTAACCACTAACCACAGTACACTCATAAACTTTAATGGCCAGTTCCTTTTGGCACAATGGAGGGGGTAGTAGAGTCTCCTGATTTTAAGCTTGGGGCATTGGAAAATGTATTGATCCTGTAACTGATTTTAAAAATGACAAAATGTTTAAACAGCTGCATATGTAAAATGGGGAAGGACAGTTGGCTCAGTGTTAACATGTTCACTCCCATTTTTGGGAGGGAACAAACTTATTTACTTCACTGCATTTACAAAGCCAGTCTCAAATTTCATGCAAATTAATCCGAAAATATCTCAAAACCAGCATCATTTCTGCCTTTCACATTAATCGACATCTGAGATTTGAGATTAGGGCATGGTCAACCATTACAAATTATTTTATTTACTTATTTGTTTATATAATTTCTTTTGATATAAGAAAGTGATGAGAAAGAATTTTTTAATAATAATGTTCAATGCAACTTTTGGACAGCTTTTACAGATTGCACTAGAGACTCGGAAATATTTGGAATGTCTTTTTACAAGTTGTGGTATAAACTGCTACGCACAATGAACCTATGAGTTATGAAACACTGCGGAAAAAATGTTAAACATACTGAATTTTGCAATATTTCCCTGAGCAGGTAATTCCTCGGCCATTTTTGTGCTTATGAATTTTTTCTGAAAGTTATATGAGACATGCAGCTTTATTGTTAGTATTAGTCCATAGTGCACTGGGTGAAGAAGCATTATTAATTTTAAGAGTTTAACATCATTGGATCATTTTTAAAGCTATTCTGAGTCCTGCGATGACAGTCACGGATTGTTTTTTGTAAGAGAAAACTGAAAAAAGGAAATGCATAAGGAATGGGATAATTCCAAGAGAGAATAAGAGTAAAGAGCGCTTTTTTCTCAACCTCCTGGCTCTGAAAGCATTGAAATGGGAATCAACACCTCACCTAGTGTAAGCTCGACGTAGAAGACAAAGCACATGCTCCAGATTTTGGCAGTGAGAATACAGCTACTTTCAATGCCTTGTTCGCTTATCTTGACAAGCGTATTTCCCTGCCACATCGCAACACCTCAATGTCTGGTCATTTGGGAGATGGGCGATGAAGGAAAAACATTAGGTTTCTTATAAATCATTCGATTAAATTATCAGATTTTAAACACGCTTTTATTAGTTTCACCTGTATGTTTGTTTGTAACCGCCTCCTTTCAACTCGATTTTGACCCACTTTAAACAGTCAGATTTAATTTAAACTTTGTAGACTTATCAAACTATTGTATTGTCATCGATAAGTTGCCTTGATAAGTTTATCCCATTATCCTGATTAGGATCGTCAGGATTAGTAATTTTCTTAGAGATTCTGTGCATGAGAGCTAGAGAGATGGAGCAAGCGCACAGTCTACACATGCGTACTATTTTGGCACTCGACTCAGCAGAATGGAATAGAACCTCTTTCGCTATTGGTAACTGTATTCAATGGTATATTTGGGTAGTTATGCTTTTGAAATCCAGATGGCAAAATCTAAAAATTTTACCTCAATATTGTATATTATTACATGGATGTTTGTGTTTGTTGTAGTGGTTATGAAACTTGTTTGTTGATTAGAGACGTATTTTTCCTTTTTAGTGAGGAAGGTAGCATTTAACTGCAGGTTAATCAATACTTTGGTGCACAGCAGGGGCATAGCCAGAGGGGGCTGCTGCCCCCCCCCCCGAAATGTGTGAACACGCTTTTATAGCAAATCGAACAAAAAGTGAAAAAATAAATATAGTTTAAAAAAACATGCTTTAGTGATAAATTGAACTAACTAAAAAGTGAAAAATAATTCTTAATACAGAAATAAATTTATGAACGAAAAATAGTATTATTGTGAAAAAAGCGTGGGGTGTTCCATATATCAGTTCTTGAGAATATTCGATTGGTACAATTAGTACAAAAATGATACAAAAAATATAGCACAAAGAGTCCCACACTATTTTCACAATAATACTATTTTTTATTCATTAATTTATTTCTATATTAAAAATTATTTTTCACTTTTTAGTTAGTTCAATTTATCACTAAGCATGTTTTTTAAAACTGATTTTTTTTTCCTTGCTTTTGATTGAGCATTAACATACAATTTGCACACTCTGAGCAAAGGCCATGTGGGAGGTCAACTCTGACCCCTTAGACAGACATAATACTGTGCAATCAGATGCTTATTTACACAGACATTCAATCAATTATTTATTTCCAGCAATACATCATGCAGTAGAAAGTGACATCACCCTCAAATAGCAAGCTGACTCCAGGACAGATTGGGGGAAAGTTTTATAGGAGAAAAGACAGAAAACAAACAGTAGTAATTTGTCAATGAAAAAAAGTACAGAATGCTGATGCGCCGCAGACGATTTGTTTTGGATTTTTCCAGCTCCACCATGGAGTTTGGCTGGTAACCAAGATTTCGTTAATCACCAATTTTCAAAGTTTAATTGCCAAGTGGCAACTGACAACCAGGAATTTTAAGCTTTACGAGAGGTGGCAATTGACCCTCCACAAAAATTTCAAGGAAATTCTGATATCACCAATTTGAAAATAGTTTGAACAATAAAAAACATTTTACCTTCCCTCCTCCCCTTCCTTAACTGTGGGAGAAAAAAAATCTGTTTTTGAAAGAGGTTGATGGTATACTACATAAATACTTTTTTAACCCTTTTCTCTCAAATTATTAATTTTTTTAAGTCTAGACATTTCATTTGGACACATATTATAATATTTTTAATTGTGCAATATTTCATTCAATGGATTTGAGCTTCAATCAGTAATACAATTAGGTTTTCCAAATTTTTATTGTTTCATTCTTTTTCTTACTGTTTTCATTTAATGTAGTAACAGAAAGGTCCTTACGTATTATCCTGGTGGTCCGCCAAGGCGAGAAATTTTTCGCAAAGATAAATGCCGGACAAATGAAATAATTCAGGCTTAGAAATACGTTTGGCAACAGTTTACCAACACATGTGATGCAAAAATCATTTGGCAGAAATAACCACCGGGATAATACGTAAGTACCAAAAATATCATTTTGCAATTTTTACACTTTCCTATCAAGAACGAAACTTAAAATTTCGATAGCCAGGATTTGATTTTCTTTCAAAAATTTACTCCAATTACTCAGTGTTTTCAAAACAAAGTAATTGTTGGCAATGAAATTCATAGCAGCTTGCTTCAGTTCTGTGTCTTGATACAAATCCGCTAATAGTATCAAGAACACTGTCCAAATTCATAGATTTCAGCATTTTTAAACAGATATTTTTTAAATTTTTGACATCATATTTATCAGCAGCAACATACAGACTCCGAGCCATCTGAATGTCATTCAGCACGGCAGTTCCGGTGTACATAAAATTCAGCAGACTCTTCAACACCTCAATAGAAATGTCTTTGATAACTATTCGATTTTCTTTGCTTTCTTTCATCGGTAGCTGGAACATTTTGGAAAAAACAGATGAGCGCACAGACAATATCAGCTTATGTGCATGGATTTCCTCGGAGCCATCAGTCAGAATAACATCCGAAAATTGTCCCGTTTGAAAGAGATTTTCCAGATCGCTCGACAAATGCTCCAACCGCTTTTCTACAACCGGTTGCACTTCCGTCACGTTTTGATTGACATTTGATGGTGATGGTACATTCAAACACTTTGAAATATCATCATATGGAATGACATTTATAATCACAAGGGCACGATTAGACGGTATTTGTACTCCTCGACTGACTGTAAGCTGTTTATCATTCACAAATAATATTTAGATCAGCAAACACAGATTTCTGTGCTTCATTGTAAATTTTGAATCTTAAAAACCTGCGAGACTTTATTTTCCAAGAAAGAGTTATTTCACAGAAACCGTTATTAATTTAGTAGTACACAGAATTAAGGCTAAGTGTTAATGTTAACTACATATTCTTCGCCATTAGGTGAAAAGAATCTCTTTTCTAAATTCTCACTTCGACTGCCATCAAATGAAAAACTGATATCAAAAGCCATATTTTTTAAGATGCCCTTATTTGTCAAATCTTTGAAAGACCGATCTTTTAATCAGTTAAAAAAAGAACAAGAACCTTGTCTGACTTACTGTCTGCCGATAATATTCAAGGTCACAAAAAACTTACAGGTACTACAGGTTTATATATTTTAAACGTCGCGTTAACGGAACATCACACACAACAAAATTTTATCATATTTCATGTAAATAAGCAGTCATAAGTCCAGATTTCAACAAAAAACCTGTTTTAACAGCAAATGCTAAAGATAACTAAAAACATGAACCGAAACCCGAAACTAAATTCGCTAAACACTCTGGTGTTGCCATTCATTTATGACCAAAAGACTCTGAGAAAAATAGAGTTAGAGGATAAGAGGGCTTAAATCAGAAAGCTATGAAAACGATCTTATCCTATCTTGCTTTGCTTACAGATGAGAAATATTTTTTACTGCTGCTATCTATCGGTCATAAAAGTAAGTAACTACTTTAACCCTTTATAAGGGGAGTTTGTGTGCGGAGAGTCGAAAGTACTTGGGATTTTTCTGACCCATTTTTTTAGGATTAATTCATGTATTTTTCCCTCTACTGTAATATCCCACATGAAAATTGGGGAAGCAAGTATTAAAAAAACATAGAAATTTTGCCGGGCAAAATACATTAATTATTCACAAAATCAAAGTCGGAAAACTACCTGCTGCTTGTACACGGAATTAAACCCCAAAATATATATAATTAAAAGCGATGATTCTTATGCTCAATTTTCAAGTAATTATTCCAGATTTCTTGAAAATTACGAATGAAAGAGAAGTTCTTAAGCCAGATGTAATTTAGAATCTAGATGTATGGGGAAAATATACATCCAATATAACTGAACAAAAATCAGAAAATTTACTAATGATAATTGATTTCTGTATTTAATAGAAAGTAGGTGATAAGTATTCTTACCACGGCCTTATAAAATACTGTAAAATAAATATCAAGATGAATTCAAAGGATTGGGTCGTTGGCGATTTTAACTTGGCGGTGCCGCTAGTATTTTAATAAAAATAAGAAAAAATCATAATTTCTAAATTAATTTAAAATTCTACCTCATTTTCTATGAATAATGTTTTTTCCGAAAAAAATCAAACTATTGATAGAGGTTAAAACGATTTTTTTTCTGACTTCAAAAAAGAAGGAGGTACTGATTGTTTGGTTTGTATTATAGCAAGTTTAAGCCTACATGAGGGGCATCTGTCTAGGTGAGCGGATACCTTGGGTGGAGGACTTTTTAAGGGGCTGCTGTGCTCCCTCTAACTGATGCTAAACTAACTGTGCTCCCTCTTGGGTTCCTAAATAGCGCAGCAGCCCCTTTCGGTTAATTGGGATGGAACCAAGGGGTGAACTTTGGGATGGAACATCAACAACTGTTGTTTCTGTTTTGTTGCAATATAAATTTAAATGTATTATTAATAGAATTTAAGGGGAAACTATCTGTGATCGAATATGTTTATATTTGTATTATTCAATAATTATTTATAAATATATAGAGGCGTAGTTAGGGTTTTCATTCTCAGGGTATGACAGACAATTAAGCAAATCTCTGCCTCTCATAATTGTCGAGCCCCCGATTGACAAAGCCCCTCTTAATTGTCGAAATGCATGGGGAAGGTTTTATATACAATTTGGCACCCCTCGGGTGATGTGCCTGGGAGTATAATGCTTTCCCTTGGATCCCCTTCAGCAACACCACTGTAAATACCATCCAATTAATAAACAAAATATATAGGTCCACTTTTGCTCATTATTAAAAAAAAAAAAAAAAAAAAAAAAAAAACAGGTCAGCCCGGCTGTTACAAAAAATGTATCTTGCTACAAAAGCTCAACTTGCGAATCTCTATAACACAGTAGTATCAACAATTTTTCCCTTTTCTCTGAAAAACATTTTTCGGTACTTACGTATTATCCCAGCGGTCTGCCAAGAGAAGCGATTTTTTGGCTGATTCCTAGTTTATGGTGCTTCTTCGCCAAGGAGGCGATAACAGGTAAATTCTGGCAACCTTGGCGACTTTAGTTTGCGTTCTGGCAACCATGTGGATATCTGCCATTTTGTTTCTGTAGTGCGCGTTTTTGCCTCTGACGGGACTCTTATTTTTTTACATTATTAAATTTATTCTACTAAAAAGAGAAGGGGGGGTTGAGGGGGGGCACAGCCCCCCTCACATAAAAAGTAATTAAATTTTACTTAACCGAATCTATAAGTACATGTAAGCACTTGTGAGATGTTTTAGTCAATGTTGTTAGTATTGCTTTACATGAGTTACGTCGTTTCATTTCTTCGATTTAACGCATGTGCAGCTGTGTTTGTATGGGAGCAGAATCGTATATAGTATATTTTAGTTTTGGTTCGAGAATGTTTTGATACGTTGTGTTAACGGAGCGCATGCGCGGCGGTTGGTTTGAATTCCAAAAACCAAAAGCCATTTCTTATGGAAACTCCGAGGGGTTAACAACAAACGTTTTCGGTTCCTTGTACTCGTATTTTTCGGATCCTTTTTTTTGGATAAACTAATTCTTTTCTGTTAATTGAGTTTGTGGATTTTCACTGTGGATTATATGCTTTTTGAGAGAAGGTAAGCATGCTTTGCTAAATTGCGTGGTGTATGGTTGTGGCTAAACAAAAAATTTCAGCATTAGATTTTAGAAAATTCATTTTAGATTTCAAAAACTCTCTTTTTCTTGAATGGATTACGAAAGAACGACTGATTGCAGCTAAAAGAAAATTTTAGAGTTCAGAAAATCGGTTTTAGATTTCAGAAAATTGCTTTACCTGAATGGTTTATGATTAGTGTTTTGATTTTAGGTTTATGGTTTAGAGTTTAGATTTTGAAATTCGTTTTAGATTACAGAAAATCTCTTCTAAAATAGTATCCCCAAACATAAAAATTTAAAAAAAAAACCACTATGACTTATGAGACGACGAATATGATTATTTAAATAAAATAAAAAATCAGTTGTTCAATAATTTTTGTTGTTTAAAACTTCCAATATTTATGCTTTTTATTTGCTTATTTTGTGTATTTATCGCTAGTTTGGGTGCGTTCTCCCGTACTGTCTTTGGGAGCATCTTGGCTCCCAGAGACAAGACGGGAAAACGCGCCAAATTGGCGATTTTTGGAAAATCGCCAAGAAGTACCATAAACTAGGAATTAACCCGATTTTTTGCCGAAATAAATGCCGGGCACATGAAATTATTAATGGTTTTGAATACGATTGGCAACTCATTTGAAGAAAAAACAGGTTGGCGGGAATGACCGCCAGGATAATACGTAAGTACCCATTTTTCTAATGCTAGTACAATGCAACATTTCTTTCATGCAATTAAAAATATATGAATCCCATTAATGCTTTTCTAATTGCATTAGAGAAGTTGCGTATTGTATGAAAATTAGATGAATTTTTTTCACAATGGGGGGGAAGAAAAATGGTTGAAAAATATTCAACAATTCATTCTAAAAGCTTGAATTTGTAAGTCCAATTTTCCGAATAGAAAAAACCTGGTGATGATAGTTTCCTCAGAGAAAGCATAAAAGTCCCCTAAAAGCCTGGATTTTCTTTAAACCATCAGTCAGTACAACATTCAAAAATATTCTATTTGGAAAAGAATCACTTTTGATCAACAGATTTCTATTTCATGAAGTTTTGTTTGACACTCAATGGCATGTTATTCAAGCACTTTAGAAACATCATTACATGGAACAAGGTTTTAACCCATATGCTTTTTTTTGCAAAACAATCAAGAAAACTTGAGCCGTTCTAATAACCAAGAAATGCTTCTAATCCATGAACAGTTTGTCACGGAAAAATAAATCAATATCATACCTATTTGAATTTGATACACTATCTTGATTCTGGATATACAAAATTTGATTAATTTGAAGAATTTGATGATGCAAAAAAGTTATTTCGCCATGGTTTCAGTAAGATTTGCAGAATGTGTGTCTTTTTACATTTTCAGAATTTAATTCATAATCAAATAAAGAATACTGATATAAGATACTTTTATTTCTTCAGCTTCTTTCAGCTGTCAATTCTTAGGGACACAGAATTTTTATTAGGTTAAAAATGAGCATGCACTTTAGTGAACTTACTTTCCATCAATAAATTTCACTTAAATAACATGTTGCAGTTTCATTTTAATGAAATTTTATGCAGTAAATGGCCTTTTTTTCTCAACAAAAATGCTAGTTCTAACTTCTTGATTAGTAACTTTCTATAAATATTTTGTTTTAGGATTCATAAAACATAATGCATACTGAGTATTCAAAGAACAATAAAATTATTATTTTTTACAGCAATTGTCTCCTAAACATGCTGTAATACGATGTTAACAACACAAAAAGTTAGGATTTCAAAAATAACAGGTGTATCCACAAAACATTCAACTTATTTTACTTTCTTTCTCTAACAGTTTTAATTACACATATGTCATTCTCATTAAAAAAATCTAATAATTATCAATATGATATTCAATTCAGTTAGCTTGAGCTTCAATCACTGATACACGAACTATATAAACTAAAGTTTCCACAGTTTTTACTTACCTGTTCACACTTTTCTTTTATTAGGTGTAGTTAGGAAAATACCATTTTGCAATTTTTAAGCTTTTCTGTCAACAACAAAACTTAAAATTTCAATAGCCAAGCTTTGGTTTTCTTTCAAAAATTTATTCCAATTGCTCAGTGTTTTCAAATGTGAGTAATTGTTAGCAATGAAATTCAAAGAAGCTTGTTTCAGCTCAGTGTCTTGATACAAATCTGCTAATTGTAGGGTATCAAGAACACTGTCCAAATTCACAGATTTCAACATTTCTGAACAGATATTTTTTAAATTTTTCACATCATATTCATCAGCAGCAATATACAGACTCCGAGCCATCTTCATGTCGTTCAGCACTGTAGTTCCAGTGTACATAAAATTCAGCAGACTCTTCAACACCTCAATAGAAATGTCTTTGATAACTATTCGATTTTCTTTGCTTTCTTTCATCGGTAGCTGGAACATTTTGGAAAAAACAGATGAGCGCACAGACAATATCAGCTTATGTGCATGGATTTCCTCGGAGCCATCAGTCAGAATAACATCCGAAAATTGTCCCGTTTGAAAGAGATTTTCCAGATCGCTCGACAAATGCTCCAACCGCTTTTCTACAACTGGTTGCACTTCCGTCACGTTTTGATTGACATTTGACGGTGATGGTACATTCAAACACTTTGAAATATCATCATATGGAATGACATTTATAATCACAAGGGCACGATTAGACGGTATTTGTAATCCTTGACTGACTGTCAGCTGTTTATCATTCACAAATAAATTTAGATCAGCAAACACAGTTTTCTGTGCTTCATTGTAAATTTTGAATCTTAAAAACCTCCGAGACTTTATTTTCCAAGAAAGAGTTATTTCACAGAAACCGTTATAATTATAGTACACAGAATTAAGGCTAAGGTTAATGTTAACTACATATTCTTCGCCACTGGGTGAAAGAAATGTCTTTTGTAAGTTTCCAGAATTTGGTTTGCTATCAAAAGAAAAACTAATATAAAAAGCCATATTACTTCAGATGCTGATGTCTTTCAAATATTTGAAACACAAACCTTTTGATAAGTAATAAAAGAAAAGAAAAACCACTTCGTTGCTCAGTTGATAAAGTTAAAAGCACGCGCGACAAGCAATTCAAATTCGAAAAATTGAACATTTCGACCATGGAGGTAGAGATCATGAAGCTCGGGAGGAGAAACATCGGCTTGTTATCCAACTTGGACCAACTACACAATAGAGCATTTCGACGGACCCCTCCTCTCTGCGATCGGTCGCCGTCTTGCGTAACAGCTTGGGGTTCTCGTAATGTATTTCAATGGGAAAAACACGATTTTCAACATTCAAAAAAAGTATTAAATATAATTTTTTGGATGATTGTAATGGATGGAATTTGTTAATCAGACCTTCGACTTTTGTGTCCCAGGTGGCGTTTAATATTTTAAAAAGCTTAACATATAATATTTTAATGATATTTCAAGCGACTTTTTCCGCTGGTACTGCGTTCGGAAAGACAATATTATGTACGGGAATGAACACAACGTTTGTTTTAAGATTCGGCAGGTTATTCGGATTACTGTTTGTTTACAAATATCACTTGTGCATAGCGAAATTTTCTTACATGTGAGATTTATGCAAGAATAAAGTTTTGTTTTTTGAATTATAATTTCATCGGATATTCTGTATGCCCTAGAAAACTATCAAATTCCATTAATATTTATATTAAAGAAGTGTTTATTTAAATTCCTATTACGATATATTCAGATTCTTTTTTCTTTTATAAAAAAATAAATGTAACTGCTTGTTATTATTTATCATAGTGTTCTTTTAAATTTGTAAAATGCTGTAAAATAAGACCAGTTATCCCATTAATAAAAAAGTGGTAACATATGCATCGCGATAACATATTTGTACATGTAATTAATCTAATA